>JABWDB010000013.1:5347500-6547500 GCA_019614645.1 Stratiolaelaps scimitus | reverse complement strand
GAATGGGCCAAGAATTATTTTTGATACGCTGCTTTTTTGTTGTGTCAACATGCACATTGACTTGACATTATCGTAGCAACTGTTCAGCATTTCGAAGCAGCTAAACGGCACACAACTAATTGATCATATCAAGCCGATCTTTCGACACAGCTCGTACGTTCTTGCTATAATATATAAGATAGCTGTTGCCGTGCTACACTGTTCACAATGGATTTACCTCAGCATTCGCTACGCAATAGCACGTCGGGGTTAACGGGTTCCTTGGCGGCGTCAGCAGATTCGACGGAAGCAGCACCAACAACATCGCTTCTCCTACCGTCATTCGCGATTGCTACAGCCCAATTATGCTACTACTCTAGCCTAGTCCTGCTACATGTAGGAGTCATCCATAAACGCACAGGATGAGGTAATGAAAATATCCTAGCTGCCGCCGCCGCCGCAATGGCCTTTGCCATCCGACAGACGTTGTTGTCTGCTTACTTTCGCCTACCCGTCTCGTTCGCGTTCCTTCGATTTCGTTCTATTTGCTCGTCTACCGCCACAACCTATCTTGACCCCATCGACAATCCTCCTGCGTGTCCCTGCCTCTCCCTTCTGTCCTCGTTTTCCATCTGCGTTTGGTTGTGTTATGTGCCAATTGGGTCCCTCTTTTGGTGCCGTATACACGTCGCTGTTTTATGTTGCTAGCCGGCGCGGTGCAGTGCAGTAGCCTTGTTCTCTGTCTAGTCATCCTTTCCCTGGTGATTCGACGGGGCCAGCCTGACCTTGGGTCATCTGATAAAGGAGCAGTATTCGGCGGACAGCGATAGAAGGTAGATTGTCTATGACATTAGTATGTTAACCTCGACAGTTGTCGACGTAGCGTGGATGACTACAATTGGACAGTGATGATTAAGCCCGGGAAGAATGCCGCGACGGGTGGCAAAGAGCACAAGACAATCAGGAGAAAACGATCTAAAAACGATCTAGATTCACCATTCACAATTATTATACGCATCTATAGGGTATTACGACTTCTTTTCTACTGTTGGCATATATAATGACCAGCTTACTGGGATGTGTTTGCAGGTCTGTGGTTGTTGTAGTCGAAGTGTACTCCACAAGGTCTATATTATGGTTGCGATCATTTACAGGCTCTTGCCTATACACGAATCCATTCACACCTGCCACAGCATGCAACATATAGCTAGAACCCATTAGTGTGTTCTTGCTACACCTATTGCACGTATCAGCCAATACGTAAGCCGCACTCGATCAAATCGCGTACTCGCTGAAACGCTGTACTGGCACGCTCCATCAAGTTCATCCACATCCACCCTGAGAATAATACATACATGGGCGTGCGTGTGCCTATGTACAGATCTATCCAATGCATAAAACCTAATTTCGTCGAACCCCGAACAGCGGCAAATATAGAGACAGACAGGCACAAGGACACACTTTATGCTGATCTCTTTAGTCGACGATTCTTTGCACTTTCCAACAAAGCCAATTTCTTTCTCTTGACCCGCCTCGCTTTCTCTCTCTCTCCCTCTCTATGTCCCTCAAAAATCTTCTGCTATCTTTGACTTTACTCTTTATTCCTATCATCTTTGATCGATTTCGCTTTCGTCTCGACGTCCGTCCTCCTTTTCTTTTTTCCTCGTTCGATTCCCCAGCTTCGAAGAACTTGAACACACATACACACGTTTCCTCTTGGCTCTGCGCCGTCTCTCGTTCTGTGGAGCACGATGGCTGCAGCATGCCAGTGTAATGCCGGTGTAGCTGTTGCTGCTGTGGATCGAGCTCGCTGCTTTTCGGCTCGAGTTCGACGGTACTGCGAGAAGCGGAGGCCTAAGCGACGAGCACACACCGTCGGTAGATCGCATCCCCGCTCAGGCTCTGCGGTCCTTCGGCGCGCTGCTTAGCTTGCTGCTGGAGCCGCTGCCGTCCTCGCTTACGCCAGCAGTCACCAATCGCTCGTCCGTTCTCCGAGCCGCTCGCTTGCAGTTGAGTCGATCCAAATTGCGAATTGAGAGCAAAGTTTTTGTTTGACATCGGCTTAGCCAGCGGCCGCCACGGGCGCGGCAGCGTTCCACAACGACTATGACGGGCCAGACGAGGGGTCTTGATCTGACCGACCCGCGGGACTTTGGAGATCAGCGCAGAAGGAGCGAGCCCATACTTGGGGCCAAGGGGAGCCGAGTGATATCAGCCGCTCCCTGCTGCTGCTGCTGCTCGATTTTGTGCCGAGAGCGAGCCAGTCATCGAGGCAACCAGCTAGCGTTGCTGGCTACGTAGAAGCCTGCCCGGCGTCCGGTCCGTGGATGCTGCCCCTATGCCCGGGTCCCCTTTTGGCGGATCATGACGCTCGCTGCTTGCGGTGGCTCGCTTACGCCCTTCGACCTCATCCGTGAGCCTTCGCCGCCGCCGTCGCCGCCGCCGTCCTATCCACGTCTCCAGAGCCCCTGTCTTTTATGAGCCCCTCCGAGTCGCGAATTCCCCTTCAATTCCTCCGGTTTCCTCTTCGTCCTCCTCCTTCTCACCCTCGCTCGGCTCGTTTTCCCTCTTGCCCCTGTCCCTTCTAGTCCTTCTATCCTAGCCACCCTAAGCCTTCCACTTGCTCTGCTCGTTTCCCATCGCCGCAGGCATTGCATCCCTATGTATGGAAAACTTTCTCTTCGGACCCGAAACGCACCCTGCAACCGCCCGGCTGCCTCGCCCTGCCTCTCAACGCGATTGCTCGTCCTTCCATATCAGCGGCATACGTCCGTTGTTGTTGTTCTCGCCGGCGCATACGTCGGCGTCCATACATCGGCGCGCAGGAGCACTTTCTTACACACAAGTTGCATGCAGGGAGGGAGAGAGAGAGCGCGAAAAGGAGCGACGTGGTGATGCCGGGTCCGACCACCTAGGGGCAAATGGGGACCTCCCAGGAAGGCACAACCGGGCAAATTCAGAATTTGCGTTCTGAGACCCCTGAAGGCGTTTGCCAAAAAGGTTCAACAGGATTGAGTGAGTTAGAGAGTCACAACACAACGCCGTGAAGAATAGACGATGCTCATCGGTGGCGTTGGCGGCGGCGGCGGCGGCGGTAGCTGATACAGTGGTAGGATAGAAATGCGAAATTAGAGTTAAAACCTTCTAATGACAAAGATTCTGAGTTAGGGTAGACGCATAATATGCGAACTTCGAGTTGACAGCGCAGCTTCGTGGACGGCTAAGTGTCTGGCTATAAAAAGCTGGAGGCCGCAGGGTCGAGTCCGGCGGCGTGGCATGTAAGGGATCTTATGCATTGTAAGCGCATACGGTGGAACATGACATGGGTGCCTACTAATTATGCGTTATTGGTATGCTGTCGCGTTTTCCTAAACGCTTATTATAATATTAAATCATTCTATGACACTTCATGATACACGGAGAAGTATTATTTTACAAAAGTACCCAACCTACACTCTCGAATTTTTTTCACCTATAATATAATACATGCTTTATGCTCTGCATTGGATCTGTAAGAGGAAATTTTGTGGTTGATACACAGTGAATAGAACCGCAGATACATGAACCTGATCGCTGTCTCTTCAGAAGTCGTAAGTTAAATCTTAGCCGCTTCGGACTTGCCTTCAACCCCTGAGATCTAACCCTTCTATCTGCATTCACAACAGGCTACTGTCGAGCTGAGAAGTTTTAGTATAAGGTGCATTTTACCTTTCTTATCTGTTGTTCCTTGGTTCAGAAGTAATTTCGTATTACTTCAAACGATATGTCTCCTGCGGGATTTTTTTCATGGCTGACCTTCACTGTCTTTCCAAGGCAGGCCTCGATATCTCTATATAGCATTGCTTCAAGAACCTATCATGTCGGTCGAGCTGGACTAATTTGGACTTCTCTGCACCAGATATTTTATGTGACGACACAGCAATGTTAACCGTATCATATCCAAACGATTTCTGGGGATCGAGCCGGCTATCACAAATCGTGGTGCTGTTCGTGATTTCTATAGCAGCCGCACCCAAAGAGATGTTCGTGAGCCACCCAGCGCACGCCGCAACACATGTCTTCTTCTTTTTTTGGGTCTACCCTTAGCTACCTTTCTATGCGACTGGTCTTTGGAATCAACTTCCGGCACAGCTTCAGATACCTATCAGCGGGGTATTGCTGGTCTGGGTTTCCTCCAATGGATCTATGCGATGATAAGGTAGGATTTCCTCACTATTTTCTTTTCGTCCTTTTCCGACTTCAATCAACCCGATGTTATAACGTACCCCCACAGACTTTACGCAAACGACGACACTGTAAGCTCACTTATCCACTCGATCGACAAAGTAATTTTCCACAAACATATCGAGAACCAATGACAGCCTTCATAAGCTACCTCGCAGAAGTCCCTGCTGTTCACAGAGAAGTCACTTTGGTTTTGTCACGATACGTAATATGGATACGGCCTTTGGCAGAAAGACTGAAAGGTCGTTGTGCATTATCATTAGTCTAATTCGTATGAGGTTGTATTTATTAGGGCTGTTCTGAAGAAGGCAAGCCCTGGAACAAAGTAAGGCACGATCTTCGAGCAAAGGTCAATAAGAAGGAAGTTATACGTTTGAATCTGCGATGGCTCTTGAGCAGATGATACAGTCACATTTCCGGCAAATATTGATAGGGCTTTACTTCTAGGCAACCTTGAAGCTAAAAGTATATTCGCCTCATACATATCACCGCATTTCGCATCATATACATGTATGAAACGATGCTATTCATTTAATCGAACTTCCTGTGCTAATGAGCACTGTGCTACCACGTCAATGCCCCGTCATCTACACCCAGGAATAAGGTTGTTTCCGTAACACAGCGAGAGACTTCACTCTGTTGGTAGACGTCTACAATCAAGCATTAGTAGCCATTGCGTGCTTAGCACAATAGTAAGTCAATCCTTCTCGGAATAGTCAAACTCAAATTAATCTACTCTTGATATCGGCGGCTTGTATCTTAGCCTTTAGTATTAACGCCCTCCTAATCTCTACTTCATGCTAAGGGATAGCCAGCAACGAACATGGACCTCATTTCGTATGAATCCCCAAGAAGTGTCTCGTATAGGGGGCTAGATCTACCAATACCTACATACAGGTGATAACTAGAGTGGAGTGGCCAGTTGATAACCTCTTCACCCCAAGCGTCACGTCTGTCCAACGGTCCGTTCGTCGATCTCTGGGGCTCTTTGCCTCATTCCCCTTTTGTCCTCACCTCGAGCGATGCAGCCCCACTTCAGCCTGGCCGTCCCAGTCCAACGTAGAACCCGGAGAACGTAGAAGGCGGCACCGTAGGAGTCGACCGGGAAGGCGAAATCGGGAACGCGGACTCGTCGAACAGGAACGCTATAAAAAATCATCCATTTTGAACAACGGCGGGAACGGCCGCTGACGGTAACGACGCGGTCGACATCGACTGGCAGTAGAGGAGCGAACGAAAGCCTGCCTCGTCCTAGCTATGCAGTGCTGCGTCGGTCGACGATGGAAACACGGCGACAGGAACCGCGTGGGAAAAAATCGATATGACAACGACAACGGCTGCAATAGCAGCTAGCGGCGGACGGCTGCAATGGCGTTGGCGATGTTTTTGAGGCGAGCGAGGGAGCGAGCGCGCTGGTGTGAGTTTGAGGGTGTTCAGAGGGGCAGACAGGGAGATCCAGAGAAGACGCTGGGAGACTTAGTGAGCGAGATAGAGAGCACCATGGTAAGGGAAGAAGACGAGGTTTGGCGGACACACGCAGAGCTTGCCGGCTGGCAGACTGATCGGGAAAATGGAAGACGAAGAGGATGAGCAGAGTGCGAAGAAGGAGGAGACCTCAGCGGAGTACCCGAAAATAAGAGAGTGATGGGAATATATATATATATATATGTTCGGAGAAGGAGAGAGCGAGAGAGAGAAAGGGATGGCTCTGCCATTGCCAGAGGTAGCACCGGAACCCCGAGAATACGGCTATGTATGTTGACAGCTTAGGGGACAGGGGGGATTGGAGGCGAGGGATTCTTAGGACAGGAGAGCGAGTCCATGAAGGTGGGAGCCGGCGGTGCTAAGGGTTGTGGTTGTCCGTAGCCGTGGCCTTACTGGCCGAGGTCGGAAGGAAAGAACGATGGGTGGTGGCATGCACAGATACTGGCGAGAGGTAAGCGGGGCGTCATGGCGGGTAGAACGACAAAGGGGGGTAGAGGAGTTATGTACGAGTGGCGTGCAAGACATCCGTTAGGAACAGCGGTTGTAGCAGGAGAAGCAGCTGCTGCTTTGGCGGAACTTCGGGCTGGATGAAGGCGCGTTCTGTCCGTCTCACTGCGCCGCGTCGAGAAGAACGCGTCCGTACGACGGTGGTTTCTGCTACGCCGGACCGTCCAACTCGTCGCTTGGCTCCCTCCCCTCGTAGGCGTTCACCAGTGAGCCGGGGGTTGGGTGGATAGGATCAGAGATCAGGGGACGACCCTGGGTAGTCATATTGCAGCAAAGTACCCTATCCAGTCAGCCAGCCAGCCAGCCCAGCCGGCCCCTGGCGTGGCGACGTTTCGTCGAGAAAAATGGCGAAAGGGAGAAAGATAGACAGGCACAAGAGCCGCATGGACGTAGGAACAGAGAAAGGGGTTGGGGGGGGTGGTGTTTCGGAGCGATGAAGAGTGATGAAGAGAGAAGCGCACATTTAGGTAATTATCGGAGATTGCATTCACCACGGGTGCGGCCCCGCCACCAAACGGCTCCGCTGTTCCATCAACAAGACACAGTGCCTGCGAAAGGGGAAGAGAAGTACAGCTCGGAAAAGATGAACGTATTTATGGACGAATAGATACCAGGGGACCTGCGCCAGGTTGGAAAGATTGCCTAAGACACGAAGTAAAGAAAAGCATGTGGGAAATGTATATACGAGAGTGAGGGCTTGTTTACGTTCCTGTTGTATGTAGGACAGTATGTCAGCCGTTGATTAATGTAAACTATTATAGAACTTAACAACGTGGCAGCGAATGTAAAATATGAGACAGCAAGGCAGGTGACACACGTACGCTGGAAATATTATAGATTTTACTAAGGAGTATCTTAATTACTAATATCACCCGGGCGATTGTCGAAAGAAATGTGCTTCTAACTCCTGGATGGTCAGAAATGTTTGCGGGTTTTCCTGGCAGGAGATAAATAAGACATATATATATATATATATATCTCATTGAAGTTCATAATAATCTCTACCGAGTAAGACGTACTTTTGACGCATTGCATTATATCAAAGTTACATTGCAAATAGCGCTTGTCAGCCTGACCGTGCCATTACACACAGAGGGCGAAAACCCAGTTTGGAAGTAGGCATACAGTTTGGAGAAATGTAGGTTTACAGTTAAAGCTGGCTATGATTGAGGTGTAAACCAAATTACTCCTTACTGTAAGTCTACTTCTTCTACAACTATACCTATTTTCACACATAAAGGTCCGAATGACCTAGCCGGGACCTTTCTAAATGACCTCTGCATATTCAGTCTGAACATCGACTGTCAATAGACTGTTTTCCTTGAGATTTATTCTCTTACGAACAGGGGACGGTGTGCCCTTTAGCGTTCAGTTCTAACTTATCACGCACTCGAACAACGCTCGTCGCAGTGAACTGGGAGAAGTGGATCAGCGATTCGCCATTCTGTAGCATAACGACATTCATATATTCTATATTACAGTTCTCCCCTCATACAGGATATAATTGAGCTCCTCTGCAAAGTTGGTTCGGGAGATCATTGGATATCGACCCTTTGCGACTCTCCAAAACGGAGGATTGCTACTATCCTTCAAGATGACGTCCTTCTGCCGAAGAAGTAAAAAGCGGTCCACACCCATCGACTTTCTCGCGCGGCCCCCGTACTGTAGAGGTTGAAAGCTGGGAACAACTCTATAGAAAGCAGGTACGATGAAATCAAACGTGGCAATTTGCTGGGCTGCACTGCGGATACACGGGTGCCTCGCCACAAAAACATGGCGCGCGTAGCGCCGTGTATCTCGTTGATTTTTTTGTTGTCAAGTTACGCGTCTGCACTGGGCAATCTCTATTTATTGCACACTTAGCGTCCTTTACAGCGAATGTCCTCGGTTTATGTCGCTATTTGAAACAAGCACCGTCACACAGAGCGAAAGTGCAAAAACGATCAGCGCGACGCACTTAGTAGTCATTCCGAATCACTGCGTTTAGTCATTTTCGCCGCCACTGCCGTTGTAAATGAGCGGGCCCCTATGTCGTCTACTCTGTATTCTTTCGCTAGGTGTTTACTCACAGGGATATGTAGTTTGGGTATCTCGCTACGCTGCATGCCTCATGCAGCTTCGCGATTCGCTCTAGAAAGCGACTTCGACGCGTCTATCAAGTGCGGTCCCGGCCGAAAATGCCCTTCGAGCCAACATCCGCGACTGCCTCAAGAACCACGCCGTCCTCCCAGCTTATACCACTTTGCATTCCAAGATGTTGTTGGTGTTAATCAAGAATATCGTCAGAACGAAGAGCAAATGGAGACCAAAATGCTCCCGCTGCCGCCTGCTGAACTAGATGGGGTGGCAACAAGGAAGAGGCTACGAAAAGCAAGCACAAACAACTTGTCGTGCTCGAGGAAAATTGGATGAACAACAAGTAGTAAGATGATCAGCTTAGGCAGACTTCACTGGCTAAATGACCTATGACAAATTGTGGAAATATTTATGTACAAAAATCAACCTAGTGAGTATGCCGTTTTCAGGCAGCTGTAGCTAATTTAATATGTGCATATGTGATTTGTCACGCCGCAGAATATGGTTGACACGCATGATAAAGGCAATTGGTCGTCCCTTTAGTCACTTTCGGTGGCAGCAAATGTTAGGCAGCGGCCGAAGGGATTCGCAGAGGGAGCTCGATACATGTCTCTTAGGGAATAAGCACCCAGACGGTGTCCGACAATAATTGGCATTGCTAACCTCGCGCGTGGCGAAGAGTCTTACGCATGAAGTTGTGCTTCGAAAGGATCAACCAAAAGTCGCCGGGGCGTGGATGATTAAGGACGACGGTAAAAGAAAAAATATATATACAGGAGTACAGGCAGTCGGTAGCATCAACCAAAAATAGAATAGTTACGTGACCCGAATGTAGAACGAAGGAAATTACAACAACTACGAAGCGACACCACAATTTGTGTTAGCACATTCTCTCCACCAGGCCGAAATGAGAGTCCCTGTTATGGCTCGTATATAGAGACGCCGCAGTAGCAATGGATTCAGTTTGGGTAAATAGACCGGTAGTCGGATATGTCCAAGGTAGCAGGTTCAACCCCTGCCGTGGTCACAGGAACGTGTAGATTTCTCTTCTGAAATTTTTTCATAGTCATGCCGCCATACCGATACATACAGAGAGACGTTTCAGAGAAGAAGGCCTGGGGGCTTGCCTTGGTGTGCCTTCGCGCGACAGGGGATCGAGTCATTCACACAGAGTTCCTAGTCGACTGCTGACTATCGCCTGCGTCCAAGTCCCTAGTGGCAGACAAGCCCCAGGCTGGCTGGCTAGCTGGCTGGAGACTAGTTCGCCAACCAGCTCGCATCGGTATATACACACGCAGTGCCAAGTACGAAGTATGCTTCTCTATTTGTTGGCTGAACGAAAAAGGCAACCAGGCAGCGTCCTAACGTTCGTCCGTTCGTTGTCGCCCGTGCACTACCACGGAAACGCCAACGGAACGATGCAAGCAAGGGATGCTCGATACGAAAGGGGATTTCCGTTGGCGGCGGGAAGGAACGGCACGGTTGGGGGGAGGGATGCAGCACCCCTCGGCTGCCGCTTGCCTCGCTGGATATATCTACTCTTCTATTGGAGAACAGGGCGGAGAAGCTGGAGGAACTATTGGCAGGAACCGTGGCTCAGGCGTACTGTTTACGACGATCCATTGGCGTTGTAGTACTATCGTTGTGCCTCTCTCTCTCTCTCTCTTACTGCCTCACTGCTAGGCCATTGTGTGCTGGATATACCACCAGCACTGCCCGCACACTAGGTACCTCCAACCACACGGTTGCGTACCGTGTGTGTGTGTGTGTGTAAATGTGTTGCGGTATAGGCGCAGCTGTAACAGCAGCAGCAGCAGCAGTCGAACAAAGACCGCCGTCCTGTCATATTCGCCTTCAATACACATACGAACGTTGGGACGATGCGGAGAAGTGGGGGAGGGGGTATTGGAAGATCGGGGGTGCGATTGCGGCTCCGATGGGGATATCGAGTGTAGTGGGCGTACGACCAGTTTTGTGCCTATATACTGGATCGTATAGAGAGATGTGTGCATGCGAACGCATGTGCTAGTTGGTCGTAGCCACCATGCGGATTTAGGGAGGAGCTTGCTGTGCCAAGCACCGAGAGAAAGAAACCCATTCTCACTACTGTCTTGACCACATAATCACTTCTATTGAGAGTGAACGCTTGCCTCCTAGTTTCCTAGTCTGCTAGATAGTATCATGCTTAGTCGCTTGCGTCAAAGCGTCCAGCACTTGAAATGAATTACAGTATTGCTACAGGGCTGTTGATCGAGAAGATGTTGACACAATTGACGAGTGGTCGGAGTATCACTCCGTACTGAACATTCGGCTTTACGTTTTCATGGTATGGATTAATGCTTTTTAGTTCATTTGCATCGTTGGGAGAGCCTTGGCGTAATATGCATAAATATAAGGAATGTGCAACATATTACAGCATGTATACAATATAAATACATCTGTATTATGATTGCCTATCGGATGGAGGGCGGAGATGGCTAATCAAATCATATAGGACAATAATATCTAATGTTTAGCTTACTCATGAAATACATTGTACCGCAAAACGAAGCCAAACGTATCCACTACTCGACCATACATAAAACACAACCTTTGTGGGCCCAGGCACTGCTATTACAGACGATGCGTTGATGCTGCCTATGTCGCCATATTAGACATTATGCAGTGCATCCACTCGTTGTGATACCAATTTCTTAGATGACTGTGATTTTTATGAATGATACTACATGTGTGTAGTAAATCGCAAACAATTAGAGTGCAATTAGACTTGAAATTCTAAACGCTAGACTTGAAATCCCAAACATTAGACTGCAACTATACGACATTTTATTAGAACTTCCGTAGAAATACGAAATCGAGCGAGCAGGCTCGTGGTCACATGAAAACTGCACTCGCAGAAAATTTCCAAAGGTCCCTTTGATGCGAACGAGATGCTGCCAGGGAGAGGTTCAATTCGGGGACCGTCGGGGTTGGCACAGCTCGGCACTCCGAGGGCTATCGGGTTGTTGAGACGTTCGGCATTGGAGAATAAGAGGATTGAATGTACCGAATGGTCGAGCCCACGCTACGTAGCCGGCGAGCGCGGCCACGGCAGCGTTCTCGTTGGCATCGCCGACGTCGTCACAGCAGCAGCAGCCCGCCTGGAGACGCTCGCAGACGTTTCGCGCTGCAGCGGCCTTCACAGTGGAAACGGCGACCCATAGCAGAGTTGGCCGCGAGTTAGAAGTCAACGGGATGGGTTGAAATCGGAGATATTCCCGTCTCTCGAGTCTCGTACAAAAAAAGAATGAACGAGGAAAAATGAAGAGCGAAAAAGTATAGAGCGCCAATGGTAGACACGAAAGGCGAAACACGAATTGCAAATCGACGCGTGCATGATGGCGCCGCGGTGGTAGTGGTGGTGGCGGCAGTAGCGGCAGCAGCGTCGTCATCGTCGTCGTCGCCCTAGACTGTGTGCTCATTTTTCGCCAAAGGGGCTTTTTTTCTCGTCACTATTTTTCTGTTAGAAAAAGGAGTCGCATAGGCCCCTTCTTTGCTGCGCTCTGTCAAGGCAACGACCGGTGATTACATTTCGTGTGACTGGCACCGACTAGGCAGACAGCGAGGTTGAAGAATACAATCATCGAGGGCATCGCGGACGCCCAAACTGTGAACAGATGAAAATCATTAACACATATATGCGACTGAGCGGTATGATGGCGCGATACGATCTCTTAGTAAAATGATTAACTTTTAGATAATAGTCATATGACAACGTCGAGTGTTGTTATTTTTCACTACATATTGTAATTGTAGGTAGCTTAAATTCGAATTTTCTTATCTGTAATCAATGCCCTGATGTAACTTTCGCCGGAGGTGATTACTGTAATGAACGACCCAATAAATCATTGAATCAGAGTGAGTGGCGTCTACCGCCATGGGAGATGTGTTCGCGATATTGCCCTACGTTCTCAGAGGCCAAGGCCACATAGAGGTCACTCTCTGATCACAGTAATAACATCGTTGAATATGAAATAAGCCACCCATGTATTCTTCTCAGAACTCACAGAAAAGCTCAGGAGAATTTGTAGCTGTCGTTCTATGCATTTGCATATTATTAATGCACGACTAAAGTTGTCTTGTCAGTGTAAGTACGGCTAGGTTTTATCTGCGGCGTCAACCGGACATGAGCCTAAGGAGGTTTTCGTTACTTAAGGCAAGGATGAGCCACAAGACACTCTCGGGTCAGTGGTGCGCGAACACCAGTCTGTGGTAGATTCGATTATGCGGTGAGGTAACTGGGTGGCTAAAGCTAATGTACTGTGGCAGGCGTCGATCGTTAACTGACATAACAACAAATTCGAACGCCTCTTCTGAAAGTTACGCTTTCTTATACAGATAACTCGTCGTATGAGTTGCCCATTCATTAAGGGCTTGATCTTTGAACTACGAGTTTGTCTGTGTTTATTGCATTGCGATCATCGTGTGGCCTAAGCAGTGGAGCAAGTGCGACCCAAACGACTATGACCGTCCCCATCAACACAAGCATCATTATTATCCTCCTCGTAATTAACAACCTCGTGCTTACGGCAATCAGTCAAACGTGTATGAGGCAATTGTAAGCAGACGCCGCTTTCAATATTGCTCCGAATAGACGCGAAACGATTTTCGAGTGCGGGAACTGTCGTTCATCTTTACAACACCAGCACCGTAGAGTTATAAGGCGTCATAATGCAATCATTGTTATTCACTTACACACACTTACATATTATATATAATATATATATATATATGTACTTCTTCGCATATGCTGCGCACATAGCGTGACTGCACTTAATGTCAAGACAAATCAACGCAAACGTGCGCCTGACTCGTCATGCCATTAAATCTCTGCCAAGGCAAGTAAGTATAGAGCAATATAGGCTGGCGCGAAGATGTAAAACGCCGTATGTATAATATAATTTCTAGCTGTGGATGATTCATTGGCACTGTTTGCCGGTGAAACTAAACGAATCTGGTTATGTGCAAACCTGAAAACTTCCTTAACAGGAATATCATTGATTCAATACGTGCAGTGAACGATAAGACACCTTTGCGTATTATGTAGTAATAGATGTGTTATGTGTTATTCAAATTTATTAAGGTAATTAATAACCTTGTTTCTAAATGACTGCTGTTGGGAACTGGTCCTCTGAAAGTCAATCTACGGGTTTGTACAAAGTAAAGGTAAAGGATTATTGGTTTATTAAAGGAGCCGTTTTATTTTGTTCTATTTTACAATGCTTAAGCTCTCTTATATGTCACACGCAGCAGGGCTTGAACCTGGTAAGTAAGTAACAGAGGGTATTGAATGTTTATGTTTACTGCATTCAAAATTGTCTTGTCAGCTTCGACAGAGGTATGGTCCTTCTATAAAAAAACGGATTCTTGTTGTTTACTTCAGCCCTTGCTGTGCCATCGTCGTGTAACGACACCTCAAAATTAAGCGCACATTTACATAGACATATTAGATAGATCTACATCTACAAAGACGTAGTTCTCCGTGCAGGCTATGGTGGACTTTGAATGTCAAGCTCTGTTAGTAGTTCATCGCGCAATCGGCTTTTGTATAGAAACGTAACCAAATCGATAGCTGTTCTAACTGGGCGAAATGAACACTAAGATTGACCGCGTTAAATACATTTTGAGTTTTGGAAAGCGCCAGAGTTAAAATAGTTGTTAACCTACCTACCGCCCAACAGTTGTTTACAAGGACCCCAAGCATGTGTCTGGGGTGATTTTCATGTACCTTTGCTCGTGTTGAAAATTGTACCAAATGTATTTCGTGTGCTTACACGCGATATACAAAAAAATAATCCAACTTAGGTCGCATAATAACAAATATGTCTCCTGCATTTGTATGGGGTCTATATTTCAAATACAAACGGCGATGCATCGAAGGTAAAACGTGATTACCAGTTGGTCGTTCGCAATATTAGCGATTACCCCCTTTGCAATAGATACAATGCAAATTCCCCCCGTTCATACTCCTCCTCCTAAAAACAAACGTATTGTAGCGAGAAAATTAGATCGAGGACAAGGAGCAAAAGTAATCGCAACAGCCATTCTTCATAATCGCCTAAGGAGGTGGTATCTTGATGATGATGATTTGAGACGGCTGGCACGTCAATGGGAGACAGATCTACGAGTCTACATGTGTGTGCGCGAACTAGATATAGAATCGTAGTTGCTCATTCAACCACTAATCCCCTTGGAGTTATTGCGGCCACCTGAGGTAGACTACAGATTACTCCTCTATTACAGTGTACGTAGTAACCCAGCCAAGCCAATACTTCTAGTCAACATCTGCCAATATTTAGCGTCGCAATATGAAGCCATTCTAAATCTTAACACTGCTCGAACAAGTTTTATTAAAATGTCATGCCGCTAGTGATCGATCGATTCCTTTACACATATGGGCTGAATCCGCTCAGCGTCAATCGCCAACCGCTAAATGGGTACCTTGCCTGTACGATTGGACGCGCCTACATAAGTTACATTTCCGAGTACTGTGCACTTCCATATAACTAACAGAGGTTACAATCGAGTCAGTAATGATTGCCGAAGTTGAATCAAGATTTCTGGTTTCTAACACCAGGGTACATCCTATATCTAAATACTGTATAAGTGTAAGATTTCCGTTGCAGTAAGATGCAGCAGAAAGTATCCCAATATCGACCCTCTCGTCTTGCTTGTCGCGCTGCAGCGCTGTCACTTATCTTGTGAGTTGCACGCTCGTGAACAAACGCCCCATCCTGTTATATTTGAACTATTCGGGGTTATGCGCCCGGCACTCGGTGTCGGAGCACCCTGTATGCGCCTCCCTGCGTTTAGTGCATTAAGAGCACCGCGTCATCGTACGTTCGAATATGTGTGACCCAAGCGATTTGCGAGCACGGCGATATACCCATCATCGACATCGACATTAGCGTCATCAGAAACATCATCAACAGACATACATGGCTATGTAATCAGACGCTGCTGTCAGGATAAAGGGCACCATTGCCACCGCTGGATCACAAAAGAAGAACAGTTTGGCCCCGGGGCAATTATGTTCGATCAAGGATGACAAGGCTTCTACCATCGGAACCTTTTTCTCTGCTCAGTACTGGCGCTGGCCGAGCACGTAAGCTAATGGCCTCCTCGTCCCCTGCCCTCAGGACGGCCTCACTACCTCAAGCTACACCCGTTGCCCTTGCCAGCTCTCCCAGAGGCCCCCGCCTGCCCGAGATAACAGGGCAGCAAGATAACTCCGTCCTGCCATGTACATATATATATATATATATATATGTGTATGTCTGTCGATACATAGACACTCACATACACGAATGCGTGTATTACGATGCTTGTTCGATGCGAAGCTGACCTGTGCGGCGGCCACGAGAGTGGTTGGTGTGAGCTTACCAACTATCACAGTCGTGATTATTGCAAGCTGAGCTAGAAGCACCACCGACGACACACACACACCATACAAGACATTGACGAGTGACTGTATCCTACTGACTTGTAAGTCATATACGTATTGAACGCAATGTAATCTATACTGATATGTTGTTAGGTAAGCATCTTTGTCAGACGCACGTGGTAGGGAATACAGAGAAGCTGTTTCTATGGTCGTAACACTGTTTAGATTCGTATATGTGATTCTCATCGTTTCACGTTTACAGTCGAATGTAAGTGTGGCCGATTAACACATGCAGAATTACGCACATATTCTAAATGAGTCAAATTTGGCCTCTCCTAAAGAAGTCTGGGTACGCCTCATTTCTCCAACACTTGAACCGAAGAAGCATATCTATCCGAAGGACGAAAATAATACGCTTGGCCTGTTTCGTGTCGGCCTTGACGCAGCCATTAGAAAGAGGGCATACTATGATAGACAGCTTTGTGACTTGTCATAGTTACTATAAACGACTAATGATTTCGATATGAGCGAAAATGGGCGCACTATCGATAATATATATAATATGTTATTCATTGTTCTAGTGATTGTCTTATAAACAAAAAGTCTTATACTTTTATGCCAAGTATTGAAAGCGAAAGTAGAACCAGATTTACTGATATACCCATTAAAATAGTCGTCCTCTCTCTACGCACTGACATTCTCATCAGAAAAGTTTGTGAAAGCGAGTGGGTTTGTGCTTGTTATGGGAAACTAGATTGTGAATGTAATTGAGATTGCACAGTAAGAATAATAACGTAAAACCAACTTGCTTGTATTAGCTATCTCTTCCCTTAAATGGTTTAGTAGCTAACTTCTGGCCAATCTGTCCATGTTTTGCTTGTCTTCATGTTCACTAACAATAGGCAGAGACGTTCCGGCGGCCTATTCACATACGAGCAGATAGCCGACCTCGATGATAGAGAAAGCAGCCGGATGAAAACAACTTCGAATAATTCTTCCTCTGATCCGCTTGATTGACGCCACACAATGACACCGCACTAGTCTAAATACATTACAATAACGTATGTAGAGTACGAGTCTTGCTGCTGCTGCTGCGGTTTTTTCTCCTGGCGTACGTTACTCTCGCCTCGTCTCCGCCACTTCTTCCCTTTCAATTGTGTCTCGTCACCTCATCGAGGTGCGGCTGCCGCCCGCGGACGCACTCGCACGAAGGAGCTGGCGACATCAGCGAAACTGATGATCATGATCGTGATGCTCATCGCCTTTTTCTAGCCTTCTCGTTTGTCTACATCGTGTTCGTCTATTCGTCTCTCTTCCTCTCCTTCTCGTACTCATTCTTGTCCATGTTCGCCTGCTTCTCCGCCTACCCGGGTCTACTCTATATCACCGTTTACTCCCACTTATAGGCGACGGTAGGGACAGCACCGGTAGAAGTAGCAGTAGTGGTGGTGGTGGTAGTCGCGGCAGCGGGGCGAGTAGTCGGTGAGGCAAAAGCTATCAGACAACGGCAGTAGAAAGCAAGGCAGTAGCCGGACCTAAGCGGCAGCAAGAGTGGTGGTGGCGGTAGTGGTGGAGGAGGTAGCAGTTTGCTGGCCGCTGTAATGTCCAGGATATGTGTCTGACTCTGCGCGCTCGTGGGTCCCGGTATACACATCCGGGACGTGGGGGTGTTGGTGCTGGTTCGGAACTATCTCGTTGGAGCCGGCGGGTACTACTACAAGCGTGGATACGAAGGTCCTCCTAGATCCTAGGCTCCCCGGTTGCTCTTCTTGGCTCCCTCTCTCTTTCTCTCTCTCTCTCTCTCTCTCTCTCTCTCTCTCTCTCTCGTGTTGTGGGGTCGAGGGACACACAGGGCGTCTACTTGCCTCCGCGTGGATTCCGTGGGACTCCCCGGCGCGTTGCGACGCTAGGAATGGACCAAATTCGCCAGAGAGACCTGGTCGCGATGGTCGTTGTCTGATCCGCCTTCTCTTACTCTCTATCTCTCTTCATCCTCTTGCTCGTCGGTCGTCCTACGGGCGAAAGGGTCCACTGATCCTTCCAGGAAGAGCCCCCAACTTGGTCTGGCTTGGGGCTCTGGCACTCTTCGATGATCCCTCTGCCGCTTCCCGTCAGAGCAGCCTCTCTCGCCACAGATCTCTCCTACCCGCCCCCCCCCCCGAATAGGAGAATGGAAAACTGCAGCAGAAGGGCATTGCAGCAGAGTAGAGGGAGAGAAACGAAAGAAGGAATCGCCAACGAGGCAGGAGGCAGGCTACGAGGAGGCTATGGACGAAGAAGACTCCAATGAGGCGTGGACCCCTCGGCGGCCATCAATCGCCTCCACTCACCCCTACCCTAGGCCCTGTTTTTCGCTAAAGAACCCATATGAACCTAACTGTGTGTCCTGGCCCAAGTCGGGTTGGCCTTCCTACCAGCTCGCCGGATCCAACCTAAACAGACTGGCAAGCTCCAAGGGAAGAGGGAGCCAACGGGGGAGGGATGCCTGTAGACCTAGAGGACAAGTCGAGCAGCACACGATATAACACAACAGAACAAAACGTCGCCGTTGATGCCGTCGTCCTCGTGGGCTATTGTTGGCTTCTGCGCAGTCGACTGATCTTAGCTATACGAGACTGTCTTGACATACGTATCTCTGTATAGGCATAGAAAGAAAAAGAAGGGCGTATGGAAGAGGCCAACCAAAAGGACGCACTGACCTCGCTTCCCCAGGAAAGCAAGGTTAGCATGTAATAAAGAAGTTGGGCCAATTGTGTACCGTACGTCCCAGGTAGCCATCCGCTTCTCATTGAGAAAGGGTCTTTTGGTGAAGCTCACTGAATCCCGTTTTGATTGTTCGTTTCTTCCACAAAAGCATATATAGCTGACATGCATCGCTCGCAAAATAGTTATGAATGCTGTGTATTTGTGCATTTTGTAAGGCAATCAGCATCAGAGGCTAACCACCACGGCTGGGATCACCGCTTGAGTATAGTATGCAGAACTCTTAAAACAAATAAGCGTGAGTTATGATTAGACAGTCTCTGTCACCTGCAATCCACAACAATCTGAGCTATGGCTATCTGCTTCCTAACTCGGCCACCCTTTCACCATATCGATTAGCAGTAATGGTAGTCGATATCAGGCTAGCACAACACCTTAGATAATAGTCTTTCTTTCATAATCCTAAATGGCACCCTACGCAATGTTTCACGCATTTTAGGGGCCGCGCTCTGCGTATTCACCTCACCGTGATCTGCTTACCTGCTTCGGCCATTTACATTCCACCATTCAATGGCCAGCGCTATCTATTGTCATCGGCTGCTGTTACCGGCAAATTCGGAAGTAGTAGCTTTCCCGCTTTGCTCACACATATGCATGCGGACGCTTACAGAGACCCATACCCAGCCACCGTTTAGCCATGCATCCTCTACAGGTGTGCAGACTCCCAACATGTAGTTCCAGCAGTCACAATACAGCCGGAATAGCTATTTCAGTTTCGTTCGGTCACCTTTATGGCGCGCTCTGTCTGGCTGCGCCAGGAGGTCCGGCCTTGGTTTGGTGTTTGTGCTCGTACGGCAGCGTTGCAGCCACTGGTTTCTGCCATTACCTCTCTGCAAGCAGTGTCGACGCTACTACGGGTCCGCCTCAATGTATGAATCGGGAATAGGCTGGCGATCTGACTCATGCCGGCTTGTCCTTGCCGGCCAGCTAGCATACCGACACTGGACGCAGATGCTTATGCGGCTACCTGCCTGTGTGCCATACGGGCACGTATATACGGGCGCACTTCCGTATTTACATGGAGATTGGACACAACGCTGTGGATGGGTTTCTCCTTGCTCGTTGTCTACAACAAGTCGTGACTGACCACCACGCTAGGTCGTTGAAGGCCAGACATGCATAGCCGGACAAGTAGACATCTACAAACATAGCCTACACCGACGCCCAGCACAATACAACAAGTTGCCTATTGCATGGGAACACGAATGGTGGTTATGTGTGAAAGCTTCGAATGCCCCTCGGGACTCCCCTACGCCTCTTCCCAGACGCGAGAGTCCCGTGAATGTGAGGCAGATCCACAAGCATCCAGGATTTAGGGCCCAAAGAGAAAAGAACTGCCGTTTCCGCCGCCACTGCTGGTGGTACCTGAGGACGCCAGGCCGCGCATGTATAGCTGCCGCCGTATGATGGTGTATCCGTAAGATTGCGAAGCATGAGATAGATGGGAATAGCACTGCGCGTGAATTATTTGGTATCCATCACGTGAGTGACGCGGCGGCCTCGCGACGACGATGTGATCAAGGCAAGCGAATAGTGGGGCGTTATGGATACAAGGGAACAGTGCGACCCGGAGCCGGCTTGACAATGGATGAAGACAATGAAGGCTTCACGATAGAATGACTGCGAATGGAATGAATACGTCACCGAGTGGGCTGAGCTCATATGGACATTGCGCTGCGCCTTCGACGAAACATTCGATGAGAAACAAATGACGGTTTCGTCTGTGGGCAGTGTTCCATTGACGGACCCTTGTGGATCTCGTCGAAGATCATTTAGCTGGCTGATCATTCGGATATCGAATATCTAGCTTTGTCACGGTCGACAAGAAGTGGAATGTAGTAGACAAGGCTTTTTCAGCGAAGCAATATTTAGTGTTGAAATTAATAAATAATAAGTGCCTGCTTAGTCTGGTATCGTACGATTTTTGTTGTTTGTACCATTCGGCTTGGGGCTTACCTTAGTAGTGCGATACGAACTACCTATCCAAGAAGCACAATGCAGAGACACAAACCTCAACCACCAGGAAGCGTTCGCACCCTTTGACCACCTTAACGGTATTGTATAATATGCTTGTAATAAAGGTTGTCAATGAAGGTTAATAACATTATAAGACTGCTATTTTCTCTCAGCATTACGAAGAACATCGTAAAATAGTAGGATCACAATGACGAGATGCTCATCAAGTTGCATTTACGCTGGGTTCCTTCTAGCCAACAGGACACGGCATATAGCCTGTGTGGGCGTGGAATATGAGGTAAGAGATCCGGGAATATAGTTTGTAAACCGGCCAAGTTCATGGAATTCAAATAGCTATATTGCTGAACAACAACAAGTAGCTACGCATATTATATATATATATATATATATATATATATAGGTTTCATTTCATCATTGTGCTTTATAGGTCGACTCGATAACTGATGACTGATGTAAACCGAGACGATTATCGTGGAACAGCCTTCTCTGCGGTTACGCTACCACTTAGCAACACTAGCTGAATAAGGCGTTATTACATGCTACGCCCTGGACGCTGCAAGATGAATCATTTGCCCTGTTAAGGCGATAGGCACCAATCAGAATCAACCAAACGCATGAGAAACATGTACTTATCGTTTGCGGTCAGGGAAGAATGGGACAAGCACTCCGTCGTAGTGTGGAACGGAAAGATGACAGCAAAAAAAATGAAACAAGCGAAAGATAAACCCGACAACTAACCCCAACAGCTCGATTCGTCCTCCTCTCCGGTTTGCCATGGGCGAGGTCATTGACGTCTCCTTCTATCGACAGAAACGGAACGAAAAGGGACACAGAGCGAATGGTGCGGATGCAGGCGAATGAGGAAGAAATCGGATCCTCTTAGCCCTCGCGGCATTCAAGCTAGGGACAGGCGACTGTCTCATTCGAGGCAGTCAAGCAGAACCACCGCGACAAAGCTGGCGCTGGCGCGGCCGCGTTGAAAGCTGTGTGTGACGCGCCGCACGCGCGGGGTCGCTCATCGGCGTTTCTCGTAGCTCTACTCGCAGCCCACCGTCTCTCTCCCCAAGCTCGCAGGCGGCCGTAGCGCACATACACATACACGCAGAGAGAAATGGACTCGTAGAGGAGGCATGGCAGCGGTCGGTACGGCCACGGCGGCACTATTCCGCGCGGCTCGCGCGTTCATACCGAAGTGCCCTCTCCAAAGGGGACTTAAACTCTCGGCTAAGACGCGAATGGTGCCGCCTCCCCGACCACGCAACGCAAGACATAAAACAAGTATTCGACGTAGCGTGCAAAATCCACCCTAAACATCCTCCCATCCGGTATCCTCGCAGCGCGGTGCTGAATCCATGAGCGCGCCTCCCCGTAGAAGATTCCTGGCCCCCGTTCGACCCCCAGCTACCGCCTTCATTCTCTCCCAACGAGGATCCGACGCCGTCAACCAACCGTCGATGGCGACGAAACGGGAAAACGAAGCAGGGCCCAGCCAGCGGCGGCGGCGGCGACGTCGTCACAGGAAGGACACAACGCGTGCTGCACGCGATTGGCTGCTGGCTCGAGTCGGCGTGCCTTGGTTCGCTCGCTCGTCCGGTTCGACTGCTGCAAGTGGGATAGGACAAGAGAGAGAAGGTTTGAGCTTCGAGACGGCAGCTTGCACATCGCCGGGCGCCGATAGATGCAGTTGAGTAAGCGGGAATGTTGGTAGGAAACGGGTACAGGGAGGACGAGGGGGTTAGTCGGAAGATGCAGATGCAGGGACGGCGGCGGCAGCAGCAGCGCCACCACTAGCACGAGCTCACTCGATATTTTCGGGTATTCAAAAAATATATTCGAACACCGTAGCATACTACTTGCACGACGATTACGGCCGTAGCAACTGTATATGCTAGGCCGATTATCCATCACGGACGGTTGCAAGGCCGATGCTGGGGACGCAAGTGAGATCTGACAGACGCAGCCTAATAGACAGGCTAGCGACCCCTCCCTCTACCTTTTCTGCTGCCAGGAGCTTGCCGGCTGGCGAATGGAAGCGCGCGAGAGCCTGCAAACTTGTGCCGCTGTATTTGTTTTTTTCATGCACAAAGATGCGAGCTCTCGCGAATCGTCGTTCTAGGAATTACGTCGACGGGTGCGACAGGCGACATAACGGAGGTACCGGTGGCACAGGCAAAAGAAGAAAATAAAACGTTGAAGGGAAGGGCGGTCGTATATCGACCTGTGCATAGACGAACAAACTGAATGTGTGTGTGTTTGTATAGTCGTAATCTCTGTAGTGCAGAAAATGTCCAGCACAGCTAGCTATACGAGGACCTTGATCGGATTATTGGGACGAGGATGCAAGAAGCTGCTTGTCTCCCAGCGCCGTCGTTGAACCGTCGTTGAACCACATCCATAAACAAATTTCTTGTATGGACATAGACAATGTTATTGGGTAGCAAAGCCCCTGAGACCAACGCTGAAGTGAACTGCTGCTTTTGCTGCTAAGAACTCCCCAAAATAGCTCTCAACGTTTCCGGATGTTCTTGTACGCTTAACTGGTCAACAAACGCAGACACATAAATCACACTACGCTAACATGAAATGTGCAAATAAAAAATTACACACAGCTGTTGCCAGATAATCTCGTCAAATTTGTGAACCTATTTGTTCTAGTTCTCGTGCGGGGATCACGCAGAGCGTGTAAATGAAGTGTGCAACTCGAAGAGAAAGGGTTATGTGACCGCCTTCCTGTCCCGAGCCGAGACGTGCCCCCCTAAGGATAATCGCTAATGAAACAAAAGTGCAGTGACAATCGTTGATGTGCTATATTAATGATAGCGATACTCGAATCTGATTTACAACGGCCCAGCCAATTATGGTGGAGAATCGATTAGGGCAATCTGCGGGTTTTTGACCAAGAGTCGGGATTACGTGAGTCGATTATTACAAGAGTCGGGTGATACGTATCACCTTCGTCTTGGCGCCTTATTCGTACGCTTTGGATCCCCAAACAGCACCCGAAGTGATGCGCAATAGCTCCCTATTAGCCACGGTGCCCTCACCGGAAGCTTGCCAAGACTTAACATACCGTTACCATACGCGTACGATAGCCGCGAAAAGCCTACATGCAAAGACGAAACAGCCTCGGCGACCTATGGACGAGGCTTCTTGTCGCTCCCTACGCGAGTGGATGATCCGCTGTCTGGGTGTAGCCGAATATTGAACATTTCGAAATGTGACCGGGCCATTCCACTCAGGCGCCAGCGAGACCCCCTCCAGCCCGAACCCAAGCTCAGTCGTATGGTAATTGATTCTTGCGGCATTATCACAAGCGAATGACTACCACCTATCGGATTAACCACGGCAGAGTGGACCAACGCGGGCCAGCCAGCAGTGCCTGCTTTTGGGTAGCTCCGGTGGCATACGCCCCCTCGTCTACTACAACATCAGCTGATCTGAAGGCTTCCTATACTTAGTATCACTATCTCGCCTGTTCTCGCCTTTCACTATCTTGCTTCGTGTCTTTCTCATGGTTCTGCCGGCGACCCCTATTTCTCAGCATTAGCGTTGGAGCGCGCGCAGTGAGCAAGGCTATAACGCGTTACAGGATATTATGAACCTCACACGAATAGGGCTCTATGGGTGCCGGCGATCCAGCTAACGAATATGGCCTATCCAGCTAAGCCTTTTACCTTCGACCCCCGCTCTCGTTACACACGAAGCTAACAGGGAAACTCGAGTAGCAGCACCAGTGGCACTAAGCAGTCAAAGGAGTGATAACAAATGGGAGCTGACGTCATCTACCCCACCGGTGCTAACCGGACCCACTAAGGGCTACGTCGTAACTAAAGTTCGCGCCAAGTAAGCAGTCGGGAGTCGACCTATCTTATACCCGCGTGTCTCACGCGGCCCTCCCCCGAGTGGCCGCCGCTGTCGGGCGGCACGAATCAGCGTGCTTGATATATGGCGCAACATGGGGGGTGGGGGGCGCTGTCGCAAACAAAAAAAGGGGAAAAAATACGATATAGCGATATTCACCTGCGCTGTAGCTAGGAAGGACGGGTCACAAAGAACGGTGGTGGCAATCGAGTGACAAATGAAAATCGACACGGGGGAGTGGATATGGTTTAGGTAGCATAATAATAATAATAGTTAATAATAATGCGTTCACCGACAGGTTCTACTTTTTTTACCGAAAAATAATATAACTACAGCTGGTACAGACAGGTGACTAGTACACGTTTAAGAGAGGTGACAGCACCTTCAGGTCCAGATCTGGCATTATTCCTTTGGTACAGCAGGAGTTTCGTGATTACATTACCCCAGAAAAGAGCATTATTAGTATTACTACTAGAATCATCGGCCGGAAAAGATTACTAGATAAATAATACATGTATGTAATATCCTGTAATGTACTTTCTTACCGCGCAACAAGTTATTACGTACACGTGTATTTGCTAGTATATTAAAAGTATAACCGTGTATACCGTATATATTATGTCCATGTGTAAATATGAGCACTTTGAGCTCGCGGTAGCGAGAGTGGGAATTAAACTGAAACATGGACCATGTATAACACTAACGCATGCTAGTTGCTATGCGTTCGTTAATTATTCACTTTTAATTACGGCAAACATTTCACACAGCCAAATACGTGAATCAGTGAAGTGAGTATTGCATTTGTCCTTCTGAAATGCACATTTTTGTTAGCAGTCTGTGCAGATTGTCGTTCACAAGTAAGCGTAGGATTTCTATCTGAGCACAAGAAAAATGTAGAAGAAAGCTGCTGTTCAAGATATCATACTTTATCTAAACGAAGTAACGCTAACACGAGGTTCATCAGATAAAGGCGCACTATGCCACTTTGGATAAGCTACGATTTATTTTTAACCCCGAAAAGTCAAAGTTTCCGCTTGTCCACACACGCTCAAAATTTGTTTTTAAGGGACGAATCGTAGGTGGGTCATTAAAGGAATTAGATGGCGGCATGTTGCCGCCGAGTCAAGGAAAAGTACCCAGCTTTGTGCTGGCCTCTGAATCTCACTGTTGACTGATGACATATGGGTCAGTTGGAGAACACTCAATTTAGTCAAACAAAAGCCCTCTTCAAAGGTTGCTGAAGCAATGTAGGTGGTTCCGAATAGCACATGGCTGGGAAAATAACAACCTTTCGGTATAGAAGATAAGCGGTAATTGCCAGGATCAGCTATGAGCTCCCATACTGCCGGTACGTTTTGTTATTTGAGCTTCTGAGGGAAAATTGTTAAATCCGCGGATAGTCGGGATGTCCATTTGCGTAATTTGTACCGGTTATTGTTTGGTGATGAGAATGGTTTTGGTTAAGTTATGTAGCGGCTTTGCAAAATTCGAGAGAACATATTTTCGTGTATGAGACTACTTAGCAGAGTAGCCCATTAATTATATCGGAACAGCACACACATATATATGGTTCCATCGGGCTACTGGTGAACGTCCTGGATCATTAGACAGAAAGGATATACATGGCAAGCTTGGGTTCCTGCCGGACGCGGAGAACCTATGCATTTATTTAACATCTTTCTTTATCTGTGGGTTGTTTACAGGCAGGGCAAGTTTGAAAATAAAGCGACTCAATAATGTCCTCGTAGTAATACCTACATGTTCAGAGCTGAGGCGTGTCACATAAGGGAAACAGCTGTGGATCAGCTCAAATGATGTTGACACACATGAAGAAAAGCTATTATCTGCGCTTCCATGGAGCTGATCTGCATATCGCTATAAGTCAATAAATGGTTGTACTAAATTGCTGTCAAATGGGCATCATTATCGAGTTTGATTTGTCACCCTGACTGCATCAAGGTTACATTACGGGTATACTGAAAATTGTATGGATGACTTGCAGATAGATTACTATTTCTATGCCAACCTAGTATTGCGAGTGTTCCCAATACTCAGAGAAATAGACCAAAGCGACTCAAAGGTTCTAACGAACGGTACCAATTTATTGCAGTTCAAGCTCATGTTGCACACAGTGACACAACGAAATAGATCACTCCAAGCGAAAACGCTCCATGGCTCGTAGCGTTCTATGCGACTTCCCGTCATTTAGGCATCTTGGTAGCTTACCAGGACGACGGCGTCGACGACTGATCAAGCTGCAGGCTGCCGACTCATTTCCAACCATTTCTAGGTGTTTCATTCACAAAAATGCTAAATTCGTGTACCACCACTGAGAGCTCTAATTACCTTTCTACCTACTTAACTGATGACATGGAGTAAACGGTCACAAAAATACTATTGCCCTTCTAGCTTTCCAGCAGGCAGGTCCTACAGCCAAAAAGCGCCGAACCGACAATAAACTACCTGATCGCTTTCTTCAAAGAGCTGAAGACTGAGAGAGATTCTCTCTCTCTCTCCTCTCTGAGTACGTCTCTCTTGGCCTTTACATCTTCCTACAATCCTTGCCGCTCCGCTGCGATCGCCCTGTTATTTGCTCTTGCCCGCCTCCCTCTCGCATCGCTATTTCTCTCGGTTGTGTCTTTCTTCGTGGCGTTAATGAATGCCTCGGTCATGCCTCTCTATGTACTTCTATTACTGCTAAGCTCTAATGTCACGTCGCCGCCGCCGCCGCCGCCACCGCCGCCCTTTCTTAATGTCCCCCCAGTGGTCCCCACTGGATTCTGCTGCCGAAGCTGCTCGCTCTCTCCTTTATGTAGCGCAATGCAGTGACTCTGCCTTCTCGTCCGACGGCTGCGCACGGGCTGACACCGAATGCGCGTCTAATCGTGTGCCCCGGCAGAGTTTCACGTTATGCCAGCCAGCCAGCCAGCAGGCTCGCTCAGTCGCCTGTACACACCCAGCAGCCACCGCCGGCCCTGCTGGACCAGCTGGTGGTGCGCGGCTGCACTTTTTGTTCCTAGCCGGCGCCGCTATGGAATAAAAGCAGCACGGGACCGGCAGCGACAATTAACCAAATGGGACAATGTCGCTAGACAGACTCGTGTGCGTTCGTCGCCGTTCGCTGGTAGTCGCAGCTGGGAAGTAACTGACATGCTCTGCCCCCAACGCCCCTTCTTTCTGTGCCATCGTCTCCCTTGAGCGCTTCTGTTTTATCTTCAACTGTGTCTATCATTTCGCTTCGCCTCTCCAGATCTCCTTGTCGAGTTGAGTGCGATTTTTGTGTTGCAAAGAATACGAAACAACGGACGAAGCAGCCTCTAGAGTCTCGATTTGTTGCCCTCTCTGGGCAGCGCGACACCGCGAACGCGGAGTGCTGGCACTGCGTACTGCACCACTGAAGTTACAAATGCTGGACCAATACCCAGAACGAATGATCTATCCTTGTTCAACGAAATGCAAGTGCTACTGGCTAAGAGATATTCGATCATGTTGATCATGTGCTGTTAGTCGGAGGGAGCGTCTTTTTTTCATTGATATTCAAGTTCGGCGCTCGTATATGTATGTAACTTTAAGGGTTTACATGTCCTTGTACAATTGGAAATAGAAGTTGCATCAAAATAAATAATACGTCAAAGGGTATATGCAGGTATACGCATAACAGCGTTAGTGGTCACTTGCCACGAATTTGCATAATAAATACCTGCGACTTCGAAGTGAAATTGTTACGGCAATATCAACCTATCAGTGCTTGTCTCTATATCTCGAAGTTGTCTTGGGGTGATTTCTGCAACGCGATGACACCTTGAACGTCCCCTGTAGTGTATCGGCGACTTCTCAACATGCTTGCTTCTTCAAAAGCTCACCTCGTCTTGATGAGGCGTCTTCCAATTCGGTCGTCATGTGGCAAGAGAAGACACACCGATCAGAAACGACTAGCCGGCTAGGGATACCTCGGGAGCCGACAGAGGTGCTTGTGGCGAATGTGGACGTCAATGCTGCGAGTTGCAAGTGCCATCAAGCACCACCTACCGAGCAGGCAACCAGGCGATTTCTTCTTTTCGCCCCGTCTTTACCTCTCGTTTTCTGCTCCCTCCCTTCGATCTCATGCTTTCATCCGGAAGCCGTCAATAACCACGACTGCAACGACGGGTCCATGGTAACGTCTTGTGCTGCTGCCTCTTCGACGGTGTGCTTCTTCATCTATGGTATGGCCGTTCATCTCTGCCGATGCCTTCCTCTCTCTCTCTCTCTCTCGCTCTCTTAGTCTCGCTCAGTATTCGTGTTCAGCCTCTTTATGTCTCTCTCAGTCGCGCTCTATCCCTCATTCTATGCCTGCCTGCGCAGTGGCACGAGCAGCAACCAGGGCCCGAGGCGGGTGACGCGCCGGCTGTAGCACTGCCAATGCAACTACTGCTGCTGCTGCTACCGAGACAGCCGCTGCAGAAACACCTCTCCGTCGACGCGTCTCGACGACGATGGAAGGAAACAGCACCGGAAGTCAGACGATATGAGCTGGCTAGGGAGGGGATTGGCTCCGCGCTTTGCGTTCGTGTTCGAATACCAGTGGACCATCGCGAGCCGCTGGCCCTGACGGAGCAGGGCCTCTTCTCCCTGCTCTAACTCTCTCTTCCTCGTTTCGATGTGAAGAAGTAAGGAGGAGGCGGAAAAGCGAGAGGCAATACTGGGCCGCAACGGGGCTGGCAGGAAGTCGGGGGGAGAGTTTAGCAGACGAGAGGATCATGGCGTTGGGATCGGATGTCGATTTCTATATGCTGATGGTCATACCGCTCGCGATGCCGTACGTTGCTCCCCTGTACTGTTGCTATGCGGTGGTAAGCACACAGTGCACTGGATAGATCTGGTGGGTAGCTTTATCTAGTTGGCCGCTGCGGGGCGGACGGCTACTACCGACTGCCGCTACCCCTGTCGGCTCATCCCAGCCGACGCTGCGGTGTCGAACGCTGTTCAATCGAACGAACGTTTAGGCTTTACCGCTATTGCTGCTGGCCGGAACTATGTAGAGAAACTCGGACAGTGGGGACGAGAGTATTGCTGCGCGCCGTATTGCGCCGCCGGCCGCTCATTGAGTGCTGCTGCTATTGCTTCTGTGAAGGCCGGAGTGAAGTCAGTTACGCCGCGTGGACGCCCGTCGCCCGCGTCTCCGGAGTAGTATTTTATGACCCCTCAAAACATCGCCACATCCGCCAACACTTCTCGCTCGTTCGCTTTTCCTTGGCTCGATACCATCATATTGTGGATAGATCTGCTGTATGAGAGCGTGTACGTGTATGTCTCTACCGGCGTCTCGGCGAGTGCTGCATGTGTCCGCAAGCGCCACGTCCCCTCGTACTCTTCGTCCAATGCCGGTAGCACCGTCGGATCAGTCGTCGTGCTGGCAGACACTGTGTATAACTGCAGCTA
The DNA here is from genome assembly GCA_019614645.1 of Stratiolaelaps scimitus. NCBI lineage: Eukaryota > Metazoa > Arthropoda > Arachnida > Mesostigmata > Laelapidae > Stratiolaelaps > Stratiolaelaps scimitus. Next base: position 6,517,784 of record JABWDB010000013.1, on the reverse strand, counting down.
AGGAGCCGGCGGCATGAACGAGGTAAAGGAGAAGAGGTATCAGTAGCCTCGAGTGCTGAGCCGTTACGGGAATGTACCACGGAGGAGCAGCAAGGGAACAAGAAAAAGGGAATACTATGAAGATCGGTATGGTGACCGCGACGGTACGGCAGGGCCCAGCGATAGTAAGTAAGACGAAGGCACTTCCACTGCCTCGAACGCCACTCGCTCTTTCGGATAGGTGTTTCCGGTCGGTGAGAGCCTCCTCCTCCACCTCTTGCTCCTTCTTCATCGCGGCAAGCGAGCGTCCGACTGCAACGGCGCCGCTGCCCGTGCCCGAGTGAGCTCCAGCCAAGGCGAAAGAAACGCGGCCAACAGCGAAAGACAGAGAGATGAGATGATGGCATAGCGATCGCCGTAAGTGCACTTGACGAACGTAATGCCGCCTCCCCTCCATGTGCGAGCAGCTGCCGGGCTCGCAGTTGTGCTGTAGTGCGTCAGTACTATAATAGACTAATACCGGGGTAAATGTCGTTCGTTCAACGATTGTCGCAAGAGATAATCTAAACAGTTCTTGACAGCAACGAATTGTTGTGTTGTGTACATGTATTATATATATGGCGTATTGTGTATTGTGCACCTTATATTTGTGATAGATCCTTCGCGAAAATGCATCGTTGAATTTGGCGACAGGCTCGACCTGTTCTAAGCACGCGAACTCGCACGCTTCGGACACCTCATAGTTGAACCGCCTTAAGGTGTTGTTTCTTGGATTTCTTTGGATAGGAAATACCCACTGCTGTCCTTTGCCACTCCCCACGCTCCAGCGCACTTGATTTTTGATACATCCCAAATGGATCCTTACAAACCGAATACGCGAGAGATACTTTGAGCTTGTTCGCGGGTGGTTTTTCGCATCGGACAAGTGTACTCCACTCTATCTCCACTTCGCCGGGGTAACGTATCGTCTATTTTTCCTACATCCAGTTAGTTCTAATCAACAGAAGCATAGCTTTCAACTTTGACTTCACGCACGCCTCCCCGCGTTGCCTTATAGAGCGGCACAACAAACAAGCTGTTGTTCTTCGTTTCAACCAATTGTGTTCATTCCGTGACAAAGGACAAGGTTTAAACCAACGGCCTGTCGTGTTCGGCGGGTCCAGCAGCGACCAACTGGAAGGCCAGCCAGAAGCGATCCTGAGGTCCGATTTAGCTTTAGTAGGGAGAGACAGAGCATGGAGGTAGGGCGAGGAAGGCCGGGGTTAGGTCCAGATAAGTCCTGCAAGGGTGTTCATTCTTCTTCGTTTTCAATCTCTATTTCTGACCCCTCCGTTCTCGTCTCGAAACCTCTCCGTCCGACTGTCACAATGAGGACAAACTGCACGACAACAATAACACTATATCAGGCCAACTAGAGCAAGGAGCCGCTTGGTCCCCTCTTTGTTCGTTGTCCGCCTACTCGATTTTCTGTATCCCGATAGTTTTCCTCTTCTCTTTGAAAACAAACTAATGCATTAGAGTGATGCCCGATGTCCCGAAATATCAGGAAATACTGAAGAGACGCATGTAAGCTCACTTAAGGCGATACGGCATCGTCTTTGGTACGACAAGGGAAAGTGTGACAGGTTTTTTCGCATGACCGAGTGCAGGAAAAATTCGTTCCGTATGACCTTGTGAGTCATTTTGTTATGATTTGTTTTTGTTTCAAACGCCTTATTCAATGAAGAAATATTCTCCGAACGCTGATGCTTGAAATAATTATTTCTTACATAGATAGCACCTTGATTGAATTAGTGTATGTTTGAAGTTGTATGCACCTTGATTGTTCCAGTATATTGGTAAATCCGTTCGACGTCGTTGTCAAGCATATTGTGGTGCCCCTTTTTTGATAAAATTGTGCGATTTTCAAATTTCTCAAAATACCATCTACTGCAAATATACAGAGTTTAGTATAAAAGTTCCATATAAAAAAGTTTGTACATAAGGAGAGTTAGGTTGCGGCGGGAGTACATACACGTTGGCTTCTCTTTAACATCGTTTTTTTCTTGCTAAATCAGTGTGATTTAAATTAAAATTAAATAGAGATCCACCTTAACACAAACAGGGGTTGAAAATGTTGGTTTTAGCAAGTAGAGGCGTTTTGTCATCCACGTCAACCCTGCACCGGATCGGCCCACTTTTATGGGGATTAGAATGTCTCTGGTGGTATCCGTGCATTTGAAGAACGTTTCCGCCTTTCAAAAAAAAGGGTTGAAACTACGCTGGTGTTTTATATATTCACTATTGGTAATAATAAATAAAACAAACGCAATTATCATGAGAGCGCCTAAACATTGACCCAATGAGTTAGACCATTTGTTAAACAGCGCCGCAGATGAATCGTAGCCATAAGCCAAATCACCGGATGACGAGGTTTGTTCGTTCCCTTAAGATATATGGTGGGAGATCGGTGGTTTTATTTTTTGTATTAACGATTACACTTAACTTGTAGGTCACCATTGCTGCTAGCCTCCGGTGACTGGGCTGGAACTTGGGGTATAGCCCGCCCAGGATATCGTAGCCGGGGAGCAAGACTGCCCTGCTCTCTTGTTCCTATGACGATCGGCACTGAAACGATACTTCCGATATTACTGCGATGTTTGGTATTTTAATACCTCCCCAGCGTCCACGCTAGCAGTTCTCTATCCCAGCTGCGTATCACCACGTCGTACGCTCCGATCTCTCTTTCTTTCTCTCTCTACTCCATGGCTTTCGTCATCAACTTTCATGGTATTTCCACCCGCACATACATTCGAGCCAATCCACCCTTACCACATCCGCTCCTCCACTTTTTCCGAAGCGGCGGGATCTCCCCTTAGCCGTTCGTCCATCGGACCCGGGGATTGCCGGAGGCGAATCATTAAAGCTAAGAACCCGCAGAAGACTGAGAACTGGCGTGCCGTGGCCACACGAGCAAAGAAGGAAAGTCCCTGCGTGCAAAGTCTGGGGGCAGCCGAAGGAATATGGGAGCTGGGTCCAGCTGTCAACATGGTGGCATGTTGGATGGTGCACGGTAGCTAGGGCGTGACGGCTGTGAGGCTATGGCGCGCAGGAGCCTAGCCAGAGACGCATGGAAATGTGTCACTTGGAGGCGGATGTGGGAATCGAGAACAGCTCCTCGTCGGCTATGCTATGGTTGAGATCGTTCAACCAAACGCGTCCCACGTCACAGTCCCATCGTTCTTTTGTTCGGGTTCACAAATATGAAGAACATCGGATCGAGAAGTAAGTTTGCCCGAATATGGCAAAGACCAACGTTTACCATTGGATCGGCTAAGCAAGAATCGTCAGAGGTGTGGGGGGGAATTTAATGGGATGCCTGTAACCAGCACTGGGGAGCCAGACGAGACAAGAAGTGGCAAGAAACGGTACGAACAGCGAAGGATTGCCAGTGTCGAATTCGAACAGAGCTATTATATAGGGCCGATTCCGCTTCGGGGTAGCTTTTTTAATTCGCTTTTAGCAATAACAATAATTTCGTTGACAGCCTTATTCAAAGTGCTAGCCCGAGGCAAACTGGGCACAACCCCTCTGTTCCTGATGGGATCCGTTGTCGCAAGCTATCAGCTATCACCACGAGCTTTCTTTCAGCTGGTAGCGTTTCCGTCATCGAGTGAGTACCTCCCCAACCGGGGCCAGGAGGACAAACCATCGTTCGTGACAAATGGGTTTTATAGTTAGACACGACTACGCATTACAGATAATAGCTATGAAAACAACGTTTAAAAATGTGAAATTATGGGTGAATATCTACGTGCGGGTATCTCTGTACGAATGAAGAACACACGCGAAATAAATGACGTCTAAAATACGAAGGCTGACGTGTAATTAGTGCCGTGAAATTAGATCCAGCATGCGTATAAAGTTTATTTAAGGTTATCTTTATGTTTCGTGTAGTGCTCCACGAGTCAAACAAGCTACCACGTTGTTTTACGTGTTTACACTGAAGTGCGTGGTGACAGTGTTTGCGCCGTCCGAGCGGAAGAATAGCAACTTTTTCTTATCCTTATTATAAATTGAATATTGAAATTAAAAACAAATTTCGAACAATATGTCAATTGGTTCGCCAAAGTCGTCTGACATCTATCCGATACAGGGGAAATTACATTTCATGGCTGGAATTTTTGTCGCGGTCTCCAGCAACGACTACGCCACAGACACTCGCGGCCCGCCTCAGTATTCACCTACGGTGTGGCTGTCGCCCAACGAAGCCAGCCGTCTGTAACCGAGAAACTGATGAATTCCCTTCTAGGGCGCTTAAAATGGAACAAAGCAGGATCAATGGAGTACGAACATGAGATGTTGCGCAGTTGTTTAGCTACCACTGGTGATTTTGGCTGCTTCAACCTTATGCCGTCACCACGCTAAGAAATGGCGCCCTGTTCTTAGAGGATGAGCAACGTAAAAGCATGGCAGCAGGACGACTAATGAACGCCCCCGATTTCGTATGGATAACGCACCACACAGCAGTATTTACTTTACATAAGTAAATTTGAAAGATTTTCTCAAATAATTGTCTACAAATCATTTTTCGAATCGTAGTGTCATCCGATGGCAACTGATCAGCAGCACAAGGTGTCTGTGCCCTCATTTTAACTTAAAGTCAAATTATAATCGTGATAAGGAAATATACATATACCTGCTACGAGATAGGCACATATTAAAAACGAGTATTCGAATCCTGAAAATAAATTCATTTTTCTTACAATATCAAGATTCGAGAACATGTCAATCAGGAAAACCAAACAAAGCCCTATCGTCGTGCTTGGGGGGCATATATATATCTAGCTACTGAAGCGGAGAGTTCGATATTGACATGCACAGTTTGTGTTAAAAATTAACTGTATCGATTTATAGGAAAATCATGGCCGCCGGACCACAACACAAGGCAAATGCCTATACACGGCGCAAATAGCACGAAACTGATTAATGTCGAAGAACAAAGAAATACAGTGTCAGAGCTAGTTTCTCGTATTTTGCGAATAAAAAAGGGATGAATGCAACGATTGATGTTTGGATAATATTTCCCCCGTAATCAAGTATAATGTAGACACCTTTCATAAGAAATCATTTTGAGCCCATTATTTTGCTAATTCCTCATTAAAATAAGGAGCGTTCGAACTAACAAATTTTCGACATTTTCAGCTATTTCGAGATAATCTTTTACAGCTGGGGACCATCTATAGGAACGCCAAAAACTGCCTTTTCTTAAAAATATTCAAACACATTTCGGAAAATGGAATTGCAGCGAGACGGAGCTATCAACCCATATAAAAATGAGCCTGAAAATATTTCAAGAAACAGCCTTCCCCGAGGACTCGATATTACCACCACCAAGGGGGTGAGGATACTTGAAACTGTATATAATAGAACCCTGGTGGTCTGCGCCGAAAAGAACAGGAGGCCACAGCTGCAATAGTGCTAACTGTAAACTAGTTGAATCCGCCGAGATATCGAAACATCATAGATTCGAATTTCCTCTATGATAAGTACGACGCTCGATCACCAAACGTCTTTCTAGCATAAAAGTCATACGATTATATTACTCCTAAATCTGTAGAGTCATTTATTTGTAGTGAAATATGTAAACCGCATTCGCAATCTGCGTAATGACACCTGACGTTACGTCGGCCTCTCGTGTTGTTTTTGGCCGTGATATTGGCTTGCAATGGACTTCCACCACTTCAATAGTTTCGTGTACTCTCTCTTATCTTTGGGATCTCTAACGAGTTCGCTGATTTCCTGCTCGGAAGGTGGCCAGTTATGGAACTGGTATTTGTCGGTCCTGTAGTATGCATAAAATGTGTGGTTTTAGCTTCATTTTAAGTATTTCATAAACAACCCTACAATTCATTACAAAGAAAAAGTTGTTAAAGGAAGTTGTTCGACATTACTCGACAAAATTAACCCGTACATCTCCACGTATCCATAGCTCTATCCACTGGAGAATATTAGCAATAAACTAGTGCAGTCATCACTCAAGTAGCATGTCCAAGTTGTCGTACCTAACGATATTACCAAGGCCACTTACCCTGCCAATGATCCGCTACGTGGTTTCGCACCTCCGATATTGTGATGGTACACGCCCCAAACGGCGACGAACTCGCCCACGTGTGGTTCTTCACTCGCCTTTGCACCTGTACGCCTTTCCATCATTCTCGGTTTTATTTTCAGTTTATTTGCCGTGTCATCTGGACTACCAGCTGGTGCTATGTAACGTCCATTAGAATCCTTAGACAATGATTTACCATTAGGGGCGAGTGGAGTTCGTTTCCTGTCTGTAGGTAGTGGCACACCATCTGGTCCAATCGGGTTTCCAAATTTATCGACGGGAAGAGCCTCTGGCTTTCCGTCACGTCCAAGTGGCCGTCCGTATGCATCCGTCTTGACAGGCTTCAGCTTTGAGTCGAATGGTGTCAAAGGATTGCCGTCTCTGTCTAGGGGAGCTCCGAACGCATTTGTTGAGAGCGGCACACCGTTCGAATCAAGTACGTCGCCCTGGCGGTTTACCGGAAGAATCTTATCGTCAACCGTCAGGTAGCTCAGTGGGAGTCCATCTGGGCCCAGCCGTTTGCGCTTCGGCGTCAGTTGGTTTGTGATCTTGGGGGGTCCATTGAAATTCGGTATAGGGAGGCTCCTTGCCTCCAGGAAGTTTTGCGGACTTTTTTCTGGCTTATATTTGTTTGGTGGACTGACCTCTCGTTTGATAGGTGCTACAAAGCGACCCTTTGCATCCGTAGGTAATGGATCACCATTGAAGTCTACTGGATTTCCATTCTCGTCTGTTGGAAACGCCGTGCCATCCGGTCCAAGAGGGCGTCCTGATACATCAAGAGGAAGGGCCTTTGGTGCTCCGTCAGGCCCAAGAGATCTTCCGTACGCGTCGGTCTTGATAGGTTTCTTGTTTGAGTCAAAAGGCGTCAAAAGATTGCCATCTCGATCCAGCGGAACACCATAGGCATTCGATTCCAGGGGCTTTCCATCCGGGTCAAGCACCTTGCCGAAGGCATCCATTTTGAGAGGCTTGTTGTCTTCTCGCCAATAGGTTACAGGACTTCCATCTGGACCCAGTGGATGTTTGCTCTTTGGTGCCACTGGAAGCCCGCGGGCATCGGTAGGCAGAAGCTCACCGCTAGGAAGCAGAGGTCTGCCGTTCTTATCTGTAGGCAATGGTTTTCCATCAGGCCCTAAAGGTCTGCCAAAAGTATCCACGGGTAGAGGCAATGGTTCTCCAGAGGGCCCCATGGGACGACCAAATGCATCTGTTGGAATGGCGTTCCCTTCCGAGTCGAGCGGAGGCAGAGGCCTATTGTCCGGACCCAGCGGCGATCCGTAAAAGTCTGTCAGGACAGGATGATGATCAGCCTTTAATTTGACGCCTTCCCAATTTTCTGGCAGAGCGTTTCCTTCCAGGTCCACATACTTAACAGGTTTCCCATCAGGTGCAATCATCTTACTCACAAGAGGTGCCAAGGGCCGTCCTTTTTTGTCAAACTTCAATGGCTGACCGCTTGGCCCAAGGGGTCTACCAGCTGCATCCGTAGGAAAGGCAGAACCATCTGGTCCGATGGGTATTCCTTTGGCATCCGTCGGCAATGGTAGTGGAATTCCGTGATGTAAAGGCCTGCCGAAGGCATCAACAGGAAGTCGCTTTCCTTTTGAACTAACGGGCGTTAGGGGCTTTTTATCAGAGTCAAGCGGGGTTCCAAAGGCATCCATAGCTAGGGGAAGCCCCTTAGGTCCTAAAGCTCTACCATTGACATCAACAGGAAGTGGTTTTTTGTCTGGACCCAGGTACTTTAAAGGTTTAAGATCCGGCCCCAAGGGAGTACTGTATGGACCTCGAGGGCCAACGATCCTTCCCTGCGAATCCTTCGGCAGAGGTTTCCCGTCAGGACCTAATGGTCTTCCGGTTTCGTCAACAGGTAACGGTTTTCCGTCAGGCCCAATTGGACGACCAATTGGGTCCACGGGTAAAGGGAAAGGCACCCCGCTAGGCTCAAGTGCCCTCCCGAAGGCGTCTGTTGGAAGTGGCTGTCCCTCCGAATTCGCTACTTGAAGAGGCTTTTCGTCCGGTCCAAGAGGGCTGCCATATGTATTCAGCTTTCGGCGGCGTCCATCATCAAACAAAGGGTAGCCTGCGCCACTCATTGGCACCTTTTTGCCATTTGGCTTAAGATATGCAAGAGGCTTTCCATCAGGACCAAGCTGACGACCCTTATGATCCCTTCCATAACCAGGTTGTGACAGGTTAGCGAGTGTAGGAATTGGTAGTTCAACTGTAGGGCTTATTAAAAACTGATTTCCATCAGGGGCAATAGGATGACCGTTCTCATCTGTGTCGAAAGGAACGCCATTGGGAGCAATGAAGTTGCCCAATTTATCTTTTGGTATAGGGAGCGGCTCTCCGTTGGGCCCTAGTGGACGTCCAAGTATGTCCACAGGTAGAGGATTACCTTTAGAGTCCGCAGGTGGGAGGGGTTTTCCATCCGAACCAAGTGGTGTTCCATAGGCGTCCGTGGGCACGGGTACTCCATCATAGGCATTCAGAAATTTGCCTCTCGGACCCCGGTTAAGAGGTAAACCGTCACGGTTGAGATACGTTAGAGGCTCCCCGTTAGGCGCAAGAACTCTTCCGTCAGAGTCTCGAGGTAGCCCTTCAAGGGGTTTTCCATCCACGGGCCTCCCAGGTGGTGGTACCACCTTATTGTTCTTATCTTTCGGCAGAAGCTTACCGCTCGGTCCCAGATAATTCCCTTTGTTATCTGTTGGAAAGGGGAGACCGTTCGGCTGAACCGGCCTTCCCTGCTCATCTAGAGGGATCGGATAGGGAGTCTTGTCAGTATTTAGCGGACGTCCATACCAGTCTGTAGGAACGAGTTTTCCTGACTGATCTGCCATACGGAAAGGTCTACCATCCCTTGCCAAGGGACTTCCATAGCAATCAGTGGGATACGGAACTCCATTTCGGTTAACAGGAACTCCATTTTTGTCCGTTTTTAAACGATTGCCTTTGGAGTCTATATAACTCACGGTTTTACCGTCAGGTCCCAGCAGACGCCCCTTATTATCACGCGGTACACCCTGAAGTGCCTTACCTACAGGGTATAAGGGCCCCAGAGGTCGATCTCGATAGTCTGTGGGAAGTGCTTTGCCGTTTGGTCCAATGTGTCTTCCATACGAGTCTTTGGGCACAGGGCGACCGTTGGGGCCAATGGGGACGCCGTCCTGGTCAATGGGCAACGGTAACGGAACGTCGTTTTCATCAAGAGGTCTGCCAAATTCGTCAGTGGGAAGCGGATATCCCCTAGAGTTTGCGATTGGTAACAACTGATAGTTGGGACCGAAAGGAATACCGTAAGCATTCGTTGGCAACTGCTTCCCGCCTTTTGAGACAGGTCTGCCCAGCGAGTTCATCGGAACTTTTGCCCCATTTGGCAAAAGAAACGTAGGTAGTGGATTTCCCTTGGAATCAGCGATTGTTAACAATTTCCTATCAGGACCGAAAGGAACGCCATAGGCATTGGTTGGCAAAGGCGAGCCGTCCGAATCAACAGCTCTGCCTTTGGAGTCCAAAGGTACCTTCATTCCATTGGGAAGAAGAAAGGTGCGATCCCGCGGCCTACCATGTTTATCCTTGGGAAGCGGGTTTCCCCTGGGATCGGCGGCTCGTAACAATTTGCCATCAGGGCCAAAAGGGATTCCGTACGAGTTCGTTCGCAGTGGGATGCCGTTTGGTGCAACAGCCCTTCCAAAGGTGTCTCTCGGTGCTTTGGTTCCATTTGGTAGCAGGTATAGGGGAAGTGGGTTTCCTTTAGAATCGGCTAATATCAACGGCTCATTATTGGTACCAAAAGGCACACCATAGGCATCCGTTGGAAATGGGGTCCCGTTTGGTGCAACAGCCCTACCTTTGGAATCTACGGGCACTTTTGTACCATTGGGGTAAAGAAAACTGCGATCATCTCCAAGCGCCTTGGCCAAAAGGTACGGAACATCAACTGGCTGCCCAAGCGGCGGTAGTACTCGTCCGTCCGAGTCTATCGGTAAAGGTTTCCCATCCTGGCCGAGTGTGCGATTGTGCCTGTCACGCCGAAGGGGTTTCCCATTGGGACCAATTGCCCGGCCGTCATCATCAACTGGTAGGGGTTCAGGCAGTCCATCAGGTCCCAGAGGTCGATTGAAGCCATCAGTAGGCAGAGGGTTGTTATACCCGTCAAAAACTAGCAGGGGCTTCCTTTTACCTGGGGAAATCGGCACCCCATAAGCGTCAACTTTCCCTTTGTATGGCTGCGAATCAATACCACGGAGTGTCCCGTTGGTAACTGTTGCTATAGCGACTCCTTCCGGGGTACGAAAGACGATTTGTCCTAGTTGCTCGGTAGGATCTCCCAGTTCCTCGCAATCATCGGGGGGCGGGGTCGTCGTGGTTATCGGGCGTTTCCTGCATCTAACCTAAATAAGAGCAATTAATATAAGCCATATCCGTAGATATGCTTTAACTATACGGCAAGTGTTTTTTTCTAATATATAACCACGGCTGGTTTAGTGCTTGTACTGCCTTCTTGCTTATGTACAACGATGCATCTATCTGCTCAGGTGAGTCCCCAACGCGTACAATCAACAGCCTTCTTCTTCATTCCGGTTTTACATAATCGACAGCATTCTGTAGCATAATCGCGCGATTAGGAATTTCGTCGAATTTATTGGGCAGAAATGCAGCTTTCAGTTTTAGGAACATGGCAAATGTTTGATATGTAACATATTTTTTATGCTCCACTGAGGGTTTCACTACTGCTACAAACGTTGCGCTTGTATAAACGAACTGTGGATTTGTCAAGGCGTAAACACTGAACGACGTCTGTGCCTCCATCACCTTTAGGTTGTCACAGTAAGAAATGCCTATTAGAGAAGTAATACTTACGCGTTTCATGCGCGGCAGTTGTGGTGATCGTTCCTTATCCGAGAACAATTGAGCGACATCGAGCTCTGAGAGAGCATTTTGACTACTTTCAACGGCGTCTGCGGATCTCACTAATTTTGCACTTGACTCGTTTGCCAAAAAACCACGGTAGTCTTGCGCCTCAGTGAATCCAGCTAATAGCAAAATCACGGTGTTGGTACGAAACATATAGAGAACAGCCAGACGCGACACCCATCGCATACTGACCGTTAACTGTGCAGCGATGTTCAACCGTCCGTTATGTGTCTTCCTAGATTTCACCAGTTACAAACGAAATGTAGATGAAGAAATAACAGCATCAGTATCCGTTTATCCGATGTCAAGATTCCGGAATCGAACTCAAAATTGGAAGTCTTCGTTTTTTGCCGAAATAGTTAACAGAGGCATTCAGGTAGATTCAATTGAGACAACTTTTCTAGGAAAAACATTACCTAGCAGCATAAACATTGTACTGTAGCTAGTTGTGAGCGGACGTAATAGTGGCAAGCGTGATAAATGCTCAATAAATGATCAGTTGTAGTAATCAACATCGAGAACCTATTCGAAGCACGTAGACGGGTGACTCTGCATCGTAATTGGTGAGCGAGATGATCAACTACAGTCTTCACAACGAGCGTAATGAAGCTGGAAATATCGGATTTTTAGATCGTTGTGTACACCGTGCGACCTGTCACACCGCGATTGCAATAGTGAAATCTTCTTAATTGTGCGGTGAGCGCAATTTAATATCTATGAGGAGGTGAGTCCTAAATTTGCCTTTTGAGTGCAAGTTTGTATGCTTGACCTGGTTACGGAAAAGCATGTTTTTTTCAGTGGTGCTGTGTAGCCAATCTCTGACTATTTTCGCCGTATACGTTTAGCCCACAACGACTGTTTTGTTGTCTTTGCAAATTCTATGTATTTGCAATCGGCCTTACGTCGTTTCGATGAACATACGCAGTAAATAATATATGCACCTGAGGTCGCCTTAAGTAAGTACTTGCCCGAAGTAAGTAATCATTATAATGCTAATTAAATAATTACCTGTTTTACTAAAAACAGTAAAATGAACAGGCTTTATAAGGCTTACTCTGTTGCTAGGAACACGCTATTTTACGTCCATAGAATTTTCAGTCATCGTTATATCTCGCACGTTCACTTACGTGTCATGCTGACGTTTTTTTTTCTATTTTTACACAGATTGTATAACATCATATATGTTTAGCTAACATCAGCTAACCAAGTATTAGCCCCGCAGAATCAAACCATTGATGTGCTCTTATGCTGTTTATTGCGCTATTCCAAGCTGTGCCGTACGACGTATGCTTTGATCAACGGTCGCTCTTCAATAACACTCTCTTTGAGCAAATATCTTCACCCAAAAAAAAGACATCAAGAAGACTTCAATGATTTTGCCGTGACAGCCAACGTGCACCCTACTTGATCTGTTTCTCTCGATACACTACGCCGTACGACGATGACCTTACCAGATTTTCTGCCACCACCTCACACCGATCTCCTTCATCGGTGGCGAAACGTTAACTATATATCACGTTGTGCTCTGACCGTGATCGACCGGCTGTATGTCCGGACACGAAAAACGGCGTACAACGGCCATCAATTTAAATCTTGCCCGTATTAGACGTATTTTTTCTATCTTAAAATCCCTTTCCCCCTCAAACTCCCGTCTAACGTCACCCTCCGTTCGTCGTTTTGTTCCTCTGTCCCGGACCTCTGTCCCGGACCTCGGTCGAGATTCTGCCTTCCCTGCCTATTCGTCGCGGTCCCGCCCTTTACCCACAGTGGATGTCATCCTCTGTTTCGGCCACCGATCATACAGCGAGATCTGGCTATTGGCTCCTTTCGCTGCGATAGATATGAGATGGAATGGCGATAATAATAATAATAATAATAATAAGAATAATAGCAATCGTCGTAGAAATTATGGCTTACTACCACCACATTCATACAAGCCTGTCTAGAAAGGACACTGTGCCGTGGGTGGCCGGCAGCAAATGGCTGGCTCCCTGCGGCCGCGCACTGTGGCCGCGCGTGATACACTGCAACGGCTGCTATGCTCTACTGTTGGCAGCTCTCCCGAACCTATTGCCGAGCTGCTGCTTGTGAGTGGGAAAGCAGATTGCCTCTCCCGTCACAGATCCACATTCGACTGCACCGGCTGTACCAGCGGAAAGAGCCAACAGCAATATATTTTAATTTTCGAACAGCGCAAATGCTGACGGTTTGGGGGGGGGGAGGGGAGAGAGAGGACCGTTCGAACTCAAACCACTTTGGCGGCGTTGCGTCTTCGTCTCTTTTCCACGACATTCGTTCCTTCGACGACGCAGCCTTCCTCCCTTCGAAGGGCAGGAACAGCAGAAGCAGCTGCGGAGTGGTATCACATAGCTCGGCGACGGCCGCACGCTCTCGGTACAGAACGTCCAATTCGTGCGATGAAATATGCCTACGATATTTTGCCGCTTTGCCTTTAGCTAGCCAGCCAGTCAGCCATCCACCTCTTCCCGGGCTCGCTTTTACTTCTTGGTCTTCCATGGGGATCTCCGCTGTGTTCTTCTCTCACCCCTTACAGCTAGCTCATCCTTTGCCTTGGCCACTCCTAGTGCGAGCCGTTCTTGTGTGCCGTTTCATTCGCTTCCATCATGAAAGCTCGCGCGAGGAAGTAGCGTTCGCACATTCTCCTCATCAAGCCACCAAGGCGAGGGAACGGAACGAGGAAGATAGTGGCGCGAGCCGAAACACGGGTCTTAAGCCTTTCATAGTTCGTTTGTCCATAGGCGTATGGTGTGTTGCCGAGTGCACGGCTCCAGGGCGCTGGCGGGTTCCGTTCGATCTCAGTGCTAAAGGCGCGCTTTCCACGATGCTGTCTGCGTAGCAAACGTGCTGCGTGACACCGCCATAGATAGCGTCCACTCGAGTGGCGGCTGCAGCGGCTGCAGCTCGGGCAAAAATTGGAGGAAGTTGCGTCTGCTGCCAAATTGCCGCATTCGTCATTTCTCCTTTCTGCTACAGCTCTACTCCTTTCAGGCGGCGGCCTCTCCACCGCCTCTCAGCCCTTTGCACCCCATGCCTAGTGCTTGCCGACAAACCCTTTAAAACCCTTGACAGACTCGCACATTTCACACCATCTGAGGGTGCCCCTACACAGTCGGTGCCTGCCTCCTGCCAGCCCATTCTCTGATAGCCCTCGCAGTCAGCGTGCTACCCACGCGGCTGTCACTGGGTTCTGGTGACCCCACGTCCCCACTACTTTACTCATTGCCCATTCATTCAGCTCTCCTTCGAGCGCACAACATAAACTTCTTCGTTCGCCTTCATCGCTTCGTCTACCACTTTTTGTCACAACGAGAGTGCGCTCTCACTGCATGGGCCAGTCGGCGAGACGCGGCCCCCCTTCTCCGCCCGGCCAATGAGGTACGGGATCGGCGAAAGAAAGCGGGGATGAAGCCGAAAAGCTTGTGGGTGGGTTCGCTTCATAAATTTCCATAGATTTCCGAATTGCGACAGTCAGGCGGTCCACGCTGTCACAGCGTATGCCTACCAGTCGAAGGCTAGAAGCGACAAATTGACTACCAAGCTTCGGAAGATTATTCGGCAGTAGAAACGCGAATGCGAACATCGTTCGATCTAAATATCGGCCGGTGATTCTCTCTCTCTATGAAAATGTGGAAACAAATGGGAGAAAAGAACATTTATCTGGTTAGCGGATACGAGATTTGAGCGAGGAGCCCGATTTCGATACACCTTGGCGTAAGGTAACTTATTGATTTACCTATTGTGAGTATTGTAAGCGTCCGTCGTAGCGGTAAAAGCTTCTGAATATTCATTTGTAAATGGGAGGATTTACGAGTTCGCCTGGGGATCCCAACGTAAGTATGATTCATTTCTTGCGTCTGATGATCATAGCATTTTCATACTAAAATCATCCTCACTGCTATTTGCCAATATATAGCAAGGCTAGCCTCTACTAAGTGTGCATAGCAAGTGATCTCTTGTCTGCCTTATTTATTTATAAGTGCTTCATTTGCGTAAAATGATATGCGAGAGTGTCAAGGTGATATATTGTGCAGATCGTTGAATAGTGGAGACTTTAACCATTTTACCTTTTTACAATTTCAGACCTATCTAGTCCATGATACGAGTGCGGACGACAACCATAGACTTACTATATCCAATTGTATATATCTAGGCACCCAACGTACTTGCCGGTGTGTGCTTCCTTGTACTAACGTGCTTCTATGCATAGTAACTCACCAATACATCAGAATAACGCATAAGTATTTAGAAAGCGCATTTCCATGAAACAACTGAAGTCGCATGTGCTTTGTAATCAGTAAAAGATATCCTTCAAACGCATATGTTATATGTATATGAACCAACGACCAGGTGTAACTATTGTTACTTGTTTTGCTTCGAAGAGTTTGACTGCCGTCATATCCAGGTGTTCTGCAGTAGCGCATTTTCAGGAAATGCAAGTTTGCATGAAGTATTTCCATTAGAAAAAGGTGAAATTTAACTCGAATAAGAGCTGACCGCCCGTAACTAAGTCAACAGAGTGTTTAATAGAGATCGCATCTCGACTTGGAACATCTCTTGAAATGTTCCAAGTCGAGAAGGAGCTTTGCATCTGCTGAAAGAGCATTCGGACCATTCAATGCAAAAGTGATCGTGGTCGTCGATAGCAAGCAAGGTCCACTACTGCACAAATCGATTCAAAGTGAAACACATTTCAACAAGTGCCTACGATGGGTGGCAATGCAAAAGGGAGGCAGTCACTGATTGTGGCCGTTTTCTGATCTGGTCTAGGTCGACGAGCTTGCCAGCACTAGAGGGGATTACTATTCCGACTTGTAGCTCGACCTTAATGCTGCCTGGTCAATACCAATCCCGTTTCACCGCAACAACAAGTTCATGCATACCGCCAGATTTACCAAGATCAAACTGAAAAAAATTGAAGTTCGATGTACTTGAACGAAAACCACTCGATTCACCAGACCCGGCCGTCAGCGACAACTTTCCATTAAATACCTGAACGATGACAGTCAATTAGCACGGCTTCGACTGCCCAGAACGCGACTTATATAACAATTCTCGGAGTACCAGCACGCTTATGAACCTGCTCTACAGGTTAGGAGCATTTGGCTTCAATGGGGCTATGCTAACCAACCATACAACGTTAATCATTTTCAACAAATATTTTCTTCTTTATTTCCAATCAATAGCCTATTGTACAGCCAAGCTACCAATTAACGATTACGCTTTTTCTGTTGCCACCAAATCGTTCGAGTTATATTTGCGTACTCATATAATGTCGTAATCCGATATTTAAATGCGCTGTCTCTGTATCTATTTATTCAGTTAAGGCATTGTTGGACACCAGATGGCCCACCACCGGGGGATGGTAGGCACAGCATCTTCATCCTCGATTGGCCTGTACTAGTACTGAGGCGGAATGGTGAAGATGGGGATTCTGGGGGAGATCTCCCCCCCCCCCCCGCACGCACGCAGGGAGCTGTTAACGGAATCCGATGACCGCCCCTCGAGTGTTCTCTATCCAAGATGAAGTCAATCTGCTCTGCTGGGAGAACCAGCAGATCCCCCTCTCTCTCTCTCTCTCTCTGTCTCTCACACGAAGTCACTCTCCTTCAATCTCTTATTTTCTCTCAACGGCTCCGTCGTTTTCCATCGCTACCGCCATCGCTTCTTCGAGCTCGTTCGCTGCTGCCTCTTCGTCCGTAGTCGAATGCGCGATGTGTAACGATGTGTTCCTCCACTCACAGTTTTGCATAAAATGCATCGGTCCCATACAAACTGTGACCGGAAATAATTTCTAGTGTCACTAACGGCTGGTGTGATTATCATAATTCCTCGACTAATGCAATGAGAGTGAAAATGACAGCTCTACCCCGGTTGGTCGGCTCAGACAATCCTATCACTACTACCATCACGAGCACCAGCAGCAGCAGCAGCATCATCCTATTATACACACGCTACTAGTGACGTCGAACAGCCTGCGGCCAATAGACATACACAACGTGGCCTGGCTCCACGATGTCCTCTGTTCGCAGGGCGACAGATAGACCCATATACAAGAGTATGGCATGATGATAAGAGCGATTCAAGTTTTTTCCGTAGTCTTTGTTACTCGGTCTATCCATTCCTGTCTGCATGTCACTGAGCTGTGTCCGTAGTGTATCAATGCTTGACCGAGATACTCCTCCGCACACCCCTTAATCGTCAAATTGATTTTACTTGAATAATTGAATTTATTCGGTATAGGTTCAGCAAGCCCGGGATCCGCCATCACCGAAACCGTGTATAGTTGTGTTCCCGACAGCTAAAAGCTGTTCAACGTCCATCGCAACACGACTTTGCGTGCATCTTCATTGTGGCACCTACGCTGGCCCAATTAAACGGACCCTCTTACAAACGAACGTCCTTAGAAACCCCTCCGCAGCGTTTTAAACATCAAACGCGTTTCGCTTTACAACTCTGAGAACGTTGGTGCTTGAAACCCCGCTTTCCGGCACAATTTGCGTCACCCGGTTAATCTTACAATCCACCCTGGTAGCGGTTCCACTATAAAATGGTGGCGTTACAAATAATCATATGGATATTCCCACGTCCATGTTATGAGAGTGAAGGCATGCACTTGAACATGTAGAACTTGAAACAGCTTTTACCTGAGGGATCCGAGTTAGGCGTCTCATTGTAACCTCGACTAACTCCATCACAATGCATATTATGTCTCAACAAGACAGGCACAGAAAAACGCGAAACAGTTGTGACCCTTTCTGTGACGTACATAGTGCATCTGTCGTATACCTAATACTTAATTATACACGATATACGAAGTGTGCACGCGCGATAAAGGGATCCGGTTAAAATTTTAGTGACAAGTTTAGATCTGTTAAGCCCCAATGTTGTTTCTATCATGACATCGGAGCTTGCCTGTGTACACATGGTGCAGTTGGACGCTTCCTGTGTACGCCTGGAAAGCGTCAGTCGTACTAAGGGAGGCGACAGCGCACAACAACGAAATGGTGTTACCAACCAGAGGAGATTATCTCTTGGCATTCAGCCTTAATCCCGCATCGGCCTGTTCCTCGTCACCACGTCCTGAGCCGAACTCAGCATCAGGACATGGTCACTCGTCGCTTTACCATGTCGCGCACGCCGGCAAAGGCCCCGTGGCCTTGGTCGTTCCGACAGTCGATCCGAATGCCGCGACGTGACTAGGTTCGAATAGTTGGCCTTCACTGTATCTCGCTCTCGTCCCCTCTCTCTCTCTCGCACACATTACAAGCTAGATGCGAGACATGCATCGCATATTCATCGGTGTCAAGGGAGCAACAGCACATGGATCATTCAGTTAAGGTGGGTGCCAGAACAGTGGACGAGAGAAGAAGTGTCAGAATATGCTGCCGTTTAAATGTGCCGTTCGACATGGACCTTCTCTGAAGCCCTCCGTAGCTCGAACGCTACTTAGTCTAATGCAAGTAGAGTGCCCACGTAGACAAAATAGAGAACATGAGAATACTATATATATAAAATGGATAGTCCTATAGCTATGATAATGATATCAGTCACTAATAGCAATACTGTACACAAATACTAAATGACGACTGCGCCCAATGGGTATGATGCGGTACCCTCTTACCAAATATATTCGGTAAACAAATGATGCTTAGAATATGTATGCACATATACTATATGCTTCAAAAAGTGTATAATATGTATCTATATAGATGCATGTGAGCACGCTGCAACGTACAAACTGCGTAACTCTCCCCTCCACCGATTTCAAAACTTTGGCCGGTGACATCAAAGGGCCTAACATGTTATACTGATTATGTAGAAATCCCCATGGTAACAAGCATGAGCAATACCTGTAGCCTAACATAATCATTTTGCATTGAGCTGTAGGCATCCTTGAGAATTGGAAAATATTCTGTCTGTTCCATTTACTGACGGGACTTATTCGCCCATAAAACTGAACCTTGCATTGCTACGCAATAATTACGATTTAGCAGCACTTGTGGCGTGTGTAAATACTTGCAGTTCGCAAGTGAACATTTCAGAGAGCTCGAGTGTGTGTCGTCCTGTCTTCATTGTCTAGAAGCGAACGAACGGCGAACTGAACCTAAGAGGTTTATAGAAAAATTTATACACATTCAATCCAGCCGCGAGAACGTTGGCGTAATCTGAAACCGTCCATTATCTTGTGAGGAATAATGAAGGCGATGGAACGACCCGTTCTCGTAACCCTATTCAGGACTATTGCCCATTGAGGCCAAGCTCAATATCTAACTACGTCTGACTTCTTAAGGAGCTACGGGATTTTCCACATCGTAGGGTATTGTAGGGGAGTTCGACAATTACACAAAACTGAGTTCTCATAAACTTCGAACACGATTTTAAATTGGGAGGGTACTAATGCGATGCGTTATCTTCGAGGAATTATATAGTTTATAAACCCATTCGAAGGATAGGTTTATAAACTATGGCACCGGTGCATAAACCGGTGCAAGTTGCTGCTTACAAAGAATTCTTTGTTACTTTTGTTGAATTCACTGATAGCACCACTTGTAGACGTACAGACGTTCGATCTTTGCGCGAGTTTCACTTCATTCATCCAGCTGTAGTTAAACTTTCTTTGTTTCCCTTTTCTATGTATATTTACCCTATGACGACCCCAATAACATCTACAGTTAGTAATAAAATGTGCAGATGTGTCACCTTTCAGCCATAATCAGATCACTTTCCTATATCTGGAAGTGTTGTTCCAATACGTCGCCAGAGAGAGCCGATTTGATGCCACCAGGAGCGGCTTCCACCAGCAACGTGTACAGCACCATAAAATCCCCATGCACAAAGTGCGACGAATTGTCTCGTGTTTTCAACCGTCAATGTAACGGTCTATCCTCTACATTATATATATATATATATATATATATATATATAATGTTTGTGCATCTGAATGTAACTTATTTCACCATACATCAGAGAATTTTTAACGTTATCTCTATCGGAAAGCCCATCGGAGACCTAACTACTATTCTTAAATAAACGTCTTCCTCTGGCCAATAAAAAACGACCTGACAGTCTCGTTTAAGGTGCGCCCCCTAGTTTCGCCTCCCTCCGCTCTGCCCTGTCCGTGTTTGTCTATATCATCGATGTTCTATGTCCATCAGTTTTCCCGACGTCGCTAAGAGGAGTAAGAGTAT
Source organism: Stratiolaelaps scimitus (assembly GCA_019614645.1). Lineage (NCBI taxonomy): Eukaryota > Metazoa > Arthropoda > Arachnida > Mesostigmata > Laelapidae > Stratiolaelaps > Stratiolaelaps scimitus. The sequence goes on along the minus strand of JABWDB010000013.1, from coordinate 6,497,579 downwards.
CAACTTGAGCTGCTCAGCAGCCTCGTTGTCAGTCTACCTACCTGCGGCAGGAATCTAAGAGACACGTCCACTTACCAGGATTTCTATTACTCTTGCTATTGCACAGAAAGACTGACGAAAACGACATTCCTCTGTAAATGTAGAGCGACTAGGATGCTAAGTGAACGGAGTCTAGTAGACGAACCAACGGGCGGCATAGCCCGTGTCGTGGCTGACATTCGCGTCCCCGCAGCTCTAGAGAGCGCTGCCGGCGGGGTGAATCAGTGGATGGAACGGTGAGGGAATGTGGACCACCCCCCCCTCGTACGAGATAAAGGAGGGATCTTTGAGGATCTTATCGGGGGCATCGAGTGGTCGCATCGTAGTTCTAAATCAAATTACGTCCCTAACGAGGTTACCCTTACCACTAGTACGACGGGCGGTGCGGCCGCAGCCGCTGTCGCCGCCGACACCAACACCACAACCACTACCGGGGCTTTCCTTTCCACACCTCCTCCGTATATATATATATATATAGACATTGAGAGAGGGAGAAAGAGATCAAGTGGATTCTATATAGCACAGTCGGTCTTTTACAGAATCGATTTCGGCAATTCGACTTTTCGCCACACGTTATCTGCGTCTTTGCGAATGTCATCCCAGCAAGCCGTTGGTGTCACTAAACCTTCTCAGGACTCAGTTCAGTTCAACCGATGAGGCGCGAAAGCAAGTTTCCCCATAGCAGCGTCGCCACACCGAGCATAAACACATCTCTTTGACAATGGCTACCTCTTCTTTACTATGTTAGTTTGCCACTGTCCGTTCGTGTTAGCTGTGGTCTTCCTTAGGCTCATTCCTTCGCCTTCATAGAACTCTCTCTCTACTTATCTTATACCATCGCTCTATCGAGGACTCTTTTGTCCTTTGGTCACGATCGTTTTTTTTCGGCAGGCGGGCAGTCAGTCAGGCGGCTTGTGCTGCTGCGCTCAAGATCTCCCAGACGTGCCCCAATCTCGATAGCCCTTCCAGAACCCCTGCACGGGTGGCCCCCCTCCCGCCGCTGCTCTCGCAACCTTCTCAACCGCATTCCTGTTCGTCCAACGACTATACTGCCACGACTACCTGCTCACACATGCAGCTTCGTTGTAGGTAGCGGCAAGCGGTTGTAGTAACGCACTAGTCACCGCTTCCTCAGCACGGTGGACATGCTTGGGCTGCCAACTCGATGCGGACAACGGGGCACGGACATTGGCGTGGTGGAGGAGGCTTCAGTATTTGTTTTTATTACTGGGCCAGGCGAGTCAGCGCGGCTGGGGAAGCCGGCAGGAGAACCCCAGCAATCCACCAGTGCTCCTTTGTCGTGAAACGTGAAGAGGACGGACAGCATAGGGTATTGCCTCAGAGCCCTGACCGTTACGCGTGCTGGTCCACTGTACTGTTTTTGCTCTGCTCACTCGAGGCTTTTCGATCTTCCAAGCTCAGGCAGCTCCTCTCCTCAGACAGCATCAGCATCGACTCGACAGTGACTGCCGCTCGATGCAGCGGAAACCATTGCAGCATGATAAGATAAAGCAACGGGCACCACGCACGCACCTTTAGCTGGCTCAACTCACAGAAGCTGAATGGCGAACTGATCTTCGGGGCGAAGAAGACATGCTGACGGCGGCACATGAACCGGCGAGAGGCGAGGATCACGGTAGTGTGATGCACCCGTCGCCTTGACGCCTGCTCGTGCTTAATGGTACGAGTGGTAACGCAATGAAGTCTACATAGTCTCTCCCTGTTAATGTTGTTTGTCAGGACGCGAGGGTACTCCGGGGTTGGCAAGCTATAAGCATACTTAGCGTTTCTACTGCAAGCGGTATTGTACCAACGTTTATCCGGGTTAAGCAAGGGCAACTAACATTTTTTCGGGCCATCTTACATTATATTTCGATATAAGCAGATGGATAATTAAGTATCGCATATAACCAACTCATATCGGTCTCTAGAGAATATTGCACAACAGGAAAGCCATATACATATATATATTAGGGTATACGGTTCGAATTTGCCCGCCTTTCGAATGGCGCACAATCCGAACTACGCGATACAATGCGTTCCTTTTTGGAGTGGGCACGCGGCAGGAACGTGGCTTCCCTTCGAACACTGAGTGGTTTCGATACGATCAGAAAGATGGACACTGCAGCAAAAAGTTCAAACTCCCCCAAAAATCAACGGGAAAACATCAAGTTTTTGTTTCTCCAAAAGCACACTCCAGGTGAAATCCATTGACAATTAGTGAACGCGTAAGGCAGGTCTGCCTTATGCCTGCGAACGGTGCGAAGTTGGTTCGAGCGATTTAACAGTGATTGAGATATGGACACTGATGACTACCGAGGTGGGGACCACAAATCAGGTGCGACAAGTGACGAACGGATTGACAGAATCAAGGCAGCTTTTGAGCAAACTGGAGCTTGGCCCATGGGGTCTTTGTCGGCGGGATTCCTCAGTCAACGTGTCATAGTATTATCACTAATATACTGAAGATGAGGAAAATCAATGCAAAATGGGTTCCCCATGTACTGACTACTGAGCAGATGAAAATGCGTGTGGAGTGTTCGACATTTAATTTGAAGACTTATGCGCAACAAACCAGTCGCTTAGAGCACACCGTGTCAATAGACGAGACATGGGTTAGCCTGGATAGACCCCCTGAGAAGGACCAAGCAAAACAGTGGCTCCGACAAGGTGAAGCGGCAACGTCTGTGGCAGTGCCAGATAGATTCGGACGAAAGGTGTTGATGGTACTCGCTCTGGATATCAAGGGTGTTTGCTATTACGAAATATTAGCAGCAAACGAAAAACTCAATGCTCCCCGATATCTCGGCTTCCTGAAGAAATTGATGCGCAAATGGCGTGGGGATCGACAGCACCGAGTGTGGATACTCGACAACAATGCAAGACCTCACCGCACTGCCGAAATTACGGCCTGGATGGAGGGGAACAATATTAAGCGGTGGCATCAACCCCCATATTCTCCTGATTTAAGCCCATGCGATTACGGTTGTTACCATGCATTAAAGAGGGCAATATGTGGGGTTCCTTATGCAACCGTCGACTTACTCACAAAAGGAATAGATAACGAAATTATATGTGGAAATGCAAATGGTAAATATTTGGCTATCTCAAAACTCCCAGAGCGCTGGAATCGGTGTGTCAATAAAGCTGGAGAGCACCTCTAACTCATACCAAACGATCTTTGTTCTACCTCATTTAGTTCAAAATTTATTGGCATTTAAAGAGCGTCAAGTTCGAACCGTACACCCTAATACTATGGTATGAAACTGCTTGAGTAGTAACAAATATGCAGTCAAGATAAATACGAATACGGTGTACCCGCTAACAAGTTCACTGTGTTATTGAAATCAGTGAAAACGTTTGCTGCTGGTTGTGATGTTGCTGTCAAAGATCGGATAAAATAACAGGAGCTAGATCCTGCTCGACTGCGTTCTCTTTTATGTAGGTTTGTATTTGAAATACCCGGAAGCTAGGTAACTTTTACACTGGTGATAGACAATACTCGATCAGCACGGAGGGACCTACGGCAGCAGCAACCCTTTGATACGGAACGTGTCGCATCCATACCTCCTGCGCTCTAGTTCGAACAGCGAAACAGCATTGCTGGTTTGACAGCACAAGCATTTGATCCGTTGAGCTCTCAGGTTGGCCACTATTGCTGAGGTCTCTACTGACCATGAAGTTGGTCCGTTTAAGATTATATCAGACGACGAGGTGCTTGATCGATATTCCTACCAACATGGCAACTATAAAATAAAAGTACCATGCAAATTGAAATCAGATAACCCAGGGTATCCATTTGAGGATCTTAGTACCAGTCAATGTAGAATATGACGTATAATTAAAGGTGACTTTTGCTAATTATTGTAATACCACTGCCTTAAGATTGACCTCGCTACTTTAAAAGTCGATCGTTCAAGTTCGGCACCTCACTGCGTTACATTACATTTTGCGGTATAGCTTAGCCACACAATGGACTAGATGGAATTGAAAAGGAGTTCTAATGAAATGTCACTTAAATACAGTAAAAACCTGTTTTCTTCAAATGAGTTAGTTTTAGAATCAAAATACAAGATCAGTCCGCTTGGCAGGACAGTCATGTAAGTTTACGGTTCTAGTCAGTTTCTTGGCTTCGATGTTGCAGTGGTTTCGTTTGGCCCTTGCTTGACTCGTTTAGCGATTTCGGCCAAAGCGTTCAAACGTATGGATGCCAACCCTGCGAATGTTCCGAACCGTCGCTCAGTCGGGTTTATACAGGAGGAAAGATACCTAGCGAGCGCGACGCAGAGCACCCCCGTTTTGTTATGGGACAGACAGAACACATCTAAAATTTTATTATCGCCGTTGTTGCTTCTATGTGTTTCTCTATTTTGTTGGCTTGTCGAACGCAGTGTCTCGCTGCCCTTTTGTGGCGTCACTTGGTACAAAGACTTGGTTCGTTTGCGAGTTCCTCAATTTTGCTTCTCTTTGCGAGTTCCTTCGTACTAGCATCTGGTCGTGAAGCAGCCATTGCTCGTATCGCACCCTACCCTCATAGTGTTTTGCGACCTACTTCAAATAGACACAGTCTACCGCCTAGGTGATCTGCCCCCTAGCGGAGTCGCGTTGCAGCGGTCTCCCTTGCGAGGGAGCAGTCAGAGCATTTCTCCCACGCACACACACACACACGCAGACTCACTCTCTCTCTATCATCCTCCTCCTCCTTCTCGTGGTGTCTTTGCCTCGACGGCGCAGCCGATTCAGACGCCGCCTGCCTCACCCAGCTTTCCGCTGCGTGTTTCGCTCTACAGATCGACAGAACAGATGCTGCGAGAGAAGGAAAAGACGGGAGTTAGAAAACACACCGCGCAGGCAAACTCCTGGACATCGACTTGCGATGGCTTCGGCATTGCGCGCTCCCTATTCTTTTCCGGGAGCTTTCGCGCTCGATTGCGCCTTTTAGTGAAAAGGGGACCTCTGCAATCCAATACTCCCCCTTTTAGCGGCGTGTCAGTCCCCGTACGGGCTCCGTGTCGCCTCCGCGTCTGCCACTACCACTACTACTGCTCCTTCCCCTTTCCATCGAGGAAGAAAGGAAGACGTGAACTGTGGCCGCGGCCGTCAGCACAGTTCCATCGAACACACCTAGCATATGTAGTGCGAGCATTGCCTCAATGTGCTTGGTCATGTGACAGTTCCTTGCTTCTGCGACAATCGCAGCCTTCGTATGTTCCAGGCGATCCGCTATGCTCACGTCTGCGTGACTGCGTGACTGCGTGACACGGCTGGGGCAGTGTCGGAACAACGCAGTGTTGGAAACATCCGATACTTTGCTCCCCTAGCCACCCGGCCTGCTGCCTACGCTGACGGTGTTCGCTAAAAGGCGATCGGTCGGTCGGTCGGTCCGCGCATCCATCTAGGCGTTGATTGTGGAACGTTGAGAGGGTGGAGATAGAAGGTGGGTGTTTTGTACATGCGTCGGCTGTCCGTATCTGCACGTGCAGCAAAGCGGTTTCGGTCGCTACGGCCCATGTATGTCGAGTCGCTGGGAGTGAGGTCGCGACGCTCGTCTGAACGAGAGTGGCTAGGTGTCGTGCTGTGGCGTGTGCGACGACTCATTGGGGTTGAGCTTCGTGCATAGCCGTCTGGAAACATCGGGTCGGCTCCGTGCCGTCCAGTAGCCTGACTTGCTTCGCCAGCCTCACCTGAAGGTATGTCACCGTTGGACGCCTCTGCAATTAACATACCAACACGGCGTCCTTCCCGGTGGCGCACGGGAAGCAGAACATCGAGCTCTTCCCTGCGACCATCGAGGCAGTGTGGAGGAAAGAGCTCATAGCCGTGTACGAAGCTTCCGATAGCAGCCATAGGTAAATTGAGTGTGCCGAGATTCCCTCTTAATTCTGTCACCCCGGGGAGCGGCACGAGCCGTAAGGCCGGGAAAAAGTGTGGGAAATAGCTTCATTGCAAGTTGTCCTGCCCTGTCCGTTAGGTGATCCCCTGACTGTGAGCGAGATGGTATTGAGGTGCTGTGCGCTGTGCGAGATCGACTTGGTGAGTACCCACAGACTGGAGTACCCGTCCAAGAGTGAACCGAATCACTAATTTGATATTCTTAATTAGCCGATAATTGCGCGTCGCCACATCGATGTCCAGTCCAGCAGGCAGCAGAAATAGAGAGAGAAACGAGCGGTGGGGAAGAGCTTTCAGTGCAGGAAGACAGCCGTTTTTGGGCTATCCGTCACGAGGACAGTACGAATACAGCGTTTCGCTTGTACACTACGACGCGTCGTGAACGAACTACTAGGCTACCGTTGATCGTTGATCAAATGCATCAGGAAGAAGTATGCCAATCGAAGGACTGTACGGGTAATGACCACCACCCAACAGTGTTTCCGCATGGTACCTCTGCCAAGACGAAGGGCCCCGCCAAACTGATTAACCAGCGTGCTGTACAAACTATTGTCTACTGTTCCTCCAGTGAAGCCAACCGAACTCCTCGCGCAAAGCTCGCGAGAGCAGGCGCCTAACCGCTACTGCTAAAGGCAGTCGCAGTAATCGCGTGCTTGAGGAGTTGTGGCCAGGCCTACACTGGAGATGTTGGATTTGACCGTCGATTGGAAAGAAAGTCGTTCGCCCGTAAAATGAAGTGAGTGCCTTGCTAGCAGGTGCGGGCAGTAATAATAAGCGCACAGAGGAGGACGAGGGACACAACCCTAACCGGTAACAATGCATATTTGCCTAGTGGGTAGACAAGAACACCCGGCATAGTCGCACTGAGTCAACCTGCCGGGGCCTATTAATAGGCAGGTCTCATGTGGCAAACGTAGATAATTAACATTTCAACTCATTTACGCGCAAATAATTACTTATATCGTGTCCAGGTGTCTTAAGACACGTTTTGTTCCAGCCTTGCCATCCAGCCCTTCTGGTAGCTAGACCTCTTTGAAGAACATAGCTGTGTCGAGCAAAACGTTTGATAAATAATCAGATCTAAAGCTCAAATAGAGCATCCTTAAAAAGAGCACAATTTACAGCGATTAATGTCGTTATATCGATTTGATGACTCCGTTTGTTATATAATAAATGCATTACTTGAAAGAGTACACACCGGCAATTGGCGCAGATGTTATTTTTTGTTTTGAGCTACTATTTAAAACAGCGTAAAAGTTTCAACGAGCGCTAAGTGAGCGATTCAAACCAATGCTAGTTTTGCAGAGTTACAATAGTGAGCAGCCACCGCGTTACGAAATGTGGAGATTATAAATGAAAGAAACGTTTTTGATACCACAAATAAATCGGCAACTCGAAACGAGTGTAGTAGCGCCGGGCTTTGAAGCCCGCTACGCGTCTTGTCACTGGTTTTAATGATTGTGATGCGATGAGCAATTGTTAAACTAACTTAGACTAATGCCTAGACGATAATTTTCCCATTGATTTCACTGATAGTTGTTCTGTCATTCCGCTGTACTGTCCTATTTCAGTCATTGTCGTTCATCTTGACATATTTAAGTTGCCCCGTTAAATTGCTGTTATTATACGTGTTTGCCGTTACCTTCCGGCATTTCTCATAGTAATGCCGTCATACGGTTAAGTGCCGAGAAGTCTCTGATGAAAGTAGGGCGTTGTTGGGGGTAACAAAAAAATATAGGTAATCACATTGCCCAGTGCATATTTGTAAATGTTAACTTCTGCTGATGTTACAATGTACAGGTGTACCAGTTCACGCCCGACAAGTGGAGCCGACAAAAATATAAACAGATCTAGATGTTTCTAACCCTTTCCTAACTTTATACAGTTGCGAAGCGCGAAGAATACTCACTTTTGATCACGGCCGTGTTCAGCACAGAGTATTAAGAGGCAGATAGCTTTAGAACTCTGTTGACTAATGTTATAACCTCAACTCAGCATACTTCATGAACTCACAGTGAATAGGTTCTTCAGTAGATTATCTCGATATGCAGATTTCGCAAAGGACCCGCTCTTAACCTGCTCGGTTCTCGACGCAAATGTTATCTCCAAAACTAAAGGAAAAAGTGGTTCGTGGCCACTTTAGCGCCCCTGCAAGACTCTCATAGCCGACGCCACTTTAGCGCAAACCAACCTTGCCCGAAAACGCAAACCAAAACTCGGGAGAAAGCTCTTCGAGCGAAGCATGGAAGGTTTAGAGGGAATGAGACAGGCAAGCAGAGCACAGCAAATTTAAATTCGCTCTACGGGGGCGGCCTGGTGCCCTTCGCTGTGCCGGCGTCTTCCTCTTCCCCTCGTTGTCCCTTGTTTTAGCTCGGCTTGCTTTTCTGGTTTGCAAGCTTTGCTACTAAGCCTGCTACTGCTGCCGCTGGCGTTTCCTAATTGAGAGCTCTTGGCTGGCCCCTCTCGGTCCGGCCCTGCAAGGGGCCAGCGAGGTTTCCTGTGCGTCGTCCGCCCTGCCGTTCTAGCGCTGTTTCTTCCCCATTCCCATCGTCCTTTTGGATGCACGGCCGTATAGACAGAATCAGAGGGAACGGGGCGATCTCCTTCTCAAGAAGATCGTCAAGAGGCAAGTCCGCAACCTCAGCATTCCTCCTTCTCTCCCTGCCGGGCTCATTCCGGGCGCTTCCCTCGGATAAATTCTTCCTTGTTCGCCTCTCCTTGTCCCCCCTCTCTCTCTCGCTCTCTGTCTATCTCTCTTCCTCTCTTTACGCCCTTCGGAAGGCGTCGCAAAAGCAGTGCTCGCGTGCGTCCAAGAGTGCTAGTTCCCTGTCCTTAGAAGTGGACTATCAGGAGGGTCACAGGAATGGGGAGCAACAGACTGAAACAGAACATGCGAAACGGTGGTGGTTTTTAAGATCATCTTCAGCCGATATTCTTCCTCTTGATTGGTCCTCTTGTTTGTTCCCGGATATAGGTAACATACGCACGCTTCTTTCCTTTACCGCCGCATGCAGAGCGTTATTTGCAGCTTCCAAAACGTATCCGATTGTATTGACCCTTCGGTTCGGACAGCCTACCGATACGAAGCGTCGAGTTGCTATGTGGTTGCTACAACCTCTCGCAGTGTCTTCCTTTTCGTGGTTTTCGCCCTATTGTGCATCTCATTTCTGCTGGGGACAAGTTAGCGCGAATACGTTCACACAGCATTCTTACGTCGTAAACTCTGCGACTCGGCTGACAAATTAATGTTAGCGTACATTCACAAGGATGGCGATTACTAAACAAGTTCACGCTCAAGGCTGGAGGGAACTCGTTGCTAACTATGCTGCCATCTACCTCTATTCGAGCTCCTCTATACTGGCTTCCACAGTATATGCCAACTTTCTTTTGTCCACGTTGTGGAAATTCCGCAAGTGAGAAAGAGAGCTAGGCGCAAACAGATGTAGCACTGCTACATCTGTTTGCGCACAGCTACAATGCTAGGCAGCTATGACGAAGCCTCGTTGAAGGTTCAGGCTCTGCGAAGTAATTGGATTAAGTCTGGCCAATCCCAACAAGGTGGCTGATTTCGAACGGTGCATGAACGCAGGATGCACAGCTGGAGAGACACTATGCGATCAGGGTAGTCGATACCGTTTGCGTATACATGTGTATGCCTCGTGCCTGACAATGTTAGGCTCATTGAAAAGCAACAATAGGAGAGGAAGACAACTAGATATTTAAAAGGAGGAGGATCTTATTATACAAAGCCCTGTATGAAAAGCGGACACAGTCTCATTGCCTACCGGTGCCAGTTGGCGAGATCCAGCTAACCACTGCCATTCTTGAAGATTTTAGTGAACAGGAGTAGGAGTCTCACACTACCGCGGCAAATACCGTGAAGCCCGGCGCCCATAATGGATTTTACCTTGAGCCTCGCAAAAAAGACGTTTCTAAGCGTATGCAACCCAATGTGGGAATTTACATAATGATCGGTATCAGGCATTCGCAATGCTTTTGTGTCAGTTCAAAGCAGTTCTCATTAATTCTGCCTGATTTTATAGAACTTTCGTGGATAATTTTAAAAAATCGATTCACTCCAACAACGCGAGATGTTGATAATCATAGGTTCTGTTTACACAATAGTTCACAGATTTTGTAGGGTCTCATAAGACTTGTAAGGTACGAAATAGGATTGCGTGGGTTCTTCGCCGACCTATAATAAGTTCATCTTTACATAGGTTGCAGTATGTGTTGATCAGAAACTGTATTTTATTTCCGTAAGGATATGTGTGGTTGTGTACTACGTTGGTTTTTCGGCAATGAGTATCCTCCAACGTCGACAGCCTCGAAGGTCTCCAACCGAGGTCTTCGAGCATGGCCTTGCCTGAGAGTACCGTTGACTGCCGCGGTGACGGAATCGACAGATCTCAATTACGAAGCCCAGACTGATGTAATTAACAACAGTTAATCGCGCAGTTACGTTTGAATAGCAAATGTATCATCACACTTCCTGTCCGTACTAGATTCCAAATGGTTCCCGCTTCTCCACGGACAGTACGTAGTAAATAGGCCTTCAGCGATCCCCACCGTCGCACATTTTACATTTAGGAGTCCGTCTTACGAAGCAATGCAAAAGCGGTACCGTGGACGTTAAATGTTGGCTGAGAGTCAGCCCGAGAAAGTTTAGGCCTTCAGTGAGCCGGCTGGTCTTGAGAGGTAGTAATACTGGTTACTTGGGCCATGATTTGGAACTACCTTCGTATCCATAATAATAATAATAATAATATATCGAGCACCGCTCATATGAATGATTACAAGTGAGCCACATGGTGATCAAACAGTGCCAGTTCCTCATGTTGTCATTAATGTACTATTGAATATCGTGATGTTTATCGCAGCCAGCGTGCTCGACTAGAGACGTCACACCCATAACGTTGAGGTTAATGATCGACTATCGGCAAGAGGCGAGGTCATCAGTGAGTGCTATTTAGGCACAATATTCGACTAAAAACAGTTCATGTATGCAACCAGGTTGGAGGATGAAGTATTTACAAAGAATGGCCCCGGTGGGTTAACACGAAACTTAAATTTTAGAGCGTTAAGATGAACCTTAAAATACTCGAAACACAACGTACCATAACTGAACAAATGAACGATTGAGCGCAAGCACAAATTCGTGCACCTGTCGCCTGCATAATGCTCAAGTCTAAAATAAAACAGCTGAAAACTACGAGACATTCGCTTTTGTAAGTGCGAATACACCAGCGCGGTTTAATTTTCTCAGCGTAAAACAGTGCGCGTAAACTTGGCTTCGCGCAAGTCTCGACAAGTTTGCGCGCTGCGGGCATCGAGTCACTAATCGCTATGGAACATCTGTCTGTATTATTCAAACGTATTTTACTATACGCTTGCGAATTAACAAATAAAGTGTTACCCAGTGCCAGCGCGGTGGCTTGGACGGCTAAGTCTCTGGGTATCGGAGGCCAGAGGCCGCAGGTTCGAGCCCTGCTGTGTGACATATAAGAGAGCTTAAGCATTGTAAAATTGCAGCTCCTTCAATAAACCAATAAACCTTTACCTTAACCCTTTGGGCATTTCCTTTCCATGAATAAATACACGTTCGTCATAGGCTGCTTACCCAGCAGGCAGCAACGATGGCACCATTTGTTGAAAAGGCCTTTTCACGAGTGGAGACTATTTATCATGCAGGGTACCTTGAAGTTAAACGTGTACAACTGCACCACCTTGTTCCCGCCCTATCTCCGCCATAATGAAGGTCCAGTATCAAGCCCGTTTACCCATTCCCCGGAATCCTGGTACACTGTGAACGCTGGGGCGCCTGATGATCGGAAGGTGACGTTGGCGGCGGCGGCGGCGGCGGCGGCGGCGGTGACGACCAACGTAACGACAAAAACAACCAGAGACGGAGGTCACCCGAAGCTTGCACGGCACGTTCGCAGCTCGACCAGCTCAAGGCTTCGCAACTCGAGGCGAAACGAGGACAAGCAGGGTCCCGATACTCGGTGGCCTCCAGTGTAACAAACACGGGGTGCTGAATGAAAATGGGCACGCCATCTTCTCTCGAAAAACATATCGCGGACCTTGGACTTACTTTGTTGGTTTCGCATCTCTGGCATACATTTACATAGCTTAAAAATACAATATACATAGAACTGGACAGTATTAATGGAATAGTCAAAATATAGAGGGGTACTGGTTGTCCTGCTCGTGACCCAAGCACAATTCGATAGATGTCTGCCTGGCTTTCATTTTGTACGAAAAGTAGACACTCAACGACCTGCATGACACAGCTTGCATCGTACGACCTAGCACGGGTGACTATGGTATTAGTCTTGCTCATGCTGCAATACTTCTCACTGCTTAGCCAGTGTTCCTTACATCCGACGTCACCCAAGTCCCAAAGCAGTGGGATTGTTAAGGAACAAATAGATGTGCGTAATTCAGCGCCTTATCGACACCGCGTCAGTAGCCTCACGCGTCATCAGGTTATATGATATCAACAGCTAGCAACTGTATGACTAAATTGAATAGGACTACCGACCGGCACGACTACCGATAGTCACAGGTAGAAGCAATCATTTCGCTGAGGTTTTGAAGTGAGCTCTTATTGCGTAGTTAACTGCAAATGGTACCTATAAATAAACTAGTCATGACAGGTTTCGTCGAACTGAAAAACGAACGAAAAAATCGTCGACAATGTTAGCTGTGCAATCAGTTCCATGCGCATCGAGTTTCACGAAACAAATGGCAAGGCTTTAAGTGTGCGCGTTGCCACCCGGGGACCGTGAGCAGGTATAGCGTTCACCGCATAAATATCTTCATTACTGGGGCAAAGAAGCACTATACCAAGGACGCAGATTTAGTCCATTCGGACTTCGTGTCAAGTAATCGACTCCATGCTGGCGGTGTGTCGGCCAGGTAAATTTACGACCTTCGAACGTGCCCCGCTTCATTGTAACGGTACAAAGCACTTGAAGACTATTTCAGCCGCAATAAGTGTGAAATGTGGAGTTCGGAGCGAAGCTAGAGTAATCATAGCGGAGCCCGACCGGGGCGGCGCCTTTCGACATAATGGTCTCTCCCAATATGTGCGCGCTGTAAATGCGATGAGTGTATAACATCTAGTGCCATGGGAGGTTCGTTCTCGTGTCCGTGCTCAGGAGGAAATCAAGGTGGATAGCTGCTCATAAAGGACCATAAAAGATAAAAGCTTACAATAGCCGCAGTCTTTTCAGAACGATAGGGTTGATACCTGGGCTGCTGGCTGCGCTTAGAGTCATCGAGAGGATTGGCACTAATTGCCTTGAGGTTATGTGAGTTCGAGATGCAAGGTCTCTGTTTTTAGCAGTACGGTGCTACTGTCACGGCTCGACTAGAGGGCAATTCCAGGACGCCCTCAACAAGCAAGCACGGGAATACTCATAGCCGAATAAATATATTTTAGTCGCATTCGTTTTGAATGAACGACCTTAACAAAAGCGAATTCACGTATCGTAGCTTACCTGAGTTACTTACGTTTCTGCAGCGCCACGCTTCAACGAATATTTATTCGCGAAAAAATCACATCGAATCGTGCCGTAAAAGAAAGCGTTTTTTCTCAGATTCGCACTCACGTGCGAATTTGATTATTGCCGTTGCAATGTAGAATTGTAGCAAGCCTTGTGCGCAGCCATTGCTCGATAATTTCAATTAAATAGCTAGTTTGAATTTCGAGTGACAAATTGTGATTGCCGTCACGCTCGAATGGAACCCCAATATTTTCTAATATATATAATAGTATAGCCTTCACATCCTGTCTCAGATGTCTAGACTCCAATAGGCCTCGATCTCTATATTAAACACACTGAAAATTTAACTAATTTCTGAGGACAGGACGAAGCGTAACCTTTAATATTCTAGACGCCTGCCTCGACATGCTCTAAAAGGTCGCTCGGAAAATTAGCTGACAAGCCTCGAAGAACCTGCACCACCTTGACCAAAATATTTAGGAGTGCTCTTAGATACTACAAACCTTAGGGGGCATGCAGTGGTTGGCCCTTCCTTATCCCTCCAACAGAGCTATCACCAGAGCCCCTATACGGACGTTTCCTAGAGCCACGCGCTGAATCGTTAGATATTTAATATCATCCCCATCGCGGCGCGCCTCGCGTTCTCTCTCTCTGTCTCGCTCTCGAACGGACGAAGCCAAGCTGGACAACTTCGTGCGCGCGAGAACGCTTGAAAGAATTTCTCCATCGTTTCCAACCTCGACCTCGTCGACCCTTCAGAATGCAAAGTCCCCACCGGTGACACCACAAATCGGTCTCACCCTGTGAGCAGCGTCGGGACAGAGGCATGGATGCCGGTGGGCAGTCTGGCGCACAGATCCAGTACGGGTCGGTGCTTCGAAGATATTCATACGAACGACGATGGCGTCCTGGAGGTTCGCTGAGGACGATGGAACGAGTTGGGGTCTGGGAAAGGCGAGCAGGAGCATACGAGATGGTATCCGTAAATACACGCGGTGGCGGTAGCAGCGGCGACGGCTTTCGGCATCGTCTCGGCAGTTTCGCCTTTCTCCAGCAATTGGTTCCCGCAGCAATTGGTTCCTTGACGGGACGGCGGGCTATGGTCCGCCTGAGAGCCTCTAGGGGACATGTGATATCTCATATCTGGTTGACTGCACGTTACAGTGGGCTGGTCCAAAATGCGCGATGGGCGAACGTAGCGTCGTTCGTGCAAAAATCTCAGCGCATTCACTGACAATTCTGCAATGCGCTCGATGTGGCCGAAGAGTCAGCGTCGAGAAACAGACTCAGAATGTCCACGTTACAGGCTATGAGTGCCTAAAGCTAAGCTGAGTCGATATTCGATTCTTGATCAGAATAATCACACTTACACTTGTGTATATTTAGCTGAATGTTACTAGTCATATATTTTGGGCACTTGTGCCCTGTGATGACCTCACGCAGGGATTTTACTATGTACGGAAATTTGTTGATGGTCCATCAGGACCATCAATATTGAATCACTTTTCATCGGAAACAGCACACGTTGCCACCCCTCTGTAAAGGACACTTGCTCACGAGCAAAGCCCAATCTTAGATCTGTGTTTCAATAATAAAGGAGGTTTTCGTTTGAGTTTTCTATGAACAACACGTTCTGATGCCCGAAGACATCTTCGCACGTTTCGGACGTTCGTTTGGACTCTAGCCTCGGATGCAATTTCGCGACAAGTCAAAAATATCTTACAGGCTATTCGGAGGAGAAAGCGTTTTTCACGCGCACTTACTGCCTCGGGTCGTCTTGGCGCCTTCTTGGTCCCTTACTGTTCAGGATTCGAAGGGCCCAGAGAATTTGTTCGAGGACGATCTTAGAACTCATAATACTAAGTGGGCTATCATTTTGACGCACCCTCAAAACAATAATTTCCGATATCAAATGTCTACATCTGAGTTAGATAGCCGAATATTATTGGAATGTCCTTGATATGTGATTTATTTGGATGTCTGAAAGCGAAACTGCAGTGCTACCTACGGTTGAGAAACATGGGGCTATCCTTTTGACGCGGTGTATATATATATATATATATATATATATATATATATACAGAGAACATGGACTTCTAATAGTCCTTAGATAGTAATATCTGGGGTTAAGAGCTGAGGCCAGTCAGATAGGGGAATAGCTGAGGGTCAGCTCGAAAGAAAACAGTAATAGTCCTTAGAGGGGCGGGATCTACAGCACAAATAAAAATATTAGTGTCAGAAGTGGGATTTGAACCCACGCCCTCATAAGAGGACCAGAATGCTCACAACCCGCTTCGTCGCAGGCAAAGATTGCCTTGAGTCTGGCGCCTTAGACCACTCGGCCATCCTGACACACATTTGGAATTCAGTACACAGACAAGTCTGATCCGTTTGAAATTTGTTATACCGCCCCAGGGCACATTCACGTTTCTAATTACTCCTTTTTCATTTACTTTTTACTTACAATAAGAACTTAAGCATTTGTGAAAACCTGCAGTTCCAAATAAACCAATGAACCAATAGGTATTATATATTAATTTAATATTCACAGGGTTCGACGAGATCAAAATCTGTGGAAACGCCTAGATATAACCGTTATATAATTGTTCAAGTGTAGCAGCAATCGGAGTAGTAGTGGTACTTCGCTTCCCCATTGATCTTATCTTTTAGTTTTCAAGGTTAATTCGTCCAATCATTCACAAACGCCCGCCCAATTCGATATACAGCGTGCGATTGCAACACAAGCGCGGAGTGTCACTTACGTATGCGTGATCGTTTCCGTTTGAATACACTCAGTTGAAAGTTTGCCACCCCATGGCCCATTGCTCCCCCCTTGCCGCCCTCTCAAGTCTTTCCCATTGCCTGCGTCCTCTTCCACCTCTACTTCATGCATTTGACTAATTAGACTCGCAGCCCACGCAAACCACAGTTGCATGGAACGAGCCGAAGCGCGCCATCGAACGCTTGAAGAACAGGGCAAACGCCTGGAGCCAGCAGGATTTGTGCAGGTTGACGCATGACACTTAAAGTTGTTTCGTTACGCTTTGCGCGACTCCCGCTCGCTTCGTCCGTCTTGTGCTGGTTTGCCCGCCGTCAAGTCTACTTTGCTGATCCTGTATAAATTCCCGTTGTCGTTGTAGTTCCGTTGGTAAAGCCGACAACCACCATTTCTTCTTCTTCTTCTTTCGCCTCTTCGTCGTCGTGGGCGTCGTCTGCGTCGTCTTCCCTCTTGACGTGATCCCTCTGGGAAATCTTGCCTGGTGCTGGCCCAGTTTCTCTCTCGTTCTCTCCCTCTCTCTCTCCCTATCTCTCTGTGCCGCCTTTGCCTGCCGGCGAGTTGCTCTGTCTGTCTGTCTGTCAGTTCTATCGTACGATGCGAGCCAGCAAGCCAGCAAGGCGCCTGATCTGAGCGGCACGCGCAGCTCAGGCCACCGCATACGCCCCATTGCAACCCACGCCTCCACAACTGTTGCTGCTTCTGCCGCTGCGGGGCCTCTCGTACGCTCGCTCCGAGGCGGATGAGAGGCCACCCAGTCACGCCAGTTCTACTGCAGAAGTCCAAGTCCCCTCGTGCAAGCTAGTCAAGCCCCATGGCAATTAGAGCAAAGTCGGATGTCGTGTTGTCGTCTAGTTGAGTTGCTTTCTCGCTTTTTGTCACCAGCCGCCGCGAACGCCAGCTGCCTCTTGCCCTACTCTTGTCTTCTCTTCTGCCAAGTACGAGTGCTGCCTCGCGCTCTCATTCCTACGGCTGCTTCGACTACTGCTTTCTCAGTCGTCCATTCGCCTTCTCCAGCCTTAACTGCCCTGCTTTGCTAGTGCCCTCCAACCCCGTCATTCCATCCCAACCACCCCCCTGTGCAGTCCTTCGAACACACGGCTCTTCGACCCCCTCAGGGAGAGACAACCGAAACCAACCCTTTCAAGAGAACACGAGTAGTGGCACAGAGCGCCAGGATCGTAGACTGACGGTCGCTGAAGGAGGAATGTATGTGAAGACCTTCGAGAACGGCCTGCGATGGAGGCCGTGCGCTCGATTCACGCTGCAATTCGCCAACATGAGTGCTCGAACGCTTCAGCAACAGCAGCTTGCAGAGTCGGCGCAAGGGACGAACTAGGTCGATGCTACGCCATCACCGCACTGTCGCCGTCGATTGGAAGGGGACAAATACCGAAAGTAAAGTGAAGGCGCCGTTACCTGCTTGATGCTCTATAGTTGGCCGACAGAAGCCTAATGCACCTGCTACCTGCAGCTGCCAGTTACCCAATGAGAGGCAGATCCTCCGAGCCAAGGACGCTGCTGTCCATTGATCTCTAAGTGTCATCCATCTGACCCGACAGCCATTTTCTTCTCGACAAGGTCTCAGTTTTGACTGAATTGATAGTTTACAGGGAACTATCAATCACTAATACCAAAAATAGCAGGAATCTAACTCAATCCTCTCAGATGTCGGAGATATTCACATCACAGACGTCCGACCGGTTTGTGGCCATTCACAGCACAAATTCTTGTCATAACTGACGCATAAACGGACACCCTTTTTGCACGAGCTGTCTTCTTTGTTATGATGCTAAAGTCATTGTTTCGCTAACTATGCACGAAATTGCTACAGTTTATAACGAGCGTGTCCTTTCGGGTATTCAAGTACATTGAGGATTGCTTGCCACGAACATTGTCTAGTTGAGTCAGACATTGGCCAATGTAAAAAATGCCCAAAATATGGATTAACAGCCAATTGGTAAGTTCACGTTGTCATCACTATGCGCGGAGATGGTTTTCCCCAAAGGGTTCAGTCACGCTATGATGTAGAGGCGCGTTATATTTTGTTAGCCAGATCTTGATTAGAATCTCTGTAGTTATTTTCAACATTGCGCCCGACGAAGTATGCAATACCTTAACGATAACTAGTGCAGTTAGGTGCCCTAAGGTAAACATCACGTACTTTCGAAAACGTTCATATCCACACGCATTGCTTCTCCCATTAACTCATTAAGGCGCAAAGGCGTTTCTAGCAAGGGTCCGAATTTGATTTTGGCTGAATCTCAGCAGAATTGCACAAGCACTTCGCCGTGTGGGATCGGGCTCAACCGGTTCCTCGCAACAGATGCATATTGGTCCGTCTGAGCTTTCGCGAAGCAAGCCCAAAGTGTACTTGTATGTTTGCGCTTTTTTACGTCGCGTGATTCCATCGCTCGCTGCTCCCGCATTACTGCCCACCTAAAAGTAAGCTCACCAGCGAAGAGCTAAGCAACGAGTATGGGTGCAACTCGGAGAAGCCCCCCCGTGCCTTTATTCCACCACCGACTGGATGGTAAACGCGTGCCTCGTTTGGCGTCCTAGGCAGCATGCAGGAGTGAATCTAAGGGGAGGCCCGCCTGACTGAGACCGCAGGGAGGAACCGCGCTTGGGTAAAATGGGCCCTTCCTTTGGTGGGTGGGAACTGCTGGGCCTTGCTGACCAGACACGATGGCTCGTCGGCATCGGGGTTAGCGGGCATACCCTAGCTAGGTAGCAGGCTCCATGTATATTCATGCGATACCATCCGCACATATATGCCGTAGCTAAATCTCGAACGGAGCGGGCGACTGGATTCTTGGGCGAAGGTCAAACTAGGAAGACAACAGGACGGTTCTAAATAGGAAACGGTATCTTCCAAGGCAAGCTTATACGCACAGAACGTGCGTACGAAGCTCAGCCGATCGGTCCCCACAGGTGATTCGAAATTAGTCTATGCAGGATAAGACTCTAGGATAAAGCAAACCTGCATTGCGAGTCGGAGAATATGTTTGCAGTAAATAAGCATTGGCGCATCACGCTTTGTGCACAGAGTAGCCACAGGAAGCCAGGAGGGACACGGAGGGGTGGGTCCGATGTTATGACTCTTTCTTTTAATCCGACGAGATATTTCCGATGAATAGTTGGGCATTGTTCCAGTCTTGCGACTAAAAAATTTGTAGGAATAGCACACAGGCGACGTGTGCTTTTAGGTCCGGTATCAGTGTTCAGGACAGCCGCTTCTTGTCATTTCGCTCAGACCAACGAAATTTGCACCTTACCTTTGAGTTGAGGTAGAATACCCCGCATTTTGTGCGCAAAGAGCGGGGGCAAACAGTACCCTGCTAAAAATCGTGCAAGATTCATTATGTATGCTAGCAGCTCGCGGGAGCAATGTGCTATATCGCAAAGTTGAAATGCTCCCTTACTGGTAGGCCTATGCCTATTCAAATGTCGAGACCGTCGGCGTGGTGCGTTCGTGTTCGCTGGATCATTTAAGAAGTCCGTCTTCTGAAGCAATGCCGAAAGCAGTACTGTGGACGTCGAACGTTGGCCTATGCAGATATAAATCAACTACGAATTAATTTTCCTTTCTGTGATTTTTGCCCATCAATGGACCCCTAGTCAGCCAACAAACAGCGTCCTCCGGTCATACCAGCGGGTATGCAGGCATAAGCAAACTATGAAACTGTAGCGCCGTTTTATCATCTGATAGAGAGACGAGATGAACTTACGGAAAACAGCTGCCTATGTAACGGGGGAAACACATTCTCTAGTCGCATCTAGAGAAAAAAACCGTCCGTCAAAATCGTGGTCGTCCCGTTTTTCGGATATATCAGAAAACTAGATGTGGACAAATTGTTTCCAATGCTTGATATAGTAGCACCTCCAACCTAACATTTTCAACTGTAGTTAAACAAACCGTTTTTGAGCCCTGCCAGCGCGAAGACCAGGGTCATAGCCCATCGCAATCTGGACCGTCCACTGTGAATAGTTCAAAGGTAAGGAAGGCACATCACTGCACCTCGTGCTGACATTAAGGACTCATTTAATTTCGTCGGAATTACGAATAGGGACAGCCATGGTCGAACAGACGATTTAGTGATCGGTGAGTCCGCCGTTTATAATCCACCTTCGCCCGATTTGTGAGTTCTCTTAGAAGGGATTTTTAAATCATGAGAACACAACAACTGCAAAGCTACTTTTGTATTTCATTTCTAATTCAAAAGTTTCCATGATTCGAAAACCACTCTCTGCTGACATACGTCAATATACGAGGCATTGTGAAAACCAGATGGAATACATCGCATCTGTGTCCTTTTCCTGTTAACACTTCCCGTTTGAAGCGCGCGCGCGGTCTGCTCGTTACGGGGGACCGAAGCTTTAAAGTGTGCGCGTATAACTAGGCTTCATGGCAGTTCTCGAGAAGCCTCCCTTCGCTGCCTCCGGGCAGGGTGGAAATGTGGACCCGCTCAAATAGCACAACAGCGCGACCGCGTGCCGTTTTCGCTTTACGACCTGATGACCCCCAAGCTTAGCGTTCTCTCCGCTGTTCGAGGTGCGAGCGCAAGGCGCGGAGGTTCTACCGCTGGCCTGCCCGCCCGCCCGCCCGCCAACTCGAGCGTGAACGACCCAGCAAGGTGTCGCCGCATCTTTGAGAACTGGTTAAATTGCTCGTTGGTTATCGCGGCCTAGCTAGAAGTCCAAAGAAAAAAATGATGCGTGGATCTAAAAGGGTTGTGGAGCTTAAGGTGTTCTTTTTCTCAGAGCCACAACATAGATTTCTACCGTCATCGTAGCCAATTTACATGAACGCGGAACGCTCCATAGTGGCCACCCGTTTGTCGAAGCCGCTCCAAAGTGAGAGGTGGAGACGTGGCGACGTGAGTAGGCTTGAGAGCGATGAAAGCACACCATAATGGCAAAGGTTGTGGATTATGCTCTCTCTCTTTCTCTCTCCCTTGAAGATTCGCCCCGGCATCCGCACTGCCCTCGTAATGGCTAACGCGTAAGGGTGGGCATGCATATTCATGCTGCCGAAAATAGTTTGAGTAATTATAACGGATTGAGACTGTATCTTCACACAGTTACGCAGGAATGATACTTTGACGTAGATTAATGTATTACTGCCTATACATTAGCTCATCACAGGCCTCTCTTCAGGAGAAACTAGTAACTGCTAAGCGCTAGACGGTTCTCATAGGTCCATATCAACATGCTTTGGCTTCGATCGTTTAAATGTTCGCGCCAAAATTGCGATGACTTGTAGCGGCATCGATAACTCGGTCTATTGTGTGATTCTATATTGTTCGCTCGATAGGAATCGTCTCTCTGCTCGTCCATGTTCGCGTTACGTGGCATATCCTTCCGGAACTTTCGAATTTCCAGCAGTTTGACCGAGCCCGCCATTGAATTAAGACGAATATTCGATAACAGCAAGAAGGCACGTATCGTGGCCACTCTTAGATGGGCCCGTGTTGCTCACAACCGTCGGCACGCAACGGCCCTGAGGACCACGAACCTCTTTTTTGACGGTTCAGCTTTTGGTCCGCTAGACGAATTTGTCTATTTCAGGGTGTGATTGTGTATTGCACGCTGTTTGTTGCATATTGTTGTATATCATCTCCTGAACCACTTTAGTGGCATGTGGTATCTCATCTTTCAATCCGAGAGACTTTCACATTTCCCTAGCGGCTAACTCATTCTCGACAAAGTCTCGCAACTTCTGAAATTGAGTCAGACAATTTTCTGCCAGATTTTTATCCGCTAACAGATCTAGGTTTGGGTGCTCATCTTCAGCAAAACAGCTCCTCTTGAAGCAGGCACAAGCTCCCTGTTTGGGGAGAGTCTCCTAACCGGTTGCTCTATAATAGATATACCAATAGATGGATTTAAACCATTTATTGATAACGACAGTTTGTTAAGAGTGGGAGGCCGCCTTCAGTTTGCGGACGAGCCATTCGGGATCCGTCACCCTATTCGCTTAGCGGGTTTAAGACATTCCAAGTTTTTTGGTAGCGTTGCAGGGACGAATTTCTTCTCTTCCTCAGATCAGCACCTCGAGAGGCCAGCGGAACAGGAGCTGCAATGGACGAGCAAGGCATCGTCATCATCAAAGCCGACTCTGCGCCTGGTACCTTCTGGAGATTAGGTAGAATAGATAAACAATGCCAATGAATCTCCCCTCCCACCAAGTAGAGTGTATACATATATCCAAGAAAGCCTTCCCAGTTAACTTTGATAGTTTCCATGGCCTATCCTATTCCTGCAACCTGTTTCCTGCTTTATTGATCCAATCTGATGTAGAAAATGAATGCCCCTAACTGAGGCTCCAGGAACTCTGAGTAAGTATCCTATCCCACTGGGCTTGCCACTCGATTACCAGATCACCCGTCTTTTGTCAAAAATATACAGCTCTCCTATGGATAAGGTTTTCATAGAGCTCACTGTTTTCAACATACACAAGAAAAAATAAAATGTTGGCCAAATTTGAGAAATTTGCTATTTTTGTTTTGAATTTTTTGAAGTCTTGCTTCACTTGTGAGATAAAAATTTACTCGTAAAATTGACCTCTAAACCCAATATACCATTGGAGTGAATTGTAACAAAAGCTCCCTCTTCCGTATTCACATCTTCCTACGGATATCGAGTCAAGAATGCAAGAGTAACTAAATACGACGTGGGAAAAATGGGACTAAAAACGGTCAGAATAACTTTCAAGGTTATATTATATTTAAAGTCCAGCAAGCGTCAGCTATAATTGACTGTAATCCTGGCACTTACTTTCTTTTCATTCCAGGATTAGCTACGACCTATTATACGTCAATAGTTGAGTCAAGCAAATCAAAAGCAACATTCGACTACTATCGCTCCAAAAGTTCCAGTAGCAAATCATATTTTCTTTTATCACAATCGGCTGGCCACGAGGATGATTATATTATAATTCATAGGGTCGGTGAAGGTTTGGTGGCGCGCACACTCAACGAGTTCAGTTCTGTGTGAGCGAACCGCATTTTCGCAGCGCTTTTCCGCACATACACTGCTTGCTATTGGGGCGATTTCCCATCGACAACAATTAAAAGTTCGCGATGGTTTCACAGACCGTCCGATCTTGTTAATATCGCAGAGAACATAGCCCAACCAGTGGCCGTGGGTGCCCCGGCGTCAGTAAAAGGGATCACTATGCAGTGGGGTTGTGCGAGAATTGTAGTCCGCAGGGCACAAAGGTTTTATCTAGTTTCACCTCGTCCGCACAAATACATCGCCAACGGAGAGCCATCGCCAACTGCTGCCCGTCAGAGAACTGCCCGTTCTGCCTTCATCAGAGTCCATAGTGAAGCACCTTCAAGCCGCCCCCGAGGTTAGCCATCCGCTCGAGTTGGGCTTGACCCAAGCTTGGTCCTTGCACCCACCCCTCCTCATTGGACTGGGGTACTCATGGTTCCCTCTACCTTAAATACTTCTGCGTAGCAGATCTTGCCAACAACTGATTCGTGTAGAGAAACTCGAGGTCGTTCCTACTCGGGCGGGCCGCAGATCGGGTGGGAAAAAGCGGACGTCGAGAGTGAATAAGAAAGAGAGGCTATAATAAAACCTTCATGCTTCCGTTGTTCGCCGTTCGTCTCTGCTGTGTGTGGGCAAGATCAGCCGTCGTTAGGTAGCGAATTCTTTGCCAACGGCGTCTATCTGTTGGCGCGCTCCCAGTTCCACTGCCGGGTTAACTACTAACCTATAATTAGAGTCTCGTTAGAAATAAGAGAGACAAAAAAGAACAGAAGAGATTCGCGATGTAAGACCGAACTAGTTGGCAAACGGAGGAGGTGCAGAATCAGTGAAGGCTGTGATGTGGAATAGGGAGACACAATAAGTAATGCGTAGCAGAGAAGAGCGAAGAAAAAAGTTCTATATGTATCTCATGCTACCATGCTCTGTCGATATAGAATCGTATGGCACTATTCGAAGTTGTGCGAGGTTAGAATGATTTGGAAAGTATACTCAGATATGTTCACGGTGTTACTTACATCCATGTGAAATGGTTGCTATCAATAGAAACAAAGGAAAATTATTGTCGTATTCAGTTGCTTAAACTGACGAAACGACCTTTCTATACACCATCGGACGGGGTCGGGAAAGGGTGTCAGGCCGAGGTGATGATGGTCCCGAGGGAGGCGATGACATTGACTCTCTGCAGAGCTAGGGAAAAGCGCTGCAGAAGGAATGACCCTGCGCGCTTGTCACCCGTGACGCAGACCAGGCTGTGGCAAACCCCTTCAAGGAGGTTGGCCGTGAAGGGGCTGGGGCCGTCTCAGATTTCCAAGGCGGTCACGTCGTTTCTCCGGACATATTCGTGGACTATTTCGAATGGATTTGCTCTGGAAAATTTATTGCAAGTCAAATACAAATCCAAGGGTCAAAACATAAATACGAGTTTGAGGAAACTCGAGAGCTGTGAACTCATATTACTGAGATAGCTAACTGATCATGCGCTTTCGCTAACATTATGATCGCTGCCGGTTGTTTCCCGGACAAGTCAGGAACTCGCAACCCTGTTGCATCCCACTTCGGCCTGTGCGCTTCTTACACGGGCTTCTATAGTTGTTGTATTTTCAGAGTCGCCTTTGCCGCGGTGCTCGTGGATGTTTGTTTTGTGAGGAGAACGGTAAAGAATGAGAAACAAGCGGTGGGCGGAGCGTTCTTCTTCCCCGTTTCGTTGCTGATGACTCCCCTGGGCACGCTTTTCAGGAGGGTTGTTGTTCGTTGCTTGCTCTCCTATAGGCAGCTTGCCCGCGCCGAACATATTGTGGCCTTCCACAGTGGGGTGGTCACTTTTCAGGACTGCACACATCGTTGTGCGTCTCTCTTGTCAACGACGTATAGGTCAGGGAGTAGAGCGGCAAACGATGAGGATCACCAGACATATGCCGGCGGTCTCACATTCTCAAAAACACACATGGAGACACAACTACTGCTCGACCTCTTGGAAGCGAGCCTTATAGACTGGACCGACCTGCTGTGAGAAAACTAAGGAATTCGCCGAAGTGATCAACTCCGCGATCAAGCGCAGTTCACAGATGTATGCAATACCCGATTGTATCTTAAGCCTTCAAGTGAAGGAAAAACAGAGGAGATGAACGTCGGCAATTCGGACGTAGTTAACCTTTCCAGATTTGCCACCATTACCGTGTTCAATGCTTTTTTCTGTATCTGATATGGTATTGAAATCACGATAGGAATAGCCAGCAAGATTGGCACCAAATATTTTCTGCAAATTGGATGCGGACCCCGAGTATCCACCTGTGTGAGTTATATTTTTGGGTGAATTTTCTCTAATCCTCGATATATCTCCCTCTATAGATTTTACTCAAACTATCTTGCTTAATTTGTATAGATGTTGTGGGAGAAGTATGTTGAAAATCTATCTCAAATTGAACTGCAATGATTGAGGCGTCTTCTAATGTCCACCTACTTTTTGCCTCACTAGTGGGTCATGTAAACCTTGCTGCACAAACGCTTCGATCATGCTATCTTCAAGTTTAACTGCAGGGAAGTTGCAGTTACAAGCTATTTCTTTTACAATAGCAACAAATTGTGTCATCTGCCGAGTCATTCGCAAATTCACTGCCTTCATTGTATTTATTTGATTGCTCAAGGCAGTGGTCTCTTCCCGATGCTCATTTTTCTTAATCTAGTTTTTACTTCGCCACTAGTGTTAACTCTCTCTTTTATTTCCTATGATATACTAACACTTCATTACATTCATTTCATTAATACTGAATGAGGTCAGTATGAATATTTACTTATATTCTTATAGAACATTGGATCACAACAGTGTTCATGAATTTTCCTCGGGCGTGCAGCTCATTTTACAGAGGCGGTTGTTTGGTATCGTTTTTTTTGAGAGGACTGATTGAATTGTTTTTTTTTGGTATCAATTGCCGTCCTTTGTACTTACTGAAGACAGTTAGCTTGCATCTAATCACCATCTCATCTATCTCCTATCTCAGATACGCTATTCATCTGGATCCGAACTCTCAATGAGTGAATCTCAAAAATGTGCCAACCTCGACCCCATATTTATATATATGGCAACATGCTATTGAGGTACTTTTTTTTTACATCGAGCACAGCAAGTCGAACCTCGATATGTCTGCACATAATGTTAATATTAACGCACCACGATCTTAATATATTTAGCATTCGCCACACAGAAACGTACGCGCACAGCAACTTCACATGGTTTCCGTTAGTATTTACGTCCACTACGTTCCGGGCATGTTTCGTGGCACGATACCGCTTGCGAGCTGGCGTTAGTAAATCCCACACATCCACCCTCACTCAATTCAACATCATCTATGAACGGATGTACCCTGATGCTTGCACATGTACGCCTGCACCTCCTATGCGTAGTACTATTGTCAGATGCGACTGACTTTCATTCCGCAAATGTCTCCTCTTCTCTCCCTCTCTTTCCCTCTTTGTTTCACATACTCTTAGTTCCAACGCACGGGCAACGACTCTGGCATAGCCCATCGGCTGCCATAAGAGAAGCATGTCGACGGCCTGCGCGGTTGTGGGCTTAGTCGTGGAATTCTTGTCGCATGACATTGCGATGTTAATGAAATCCTCCACATCCTCCTCCATAGCTGCGTGTCCCCTGCAACGCTCGCCTCGTCGCCTTGCCTCGTCTTCGGGAAATCTGCCCTTTCTGCTGCTGCTGCCGCCGCTGCCGCCGCTGCCGTTACTAAAATAATGATTCGTTAGCGAACGACGACAGAGGCAATGCCGCGGACATTACCGCTGCAAACTACGGGCAAAAATTGCGCTCGCGCTCGCTCTCCGCGACACTTCACACAGCATCTCTCCCCCCCCCGACTAGACGAAATCCACTCATGAACGTATGGCTGTGTATGTCTCGTTCTTCTGCGGCAGCTCGGGAGGACGCCGGCCAGACCGTCAGTCGACAACCACTGAGCCCCGTCCCCGGACGATGGTCCTCATTCCCCCTATGCAGCTTTCTCCATTTCTCGTGTAGCTTTTCCGCCAGCAGCAGCAGCAGTCGCAGCGCAAGAAAATATACACAGACACACACAAGTCACAAGCCCTGGACGCCTCCATCGTTCCCTGTTTCCGTGGTCGGCCGGTGGCTCACGGTCGCCGTTTCGTCCAGAGCGAAAGGAATTCCTTTCAGTTCGTCAGTCAAGATTCGTCGACTCGGCTTGACTTGACTCACACAAGACACGAGACTACTCTGCTTCGTTGCCAGTCGCTTGCTGCTCGCGCAGGCACAAGACCACACCGCCGCTGCTGCTACTGCGGCTACCAGGCGATAGACGTTGATGCTTGCCACATCAGGCCGAACATCAACAGCAGAAGTGGCAGCAGCACTTCATCTGTTTTTTTTTTTTAGTGTTCGACAACTGCGAACATTTTGCCGGCGACGAAGAGGTGGATGAGCGCGGCCGAGGTGGGGACGGCGAGCGGAAGACGTGAGCGAGGCGGCAACGACTTCGAAGACGACTAAGAAGAAAGGGAGAAAACAAATTACATCCCTAACTGTGATTTATTATTATTAGAGATGCCGCTGGTTGCGCAGCTATTGCTGCTGGTTTGGCTGCTTCGGCGGTCGCTACCGCCGCCACCGCCGCCACCGCCGTCACCGCCGCCGCTGATGCTACCGCTGCTAACGAAAAATGGTTGGGGTTAGGATGAAGCAGAGATGCTACATAAATCAAATTAAAGAAATTTAATAACCTCAGGCAGGCCGCGCGTCGGCGGCCGCAGCAAACCCGACCAACAGTGCTGGCTGGTGGGCCCTATCTCGCTCATTCTCACTCTCCTCCTCGCTGTCTCTGGGAGCTCATAGAAATCACAGCGTCAGCGGCATCGGCATCGCGCTCCCGGCGAACATCTCGTTGAGGGAATCTCCAGCGCGGAAGTCGGTAGTCTCGTGGTAGTCCCCGTTTCCATTTGACAATAGGCCGTCAAAAGGGAAGCGACCTGTAGATAGAACGCTCAGGGGCGCATTGGCCCTATAGAGAGGCGTTAGCATGGTGGTAAGGCGAGCGGAGGGCAGAAGCGCTGAATAGGGGAAAAAACATAGTTCAGTTCTAGAAGAACACCCTCGGCGATCTGCAAGGTCCGCAAAAGTCGCAAGAGGTCGAGCAGGTTGCTTCCCTGCGCTACCAAAAAATAACTATCCAGATTGGCATCATCGTTCACTGAGTATGCGATATACAAACAATATGGGCTGCGTCGGTATTGTATACAGCTAACTGTTTGAGGAACTGGTGTTCGCCTGTTGTCTTGAATGAGATGCAGCCGGATTTTGCCTGGTATACTGATCCTGCTTGATTCAATATTATATGTAAATGTGACGGCTTGCATTAAAAATCGTTAGTGGTGTTCGAGTAACTAAATGTCTTCTCTTTGTGAGACAACGTTGACGTTTAATGGAAGAAACGTTAGAACAGACTGTGTCAATCTATAGTAAATTCAGAATATGCTACAGGATATCTGGCTGTAGGTTTACAGGCCGACGAGAGTGAGAGGCACGCCGTGCTACACATATATCGGCTTGACAGCGGGACGAACGCAAAGTTTCAGCTAAATCTATTTTCGGAACAGATGACGAGTCGCGCCAGCATCCTTTGCAGCATAAGTCTCGACCGGGTAACTTGCTCCAGACATCTGCAGAGCAGTGACGGATGTACAGTTCCTCACTTGAAGTATCTCAAATGGCTGGCTCTATGATCGTCGATGATGGTTTGCGCCATTTGGCGAACCCCATCACCATGTAGTGTCAACTTGACAGTGCTTAGAAGGTCCGGAAGGCCGGGCACGGCATAGACACCTGACAGTTCGCTGGTGCTTCCCTCTAGCTCCGCGTCAACCGGCCTTCTCGCCGTTCGGATCAAGCACTACTCCACTGAGGAGTACACTAGACCATGTACACATGCACAACCCCAAAAAGAAACACGGTCATATAACTTCGTGGGCGCATCAACAAATGCACGCCCTCCATACGTCTCCACCCTTACTAGGACACGCGTGTGAAGCACTGCTCGAAAGTTTGAAAGGGACGAGAAGTCGCTGTCAGTCTCGGGTAGTGGGACAAAGAGAAAGGAGAGAAGCTTGAAGCCTTGAGCAGCAACCTTTGGGCAGACTCTGCTGTCGTCCAGGTCCGGTTCGGGTCAGACCAGTCCGGGCTTGGCTAGCCAGGCCGAACTCGACGCGTCGATGAGAGGTCGCGTTGGCGGTCGTCGAGGCGGCCGCATCAACAAGTCGGGCGGTAGCAGCATCAGGCGTCGCCGTCATTGGGCACCACCATCAACAGCAGCAACGGCAGCGACGACGGCGGAAAAGCTGAAGCTGCAGCAGTCCTTGGTGAGGAGTAGCGTCTCAAAGTGAGCCAGTACCCCCGCTAGCTCGCTCGGCGAAGCCTGCCTTGACGATGAAGGCGCGAAGACATTCCCCAACTTTTTGACATGCATCACTGACGCTGAGTGGGAGCTACCCCGTGCAGCGGTGCCGCGCTGCCAGAGCTCGGCAAGTACGCGACTGTTAGACGAAGGGAGAAGAAGAGAGAGGGGGGATTCACGGGGGCTCATGGGGAGAAACCACTCGGCCAGTGTGCGTGAAAGGGCACACGAATGGCAAGCAACGAAACGAGAGGAAGCAGTAAAGTACTATGGAAGACAGAGAGCGCCACCTAGAGAGGACAGAGAGCGAGAGAGAGAGAGAGAGAGGCAGAGATGAAGAGTGCGAAAAACGAAGTGTATGATTGCCAAGGGAAAAACGCGGGGAAGCGGGAAGGGATTGGCGTGTGTGTTAACGGACGACCGAAGAGCGACACGGACGTGTATAACGATGGAAGAAGGTGAAGAGGTTTGGTCTGCCCTGGCCTGCCTTGTATAGAAGGGATGGATATCGTGAAACGAGAACGGCACTGGCAGCAGAATGGGGACCGGGCAGCGGACGGCACGCAGAGCCGTGCCCTGTGTCTAGACGCTGTTTCTTGAGAGCAGTGTTAAGGGGTCCGCATGGATGGGTGGGGAGGGGGAGAATTTGGGGTAGGTGCCATCTAGAAGCTCTGCACATTCGGTTCTCGTTCTGAGAAGGAAGGGAGAGTCTATAAAGATAGAGAACACCATGCCGCCGTTACACCGGCGACTCACTCAGGCCAGCGACGAGGTGGCCGTGGCGACGGCGCTGTTGGCTCTCTTTCTGCCGCCGCCGCCGTCAATGCCGATCCCGCCGACGCGTTCTCGTTCTCTCAAGCGGCAAGTCGTGACTATCTTGGTTCCGCTCAGCTGATCGACTAGACAGGCTTGTTAAACTGCGGCCCAATTTCTTTTTTCCTTAGAACGTAAGAAGGAGCTATCAACAATAGCTACATATTTGTGAAGTGTTTGAGGGATCTGGGCGTTATGGTCTCAACGGACTTGGATTTTAACCTGCATATTATACAAGTCATTCAGTCCGCAACGTTAGTTTGTAACACATTATTTCGTTGCTTTATTGTGAAAAAGCCGGAACTTTATATGCAGCTCTATAAGGGCTTAGTTATACCCAAATTTACATACTGCTGTGAAGTTTGGTGACCATATCTTAAGGAACATTTAGACGCTATGGAGCAAGTTCAATCAAAGTTCTTAACACGCGTCTCGCTTAGATGTGGAATCGATCGCTCGACTCTTAGCTTACCTCCTATCACTGACCTACACAAACAGGCAAATATGCGATTTTACAAAATGTTACTATCTTTAAACTCGTATTATAAATATTTTAATGTCAGACAAAATAAACCGCCGAGTGGACAAACTGTGTCATACGGTACAAATCGCCAGAATCGAAAGAATCAAGAATATGTTTTCTTTTCGAGCCACACAAATGCTCAGAGACACGAACGCATATACTATGCACTAACAACTTTTTGTACACCAAATGTATACCTCCCTTCTGTTAATAAAGGTGTTTTTGAATCGAAAAATGAATTGAAAAAAATTTGGCATGATTGACACTGTAGCATTGCAGTTCGAGACGAACGACACAACTTCAGGGAATTTCCAATACTATTTTCAAAAATAATATAATATCACGAAGGTTTGTAGCACATGATGAAATATCTATATCAACGTATTTGATACCGGAGTTGGATGTATCCATGATGATGAACGTTCAGCTGTTTTAATCTCCGATTTTTGTCAAACTTTCATATTCACAAAGGTCATTCTAGGAATACATGATTTAACAAGTAATAGGCGGCCACTTAGAATGTCATCCGATTTTCAAGATTTGAAGAAATGTGACAAATTCCACAGGACCTTACTGCGAAGGGTTATACACGCTGACCTTCAACACTTAAATAGTTAAATATGGAATAACATAGGGAGTATACTCTCCCCCTCTGTCCCATGTCTTTTACTTTCGTGGCTCGGTATGAACTATTTTAATGTGGGGTTACCTGTAGAGTATTTTTAATTTTCCCAGTAGCAACGGAAAGCAGGTGTTTATGGGCATTTAAATTGCTAAGCTAGGTCACCCTTTAGTCTTGAGATGACTTCAAATAGTGTGACTGCGACTCGTATCTAAGATTCTGCTAAAATATTCTCTATAGTAACTCCGGTGCAAGCTTCATAGCATTGTAGTTGCCAATGGCTAGATAAATTTCCGGCCTTATACTATTATATTCCACGTAGCAGCTGCCGGTATCTTCTTCAATTAAACTTTTTTCTGTATCCATGTACCATCTTCAGTATGAGATTCCTCTATGATCGAGTATCTTTCCACCTACTCCCATATCTGATGGAGGAGGTCGGATTTTTGTAAGAATTTCTTCCTTCGGGTAATCTCGTTCCCTTCCTTTCTAATGGCGTTCTTCTAATGGCGTCTTCGGAATCCCGGTTCGTACTCCTTGCGTGGTCATCACCTCGATTCGGTCTGATGTTCGCTCTCGCGTGGTAAAGGTACCGTAATGGGGCATGTTTTTGTCGAGTAGACACTTTTCATTCAATGAACGGAACTTAACTGTAATCGTTGTACTATCGGCCCATGACGTTTTCTGCCTCTTCCAGTGCGATCAGAAACATTTATCTTCACCTCGGCCTTCTTATACCTTTGGTACTGGAGATCCTAATCGGAGCGTACACTGAGGTTCTGGAGACCGCTAGGTAGGCATTAACTGCTAAGAAAGGATGAATATACATATAAAGAGTGTACTTTAGAATGTTGTCTCCATACATCGACGGTTCTCGATATAGATTTCAACGGTCAACTGCATATACATCCCCAATGGAAACAAGCGTTTAGATTACCTCCCACCAGAAGGAAAATGAATGACATGCTTTCTCTAGACGCATTCCGTAACGACCATGGTGGTGTCTTTCATGGCCGTTCAGGCTCCTATTGTTCGCCTTCACGCGGTATATCAGACATAGATAACAACTGGGATGCCTTAACAAAACTAGTTGCCAATGTTCTTTCATCTTCCTTCCCGGAATCTTAAGTAATTGTCATGAAACTTATTTTAGCAACGCATTTCTTTAGTAATCCTGTTTCGTGAAGTAGTTGTTGTGCAAACAATTGATGGTCACTGTAAACCTTTGTATAAACTGTAAATAAACCCTTACCTTCTGTTTTCAAAAAAAGCACGTACGGTAAACCCTTCCACTGTGACTGAGAAAGTGCACATGTGTGTAGATGCAACCAGCGCAGAAAGATACGGCACTTAAACGAACACAACACGAGTATGCCTTTAGAAGGACTCCTACAACTACCACTACCTGCCACCTGCAAAGAAGGCCGTAAGGCCTTGTTTCCTTCGGCCGCGCTTTCAAGTTGTGTCAATACGCATGTGCGTATGTATCTCAGTTGCTCAGTCACAGACAAAGTCAGAGCCGCCCACTCAAATTCAGGTAAGCAGATGCAAGTGCAAGCCCAAAAGCCAGTGACATACAGCAACACCACGAGTATGCTGGGCTGCTTACTACCGTAAGCGGTGGCAGTCGGTCGATGCTTGTGTCTGTCAGGGGCATCGCGTCGCCGGCACCGCTTCGGCGGCGATTCTCGTCGCCAACGACAAGGCCTGTTCTCCATCGTCTTTATTCAAGCGCTTCAGCCATGCGCTGGTCGGATCCGGTGAGAATTTGCATCGTTAACGAGGACTCGTTCGTTCGCTGGCTTCTAGCTTTCATCCGCCAGCTATCCCGAGCATTTCGCCAGGGCCACACGGGCCCCTACTACGGCATACGCGTCTCTCTCAAAGGCTCCAGAAACACTCACCTCGAGGAACTTACCCCCCATTGCCGTGCCCCTTAACTTGCTCGTCGCTCGCTCAATGCTCTGTCTGCCCTTCTTGTCTGAACTCCTTCGCGCCGACTTTGGCTCTGTGGCAGGGTGGTTCTCATTCTTAGCGAGCGGCGGACGACGATGATGACGATGACAACGACGACAACGACAACGCAAGCCTGTTCCGTCTCGTCAGGTCGGTCCTCTTTAGAGGAATCGCAAATGATCCGTCAGCCACAAGTCGGCCGCCAGCTCTCGGCTGAGACTCCAGTCAACCTTCTTTCTGCTTAAAGATGTTCTACTTGACCCGCGTCGAGCTGGAACGAGAGGAGAAGAACCCAGTCAGATTACTTAGAACGGCAGCACTCGTAACAGCCAACCGGACAGCCGGCCTCCCTACGACTACTGTACGGCGCTCACCCCGGGGCACGGGCTCGACCTGTGTTGGCTTTGCTCCGTAGAGCTTATTCGATCTGTTCCACGACTTTTGATAGCTTGCAGAGCAAGTGTAGTCATGGAGAATAAGATTTTGAGCTCGAAGTGATAATTCGTCGAAGTCCTAAACGCTTATCGAACGACCAAAATAGAAATCTGATATCAAATCGAATAAACGTATGATAATGTATTGCTTCGTGAAAAAATATTTATGTTGATAATTATTATATCAATCACTCCAATCACTACAACTAACCGAATCAATAGAAATCATTTAACATTACTTGTGTGAAGTGTGTCCAAGTTCCCATCGACTTGCAATTACAGCACCAAATGTGCATCAAATTCAATCCTGCTAAGCTGACGAAGGTTGAATACCATTTTTATCCATTCGGCGATGTCGACGCCGACAAGTGTTCCGTGTTAATTCCCCCCCCCCCCCCCCCCGCCGCCCCCTGTGTTTTATATTCCTCGTTCTTTTCAGATAAGAATTATCATGCATAAGGCATAAGCCTCAGAAATCCCTATAAAAATTCACTCTACGGCATACACCGCTCAGCCCGGAACTGAGTTGCAGGCATGGGTTGCCCGCCTCTCAGTTGGCTACCGATATGAAGAAACAGCAAAGATTGCAGCAGCAACAACGACGACAATGACAATAACAACAACCTCAACAATAACAGAAACACTATATCATCGGTAAATCGACAGTATCGAGCCACCCAGGGCAGCCCCGAAGCGGCTACGCACTTTCTTCTCTCCCTCCAACACTCCAATGCGTCCTCGGCCAGCCGACAACCAGCCTGACCAGCTGTCAAATTCCAACGTCTACAGCCGTCGCAGCCGAAGGAGCAGCAGGAGGAGGAATAGTGCAACTGAGGCTGCTTCCAAGTAGCGTACATCTCTTTGGCTGTGTATAGTGGGGATTGGCACCACCGTGCCATGTAGAACTACACCACAACCGCCGTAAGTCTGCCCTCTATGGCTTTTCGCTGCCTCATATTGGAATTGTGTGCGTTGTTTCCATTGTACACCACCTCACAGCAGCGAGATTGTAACGCCCCCGATTGAGATTTGACGGCGGCGACACGCTCTCGCACTGTTCAGTGCGATGCTAGTGAAGCCTACCCTTGATATTATTTTTGTATTTGATTCTGGTTTTTGTTATCGTTGTCGATCCTGGCAGCATTCCTGTGTGGCTCAATTTTCAGCTGGGGCCTTTAAAAAAGAGATAGAAAATAAACTATTTATTTGCTTCCCTCGGTACCGCTGGATCTGGCACGAACTCGTCCTCCACAACGTGAACGTATGCCTGCTTAAATACAACGAACGCGCTCCACTACTGTTTACTAAGAGTTTGTAGTCCTTCTTCTATCCGGGCCTGCCTGGCTCGGCCTGCCCCTGCTTCCGCTTGCCCCTCAGCCTCCTCCCCGGGCCGGGGTTGACTGCCGTCAACCGCCGCCAACCAGCCATCACCTATTGGTCTTCAAATCTAACAGCCACCCCTCGCGCTGCTAGCCTCTGCCAACCATATTGGCACATGGTGTGTGTGCAGCAAGTCTACATTGTGGGGATCTGCCGCGGTCGTGTTGGTTGGATACAGTACTGTATACAATGCTTGTCTGCGCCCGCGTCGAGATGTGTACGAGTTTGCCCAGTCTTTGTTACTGCTGCTGCTGCCGCCTTGCCACTTGCTGGTAGCCGGCTCGGGTGTGATCGCTTTCGCTGG
Organism: Stratiolaelaps scimitus; assembly: GCA_019614645.1. Classification (NCBI taxonomy): domain Eukaryota; kingdom Metazoa; phylum Arthropoda; class Arachnida; order Mesostigmata; family Laelapidae; genus Stratiolaelaps; species Stratiolaelaps scimitus. The sequence goes on along the minus strand of JABWDB010000013.1, from coordinate 6,461,914 downwards.
CCTCCTGCGACTTTCGTCGGCGGCGGCGGCTGCGCCAGCTGAGGAGTATGATTTCTTCATCTCGCGGGCCGTTGCAGGTTCTCCTGCTCCGCGCTACGCTGTTTGGCTTGACTCGTTCTTTTCAAAGCGAACAAGAGTCGGCTAGAGCGGGCAAAAGCACGCCGGTCGACGATGAAATATAACTTTGTTACACCACGGGTCAGATATCACGGACAGCACTACGCCCTATGGCGCATTGCCTACTGCCATTGGCGCGGGAACATTGGGCGTGGACGGTATGTGCTGCGAGCCGATGAATCAGTATGGATACTATGCCGCACAGCTACTAGACGGCTGTAGTCTTGTGTGCGATGTTTCTGCCGTCGCTCAATGTTGTTTGAGCGGCCGACATCGAACTTTCCCCCTGAGCCGGTGCCAACGCACACATGTGAACGGCGCTAGCTCGTCGTGCTGGATATTGGACGCACGGCTCATAGCACTGCCGAAGCTACTAAATTGATTCGATATAATAAAGTGCGTACTTCAAGCAGCACACAAAGTGCTGCCTTTATGCCGACAGAGCCGCAACCACTTTCGCTCCTGGGGTGGCGCGAGTCAGTCAGATACAGGTTACCAGAGTTAGAAAATGCCAGAAAAACTCCAACAAGTCGCCACGTTGCCTTAGGCGTATTGGTTCGTTAGAAAATATGCTCTACTCGACTCACAGCTGGCAAAAGTTTGAAGCAGGAAATCACGCATTATAGGCGTGTGGTACGCGTAGTCACGTAATGTAGACGCTGGGAGATACTGTTGGTGTTGCTAACGTGGCGCGATACAGTGGTCGAAGTTAGTACAGTGGCGAAAATTCAAGTGTGCTATTGTTTCCCTATACTCTGAGGGTCAATAAGAAAATTGCCTACCGCGTTCTTTCGCGATAGACGCTTGAGTTAGACTGAAAGGGTGAAGTCAGTTGTAGTATATTTTGAAAGACCTAGTGGCCTATTGTGCCTCTGTTGTATTCAAAACTGCGCAACATTCGACCGACGGCTAGTTATCTAGTCGAAGGCTTGAGTCGTTCTCAACTCTGAACTCTGTTCGCTCTACGTGTGCTGACCCAACCGATCTTTCCGATATCACATGGCGCCATGACCAGTTCATCTATGATTTCATGCTGTGCGTTACTGGGCAGCTTGGCTAAGAGGCGGGGACACGAACTGCGACGGCAGCAACTGCAGGTTGACATATATATATATATATATATATATGGCATATAATTGCATGTAGATTTATTCACACTAGCCCAATAGCTCGTGACACATAGATACACGACGACGAAGAACAATAACAACAACATAACAACTGCAACAGCCGCAACAGCAGTTTCAGCGGCTATCCATTCTATCCGACCATCTAAACCATCTTCTTCCTCTTCGTCTTCTGCTAGTTTCTTCATGTCCCAGTCGCATCTCTTACCCGTAGTTCGTTCGAAATTTATGAACACACCTGATGGTCTTGTAGCGAGACGACAGGCGTTGAGGCGTCCGCTGCCTTCGGCCTCGACGTCTCCCTGCCCCCTCCACTGCCGATTTAGGAAGAGTGTTGGCTGGCCTGATCTCGCGTCTAGTCCTCTCTCCCTCTGCACCTCGCTTGGATGGCGCAAGACGATTGACAAGGAGGCCCTGACGGTTGGTGCGTTCCATCAGCATTATACGGCTGCGACTAGTTTGCTTCCCGCAAGCAGTAGGAAGCGCCGGCGGCGGGGTGCCGCAGCATAGGTATGGGGAGTTGTTGGAGATGGCAGAACGACCAAGCACCGGGACGACGAAGATCATGCATCATGTATGTACCATTTAACACGTTCTGGTTTTCTTTGCTGCCTCTGCACAGGCTGCACCAAAGCCATGAGCACCAAGGACCCCTAGCCAGCCAGCTCGTGTTCCGGCTCACACACACACACACACGCAGTGGTGAACGCGAAGAACCACACCTCGCTGCCGACTTAATGTCCGTCATCCTTCTCGCTTGCTCGGCCCTCCCCCCTATCTCCCGTGTTCTTTTTTGCTTTCTGCATTCATATGCCGACAAGCACCATGCATCATACTGAGGGAGACGCGCCTTGCAACGGTGTCTGGGGTCGTACGGCCGGTGTGTATGCTAGCTATATGGAATAGCGGTGGTCGTGGTGGCCCAAGAAGGGAAAACACTGACCCCGTTGCCCGTGCTGGGGAATGGACGAGCTAACGTTGCAGGGAGCGACTATGGAAATCGGCCATTCGGCCAGGCTCGGTGGCTCCGCAGGCGAGTGGTGCGATGCTGGGGCAAGTTCGTCAAACTGCCTTCCTGCCTATGGGGGAGGCGTAAGCAAAAACAGGGAAGGGTGCCAAGAAACGTGGACGGTCAAACTTACCGCCAGTGCTTTTCTGTACAGATGTATGATCTATGCTTGACACTATGGGCAGCAGGCAAACCCATCGCTAATCGCCTGGTGGCGGGGAGTGGGCGGGGATATTCAGACCGTCAAGGGGCCGCCGATCACACTGGATAGACAAACATTCATCAAAAACACTTTAGTTATTCCATATGAATGCATGCGCACATCCTAAATGGTCCAGCTTGTCTAACTGTGAATACAGTGGATGCACATTAGAATAGTGAAAAGGTACGTACCCTAACGAAGTAAGTATCAGCGTAAGAACTGTGGGATTGGTGAGGAGCTCTGAAGTCGTCATTGCATGTTAATCTCAGTTGTTAATACAGCTCGATCAAAGAATATTTACACGGGGTATTCTAACGCAAATTAGTCTCAATTTGCTCGTCAACAATTCCGCGGAAAAAGGACGCACACGATGAAGCGAATGCCGGGGTACTTCGCATGGCAAAAAATGGAAGCGTTGAACGCAATAAGGCCAGCTTAAAGGAAACTGGGGATCAGGGTTAACCGGCGTACCAGACGGCCTCGATCAAGGCACATCTGATTCCAGCCAAGGTGTTGCCTTAGGGGCTCTTTGCGGGAGAGAGGAGCTCGCGACTTCTGGATGAGTTAGACCTGACCGTGGCCAGAAGGGCCACCATTGATGCCTGTTAGGAAGAATGGATAACGGCGAGATTGGAAGATAGATCAGCGGCACCTCGATCAAGAATCTGATACTGGATCTTCGAGTTTTGCTGATGTCAAACGTGGAGCTTACGTGTGGTTCAACCTAAGCGTTGTATGGCCAACATTGGGTAAGCGCATATACGGGTACTTTGTGACACCGGAGAGGTAAGCAATGTAAAACACACTGTGCTACACCGCAAAACACTCGATGACATTAGTAGGAAGCTTGACCAGTGGGGATTAGAGGTAGGTCCATTAATAATATCGTAGAGTATGCGCTCACTGATGATGGGTCCTGGAGGGAGGTTACAGGAAGGTTCAGCACCGTAATGAATCTTAGGGCGCGAAAGGAGAGGGTCAGGAGCGAACGTTTCGGGGGTGACGGACCAGGGAGAATAGGGCAATGACGACCAGAGACCCTGGTCTCACCTATTGGTCAAAGGGGAACTTTTAGTATCCAGTGGTTGAAGTAATACTACCGTGGTTCAATCCACCGGCATGTGTTAAAGGGCCAGTTACCAAGGTTAGTCACAAAGCTGGAGATTTTAGTGGGAAAAGGTTGTTTTTATTCACGGCCAACCCCACATAATTTGGCCCGCAATGAATCGATTTACATCGTAACCAATCGTATGAGGAACATAACCCTTCCTTCTTTAACAAAAAAAAACTGAGACAGCTTTGTTTGCGCCGATATCTCGGAGCGTCTGATCTGCCTTCTACGAGTATTTAAACGCTTTCGTATAGCGCCGTTTAGAGCGGCAGCAGTTAGGCAGAAGTGTACGCTCCTGTTTCTGTACTCCATTGTAAACGCTTAACATTAGCTTAATATTTATACTAGTCTGGGATATTTGCCAAGGGTTCGCTGGAAGAATTTTACGAGAATGGCGCGCATTAGTATAAAATGAGAAAGCTCGAGGTCACAATTTTAATACTGTACCCTGGCGAGACGCTAAGTATAAGCCAAAAGAGAAAAACTTAGTCACGTTCTTGCATCGCCAGTGTATACAGACCGTTGTGCGACATTGAGGCGATTGCGTATTGTTGCGTATACATTGATGACTAACCACAAGACGAAGAGCAACTTCAAGTGCTAGGACATCTCTCTAAGCTGAGTGTAATATTCGTATTCTCTGCTTAGAAGGGGCTGTTTTTGTATGCAAAGTACCTGGCAATTGATATAATTAACTCATGTTGCAACCCATATTGTGTGACCTCAGTGCTATTTTCTCATCCCCATCGATTCAGGTGCAAATTTTTCCACATACCGAATGCGTTTCAAATTGTTTCCACTATGTAGCAAAATCATACGCCCATGGGGGATTCCTTTTGCAGCATGTCAATATGAGATGAACTCCATGAAACCTTCACATATCCGACCTGCTGTCCTGTGTCACAACTAGAAGACGCAAAGATGTGTCCCTCTTCAACCTAACGGTACCTGTCAGAGCCAGTTAGCCGGCTGAAAGTCATTGGAACGAGGTCACGCTGTCCGATGTCATTTCTAATCATGTACTTTGCCGATAACTACACACGAACTCCTCATCCACTAGCGGGGCAATGGTGGTAACCTCAGATGGTGAAAGTCGAGTAATGTCGTCTGAAAGGATGACGCAAGGGAGCTTACCTGGAATATTATTGGTTCATAGCTTAGTACAACACAGTGTAATGACAAGATAACAGGTTTTAGACTTGACGTATAGTGGATTACTATAGTCAGGGGGCACCTTGGGTATTGCCAAGAATCACTGCAAGAACGTACATGATATTATTCATGCAAGGTTTCACCTTCTTCTGAAAAAAAAACTGACACATATTTCATGCAAAATGATCGCTTTCTTCGGTAATTAACTAAGATAGGTAGTTCTAACCAGAAATAGCGATCCCTATTATCAAACGAAGGTTAAAGGTACCATTAGAAATTCGTGTTTTCCAAATTTAGCTGTACACTAAAGGAACGAATTCTAAAGGTTTTCACAAGATTGGGTTTTACAAACGCTTTGCTTTGTATGAGATCAGTTATGAGCAGATCCGACCTTTGGAGTAAGAAATTACATTGAAGTAGCACTCCAGACACGTGCCTTTAAAGTCGTTCGAAATACGGGCCACACAGAATTTCGGTTATTGATAAAAGGCGATCGACTACCTTATATAGAAAAAGTGCCAGGGCCATCTTCGCTAAAAGAATTAAACATGGATATAGGTGGTCCGCACTAGGAGATGGCTTCAGTCAATTTTTCGGACTTCGGTGTTCAGTGATGAAACGGTCAAACAGGCTATGTTAAATATAATAGAATGTTTGTGGCATCGTCCTGATTGTTCGAAAATTACGTAGAATCGAAAGAAGCCATAATCGGTCACCTATGTCAGTCGCCAAAAATAGATTTCTGTCCAATTCCCTTTGTTCCTAAATGCATCGCTTTTTGTTTTAGTTTGTTATTGAGGTTTAGAGAGAATGGTTAAGAACAGATAACGAACGTACGATAATTATTCCTCCGCCCACTGCACCTACATATGAATTTCATAATATGATTATTTCAACGCTAATTTTCTGCAATGGAAGAGTTCCCACACCCAGCAATGAACATCTGGTTTGGTTTAAAGTACAGTGAGATCTATTCGATGCCGAAGAGGGTAGATGTTTCGTCATTCTAGGTCCAAGAAAATGAGATTTGGAGTACAACAGCTCCATCCTAAGTAGCGCATCTTCTTAGGATCACATTTAGCATATTCATTGTTCAATGAATGTATATACATGAACGCTTTTATGGACTCTCTACATCTGTGTCCCCATTTTACAAATTTGAGTGAATCTCGTAACCTACCAACATCATTTACAGTGTCGTGTCGTTTCCAAGAAATTGGGAGAGAAAATATGCTCTATTATGGTATTCAACTGGTTCGTCGATTAATTAGTCCTCGAAACCTATTGGCTATTTCAATTAAACAAACATCCAGCGAACTGCCAGGGGTGCCAGAGTTATGAGCATAAGGTCTCTGGTTTGAGCCCCAGCTGCGGTGTTAATAGTTTTAGCAAATTGTCTGAGCTCCTCGCACGGGCCCACCGCGCAGCTATGTTCGACCAGGGAAAATATCAGTGCATTACTAAAATAAAATATAATATTACATACTCGAATTTCAGGTAAGTACAAATCTAGCTGTCGATTTCTGTTGTGTAATGTCCTTTGCTAAGGCACTGGAATATGAGACTGGTTAGAAAGAGCTCGAAGGTCTAAAGGCTTTAACCGGCTTAGTTGCTTCCCGATCTCTGGCGGGTCATGATTACTATCTACGATACTATAAATACGTAACTTTACGGGCGAGTGAGTTGACCCGCATGATATGAGCAAGCATCTCCTATGTCCGCCCCTTAATGGGTGGTTACGAAGCATCGTCTTCAAGGTGGTTAGGGGCCAAAATAGCGGTCGAACAGCTGCAAGCGACGGACGCGCGAAAGCCACGTTCTCGCTACTGTTCGAGCATTGCTTCTTCATTTTCTTCGGCCTCAACTGCTCATCGTGAGACCCACATCCCCAAGGACTTCGTCCATGTCTAGTCTGGCGCATTGAGCTGCTCCTTCGAAGCTGCGAACCTGCCATTATTTTTCAGAGGTTCAGATAAACGAGTACCTATCTACCAAGTCACTACGGCTTATTCTTTTCCTTCCACCCTCGAAGGTAATTGGAAGCAGTGATGCGCCTTGCGTCCTGCCGCACATCTGCCTCGCCCCCTTTTCTCTCGCTCTCTCTCTCTCCCCCTTACCGACGCCTGGTACCTCGGTCTTCACTGCTGTTGCCGCTGTAGATGTCTGTCCAATCGACGCCTGTTCGAAGTTGCCGACTCCCGTCACTCGTCTGGCTATCGTGCTTTCTTCTCTCACTCTCCATCAACTACTTCATCGAAGGCTATCTACGGCGTCAGACAGCGTAACAGCCGCACAACTACGGAGCCTCTGGGGTGGGAGGGGGGCGGGGGGGGGGTGCCGCCGCCGCCGCCGCACACTCTCGCACCTAGAATCACATGCGCCTCAACTCGAAGCGGTAGCACGAAGTAGCGCGCACGCTGTACGATAGCGATATCTTAATGGTCGGCCACCTCAGAGTGGGCTCACTTGAGGAAAGAGTGGAGCGTGCGCGTTTGTATGGCGGCGCCAATAGCGCAGTGAGGGTATTTGCGCGGACCGGTAGAGGGGTGGGGGGAGAGGGGAGTCAGGGATAGAGAAATAGGAGGCCGAAGACACCGCTGAGTCGCGAACGCCAGCCACCTCGTATGACCGGAACGATCATGGTAGAGGTCGGGCGTTGAGCACGTTGAGCTGAGGCATCGACGCGCGATACTGATGCTCACCCATCTCCCTGCGTCGACTTCAGTGACTTCAACCCTCCTCATTGCTTTATAATATATTTATTGCAGATATAGATGGGCTGTACCCTCATCGAGGAGTTTCTTAAAGCCGCAAGTGTAGCAAACTTGTAGAATAATTGAGACGGGCTTCAAGTTTCAGAGTAGACGCCATCCGTACGGCCGAACAATGAGGGTCAAATTTCCTGCCAAGTAGACGAGACGGCTGCTAGCAGCTTGCTCGCCAGTTCTATCTATTTAGCGGCATAGCTGAAGTAGTATTAGTAGTATTAGTGGGAAATAAGTACATCTACTTGCTGTTGATCGTTTCGCTGTGATCCGAGCGGAATAGAGAAATGAACGAACGCAGTTGATATACGAATAATGTGTATGTTCCGAAGAATAATACCGAGCGATACGGTGGTGAGATACAGCGGCGAAATTATAAGGGGAACTGATCTGAGATAGTCGTAAATGTACATGTATGAAATTTGCACACCATCATAAATAGTAATAAGAATAATAATAATTAATTAATAATAATAATAATAATAATACAACAGATCTGTTAATGGGCGTGGTATCTATTTGAAATGCAACCTCATGTTGATCATGACACGCTAAAAACAGGGCCTTCCTCTGGTGTGAAGTAATTTATGAAGGCCACCTTTTCAAGGGGTCAAGCCGTAAAGCCTTTGAGGTGCCTAGATGTAGTTGTGAGCGCAATAGCGTATCGAACGATAATATCGTCAAGCACCACAGACAGCCATAATAGTCAGCAAAATAAAGTGGGCCTACCGATGAATAGAGCGTTCCTTTCATTATCGTCTATTCTATATGTGTACGGCTTTCGTTCGAGAAGACGAGCTTCGTATACCCGTACCTTTGCTTAGAGCCAGACGTGAATAGCTCTACATTTTACCAACTTCTCGTTATGTTGGGAGTTATCGGAGTCGCCGACCAGAAGTATAGATACGCGCTGAGCCACTGCTATGACTAAGGTTATGCTATGGATCTCCGCTCTGGCAACTATTATTATATCATGTCGACCGTATTATGCTATGTAGACGCTCGGTTATCCGTTTCGGTCTCGTAAATACCTAATAGCCATATGAGAGTATTTCTAACCGAATCGAATAACCAAATGCAAATCATTGTGGAATCGATATCGACGTCGAGCATTCATACATCGGTGCACTACGTTGAAAACAGAAGCTTAGCGATCATGGATTGGAAAGTGATAATGATTCCAGAGCATATCGATGTATTAGAGGCATTGCCGGTTTTAGTCACCAGACAAACAGTAAAAATCAATGAAGCCTGTCTCGTCTCCGTCTAAGTAAATATAGCCAATAGTGGGGCTGCAGCTCCGTGGACTGATCATGTCTGGGGGGTCTGGTATATATATATATATATGTATACAGGGCACTGTCGGCCAAGGCTCATACATATAATTAGAACTGGTGTGCCTGAAAATATATCTGTGCCTCAACTCTGATCAGATTTGCATATAGACCGCGCCCATGGAAACTATGTGCTCCTCGAACCTATCGTACCTAAATTATAGGTACAACCTTTTCCATTGAGTCGAAGAGTCTTAAAATAGTGTTTTGTTAATAATTCTGTTGGTATATATATATATATATATGATAGAGAGTTTGTGTCATATCGTAGAAAACATTTACATAAGACAATACATTAAATAGAGAGACTAGCCATTCTAGCGACAGCCACAGAGGCTTTGATAAGCTTACGGCTGGAACAGCGCATGCCACTAATGTGTCTAATAATAATGGTCACATAATATTGTTATCGCTTAAGGCTAGCCGAGTCTTTATCATTTGCCGTAACAATATTCTAGGAGATGCAACCTGGCCGTGTAAATCCATCAGGCATGGTTAGAGATTTCGCCAGCGAGGTAAACACACAGCATAAGTACAACCCTGGACAATCAACTGAAACAGGTCAGTTGCTGCAATAAGTATCCGGGATATTCCCACGTAAAAATCCGTCTGGCATCGACAAAGCTTCTCAATGGTGGCCTCTATCAAAGGCGCAAAGAGACGCGAAGAGCTTTTCAAAGGGAAACCGGCACAAAAATCACTTCTATTGTCCGTGTCTGGGATGACGCAAAGTTGTGCAGCAACAGCGGCATCCGTAGCAGCGTCAGCAGTGCGCAAGAACCATAGATATATGGTATGGCTATTCAGAGTGGTATGATCCATGCATACGTTAAACGTCCGACTTCAAAACATGGTGTGGATGTGCTGAGCACGGCGAGATGCCTTGTTGTCCTTCACATAAATCATTTTCATCTAAAAAGAGAACGTAGTATTACGACCAGGCTCAAAAATGATTCGTGTAGATCGACAACAATTATTATATTTTGTGTTATATAGAGGCAGGTGTACTAATATCGAACCTCGCTGATTTTCTAAATGTGGCGGGAGCTGCTCTGGTGTTAAGTGACAGGGAACAACTGCGTGATTGATATACTCTAAAAATCTCCCGGTTAGGCACCAGTAATATAAACTTGGAAAAGCATTTCGCATTTTATCGAAAAATAATACCCTTTGACCAAAATACGATATTTGCATTGATATTCGAAAGGTGGTCCTGGACATTTTTAAATTAGCATGTTCGGGAGTGTTTGATTCAAGTCGACATAATCTTGTTTTACCCTACATTACAGCCGATGGAAAAAGTAGAAACGGCCTATTCTATGATATATAGTAATAACAGAAATATTTGAATATATATACCCAAAAAGCGGGATAAGATACCCGGGTGACGATATCCCCCCACATAAAAGTGAAAATGAGAAGATTCAACAAACCGCATTCGATTCCCGAGGGTTCAATTGTTGGACAACATATCGTATACAACTGTTGCAACCGGAGGGATAGATGATAAAAGAGATCAAAAATCTATTGATTTAAAACTGCAGGACCAGCGTGTCAACTGGTTCTTGTCCAGTACATAAGAAAACACCGTTAAGGTTGCAAATTATTAATAAAATTAAAGGCGGGACTTAAATTTTTGGAAGGGTCAAAGAACGTCAAAACTGCACGGTGTAAATCAATGCGCCAACCGAAGCGATCTCTACGTTACTGCACATCAGAACTTGCTTGTAGCGTTGAACGGTCGACGCCATTTCGTGCGTCGGTAGAATTCGAGATTGGGAAGGATGGTCGATATTAAGAGCAGGGCAATATCGAACACCTTTGCTTATCGTAGTGGAATGAGAATATACTGTGCGTCTCACCTCGAAATTTGTAGTTAAGGCTCGCCTTTGAAGTAATAAAGTACGTACCAACCGCGGTCAACTACTGTTGAAACACACGCCCTCATTTATTTTTCCTTATATCTGACACTCAGGTAGTAAGGCCTCGATACCGCTGTTCTTAGTTATTACTGTAATTTCTATTTCTGCTACTACTAGTGGTATCCAAGCGATTCAAACACATTCGAGTATCAAGCTTTGTTCGTATCCCGCCTAAGTGTCTTCCTCTCTTCATATCACCAATATGAAGTTTAGATGTATCCTTGTCAATGTGGATGTTTGGCGACACCTATAGCACGAGTACAATGACATCGCTGCTGCTAGACAAGGTCCACGTAGGCTCGAGGCCTCCAAGGTATTCCTATAAAAGAACCACCATCAACTTGATGTGTTGCAACCACCACCGCATATATCATTATTGTCATGATTATTATTATTATCGCCGCCGGGCTCTATTGTACTATGAGTATGCGATGAGAAGCACTGCAGGGAAGAGCGAGCTCTCATGGGTCCATAGGGCCGAACTGTAGGGAATGACTAGAAGTTAGCTCGTCCACAAGCGCCCCCCCCCCCCCCCGCGATCAAAAACTTATCAGCGGCTCGAAATTAATTTATGTCTAAATTTCGTAAACCGCCCGTCCCGATGGCCAAGGGACGCGGGTATGGCCCACTGACTGCTCGTAGCTGACGGCCGACGGGTGTGCCGGTGCCTTGGTGGGGGTTCTACTAGTCGAGAGCGGTCCGTCTCATCCAGCCGCCGCGGCCGTCGTCGCCGCCGCCGCCTGTCTTCTAATTAGCACCCATTGGGGCGTGGGTCGGCTCTAGGCCGCATAGGCAGCACAACGCTGTGGACTGCAGAATATTGTGAGAGCGTATTATGAGAACGTGTGTATTCCCTAACTGCACGACGTACTGCTTGCCTGCCAAAGCACTGCTCGGTACACTGAATCCTGTTCAACGCAGGATGTCCCGATGACACTGATGCTCTATCGTTTCGGTAGCCCTGCTGATGGCAGCGGCGTCCAGTTCCATAACATTTTGCTCGACCACACGAACGAACTTGTGTAACGTCTACGTACGTCCGATCGGTACAGCAGCAGGTTTGTCCTTATTTGTTGTGCTGCAATATAAACACAAACGCAACAGATGGATGGTTATATAATAGATAGCGTCGAAGGTCGTCGTGTCGTAAAAGGCCACTCCGAATCGACAGATTATGCGAAAACGTGTTCAATTCTGTTGAGACCTCTCGCTTGACCTAGAGTCTCAACTATCAGGTAAGGTGAAGCAACCTTACTCTCTCACTCATATAAGCTACACGTTGCAAGCAGAATGACCCGCAGTGTAGGTATGCTATTGATAAAGGTGTACACATTTAATGGGAGTGCTTTATTTCTTGAAGGCTTCAGCAACGTGATTAAGAGAAACAAGATGTGTAAGTTGCCATAGATGTATTTAGCTTTTATCGATTTCGCGTGTTTCTGTATATAAATGTGGATATTTAGTTTATATATAATTGGAGACACATATGACAACACCGTGACAACCCCCCACCCCCCTTCTGGTGTTGAAATTAATTAGTTCGGTTATGTACACATTTAGAACACTAATCTCTGTACACTATAGTTTGGGCGACGTGTTAAATATAAAGTGGTCCCCAGGGGGGCTCGGGCTGAAATTGGCCGACGTGTTTTCACAAGTTTGGCAGCCAGGAATATATATAACACATATATGGTATGGGGAAGTACACATAATGTAAGCCATCATTGTTAGCGCAGCCCTCTCCGATGTCGCAAGACCTACGCAAACTCCACTGGCAGGACGATCATACGATGCCATAGTGTGTCGAATTGCTCGGCCGTGACACTCCCCTGGACGATGTGCCCATCGCTAAAGCTTACGTCATCGCTACCCTAGGTGTCATTTTTGGATACAGCCTTTCGTCCAAGCCGGTCGGTCTCCTTGGCTGATATCGAGCAGAAGCTTCCCTCGAACGGGATGTGCCTTGTGCGACGACGGTAACGAACTATATGCCCTGCCGAGTTTGGTGAATAGTGCACAACGCCCCTGCGTGCTTGAACGATAAAGTGCGACATCTCGCATCTGGCTTGCGTGCCGCAACACGCGACATATCAGATTTTGGTGTGGCCCAAACTGCTCCCCCCCAAATCGGGCCCGGATCAGCTTGTCGTGCTGATTCACAGAGAGCAGCGTGCAAGCCATGCCAATGGGGTCAGCCTCGAAGTCACGCTAACCCCTTCATGAGCACTACCTGACTCGTAGACTGGCATGCGGTAAATTTCGCCTGTCTGGCGTGTGCCTGTAAAGGCGACACATGGAGACGCCCACCCTTCGGTATGAAATCTCGGTATATACGAGCGAGCGAAAGAGCGAGAGAGATGTAGAGAGCTGGTACATCAGCTCGTTTTAGCACGCAAGCCAACTTCACGCTGCAGATCTGTGCCATATTTGCGCAGGACATGTCAGACTGGCTCGAGTCAGAAAATGAGGGTAAGAGGTGTGTTTGCGCGATAGCGGTGGTTTCCGCAATAACAAGGCTGCAATGCGAATATTGGCCACGATTCTGGACGGGTAGGAAGGCCTTTGCCATGGAAGGCCATACCACCTTGCTGACCTCCAGCTTGATGAACTAAGGTTTGGAAACTTTTCTGGTGCGCTTCGCCCGTCCCATGTATTATATATAGCCATATCACACGATTCGCCCCCATCCTCCGTCCCCACGGTTTGCAAGCGTGAGACTTGCCCAACGAGACCCCAATTCGTTGTTGTCACCTTATGCTTTATATGACGCGTCGGGGATAGAGCTCGAAAAAGCAGAGAAGAAAAATGAGTGTCTGGTCTTGCTAGCATATAACCCGCTCTAAATTACAGTTGTTGAGACAGAGATCTTGCGAAGCGCTGGAATTGACAGCGAGCGGTCGGTGGCCCGTCGTCAAGCCGACGAATTCTTACACTATAGAGACAGGAACAACACACATAAGACAGTGTCGTATCGTTTGTAACGTCTCTGGGCGAATATAATAACAAGTTCGTATGAGTAGATATGAGTTTCATCGAGCCGACTGTCGGCGCAACGATCGTTCCCACTGCGTTTCACAGTGTGATCGTATGTACTCATCATATAGGTACATGCTGAGTACATGCGCCAGCTTAGACGCCGTGAACATCCGAGAACGTGGTGTCTGTAGGTGTGCGCCCGTAGGCGGGCGGCACATGACGAAGTATTATCGCCTTATGTCCCTTGGCACCTGCTCCTGCTTCGGGTGAGTAGCTGCATTGCTTGAATTTCATAGGGTGTAACCTCTGACGGTCGAGTTATTGCTGCCGTTGTCTCTATTTCACACAGCCAGCGGGAATTACCGTGCCAGAGCAAATTTTACGTTGCTCACCCGAGATGGCTGGGCCAGAGTTCAACGATGGACGCCAGGTGAGATTGTTCACGGTGAGAGGTGTAGAGAGAGCGAGCTAGTAAGGGCAGTATGAAATAACGCAACTAGAGAGCGAATTCAAGTCCCCCCCCCCCGGCCACTCTGTCTCGCTCGACCTCGCCATCACAGGGTGCATGGCAAGGGAGGCGCGTTGATGGAGGACGGGCAACACTTAGAAAACAAAGCAAAGTTGTGAGTATCCGCAGGTGCACTCTATTCAAATGCACTTCATTGCATGCTTCCCGCATGTTCGTGTTCCACCTCAACGTGAGTGACTCGCGCTATGCCATCAGTGTGTGCAGAGCTGGACGCAGAGCGGAGAGGATAGGGCGGCGAAAGCGGCAGCAGTTGTAGTAGTTGGGTCCAATGAATATTAGGTCCGAATTCCGTAACCCATGAGGAGGAGAACAGTGCACCGGCGTCACATCGTGCACACTAGAAAACTAAACGGGTGTTTCGCTTGGGCATGTAAAAAATATCGGCAGCCTTCCGCTATGTCTTCACAGATCTATATCGTGTAGAGATCTGTACAATATTTGGTGTTCTGAAGAAAAGTGTTCCAATTGTCTCTGTTCTCACGTACCATGTAATAGAGGCATCGGTGTGTAAGCGTAGATTATTGAGTAGTAATGACGTCGGGATTTTGTTTACAATCAAGTAAGCGCCTTATTGGTCTCAAGTTTGTGCAACTTGTGTGGACTGAGTAGAGTTGGCGTTGCGAATAGAGGCTGCACTTTTTCGCCTGCTGTTACTGGCTTGAATTTCTAATGACAAGGTCCTTCTGGGTAAAGCTGTACTCGCAATTGTTGAGGCCATACCCGCCAAGAGAGAGAGACACTTCTGTTCTATGTAAATATGTAATGCAATGCAACATATTTGTAAAACTACAAATGCATAAGTAAAATTCCTGGCTATTAACGGTTGAAGAAACGGAACGGTGCGGTGTCTCTCTAGGATTGCGGGCTAAGAGCGGCCTTCACGTACCTCAACGAGAGGAACATTTGCATTGATGTTGCGGAGGTGTGATTCTTCTACAAACCTGTCTTAAAGACCACTAGACGAATGATGAACTTTGAGCTGAGATTAACTCCAGTTTATGATAACACTGAAAACTCTTTGGGCTTCAGAAAGCCTATAAGAGGTATTCTGTTCTTTGCGGTCTGTCACCTGCTCGCTGCCGTTTCAATGTATACATGTATTGAAAACAATATATGCCCTTCGGTGAACAGCATCATGGAGAGGCTGGCCAAGCGAAGGCAATTAACGAGGTGGTATAAACTAAGGTGAGTTTCGCATGTCCACAGAATTGATTACACTCACATACGCTGCACACAGACACATGGAGTTAGGTACAGGTCTGCAGGCCCAGCCGAAGGCCGAACCCGTGCAGCCGAACGACCTTTTGCTACCCTTCGAACAAAAAGTTCACTTCATTAGAAAGGGGTCGCGTCGACCAGCGCGAGACAATCGAGGAGCGGAAAGAGATTCAAGAACTAAACAAAGGAAGCAACTGTGCACAACTGCAGCACCAACAATAACAACAACAAGGCCAACACCAAAGCCGATAGCAGCACTACCAGGCGTAAGAGCGCACACAACGGAACACGACGATGTCGGCAACAACAACCACAACCACCTTTGGACCCCAAAATAGTGGTGCTGTAAGACGAGGATATGGAACAAGCACAAAAGTTGATTT
This sequence comes from Stratiolaelaps scimitus, assembly GCA_019614645.1. Lineage (NCBI taxonomy): Eukaryota > Metazoa > Arthropoda > Arachnida > Mesostigmata > Laelapidae > Stratiolaelaps > Stratiolaelaps scimitus. The sequence goes on along the minus strand of JABWDB010000013.1, from coordinate 6,446,069 downwards.
TGCAAACTCTTGCGGAAACCAATTGGGCGGCTCTCCCTCCTACACGGAAGCCCACCTCCACGAAACCACCTCCGTGTCTATACTACTGGTACAAAAAGGGGTGGAAGGAGGTCCCGGGTGGCTGGAACCGGAGGAGGAGGATTTGTGGGGTGTGTGTGCAAAAGCCGGCTTGCACTGTATGTATCTCTTGTTCTCTCTCACATTCTCACTATGTCTGCCCACAGGCGACCGGTACAGCGAACAGCTACGCTACGGCGTTGTGGCGGCTGGAGCGGGTCGCGACCAATCGAAACGGCGTCTCACAGCAATCGAAGTCCGCGGCCTTCTCCCTGCTTCGGGCGGCCCTTGTGGCTGTCCCGCAACAGCAGCAGCGTCAGCCAAAAGACAAAAGTAATTTCCGGTAAAGTTTCCGTTGTTACGGAAGCTTCCTCCCCAGCCGCTTTCCCACTCCCCACCGCTTGGCCACTACACTTCCTTCTGAAGCAGGACCTTAGGGTAGGTCGACTGCCAGTAGTAGCAGCGGTGGTGCCGACTTCACAGTTGCTCCACTCCAGTACCAGCTGCCTGCCCTGTTCACCGCTACCGCGGGTGTCCTTCGTTGTTTTTTCCCGCGCTATCTTTGTCTGTTTCTGCTTTGTTTCGTTTTGATCCGCCTCCACCGCCTTCACCACCACTGCCTCCACCGCCACCGTCCTGCCGCTGCTGTTTCTCCCCGCAAAACATTTCGCACCTCTAACGGGGCACAGTACGCATCAGGGGGTGGTTCAGGGGGATGAGGTTTGCCAATCAAGCGGGCCCCTGCTGGGGTCGTTTTTTTCTAATTTGTGCGTCACTGCGCCTCTTCGGTCTTGCCATTGATGCTGGGGATCAGCAGAGGACGCGTCGGGAGGAAACGTGCGAGGTATAGGCGGGGCCGGATAAATGAAAGACCCGCTGAGTCAATGAGGCGTAAGTATACTGTGAGGTGGAAAATATACCAACCTCCCTACCGAGGGCAGGGCCGCTTCTCTCAACAGCGCGCTGGCCGTCTAGCTGCTTGTCGATGAAAAAAAATACCTCGCACTAACTTGCAGCCCATCGCACATACGAACACATTGGCTCGCTCTCCTTCTATCGGCACAGACTGTCGACCAAGTTGTGCTTGCAGACAGATATGCATTTCCCCACCAAGTATTATGCGGACAAAAACCAAGGTCTAACTACCGGTGGCCAAGCAGCGAATTTTTGGATCTTTTCGAAGCTCGGGCGGCTGGCCCTGCCCGGAAAGCGATGATCCAGCTTCGCCTCTCTGTACGAATTGGTTTACGATCGCTCATAGCGTGCTATATAGACCCTTAACCATAGTGCATACCTATTATCATATAATACGCCAACGGTACCTGAAGTCAAGGACAGAGGAATAGAAAATTTTATGTCCTACTTAGCTCAATAAACGCAGCAGGGAGGAGAGTATATCAGGCTCTTATTTGAAGTCTACTGTAGAATTCGGAATGCAAGGCGCTTCAATTTGTCCTCCTTTCACTCGACGCCAACAAACGTCCTTGACCGAACTTATAATATATCAGACTATTAGCACTACCTACAAGGGCTACAGACGAGTAGTAACTAGGTCAAGAAGTGAAATTCTACGAATTATTTACCGAACCTTTGATTCTTATCCGATCTCGGAGTGAACTAGGATAGAATCTCCATGGGCATGAACTTCCTCGATACCAAATGCACTAAATGCGATAGCGTTCCTTCCGCGAGTTCATGAAACTCACAGCACTATAAAGTGAGCATATGCTGGCGGGCGTACGAAGCTCGTTACGTGAGCTAAACGCACAATCGTTGAAGTAGCCAGCGGCAACAAACTCGCGACTAGCCGAGGCAGAGCTCGTGTCCTCTAGTACCACCTTCTCCAATAGCCACCGGTCACCTACCACATACGCAAATTCATTTCCTTCACGACGTCTATTTCAGGAGCCGGTTCCATTATTCTATTATTAGAACAAGATGTTCCCATGCCATAGTTATTCCTTATTCCCATCCATAGGTATAGAGTGGAATTTCACAGAAGCTCTCTCCCTCTCTCTTCTTCTCGTTTACAGCACGCTACAAAAAAGCAGAAAAAAAAAGAAAAGAAACCTTCTTGAAACATCGCCGCCTCTGGTCATCCATGCATGGCCTCAGTCCTCGCGAGTTACCTCCGGCCTCCGTTGGCGCCGTGTAGCGCCGGTGTTTCGTGTGACGCTATATGTTGACACCATTGTTTCGTCTTCGTCTTTTTTCCTTCTCTACTCCTTTCTCGTTTTTTTTTTTTCTCGAAAATGCGGCTACGTGCGCGACCGTGGTGGTGGTGGTGGTGGTAGTGGTAGTAGTAAAAGTGCAACCGCCGGCGGTGCCAGTGGCGGTGGCGCGTAGCCAAGACGGAGGAGCAGGAAGGAGACGACGAAGGCGAAAAAAGTATCCGGAAGTTCGGATCCTCTCCGCCTTTCGCTGGTTTCGACGAACCATCCATCATGCCGTCCATATTTCCCTTAAGACACTGGCGGGTCAAAAAGCGCGCCCGGATGATGGTGAACCGGAGGAGTACCCGGGGGCCGACTCCGGTCCAACAAGGGCTGACGGCATGTAGCGTTAGTGCCACCACACTATGGATCTGCGTCGGCTTCTGGGAAGAGCGTGCCAGCCTTCGTGCGCAGGATATGACCGAGAGGCATAGGGGGATGGCACGGAAGAGGCGGCTCGGGTGAAAACTCCCTGTAACAGAATGTAATAGATCAAATGCACGCTTTTACATCATCGTGGGCGGCAACCGACTTGCGACCGGCGACTTGGGCAATATATTGTAGGTCCGTAGATAAACTCGTGGATACGGCTAGGTTAGGAGTTTGTTAGGTTCGTGCGGTAAGAAGGGAGGCTAGAAGCCTTGAGGAATGTTATTTGTTGAAATAATAATGATAATTTAGCGTTAATGAAATATTGGCGGCAATAGTGTGATCAGTTTTACTTTGCTTCCCTTCCGAGGCTCCTTCTCGTGGCCTTATTACGGGGCCCCACTACAGCAATTCATATCTGGAAAAATTCAACGCTGGGGTAGATCATATACAGCAATGGGCCAATGAAGTGAACCTCGTTACATGCTTTGTGTTTTGTTATAAAAGATCGCTTAATGATGATTCCTATACTGGTATGGTATTTTTCAGGAACTACATGTGTCAAAAACAAATCACCTTGGAAAGCATATCTAGATTAAATACAATCTACAGATCTCGTGGCAGTCATATTACATTATACGTATTCAAAGTGGGTTTTATGTATTTAACGATCACCTAGCACAGTTCAAGGGGAAACATTTTACTAAGTATCTTGAAATAATACTGTCCTGTATTTTTGTTATTATTATTAATGCGTCTGGAAGGTCTATCCATGAACATTCAGTTAAAATAGTCATGGCTGCTCCATCTGCCATCACCTTAACCACTGTTCAACTATGTTGAGACACACTCGACGACATATGGATTGACGTTTCACGGGCATGATATGAAGACTATTTCTCAATGGTCAAGAAGATAAATAATTGACATGCCTAGGGGATCTTCTGGGGAGAGGCGATTTCTCAGAAGAAATGTGCAACATCGAGTAAACTATTAATGGGACACTTTAATGTATATACTTTAATGTATATATATTTAATGCCTAAATGTATATATCGTTCGCTTGTGAAATCTCCCTTGATTGGTTGCAGGGTATGTAGCCGCAATGCCAAGCGATCGCGAAAATCCCTCACGACTATATCGATCCTCTCAATCAGACGTGCGGTATCAAGGCATCTAAGTAGCTAGAGCGCAGCGGAACTTGATGATTAAGCAATTCACCCTAATTGTCTCGGTTAACCTAAAATTAGTCAGCATTTTCTTCCTAGTCAACTCCGTTGTGGCGTCGTTTGTGATCAAAAATCGTTTAACGGCGTTATGTGCACAATTATGTGCTTACAAGCGAGACGGGAAATATAGTCTCTTATAAATAGAGTTGCTATTTCCGCTTTTTTTGTACATTGAAGTCGACGTGAACAACATTTGAAACCACAAGACACCTATTAAGCCGTTGTGTGTTGGTAACTTTTTGCATACTTTTGCTATTGTTTGAGTGATTCGATGTGTCCGCTTGAAACAGAACGGGTTCTTGAGCTCAAACTCGAAAGCTACTGCTTCTTTATGCAATCCGATAGTACCTATGTTCGTGTAAGAACAAATATTATTACCTTTGAATGAAGTGTTATTATTATTATTATTATTAATATCCGTTATCTCGTAGTAGCGTATCCCATTCCTCGACTTTGACCTCAATAACCTTGCATATGTAGGCTCTCAGCGTTTCAGGGCGTCGACGTCCCCTATGGGATGATCAGATCAGCGAGTGGAGACCAGCGGAAGAGGCTAGCGGGTAGGACTTTGCCCTACGATCGGAAGGAAGGCCTCTTTGTTCGAACGTTTGATATCCTTTTTGGCTGGCTAAATAATGAGATTAATGATACAGCGACAGGGACAAAGTGAACAAACGTCCAGGAACCACGCAATATCCACTGAATGTGGAAGCATTAGAGACTAGATTGACTCTGGGTCAGGGGGCCATAAGAGAGATAAGAGGAGATAGAGGAGAGAGAGAGAGAGAGAGGGATGGCCCGGAACTACTTTGACAGTGGCGGGGACCAAACGAAGCCACGTCCGAGCAAGGTCACCGCTTCACTTCAGTCCAAGGGACTCCAAGGGGCCACCAGAAACACTAGCGAAAAGCAATAGAAAAACGGAGCCAAAACGAAGCGGGCGACCGCCACGTTATCACAACGAATGAAAGACGACGTTGAAATGAAGATCGCGTCTCGCAGGGGCGATATGTGACGTGGCTCAGAATAACTGATTCCTGGAGTGAATTGTTGGCTGGAAAAAATCGACGATAATGATCATCCAAAAGCTTTTTACGAAGCATCGCAAATATTTCAGAGAACGAACTCGAGACACGTGCTCTGGAGGGAACCCATTTGGCGGCCAGACTAGACTAGCTCGAGACGAACCGTACTGTACACGTAGTGAACTATGCGGTGCAGTAGCAGCAGCAGCAGCCTGGGACGTACTGCCCATTGTGTTGTTCAGAGCGGGTGAACTCTGCGTTCCCCACGTTTGCCCTCGCCGCGATAACAGTCGCTTATCTCAGCCCTCAGCTCCGCTTGTAGCCCTCGCCGAAGCCCTAACGGCCTTCCGTAGGGTGGCATACACCCAAGGTCAACATGCTGTACGTTGGAATTAGCATTTCAGACCGATTGAAGTGGATTGGGGCTGCTTGGCGCTGTCGCGTTGTCGCTGTGACACTTACGAACAGACAGACGGTCTCTTTTGCGCACCGTGTCGCCAGCTAGTCGCTTGAGAAATACCTGATCCATTCGTTCGCTCTTCGGACCTAATGTTCCTCTCGTCGTCTGCTCCTAATCAACGTCGAAGCACAGGGCGCGAGCATACGCGCTCGGATTCCAACTAGCGAGAAAGAGAAGGACACGGCTGCGCGCAGACGGCGCAGGGGAAGTTGATTAACAAATTGATTATATCGAAAATTATTTCGGGGGAAGCCGGTGCCCGTGTGGATAGTTTTTGAACAGATGGCGTTGAGCCTGGGAGAGCTCCAGTGGCACTAATGCATAACGCTGACATGTCAAGAATTGCGATCGATTTTGCTTCTCGCTATCCCCTCCCTAGTGGCGCTAAAGTCTCGTCATTCGACAACGACTCCTCCGCTTGGCTTGTGCAAAACCCTACAAGCATTCAACACCAAAACAAGCTAAAATATAAATATCTATGTATATATAAGATAGCGTACTCCGAAGCGGGTATAGTGTGTATGCGTTATAGGTGTACGCAAGTATGTGCCGATGGCCTTGAAAACAACTCTAAGGATTTCGATGATTCTTCGTTTGTAACTATGGCGTCACGAGCAAATAACACTGTGGTAAAGACAGCAGGAAAGCGATGACCTCTTGGGGTGAAATTTCGGAAACGATGGAACGAATTTGAGCGACGTACAAATGCGGAAATTCTTCGAATTTTAGAGCTCAAACTAAAAATTACAAACGCAGCGATAAGGCACAAAATGCAAAGAAATGTGTAGAATATTGCATACATTTGGAATCCACAAAATAGGCGGCTTTTTCATCCATTGGACCGAATATGGTATTTCTTTTCCTTTTCAAAAATGGATGCGCATCTCTCAAAGCGGCTCCTGGAATTTCTGTCTTTTTTTTTCGAATTCAATGACGATGGTCTCAAATTTATTCGACCATATACGACATTACAGGGAGTTCTACGTTGAGATCATGAGTTGACTGGAAAAAAGGCAGAGAAGTTATGCAATGAGACTGATTCGGCAGCTGGTAACGGAATGATGAAACGAAGTGTAATCGAATGACTGAAGCAGGATAATTGCAATTAGCAGCATTGCCAAGGTGACTGAATGAGTAGAATAATGCAATGGATTAATTGCGATACGTTGATGGGGGAGCTGTAATTCCATAGTTGCAACCGGACAACAATGACAACTGCTGCAAGGCAACGTAATGAGCGCTCGAGGCTACCAGGACAGTGAAATTCTAGCTCAGGTTAAAACTGCTTAGGTCTGAACCGTTCGGTTTAGGTTTGAGTGGAAAAGGTATAAAATAAGGATAGTATTATGTAGCTTACACCTGTGCGCTGACATGCATATGGACGCAAGTACGAAACTGTCCTTGAGTACGGGTGCTCGTTACTGTCTTGTTATTTCAAAGAAGTGGGTAGTGTCCTCCGCGTGTGCGTGATTCAAGTCGTTAGCGTGGAGGTGAGTGATACCAGTCACTGTTCGTCATTTAAGGTAGAGACAGCATTGAACTTCGAATGAACGTCGAGTGATTCGATTTGTGTCATTGGATAATAAAAAAAAAAGTGTTTCTTTAAAAAAAGTTGAGAATTTGTAAGCAGAGCTGGCAAATTGTGGACATTGCTTCGTTATTCTAGATCCACACAAGAAGATATTTCAGCTATTTCACTGCGCAAGGTGGAGGTATGATTTACTCTAAGATAAGGAAATAACCTCGAGGAATCGAGGCGATCAAATGGAGGTTCCCATCAACGAGGACGGGGATATCTGCTGCATGTTCCATCACCTGTAACCACGCCACACCTCGTAATGCTATTAGCGCGCCGCGGTCCGAACTGCTGCATAGTAACCCACGGATTTGGCTATCGAGTGGAGGACAACCACGTTAATTCAATAGGGTAAAATATCAGCTGAATACGCTCATAAGGTAACTGCAACAACAAGAAAACAGGGATTAGTGTAAAAGTAAGTGGATATCTAACACAACATAACGCTAATAAACAATCAAGATCAGAGATCCATCTAGACTAGCTGGTTCAAATTGGTAAACTCAGGAGTAACCATTTTCGAAAGATGAGAACCATGCGGAAAATTACTGGAAAGCTGATATTGAGCCCGCGTGTTTCTCACTCGAGTGAGCGCATGGCGCTTACTTACAACATAGGTGGACAACCGGTCGCAGTATCGGGAAGTATATAAAACAAATATAGATAATTGTATACATAAGGTTTTCCTTAAGCTAATGAAAAAATCATCACATAAAATGTGAGTTATTCTAGCTTGCTATTACTGAATCAACTTTTTTTTTTGTTTTTTCCAGCTGACCCTCAGCTGTTCCCCTATCTGACAGGCCTCAGCTCTTAACATTTTAGGTATTACTATGAGGACCTGTCGGGGCCACCTTTGCTTATTCTTTTCCTTACTCGTACCTGGCAAGAATCTTCAGATAAAGAAAGATGATAAAGAACTCCAAAGATTCTCCGCGTCTGACAGGATTTGAACCCAACACACACGTGTTCCTCCGGTCTCGTGTGTGCCTGTTCTGAATCTACTTGAGATTATTGCACTGTCCCTAACTAAAAAAGAAAATTACAACGCTTTCCTTTGGGGCTGCGTACCGATTGACTGCTCCGAGAGGATCAACAGTATTTTTATTGGAATTTGATTGCTGCATCTTCGAACACCGATTGCATATGTACACTCCTCTCATATTCGAGCGTGAACTGAATACACACCAGGTAAATTAGGCGAATTTATGATTTTCAAAAACCCCGCCATGATGATAATGGACGAGATAAGGCAGACAACGTTATTGACCGGTTCACTCACATTCAGCAAAGTCTCTCTCTCTCACTCTATCTATCCATCTCACCCACTATCACTTATCTATTGTCGCGTGGAACGCATCTCAAGCAGGAACGATCTAGTCCTTGTTATTAACTCGGCAGCCCTGCGGCCGATGTCGAACCCTCTTTGTGGAGGCCATCAAGGACAAGGGCCTATTAGAAGTACTGAGATCACATCATCTTGTCATCCGAGATTAGCTTCGACTGGCTCTCGGCTCTCAAGCACACTAGCGGCTAATAATACATCCCCCAGTCCACCTGGGCCAAGATGAACTCAATAAGAAGGAAATAGCCCCCTCTACAGGTTCTCCAGCCCTGTTGGCAGCATTGGCAGCTATTGATGGGATGCACTCAGTTTGCCGGAAAGACCTCCATCGTCCACCCTGTTGACCGCACCGCAGTAGTCAGGATAATTATAATAGTTTCGTAGCGCGAACATGTAAAGATCCCGATCCAGTGCATGATCGGTCCGCACTGCCGGAATCAGCGCAAGCGTGAACGCGTACCTACATTATTATACGATATTTCAATAGAAATGTCGCGCATAGAACTAACACATGACACGAAATGGTTGAGCTGGACGTTTCGTCGATCCTTCGAGTATCCCACTATATGAGCGCCGCCTTAGGTACGCGACAGTAGTGGAGATCATGTATCTCTGTTACATAGACATCTCTGTGTTATATATAATATTTACGTAACGCGATACATGCGCGTCTCGTTATTCGTTCAATGGTTGAAGCAATCTACGCGACACCAAGACATATGTCTAAATACGGATAATCTTTTCCCATACTGCATTGTCTTACAAAGTGCTAAACTGATTTATTGATAGCCTCACGAAGCATGTGTATCATGTATCACAACATCAGCGTTTAGTGATGCGATAACTAAGCATACTCTCAATTGTCACCTGGAATCGTTTTGTTGCTTGAGCGCACTTCGCCTCTAACGAATGAGTAGGTGAGTGGAAGGAATTAAAGAAGCAACGACAAGGTGTACTCATATATATATATATATATCACCAGTGATAAATCAAGAACAGGCCGGCAACGTTCTTTCGCTGACCCCGAAGACATGTGCAAAACAAAGTTTCTGTTGAAATGTGAGTTTCTTCCGATGAGGTTGCGCCTCGTAGAAACTAGCGCAGGCATCGTACGTGATGGCAGGCTGAAAAATGAAATAGAAAACCGAAATATCGAGTGGCTTGAGTGAATAGATATATTCGATTATTGAATACATATCCACTTGCATGAATTGGAGGACAGAACCAAGTTTCAAATGAAAGGTATATTCTGACGTTTCAGGCCGGAAGCGAAACAGAAAATCAGAAGATCTATGGAGACATTGCAGTTGTCTATTCAATTTGTTAATACTTTGTGCGACTAGTGCGAGGGGGCTTGCAAAGGGGTAAAATTCGAGTTTACAGTCGGACTTTTGTTCGAATAGGCTTCCGGTTACGAAAACAAATGTTTGCTAGTAAATTGCTTCAACTGTAAGCCTAATTGGAACCATCCCTTATTTTTTGTCGACACGAACGCTATGTGGGTCGCTAATCGTTGAATGGGACGCAACCAAATGTTGGTTAACATAGTTGAATTCAAGCTCAATACGCCTTGAATAGGTCTTGATCTCTCGCGAATAAATTCGACTATCTCTATAAGTCAAAAAGTCTTTCTTTTGCCCTTTTCGATATTGTTGAGCTTGCGGTTTTCGTTTATTAGCCTAAATAATCCGTGAGAAACGTTGGCTAACTTAAGAGGTCGTCACTTCAAAATGAATTGGAGAGGAAATCGTTACATGTCTATTGGCGAAAGAGAAGACCTGTCACAGAGAAGACCTGGTAGGGGTTTACGTTAGAAAGAAAAGGACAGGTTGTACGGCCCTATTCACAGTGAAACGATTGGATAGGAAACGCTGTAGTCAATCTCGACGTTTGATGAGTGGACAATTTTCATGTCATTCTTGCACCATACAATTGAGAGAATCGCTTCTCATATTGTGCTTTAAGAATACTTGTTTCCGTTGAGAGTGGTCAAATATAATACGACATCGGAGACTGTCCATGTCATACGTTCCCGCACGATTGCATGGGTCGGTGAACTTGTTTTCCATGTCCCCAATAGAGCAAGTCAATGCCTGATATTTGGCATGGATGACGAGACCTCGTTATTATACGTAGATAGCCTGTTATAATTTTCGCGCATGCGACCCTAGAAAATAGAATCCAGATGATGACAACCAGATGAGACGTGCAACGTGCTTGTGTGGCGAACACTGTAGGATCGGGAGACCAGATGTCCACCCGTCCGGCAGCATATTCTAACCTTCCCTACAAAGACCTGAATATCAATCCTTATCGTACTATCATACACGCTACCTACTGTGATAGTAACATTACAACTACAAATTCTACCCAGCACGCAGATAGAAATATGAAAAGAACTGACCGTGGGAATTATTGCACAGCGATACATCGCCGTTATATCTGTTAGTAAAATAGTCTATACTTCGTTAATCCTGTTAGCCTAATGTTCATACCTTAACTCCAAATGAACGTTTGTCGATAATTAATCTATGTGAGTGTGTGTAAAATATAACATCTTTGCTTGCTCATAAAAAACCCAGCACACCTGTTTGTCTGAAATGGTAAACGGTAACACGTCTGTCCTTGAACTGGTGCTCCTCAGGGTCACTAACGCGTCCGGTTAGAAGAGCTCCCGAAGTTATATTAAAAATGGTGTCCTAAGCTTCATCCCCTCCATTTTAAAGGGCGAGGATGTGCAGACGGGTATTAGTGTTACCGGGTGGAAACCCCGTAGTAAAGGGTAGATACAATAGTTTCGGAGCCGTGGTGTGCATAATTCACTCATTCATTGGTTAACCTTTAAAAAGTGCTCACTAATCTGAGGAGTCAGACAAATTCAACAATATTGGGTGTTTCAACATTTGAACCAGTTTTCAGTTCTAAATCAAATGACTTCTTAATTTTTTTTCAAATATTAAGTGTATATTTAGTAATTGCCAGCCCTACGATATAATTAGTATCGACGACAGCTAGGTCTAAGACGGAGAACCTGGTTTGATTCACAAAGCTTTCACACACCAAATGTTTGTCTGCGATACGATGGCGTGTTTCCGCAAACACGGCATAGAATGAATTAATCAAGTTGCGGGTTAAGGCTCCCCTCCGAGTTAAACTTCTGTTTAGTTAATTACATACGAGGCGATCTGACGGTCCATGTTCGATCCGTGATGTGTTGCTGCTGCCGTTGGCGGCGACGGCGGCGGCGGTCGCTTGGCGATGTGGTTTCCTGTGGGCAGGGGAACCCAAGGCATCACAGGGGGCAACAGTACTCGTACAATAAGGAAGAACGGGGATTTTAGAAACGATGTTCAAGGGGGGGGGGTTCAGGGGAGGCTGAATCCAGCTGAGGGTAGACAAGGCAGACTTTTGCACACATTGTGGCAAAGACAGCCCCTCATCGTTGTGCTCAACACTCTCAGCATTCTGCCGGCCGTAGCCGCCTCCAAGTCTTGGCTCCCGGGCTGCTGAGGTGGTCCGCAGTGGCAGTGTGTCGGGCAATGCTGCCCTGGTCGAGTCTGTTTAATAACATTTAAATAAGAGAACTTCGTGGGGGCACACTATATGCCTGAGAGGAAGAAAGAGAGGAAGTCATGGAATAGCCAGCTAACTAAAGTTCCCATAGCTTTTCGACGTGGAACTTCATGTGGGGTAAGGCACTGCGTGCACTGGGGCTCGAAACTGCGGTTAGAGCTTACACCGCAATTGTACAATACAATGTCCACAGGTCCTCAATGTAATCACAGCAGTGTTTTTCCAACGTATTGGTTGAAATTCAGCACCAATGCGTGCCATATATACAAGACAACGTGCGAATATTTTGTGACGCTTTCCTGTCAAGGCAAGAAACGGTGCGCAAAGCCACTCAAAGTCTCCGTGAGTCAAGTTCGAGCATCGAGTTTACTCTTAGCTAAAGTATTCTATAGCCAAGTTTATTTTCGATCAGTTAAGCAAAATGTAAGTATGTATTATACAATAACCACACCGCATACAAGAACGGACACTCAGCTAAATCTTCTATGAAGTGATCACACAAATATACAAATACTCTGACAAACGATTATTAGTCTGTATGGGACATATATACATCTGTGTGTTTCTGAAAGACGAAATTATCCAGCCGGACATATTGGCCGGTCTCCATGGGTTGCTGAGAATTCGACATCATTGACACATGTGTGTTCGTCTCTGTTATTGTTGCATCTCTCACAAGCTAACCGAACTGCGTCTGTCCTAGTTTCAATGACACTAACGTGAAGTAACTCGTGTTCGTCAGGTTGTCGCTCTCTCTCTTTTTGCGAAAATCGGATGGAACTGCCGATTTTGAAAAGATCCCTTGTTTTCCAAAAGATACCGAGAGTGAGCATCCTCCGCCGCCGGCGCCGCCACCACGAAGCCTCCCTCAAGCCCGGCGCCGGATAAAGAACAGTCAACTAACATCAGACGGCATCGGTGGCCCCGAGCCAACAAACGACTTCGTTCGCAGACGCCGACGTAGGCAGTACGAACTTGACGCAGCTGGCGGAGTTGCGCTTTGCGCGACTGCTTCGTTTCAGCCTCCTCTGCCGCCTCGAGTCTTGTTCCGCTCGGTGCCGAGGGAAATCATTCATCGACTACTGCGCTACGCCTGTTGCGGAGCCTGCGGCCTACAAGCTAGCGACGAAGGCCGTAGGAAGACGCGGCATTTTTCCAAGCAGCGACGCGATGCTGCGGCGGCATCGTCTCCAGCCCGGTGGCTCCAGAGGTTGACGCAGTTTGCCCCAAGGCGCTGGCGGTGGCAGCGGCAACGGCAGTATGCTCTTCCCAGTCACTGCTCCCGTTTGCTCTCCGTCTGTGCCGTTTGATACTTTGCCGTCGGCGGCATAGCCACCCTCGGGGCCGGCCCGGTCTGGCTTCTTCTAGTACCTGTTTGGGCTTATGGGTGGGCGCGCGGTGGTCCCTTTGACTTGTCCTTTTTCTTATTGGTCTCCCCTCATCTCGTTGGGAAACAAGGAGAAATGTTTGTTGAATCGGCTCTCTCTCTCTATCTATCTCTATCTCGCTTTTCCTCGGACATCGTCTCGCCGGACCCGCTGCTGTCTTCGTGTTGCTCCGCGTGGCAGATGTTGTTTCAATTTTATCGAATTATGTTTTGTGCGATTCGAGGTCGCCAGCAGCTATGTCGATTGTGATATTGCCCGGTCTTTGTCTTACCCGTGCGCTACACACACACACACACACCTGGTCACGTTCGCCAGACAACAGAAGAATGAGCAATCAATCATTTTTAAGTATATTTGGTGCGTGTTTGATGTGCTTGATGCTGTTGTAACGGCCTTTGTCAAGTGGGTCAACTCTGGCCCTTCATCCCTTGTGGAACTGTGTGGATAATACGATTCAAAGAACTTAAAGGTTTGCAAAAGAGACACTACAATCGATTGTCATAATGCAAACACAGGACGCCATGGGCAGTTTCAATAAATCAAGTCCTAGACCAATTGTTTTTTCCCTTGAGTTCTGAGGTCTCAAAAATGATTATAAACTTAATAATTACTATCTCACGTTCTCTATCTCTCCCGTTCCTTCTCTTTGTTTCGCTTGCATATTTTAAAGTTGAGTTTGCCGATTAACCACGTCCCCGCCCCACGATCGAATTGCTACGCTTGAGTTCAGGGGAACTTCGTTTGGGTAAGGGGATCTGGAGGCGGATTTCGACAATAGCTCACCCAGGTCTGGGATTTGGCTAGGGTGGCCGCGGCAGGGCACTCGCGAAACTTGAACGTGAAGATTCATCTTTGCTCTTTCCTCGTCGTGTTGTAATCTCCTAGAGAAGAAAATAATGGAGAGAAACAGCAACGTTTGCTCTTATATAAAACGAATAAGAAATCGCTCATGACCGTATTGCTTATTGAAACGATGAGACATAAACCATTTGTACAATTATATGCATATATTCAGATCTGACACAAGGAATAGTTCCGTATACGAGTTTCTGTAACGAGATGGCATAACTTAAAGCCCAATCAGGCTAGTTTAAGCAGTTTACGACCTTTCGGACCGATTACTTTGAAGCACTCAAGCTCCATGATCTTGGTTTAACCTCTTTTCTAATTGGATGTAGCCTCCCTGCGACACGGCGAAAATAGCATTATGTTACGTAATAATATTAAGTAATAATTATTCCTATGAACACGGTGGGTCTCAGCCGGCAGAGTTACGACGAAATGAGATTACTCCGGTGTCAGCTGAGGTCCGGGGTCACTTTGCCCGTACTCAAGTTTAGGTCACGATTGTGGCTTACGCTAAATGAGACCCTAAGAGTGCATTCGCCATCACCTTCTACAGTACTATAATACGGACGCAAATGCCGCCCGGAGAACAACCTACATTGGGGCTGTTTGATATCTCTGAAATTCATCCTTTTCCACAAACAAATATCAAAAGAAGTATTCTGAAGATATATGGCAAACAAGCTACACTATGGGACTCGGTTGGGAAAACACCAGTTACGCTAAGTCTCTGGCTGTAAAATAGCAGGAGGCCCTTCGAGGTTCGAGTCTCGCGACGTGACAAAATTTTTAGTAATTAAAAGTTTTTATCACACCTTTGTCAACTCTCTTGTATACGATTTGTGTACAAATCAATTTCGCTAGTGAATAGAACGGAGGCTTGCCACTCACTCGATAGAACCTACCATCGTCCACCGCCTGAATAGCGAATGCAATAGAAAACTGTGAAGAAAACAATTACGCGGTCGCGAGGAAGCGACGAAGTGCATCTTCACTCCCATAAACAGACCGCGGGGCGAACCGAGCAGGGACGACGGATGGCGGGTCCAAATGCATCTGTCCATAACATGCGCATGCAACAACACTGTCCCGACGAGTGGGACATCTCTTCATTTTCCGCTAATTCAAACCTCAGCGAGTGCCCAAACGTATTGCTGCTGTAACTGACCCATCAGGTGCGCCCAAGGCTGGGCTGCAAATGTCGTCACAGCCGAAACACGGGTAGCGTGGCGCCCCGTGGTGCGGCTCCGAAGTTCGCGCCGACACAGCCACGATCCATGCGATGCGCTCCGTGGTTTTGTGTGTGTGTGTATATCTGCGGGTGTGAGTATGGGTCGTTGTACCACAATCCAGGGGAACAGTTGCGGTAGCGGTAGAATTTCTCAAAAATATTTCCAAA
Source organism: Stratiolaelaps scimitus (assembly GCA_019614645.1). Lineage (NCBI taxonomy): Eukaryota > Metazoa > Arthropoda > Arachnida > Mesostigmata > Laelapidae > Stratiolaelaps > Stratiolaelaps scimitus. Next base: position 6,430,589 of record JABWDB010000013.1, on the reverse strand, counting down.
AAATCCTGTTAGTGTCGCCGGAGGCGTGCGACGCCCGCATCGCCGTTCCACGAGTGGGAAAATGTTCAATATTCTCCCATTCGGATCGCTCAACCCGTTTCTCTTCGTTTCATTTCTCCCAGCTCGACTGTGGCATCATCGCTCCCCTCGGGAAAAGCCCGATTTCGTTCTGCCCACGTCGTTCCCCTGGAGTCCGCCGTCCTCGTCGGCCATCCATCCGTCCGTCGCTATTCCCATCGTAGTGGAAAACGACCTCTTTTCTGTGCGCCTCACCGCGCCGCTGCCAACCCTCACCGCAAAAACGAAGGTACGCCACCGGCAGACCGAGGACGACCAGGACGCTAGTGGGCCGTAGGTGCGGCGGCTGGTGCTGGTGCTGCAGCTGCTCCTGTTTCGGAAGAGGAGCGGGCTTGGTGGCGGCGCAGCAGAGTGGCAGCGGCAGTGGTGGTGGTAGTAGTCGTAATCGTAGTAGGAGCAGCAGCAGCAGCAGCAGCACTTCTGAAAATAGGCATTTTTGAGTTGCAAATGCGGAGGGTTGGTCGAGCGCTTCGTTCAGCCGTGGGCCGGCGAAAGGGCCCGAGACGTACCAATCGGCCAACGAGGAGAGTACACGTCGAGGGTCGGGCCCGCACCAAAACATCATCAGCGGCAATAGCAGCAAAGCCGCGTGTGCCGTCACCACTGAAAATAAAAAGGGTACCAAGGTACAAGCGGAGAACGAAGTAACGCGAGGGAGACGACGGGGGCCGTTGTGGATGGAACAGGCCGAAGAGGCAGGAATCTCCCTGGAAAACTGCACCGCCTGCTACGGTCTGAACAGCAGGGGTACCCGGAGAACGAACGGCAGCACTTTACACCATCTGTGCGCGCCATGCAGCACTCGGCGTCCGCGAGCGCCAAGCGGTAAGCGACGAACGCAGCAACGGCGTGCGCTTTCGCCTGCGGCTGCCGACGGCGCTCAGAGGCGCTCCGAAGGCGTTCTGGAGGCGCGTACATACACCAACGGCTGGCAGTAGTCCTCTGACGCTTACCTAAGTAAGCCGCATGGTGTGTGCCGCCTTCGCAGACGTAGTCAGCCACCTACCTCGAGCACCAGCGGAGGCACGCCCCTGCGTCAACGAGGTAGCCCATTGTGCCCTTCTCTCGAAATCAAGAGCTGTTCTGGGAAGAAGTCAATAGAGGAAACACGAGGACGTGCAAAATTAAATGTATGATGGGGTACAATCAAGTACAACAGATTGTCTGTCAATGCGAGACAATGGCGTGAAAATTCGGACAATCCAGCAAACACTTAATTGAAAATGCAACGGAGCGCATGACGGCCATCGCTCATCATTCATTGCTGTTTATTCCTGAGTGGCGTTGGTAAAATTGCTGGCGCAATATCAATTGCTAGCCAGTAGGCAATAAGAGGTGTTGAGGGTTATTTCGAAGGTCGGACTGGTCCTAGACAGTTGCACAATTGTGTACACATAGCTGTACACATCTAGCACGAACAGCAAGTACGGAAAAGGACCTAGAACGAGTGTGAACAAAATAGATCTAAGTTACATTTCGTACTCAATTATCATCGTAAAAATTCGATTCAGATCTGAGGCCGCGATATTTAAGCGTAATGAGGCGAACAGGCGTTATTCGAACTATATATATATATATATATATATATATATATATATAATGTATATTGATATGAATCTGGTGATGACATTTGGTATCAATACGCCTCCTGCTCAATAAGCGTACAAATATATTATAATATATATATGTACATACACTTTCACTGAGTACATGAATGCATACTGAACTGGTAAGCTGCTAAATATGACATTTGAATAACATCTAATATTTGCACTAAAACACCACAACAACATCCTTTGCCCGATTCACATATCGTCGGAGTTCCAAAGTCTGTGAGTGGCCGTGTTTACCGTCAGTTAAATTTATGATTAGTGATCAATGATGGGCAGGCACACATCGGTAAGCAAGCGAATTGTAAATTCTAAATTTCGTTCGAAGTATGTTACAACGCTCTTCGAACCCCGCCTGAGCCCCCTGTGAACTGAGTGTGGATCATTTTTCCAAGTGTGTACGTACAGATGCACTTATGCGAAGCCACGTGGAGAGATCGAATCGTAAATCAATTCGGTCGGTACCATATAAACCTTCGGCGTAACATATTAATCATGTTTATCAAGGTCAAGTTAATTACACACTCTGATGGACGCACTTTCGGCCTCGCTACGCTATGTCGATACACCACCCTGACACCCACCTGTTCTCAGAGCCAGCCCGAGGACTCCTCGCTCCGACCGGGACGGTTTTGCTCTGTAGTGGCACTTAAGCGGCTGGCCGGCTCTGTGCATTACCACAATATTTAGAAGCGTAGGCTTAGATGCCGTTTAAGGTCAATTCGCCGATTTGCCAAATCTTCGCCATTCACAAACGATCGTAGATTGGTAAACAAACAAGGCAAGCCATTAACGCGTTACCAGCCATCTGCATATTGATCCAGGAAGTCGGCAAACAGCAGACTTCCAGGCATCGAATATCGAGCCTGCGGCCGTGGCATGGTGGGTTAGGGTGGCGGTATTAGAATCAAAGGGGATTTTGTAGAGTCGCAGGTTCAAATCGGAGTGGAGCTGTATTTACTAATATATGGGCAGCATCTCCGCAATCATATTTGGGAATGATTAGTGGCAGCTAATATGGTCCACGGTAGAGCTACCACTGTGCAGGAAGGAAGGCACCGTACACCTCCTGTATGCGTCATGAATACTGTGTGTTTACATACACGGATCTTTCTTCAGACACCCTGTTAGCCATAGTAGTCGTTTACGGACAGGAAGCGGACAGGGATCCCAGAGAGAAGATATGGAGAGAGAGAGAGAAGAGAAAAGAAGCAGCTGAGAGCCAGCTACCTACGTCAGGGTGAGGGCGGTCATTGTGTTGCCATGCATCAGAATGGTAGCATCCGCGTTAAGAAAGGCTCAGATTAATGATCTGCTGCTGCCGTTAGTGCTGGGCTACGCGGCTGCGCATCTCGTTGATGTTGGTTAAATCTCTGCGAACAGTGGGTCGGAGAGATGACGAAGCAGCCACTTCGTCAGGCTGAGTCAACGGCAATCCTGCTTGCATTGGACAATGTCTATAGTCGAGCTCTGCTTACACAAATCACTGTTATCTATGGGCCCACCGGCAACAACGAAAAATTAAGGAGAGTGGTTGCTATTACATTTAGGTGGGTTTCCTCACGATCCTGAATATGTCAGTGTCGGACACACGTTGTTACTGTGTAAGAATCCCGCTTACGCATATCCCAAAGAACTATAAACAACAAGTTCTCATTTCAGTATGATGATTTACTAATACATTGAGCTTCTTTCCTAGAGTTCGGCCCCACATCATTAGCAGATCTAGTTCATTCTAGTTCGGTCATTGCTATCTGGATATATATCAATTCACTATCTTCGGGCAGGCGGTTGCTGACCTCATGATCCATTTATCTAAAAGCCACTCAACTTTGAAAGGGATAGAGCAAGACATATGATAATACTTGAACGTTGCCTGCTGATAGTAGGAAAGAAAATGTACACTACAGATCTTTTGTTTTTTCCAGCTGACCCTCAGCTGTTCCCCTATCTGACAGGCCTCAGCTCTTAACCTCTGACACTACAGATCTTAGGAAGAGAGCAACGTATGTATTATAATTCTTCGATGAAACCGAACCAGATCCATATTTTCGCTTCTGGGACGCTAACGGCGCTGATTGATACGTGGACCATTTTGTGTGTTCTTTTTTATTTTAATACGCGATCATATTATAAGGGCACATCGCTCCCGCAAGATACCCAACCAATGTTGTCGGTGAAATTAAATTTATCATACTCTCCGTATGATAAATCTGTATCGACATGGTGGCCAATATGAATTAATGTTATTGGAGCGTTTTACAGGTTGCAATACGCGCCACCCATTGTATATATCTATATGCATCCCGCGAAGTGGCAGATGCCTGCTCAACATGATTGATTAGATAAAGAAGGTTACATTGTGCATCAGGCATTTGGTAAGTATTTATTTATATACAACGTCTTGCTGAAATTTTGTCCCATCTTTTAGCGGAACGCAAAATGTGTAAGGCAACGGATGCGGAGATAATGCTGATCATGTATAAGCAGTATAATACTTGTCGAATTGGCGCTCATTGTAAACTTACGGTAATTTACACTAATTATTGTCGTCATTGATTATATAATTATATAACCAATATCGAATGCGTCTCAAGATGCCCCTAAGAGTGATGTAAATGTTGGTCGTTTCATGTTACCAGAGGGCTGGTGGTCAATGCTAGCATCGATCTTCTTCTCAATCCTTAGATCGAATGTCCATAATTAGTATTCCTGTGTAGAATAATATGCATTTAATTCAGCACCCCTGCCAACGGGGCGTCCTCCGATTCTTGCCAGAGGCTGTCTTTACATGTAGAAGATTGCTTGCAAGATTAAGCAGACTTCATTTTGGCCTTGGAACGTTAATTGAATCAGCTCGTTTAACGCTAGGGTGTGTTTGCTACAGGGGTGCACGATCCAATATATGTGTTAGACTAGGCATGCAATACTTCGAACACACCGGTTTCCGATCCGTAAACTGCGTTCTAGAAACGATGGTATATAGAGGTTCGCGCCGCCTTTCAAACATTTTCCTGACGTATAAAATGGGGGAATACAAGCAATCTCGTCCGGTTCTACGGGGAAAAAAGGGGCACGTTAATCCACAGCGCTAGATAACTTCGAGGGCCATATCTGCGACAAAATGGAGCATCAGGCTAAATGTGAAGTCTGCAAGGTCTGATTTCGTTGCATGGAATTGTTTCAACAGTCAGTTTGGCACGAACGACTTACTTAAATCAGATACTTTATTTTCAATGTGTGGGACGTTCAGCAATATCACCTGTTAGTAGAAGGCACATATAGATACAAACCTATAATACCCGTTGAATATTTCTTCAAACATACAGTAATTAGTTCTATTATTTCTACATATATTATATTACACACACATATGTATCTTAGACGGTTTCCAATACACAGAAAACCAAGGTTCCACCGAGATTTGAACTCGGATCGCTGGATTCAGAGTCCAGAGTGCTAACCATTACACCATGGAACCTTGAATATACAAGATGCTATACAAAACGATTTCCTTCCTCTGGTACATAGAGACTTTGGATATACTTTGTGTAGCTCTAATGTGAAATCGAAGGCTACACCGATGTTTGAACTCGCTGGATTCAAACGTTCGGCCTGCCAACCGTTGCACCATAGAACGTCGGACTCTAGCACAAGCGACCAAATTCAGCCCTCGTGGGCCACTTGTGCGGGCCATACACCTATGCCAGTCTGTCGACCCGGCCAACAGCCACTTACGAACAAAACTAAGCACTTTAGCCAGCGCGTGACAAGGGGCAGCTCGTACGCCTAGCTTCTCTCGTATATTTGATACGATATTTTATCAGCAACAAGATAAGAGTGAATGCATATGCATTATACCCATCGCAGAAGAACTGTTATGGGAATATGATATGGGTATGCAAGTTGTAGTGAATATACAATAGTCAGTTGGAAATAGATATGTATGATATGAGTTAGGATTATTTGAACTTACGAAATCAGATACTTTATTTTCAATGTGTGGGACGTTCAGCAATATCACCTGTTAGTAGAAGGCACATATAGATACAAACCTATAATATCCGTTGAATATTTCTTCAAACATACAGTAATTAGTTCTATTATTTCTACATATATTATATTACACACACATATGTATCTTAGACGGTTTCCAACACACAAAAAACCAAGGTTCCACCGAGATTTGAACTCGGATCGCTGGATTCAGAGTCCAGAGTGCTAACCATTACACCATGGAACCTTGAATTCCGACACCGGGAATCGAACCCGGGCCTCGTGGGTGAGAGCCACGTATCCTAGCCACTAGACCATGCCGGACCTGCGACAATAACAGAGTCAGAGAAACCAGCTTACTCAGCGACGTGCTTAGCCGCGTTCCACTATCTGGTGTTCCTTTGCGATGCTCTCTGCAGTGAACTGGCCCAGCGTCGCCCAGGGCAACAACCCGGCCAGGCTCAAAATGAAACCGAGATGGGCTTGTGTGTTAACCACGCTCATTTTGACCATACGGTCTGGGATACGTCTAGAGACCGCTGGCGAGGAAGAAAGATTGCAGCCCTATATCTACAGGCGCTGTTGTGGCAAACGCTTAGGTCCTAGAGAAACGCAGGGTTCGCTGTATCTGCTGATAATAATTTTACCTAGCTAACTAGACGTACATAAATCTTTAAGTACCTAACCAGGAGTCAGTTAATGACGTATCAAATTTAAACAAAAATAATGAGAAAAATATCTCCTGAGTTAAACATCACCGTTTGAACCGGAAATTTGTCGAGGAAATCGGCGTTCCGCGAACACTATTTGTTTAAATGAATATGATGTACATTTTCGACGTGTTTTTAAGCTACATTTTTGTTAATACAAAAATGAAATTTCTAAATATAAATAATAAGTTATGTGTAGGTCGGGGTATTACTTAGACGATATTGTCAAATTTAGTATCATATTTTTACCATCCAAGCTTAAGGGTTTAATTAAGCGTGGCTCAAAGTAACTTTTAAACGCTGGCTCATGCGTGAAGATGATCAAAAACGTCTATCTTTTACAACTCATCAAATTGCGCCAATTAGGAGCTTGCACTCCATAACACTGCAAAACAATTAAGGTCCCCCGAGACTTGAACTCAGATAGATTGACCTTCAATTCCGACACCGGGAATCGAACCCGGGCCTCGTGGGTGAGAGCCACGTATCCTAGCCACTAGACCATGCCGGATGTTAAACATAAATACTAGTTTAGAAGATCAACTGTTCCAAACGTCTAGTTAGCGGTGATGTATTTTCTGACCCGGCGGCGATGCTAGAAGCAGTACAGTGGACGTTAAATGTTGGCTGAGAGTCAGCCCGAAAACCTATATTCTCTGACTCGACCGAGTTGATCAGAGCTCGGGTTCAGTCGCCGAGGCAACACACGCTCAGCTCTGACCTAAATCACCACTGCTTGATTCGTGAGACCCTGAAAGATCTTCGAAAACAAGGACGCTTATGGGACCACTGAAATACTGAAACGAAGGTAGTATTGACATAGGTGGTTATTCTCCAATACATACATTGTAGCAACAGGTAATATAATTGAAATATTCAATTTGAGGTTATTTTAATCGCTGCCGTTTCGAAAGTAGTTAGTATACTTATGTTTAATGTTTTTAGAAACAAGTAACAGCATATGAATTAACCTGGATAAAGAGACAACGATATACTGTTAAATTAGTATTTTTGAATTAGTTAACTCTCGCTTGAAATAATTTTGTTTGAATTTCGATAATGGTTTAGACATTATGAGTTAAAGGAGTTAGGAGTTAACATTCCTAATAAGTATTCCTACATGCATAATAGACAGATAGATAAGTTCAAAAAAAAAAATATTATATATATATATGTAGGCTCCTTTACAAACTGGACAGTGATGAGCGGAAGTTCATAACTTAGAAACCTTATTTATGAAAAATATCAGAGACACCCTGAACCGTGGAAAGAACGCAACGCTCTAGACCATTTTGACCAAGTTAGTTTAACTGACATTTGGCAAAATATTATACACAAACAATGTATATATATATATATATATAAATATATATTGTTTGTCCTAACAATATTTGGATATGTTTGTGCTAAGCTAATTTATACTAATTTTCCACACCTTCATGAACTATACAATTAGTGAGCCACGCGAAAAGTGACAGATTTACATTTTTTATTATAAAAACAAAATTGAACATTTTGACTGTCCAAGAAAAATCACAATTATAAATGTTTAACTCTCATAGCAATGAATGATTCTTAGAACCATTATGCATTTAATAGAAAAAATCACGTATTATTATTATACAGTTGCCAAATAAAATATTCTAACCTGCACTCACACACACACACACTCCCCACATAGCAGCAAGGCCATGTACAAGTATATCGTGATGGAACACAACGAATGTCCACAACGCGGCCTCCGGACATTTCGTCACCGCAAAAATTCGTTACTCTTCGTAACGAATTCGTTGTGCTTCGACGAGCGAAGCACAACCGACCTCATCTAAGCTCTCTCATATTTCCATCCAAAACTTTCGCGCCAGTTCCTCAGTTGCGTTTCCTCGGTCTGCACGCAATGCCCTGTCTATCCGACGTCGCGTTCAACTACACCGCGTCCACCATAACCACCAGTGCTCTTGGGGGGGTCTTCTTGCTTGAAACCCCCGATTCGTCCGCACCCCGTTTTTCTCGTGTCCATTAGGAATACTATGATTATGATTACTGCTTTACTTTCTGTTCGCTCAGTTCAACTGTTGGCATTGCGTTCTCCGATCGCGTTGACGGTCCCGTCGGTCATACGGCGTCGTACGGAGACCCTAACCCCCCCCCCGCAGTTGTGTCAATCTTCAGCGTTCCCCAGCGCTCGTAGGTGGAGCGTCATGTGAGTCGCTCGCAAAAATGGTGCCGATTGCAGCAGCGTACTGTCGCCTTTGAGGGAAGGCCCGGTCGGGCACCGTCCGTCCGTTGCCCGCGAGCCGGCTAGGCTACTGCGCTCGGCGTTCGCAGACATTAATGATGACAAAAGCTGTCCCGACCATAAACTCGAGCTATTAGCAAAATGCCAACCGACATCCATGCGCAAAGAGGCGAGAGACGAACTGAATGGACGAATGGGTGAATAATGTTTGAAGGACAACGCGTGATCTTTACACGGCGACAATTGCGAATTGTAGTTACATTGAGTTGAGGGACGAGGCTTGGGAGCGGCAGCCACAACACTGGTGGCAGCAATAGCGTCGCAAGGCGAATAGGGGCGAACAAGGGCGGAATACGTTTGTAGCCATTCTACTACGAAAATGACAAAAGCAGGAACAACGAACAACAGCGTTCCGTAAACTTCCCTCACAACTGCAAGAGCAATGCGACCAGCTAAAGGTGATGGCAATCGAAAGGATTTAGCTAATAGACAAAGCAATTAGGTATGTGATAGCCGTATTAAGATACGGTTTTAAGCCAATTTCTAACATTTATATTCTCAATTTTTATCAGTGAGTTGTATTCCATTATGAACAAGTAGAAAGATATATTTCATAGTTGATAACATGATAAGAATATACCTCACAAGATATATCTATATAATCAAGCTGTATTCAGTATGTCCCGTTATATTTTTTTCGAGCAATACACTGCCTGTGATGGTAACCCGTGTTGCTCTAGATTGGTCTACTTCTCGGTCTTATCTGTCCCATGTTAATTTCTTAATCCTTCGTCTGCTTGAAAGGGCGGAGCTTCCGCGTCCATTCTTCGAGCACGTGCTGTGAATACAATTCGGAGAGTTCAACAGTTCGAAAATGCCGATGGGGAAAACTTCAAATAAGGAAGGTTGTCTTTCCGCCTTAGGCACGCAACGGTTTGTAGGCTTGAGGAGTGTTTAACTATGCGCAATTATTTACGGAGTACCCGGAACAGTCGCTCAACTCGTATCCACTTGGTGGATGAGCGCCTCTCGTGCTAGGCGCTCGACAGAGCTTTAGCCTCCATGTGGCATAGAGCTGGCAGACCCTTATGACTCTACCGTCTGTTCACCATGTTCAACCGGAACAGGGTAAACTATCAACATCATTCATGATTTTTAATTTCTTTCTTGCATCTTTCTTTATTATTATATAAAACAGTGACCTTTGAGTTTTTTGTTTACGTCGAAGTCAACGGGCTATGATATTATAGAGGACGTTATACCAGGCATAAGGGAGGTCAAGTTAGAGAAAAACGACACTCCGATATTCAGGACTATATATATATATATATATATATATACACATATATATATATATAGTGTTCCCAGAGCGTACACGGATAACGTCATATGAACGACTACTTGACACTATGCACTAGACATGCTTGGGACGGTACTTACGGTGGCCTTACGTTAGCTTAACGAAGGTCTCCCTCTCTACGCTTGGAGGAGAAGCGTCGGAAAGCATAAAAATGTCTGCTAGCTTCCACGCACAGCCATCATCTGGATGGGTCGTGTCAGGGTGCAGTTTCGCAACCACCTCTTTCCCGGGCTTCCTCCGCAGCTAAAGTGGTGCGGGACACTTGATCTCGTTTGCGGCAAGATCACGTGCCACTACAGGCCGCACATGTATTCTTACCCGTCTATGGGTAAACGCTTTCTATATCATCTTTCTTGCCACACCTGCAAGAGGATCGCGTCACACCGTTAGATCGCTCACACACGAATGCATATACGGAGACCCTTGACGGTTCACGTCAGCCCATGCACGTTATTTCTAACAGCGATAAGAGATTTCCATTAGTATTAGTACAATTACTAATTGTACTAATACTAATGGTAGAGCTAGGTTTTCATTTGGAACAGGTAGCGCTTGACTTATGATTGAATGTATTTATACATTTATTCGGCTGACCCAAAAAAAGGCGCACATGTAAATTTCATTATCGGCTAAACTAAGTGAGTTAAAACAAAGATGTTTTAGTTTGAGTTAAAGATATGAACCTCTTTTATTTATACACTGGTTCCAGAGGCGTGGCGGCCTTCTGACGTCTAGGTATGCACCATTTCTATTCCCATTAATAACTTCGTTATTTAAGGCCTCTCGGAGCAAAGCGATGTTAGCACGCCTTTGGCCACCTATAGCTCTCTTTAATTGATGGAAGCAACCATAGCCGCACGGGCTTAAATCGGGAGAATAGGGGGTGACGCCACCGCTCAATATTGTTGCCCTTAAGCCAGGACGTAATTTCATCGGTAAGATGTGCCCTAGCATTGTTATCGAGCACTCGGTGCTTCCTATTACCATGCCAATTGAAATCCACGGCAAGTGCTACCATTACTGCAGGCTCGAATCTATTTGATACTGCTACCGCCATTGCTTGTTCACCCACCACACTGAACAGCCCACCCAGTGGTTGTAGCCACTGTTTCAGTTGATCTTTTTCCGGTCTCCTATTCAGGCTGACCCATGTTTCGTCCACTGCAACGGTATGCTCCAAGCGACTCTTTTGCTGCCTATATATCTTCACATTGACCCGCAAACACTCCTCGCGCATTCTCAGCTGACCAGGTCCGAGTTCATGAAGAACCCATTTTGCATTATTTTCATGCATCCTCAGATCTTTACTAATTCGACGACACGTTTCACAAGGCACGCCAATTTTAGCCGGCAAAGTCCTCAATGACCAAGCTCTAGTTTGCTCAAAAGCTTGTTCGATCCTTTCGATCCGTTCGTCGAATCGAGATTCGGGAATGGGTGGGCGCCCTCGATGTTCCTTAATGTCCCAATCGCCTTGCCTAAACCGCGCACACCAACGGTACACCTGCGCACTAACCAACTCTCGATGGATTTCAGCTCTACCTTTCTTCTCTAGGAACTTAAACCTGACACTTGCCTTCTGAGAATGCAAGTCTGAGGGGCCTGGTCCGCCGGTTGCCATTTCGAAAGCCGAGTACTAGCGACTTTCGCGCCGACTACTTCCTAATTGTTGTGCCTCACTGCCCGCCAAATTTGAATTCAAACCGACTAATAATGAGAACACGATCCAAGACGATAGCAGTGACGTTTTTTGGGTCAGCCTTTTTAGTATTATTTATTTTATTTATACTTTTTTTTTACTTTTTTTTATTTTATTTACCAATATGAGCCATACATGTACCTCGTCCGCCATCGTTTCGCTTTACGATCACTAGTAAAGGATTGAAAGAGTACTGAACTAAACGCAGCTAACTGCCTTCATTTAACAGGTTCTGTCCATTTAGGTAGTGCGCCGCATGTTCGGCGAGATGTTACTTTTGTTTAGTTCGGCCAACCACCCGAGGTAACGAAGCACGTGCTTGAGCAAAAACACTGGCTCTATCTTATCGGGTTTTTATGGTGGTCACTACTCGTAATCCATACACACACATACGTATAATTGTTATGCGGGTCGCTTAGGATGCGGATAATTGTTCTCACTTGAGCGCTTTGCATGGCCAGGTAGTACACACATAACATGGTTCGTTGTGAAAAGGGCTGTTTGTTGTGGTTTGGTAGCTGCGGGGGCTTGGTTCTTCACACTTCTCCTGCACTTCTTCGGCTGAAAGCGATACACGCGCCCAACGATTACGAGGTCTCTTGCGAAGGCCGCAGGGCGGTTGCACACACCTCAGTGCAGGGCCCCGATGGCCATTTGGCGGTATGACCCAGCTAGAACGGCTTGTTTCTCGAACCTGTTCCTCGGTACAAACATGTTTTGAAGAGATTCATGGTGAAGTGAGCCGTAGCAGGGGGCGCTATGCCGGCTGGAGTCGCGCAGTTGCCGTACTGCTGGGCTGTCTGCATCGGCCGCGCTGCTTGTCGGATAGCAGCTGCACAGATAATGACGGAACGAGGCCGTTAATTAGTTGAGTTAATGGGAGAATGGGACGTCGGTCGTCACCCGTCTGAACTCCGAGCAGGCAGAGTGTGGTGGGTGCGCGGGGCGAGCACCAAGCACCAACCGAACCGCCAATCGCCAGCCACAACTAATTCAGACCCCACCGCGCTGTAGGGCGAACGCGCACCTACGTTACCCCCACTGGATCGCACAGTTGTGCTTACGCGCAGACAATGTGTAACCCTTTTGTAACCGCGTCCCGTCCTGCACCGCCTGTACAGCAGTTCTTAGCATACATGAAGTGCCGACTGCAGCTGAATACAGCAGCTGTGCACATGGACCGGAGACGCTCGGCACAGCTACAGTTCGACTGTGCGATCTTAACATGCATTATTGTGTGGCATCAATGTTGTATGTATGCTTACGATTATTGTGGCGTTGCTACACAATGAGCTAACTCTCTCGCTAGCTCGTTCTCTCTCTCTTTGCTCGGCTGGCATCGAAAATGGTAACTAATCCCGAGGAACGCTCAATGTTGACAGCGTATATGTGAGCTGCTTTGACCAACATGGGTTACAACACATTGCATTGCCAGCGCAGCGATTTTCCAGCCACAAGCAATTCTTTCACGGTTCTGGCATCGAAAATCTCGCCCGCATCCTTCATAGGTTTGGTTAATTGATTCGAACGAAGTAAAGGCAAGCCGTTCACGCGATGCGGCGAGAAGCGAAGAAATGAATTCACGCCCTGGATAACACTCGCATCTAAGACACTACGCTGGTCGAATGTGAACCAAACAAGTCCATGTTCGACTTTCCTTAGTGGACGTATTTGCCTTAACAAGTTCATTGAGGAAAGGCGCGCTTTTTTTTTCGTTGTATTTACGAAACGAGATGACTCTGCTGCACTTCTAGTTTGGCGGGTTCACGATGTACCATCCAGACATACTCTCCAACACAATTACAATTCAGCTGGCTGAACTTCGACATATATCCGTACCGTGAAGCCCAGTTCAGATGCGTACTATGAACGCGGTTGCGATCCGACCTAGAGAACACAGCCATTGTCGTCATTGGACGCTGGCGTCCCTCTCATTTCGAAGCTATCCAGGTAGATGTACAAATGTACAATGCTAACGCAAATGGTCTATGTCGACATGCAATCCGCTAGGTCGCTAAGTAAATATTGAATTTGTTAATTCGAAAGTTTGTCGAAAACGGGATGAGTGTTGCGGGGAATAGGGTCGAGTGCGTTCGCCGTCTCTCCAAAACTCAATAGCATACGCAGCGATCGGATTAACAACACGCGCGGTTCATCGCGTGCGTTGTATCGAAATGCAAACATTCGCTCTCTGCCATAATATGTCGACTCACGATATTGATCACATTGAAGGGCGCATTGTCCACGCAGCAACCACGACTGATATTTGCTCGTAATACGCACTTAGACGGGTTACACGGGGAATTTTGAACCGACCTTTAGTCAAACGATGTTAAATATTCAATTTACGATAGGGGGAAATATTATGAGCGATGATGCTGCAAATGTGCAGAATTCCTGTCATTCGCCCGAGACTAAATCTATGGCAAATGTATAATGATGCACAGACGAAGCAAACTCTCGAATGAGACCGAGGTGAATCACGACAACCACATCAAAGATCCCTATTGACTCGCATGTATTATTAAGCTAATCGAAGCTATCTCCGACGATGCTTTGCCGGTTCTCAGCACCGGCAAATGGCGATGTTTAAAGTAAAGATGACGCTTGTTGCTGTTTGTCGCATTAACCTGATACCTGATGCCAGAATAATGCAGTCGTTGTGCTTAGCTCTATGGTTTCCTCTTGGTCAACATACGACCCTTGCACTACGTCATATGTGGGGAATCACTTGCTCTCGGGTGTCCTAAGGGCCAACGTTCTTGTGTCCTAAGGACGAATGTGGCTAACTATTGGCCAAGGGGGGGGAGGGGAAGGGAATATCAGGCCATCTTCCATTGTCGTTATTAATAAAGATCATTATTATCGTTATATCTTTTTAAATTTATTAGTATCTAAAAAATGAAGCATATGCCTATTATTTTTATAAGTATACCTCTAGCATGTTAATGACCGTAATACGCAATACATATATTCCTACAAGCAGTTTATCCGTACCTTGCATCTCCTCAAACAATGAAAATGCCATTCAAAAGAGTTCGGTCAACGGTATAAGCCATAACTAAACAAAAGTCAACTCACGGTCTGCTTTGTCTACACCTCTCACCTTCATGGTTCAGATCTGTTTAGCCGAAAAAATATCAACAGAGCGAAATGAGAGATATCTGTGTGAAATTATCACCCTACTCGGTTGTATCCCTTATATAGTCGGACTGCTGTCGACAGAGCTGTACTGTCCTTGACGAAACTTATCCATACACTAAATCTCCTCTCGTCGCCTTGGGAAAATTAATTTTAATGAGACGCAGTGCAATAATTTCAGAAAACTGGGACGTTCTCTGTCTTACAGGACGGTTCATTCCAGGTAAGGATACCGCCGAAGTAGGAACTATTAGCAGTGACCTCAATTGTCGTCAGCTCATGTTTTCTTTAAGTGGCATAACTACCTTCCCCTGATATATAATACAAAATCAGTATATTTATACCCAATTCTTCCACTGTATTCCATTTTGTTCCACAGTGTGGGCGGTCCTTAGAAAAAGCGGGCAACCCGCTAAAATAAATTAGAGAATTTAACGAGGGCCAGACCTTTCTACCGTCTGAGGTTAGGTTCGTGCCTTAGCTGGTTGCTTGCTTTAGATTTGTTTTTTGCCAAATAATGGATTTATTAAACTTATTGTTGGTTGCAGTTTCGGCGGAAACAACCCGGAACAGTAGCGTCAGAGACCCGATTCGGGCATGGGTTGCCCCTGCTGTCAGATTATTACACGACTTATTGATGATTCCATCGAAACACAATGTTAGGCTGGCGTATAATAATGAAAGCGCTCATAGGAATCCCACTGTCGCCAAAAATCCTTCTATTATCACGTGTCGTTTTGTTAAGGGGGCAACACCACAGATCCGATCAGGACGATACACACTGACGCACGGTGTGAATGAGGACGAATGGTGGATGGCGCAGCCTCTCATAGCCTCGTCGTTTGCAGCGTCGCCTGCCCAAGTGATACTTGCACTTACGAAATATAACGATACGCACGCCTTGATGCACACACCGCATATCTCCCAGGCATTCACAACCCCATACCCCAGGCCCGGTGTTCGTTCCTTGGTGCCGGTTTTCACCTCCATCTTGAATGCTCACGAGAACCGCAAGCCAGGGGCGAGCCAACAGGGCGTTCCTTTTCAAGGAAACGAGTAGAACGGTTGAGCTTTACTTAACCATTCACGCACACACATAGACGCACACGGGGGGACGGTCTGGGGGTCCTGCCTCGTTCACCCTTATTCCGTTGGCGCGTACAGCGGTATTTGTCAATCGGCCTGCTTGACGCGGTTAGAGCTTCTTTCTCTTTGCTTTGGCGCTGTCTGCCCCTCAGCCCGGTCGGTCATACTCTTGCGCCTTCTCATTATCATTCTAATTATGAACGGCGAGGGCGGCGGCGTCGGTGTCGATAACACCCCCCACCCGGCTGATGATGATGATGATGATGATTATTATTACTAAGATTATGATTTAATTTTAATCTGCTTTCGCGACGCTTGTCTGCCGTTACGGCCGACACCGCAGACATCAGACACGAAGGCATGTGCGGGTTCCTGTCCTGCAGAGATCTCAGAGTGCAGTTTTCAGCGCGACCAGCCGGAACGCAAGCCAAATTTAGCTCAACGCGCTCAACGGCAGGCGAGATACAACATGGGATGGGAGCCCGACCGCCTACACCACGGGGAAAGTTCGTACTATCGACGTCGGTGCAGTGCGCAACAGAGGAGGAAGGATGTTAAACACAGGAAAACGAGGCTATGAAGGGATGCGTTTGTTTCCCTGCTCGATTTGCTCTTCAAGTGAGGGCGGACAAACGCCCCTTCGAATGGCATAGGATGAGCAAGTGACGCGGAGACTAGCGGTGCTGGTGGAGCTAATGTACCACTCTGGTGAACTGAAGAGAAAGTTTGCATAAAAGAAACGAAGTATGAGCTAACGCTCAGTACGCGACAAACAGCTGAGTTGTGCTTTTATCCACTGTTCTAGGTAGCGATACTAATTGTTATATATTATATACATCCCAATTGATCTCGTTCCACTTCTGAAATTCGTGTATATATATTGTAAATTAAGAATTTGCACATTTGCATTTGAAGGGGTCCGTCTCATGAAGCAATGCCGAAAGCAGTACCGTGGACGTTAAATGTAGATTAAGCATTTGCGTGAAAAATGATTCTTTAAAACAGTACTAATTCATCACAATACGGTGCGATACACCTTTGCAGTTTGAATGAATACCCCAGGGCTGTGGATCATCTGGATCATGTAACGAATCATGCATAAAGTTCAAAAATACTAGTAATCACAGTTTTTCGATGTTGAAATCTTGCAGAGAATGAACTATTCGCTGATCCCGGATACTTTCAAGGCAATATCAGGTGCCAGTATCTGGAACAACCAAGGACATAAATAGTACGGGTGAAATTGAGGTATAGAATTATAACAAATTGAAGCAATCATTCCAGAGCGTTCACGGTCCCGCTGACACCTACACCTTAACATTGACCAAGTTCACAGAACCAGGGTGTACGAATCCGGCAAGCGGATACGTTAGATCGACTACAGAAATGATCCTGTGAAGTACGATCTTAAGCTCACAGAACCGGACCATCGTAACCGGACAAAGTTTCAGACTCTTGTCCTTTTCTAGAATACAGCGCTCATTAGAGCGCTACATTAAATTCGATAAATCATCATAGCATGATCTCGTTTAGTATTCACTCGGCCCGCTAACATTTCTCTGTAATGACCGTTTCCGCCTTACTAAGCCGTCTATCAAAGGCCGGACTACGGAATAGCCAAACGAGAAACAGCCACATAACCACTGACTCGCTATTTCCTGCCAAACATCCCTATACGTGTGCTTCTATTACATTTTCGTGTTCGCTTGTATTCCACCCTTCCCTTGCCTCGCCTCGCTCAACCGAAACACCGACACCAAACAGTCAGTCCGTCGTCTGCACCCCCCGTTTGTGGCCTGCCTGACCGGCCGACACCAGGACCGGTGTTTCTGGCCTAGCTAGTTTAGGCGGCCGGTTATCTCGAGCTTCCGCAATCGTCAGCCGACGAACGTACTGCACTGTCTGTCATGTGCAGGGCCAGCGTAGGCAAGGCCGCTAGGCTGACGACGATGTGCCGGGCCCCCACCGACCAAAGGCTCACCACGGTTCGTTTCATTGTTCTTTCCTGCCACCTCCGTAGCTCTCATCATCGTTGTCATCGTCGAAAGCCGTGTTCTGCCTGTCTCATTCCGCGGTCATTGTCCGCAGTAGTCATCCGTCCCGCGGTGAGGCCGTCGCGTCGCCGATGATTGATCTGATTATAATTGTTCCCAAGAATGGCATCGCCCAGTATATGATACCACTGGTAATGTGTGCGTCACCCACGTAGCTGCTCCTATTGTCGACGACTGCGCTGTCGGCGGTGCTTGTCGTAGTAGTTGTTGTTGTTGTTTTTTTTTGTTTTGTTATTGTTGTTGCTGTCGTTACTACAGCTGCTGCTGCTGTTGAGACTGTCATCGATGTTGCAGTCGACAGAGCAGAGAGTCCAACTTTTATGACGGACAGCTATTCCACAACGATGATGATTGGTTATAGCTGCGATTTAGATGTGTCCCAAGGGATTGTTTCTGCATCATTTAATGCCGAATTAAATTGTGGATTTGAATGTCATTTCTAATTGAGCAAGATTTAAATGTCAATTGGTTTTGGTACAAGATAGAAAGCTAATCACAGGGCAGATAGGTCGTATTGGTAGGTTGCGCGACAGAAGTTGCCGTATCACATTATTTTATTGGTATCCAGGTTTTCTTCTATAGAAACCCTGCATCGACGAGCGTGTTAGTGTAAAGCTACTCATTAAAATATTTTGACAATTGGATGTGAACACATACCAGTATGAGGTATTGAAATAAATGCAATTTGGCCGGCAAAATGACGCAGATGTTTTGTAGACATAGCAAAGCTCTGTTTGATCGATGCGACAGGCGTTCGACCCGGCAAGCCCGTCATCTAATCAACTTCTGAATGAACCTTCCGACCTTGAAGCTTGCTGGCCCATGCGAGCCGTCTAGAATCGACAGACGAAGTCATTTCCTTAAGACACTCGTATTAAAACAGAGTGCAAACATTTCCTAGAAAGAAATTCTCATTTCGCAGGCTTCATTGGCTGTTTGGACCAAGAAGCGCCTCTTCGCATGTGCTAATGTGTAAATATCACTACATTACACGTATTTTAAGCTGCCTGTTGATATTTTGTATGTTTCTCTAATACGATCAGTAGTGCATACATAGGTATTCATCCAGCAATTTTTTTTCTAGTAGTCATCGAGTTAGATTGGGAAACTTCTCACCCGTTCGTTATTTACGCAGCCAGTCAGGTAAATATGTCAGCATACAATTTATGTGTGCTCAAAACGCGTTGAACACGTCTTCGAAAGGCAATATCCTTATCCTGTATTTCTGAAAGGAACTAATCTTTTTTTACCCATTTTTGCTATGCTATCGTAGCACGCCCAGGGATAATTTAATCATTGTGATAACGATACAAAAACCTGCGGCGTCTTTATGCATCTACCTGAAGTCCGACGGTATTAACGTGCCTGTATAGCAATCTCTCAAGGGACCTCATTCGCCCTCATTACGACGTAGCTCCTCACAAGTAGCCTATCTTTAGCATGACGGCATGAAAGACGACGATGCACGGCAAGGCGCAGTGCATCATCAACCGTTGTCATCGGTCGAGTGTATTAAAAATGTTAATCATCGTGGTTTGACGTGTCGCATTTTGTCTAGCTTTATCTCACCTTTCGTGCTCTTCAAATCGCCAGTTATAGGTAGATGTATGTCGAGGCGCTCGGCCAAAATCGACCGCCAACGGAGATAATGTATCTCACATATCATCGGTTCGACAGCATCGATGCTCGCTCTGCGCCTGCCCGTAGAGGAATAGGCTGATAGCTTCCTAGGCTAAGGCTATACCATATATTTGCTACGTGGTATGCCCATCGATGTTTATGCCTATCTGGGTTTTTTCGGGCTGATTCTCAGCCAACATTTAACGCCCACGGTATTGTCTATCTGTCGTGGCTTTGTGACAGCATTTTGCCCGTGAGAACACTGGTCGTCCAGATATCCCCGTTCATAGCCTTTTCAAGGATATAACATGCGAGAAAACGTGATAGTGTTGAATGCGTTTCGTTGGCAGATATGATGCATTTTGAAAAGGCGCGCGACACGTTGGAAGCCCCTCCAAATAGCAACGTGAGATTGCATAGATTGACCAGTGCCGTCGCCTTTTTTGCAACACATCACCACGGCCCGAAAGCTATAATATTACGTTTCATTAATTAATTATATTGTATGGTCGAATATTTTGCATCGGCCCATTCATAAAAATCGAACCAAAACGGCAAAACAACAACAATCACAACAACACGTCAGCTTCGTATGATTAATTTGACCGTACGAGATCAGTCAGTATACGAGATGAGTCGGTATACCGTAGTTAGTTATAAATCCTAAAATAATGATTAGAAGGCATTAGCAAACTAACGCTTTTTCAAGTGGCATCTGCACAAGGGCATGTTTTCCTTATCAACAATGTTGAATTTTAAACAAAAGGGTCGACAATATGGGCAGTTGCTTGCAGTGAGTTTAATGATTTGCTTCCACCGTCTATGATGAAGTGTCCCTCTAATTGTTTGTGGGGTGTGAGCCTATAACATCGTCTCGGGTCAAACCGACTAATACAATCGATGTGATGTATCATTTAAGTGGCTAAGCCGCCGACTAACGATGCTCCTAGACCAATAGTTGAAGTGCACTGGCCTTCTACTTCTTGAGAAAATTTCCGCCTCCTGAAGATGCACATATGCGGGTCAGACATATCACACCCACCCCGGCGTACTAGAGTGCTTCTGAGCATTCGAATCCGGCTGTTTAATTCGAGAGATATCCTCTATCACTCACGTCCTTATCCACAAGGACGTCAGAGATAGAGGATATTGCGTTTTTTGATGATAGTATATTATATTATAATGACTGATGCAACCTCTGAGTGCTTATGTTTTATATCTGCGCCTCAACTGTCTTTCAATGGCAATTCTCAGTGCTAGGACAATTATAATTACAATACTGTGATTCGAAAGGGAACGCCATCGGGCGCTAGGTGGTCTAGCTGGAACTTAACAGGCACATGTGCATGTTCCCCTTTAAAAAAAGGATAGGTCTTTCCATGCAGACATGCCCACACACCCGAGCATACGTGATATTGCTTCAATTACAAACGTGAGATATAGAGAACTTAAGCATTGCAAAACTGGAGTTCCGTTAATAAACGATTAAAACCTTCACCTATTTTTACTAGGTATATATATGCGGCACGATAGTACTATTTGAAACAACTTGTGAGGTCACTCCGAAAGCCCTGAGCAGCGCTTGTGAGTTAGTCAGTATAGACCTACTGTGAAGGGCTAGCTACATCCTATCGACCTGGCTATTTAAGTCCGCAGACAAGAGATTTAGGCGACACGACGATTTATGCCATTTATTATTGTTACTCTGCTTCCTTCTATCGTAGGGTTCATGGTTGTCGTACGGCTGGAGCTTTGTGGATCCGAGCACCCTCACAGATTTCCCCCATAAGAGATGCTCTGCGCGCCGCGCCAGCGGGTCGTGGTGGCTGCGAACTCTACTGATCCCCGAGGTGGCGTCGATCAAACGCTGTCTCCCGTTCCATGCCGCCTATGGGCGTTCGTGGATCTAAAGTTCATCGCGGGAGCGAGCCCAGACTTGACAGCCTCCTGGACTCAGACACTCGTAAAGGATCGGTCAGGCGTAGATTTTGTTGCTGAAACGAAATTCTGTTAGCATGTGATCTGTCGATTTGTACCCGGCGACAGCCGATCGAAATGCACTTTCCTTTCCTTATTTAGACTGTAATAGAATACGACATGAACCGACGTTAGATTATTAACGAAAGCGACAGGCCGGGAATGAATATTTCATTGAGGCAGTTGCTGGTTGCAAGTTTTCGTTTGCTAATCATGCCGTTGTAATGAACGGCTCTATCGCGAACTAGCCTATTTACTTTTCGCGTGGACAAGCGCTGTAAAAGGCCTGCTTAGCACGTAACGTAGCCAGCCTTCAGCAATTAATAATTCCTCCACCAGTAGCGTATTCCTATGCCGATATCAGGATCAGCCAAGCGATAGGCGAACGACTACGATCACTCTGGCGAGTCTACCTCAGTTTGGCATGAGCATAGCATGAGCTGTACAACAAACATTTGATTACAGCTGTAATCGTACGTTGCACTATGCAAACAGAAAGGTGAATATTGTTCAATTCGGTGACTGATTATACCCGCTACACACACTATGATATAGATACCAGCGGACGAGAGAGGCCAATAGGGACTCGGCAAGGTATCCTTGCTACCCCGCATGTAATTAGTTCCTTGCTCGACTGTACGTAGCTTCACTCCGCAGTACTAATAATGCCAAATACTCAACAAAGGTGATGTTGATATCAGCGTTAGTTGAACGGGAAGACCATAGAGCGCTATGTGGCCTAACCGGAGATTAACAAGCGACGTCAACCAAGCATACGTGAGATTGCTTCTATTACAGACGTATTGCGTAAAGCGTTATTCCTGGCGTCAGCGAAAATTAATATAAAGAGCCTGTATTTTCAGTCTTGCATTTTTAATGATATTGGTATCCATACGGAAGTGCTCCACTCTTCGCGAACTTAGTTACTTGGCACAAGCCTCGGAGGTGACCCTCCTTGGGTGACCCTCCTATAATATGATATATACTTTGAAGCTAAAACTCTTCTATTCAGAAATAGCATTGATTGTGGAACTTATACCTTGAACCATTGAATGGAGGTATCAACCTCGTTCGAGCGAAATTTAGCAAGCGTCCCTCTATAAAAGTGTCTTTTTGCTAACACAGAATAATGGGACCCAATGCCAATCTGGCAATTCGTTATAATATAACTCACAGATGTAACGTGCCGAGAAATAAACCTTCGACGTCCAGCGGGTACTCGACTACGAGGGGCCCAGCGGCCTTGCGTTAAACCCCACGAAGTGCGAGGTCTTCTCTTTGGAGGCGCACCCGACCTCCAGCGGTTGCTCCCAGGGTGCCGTCTCACTCCGAGGTCGTCCCTTGAGCTCGTCGGTCTCCCTGTTACGGACGAGGCCATCCGGCCACTATTGGACCGTTGATACTCGACCGACTGCCCCTGTTGGCGACTCACCAAGGGCTCTTCCTCCTTCGGTACTGTTTCTCAGCGGCGCGCATGCAGCACTTACTTAGGACAAGCACGGCTGGCACTGAAGCTGCAGCCCTTGACGACATGGAGCCGGACGCCCTGACGAGGATCCTGAACTTCCAGCTTCCTCCGGCAGCGGCGTCTCAGGCTACCCTTCCGGTCCGGTTCGGTGGGCTCGGCATCCTCAGTGTACACCGCTTGGCTGATGTTTGCTGCGCAGCCTCGCTTATGGCGGTCGCCGACAAGGTTGCTACAGTCCTCCCCCCGAAGCTCTAGCCCACTTCTCCGCTTCCCGTGAAGCTGTCCTTGACCAGACAGGGGTCCGCGCCCGGGTCCCTCAGGACAAGCAGAGCAAGTAGCGGGTATGGTCTGATGTCCTCCACAAGAAGCTGCGGGACTCCCTCCTGGCCTCAGCGCCGCACATTGCTGACCAAGTTCGCCTCCGGCCTGTCGACAGGCCTAGTGAGGGGGCATGGCTCCACGCGTTGCCCTCCTCGTCCCTTGGCACTGCTCTCGACGGTCTCTCCCTCCGCTTCTGTGTGGGCCTCCGCCTCGAAGCCCCTGTGGTTGCGACCCACAGCTGCGAGCATTGCGGGGACCGCAACGAATGGCCGCCACGGACTCTCGTGAGAGCGCAGCGCCGGTCGCCATACGCGACACATGATGCTTAATGACACGCTCGTGAGGGCCCTCCACACCGCCGGCATCCGTTGCACAGGGCCTCGACACTTCCGACGGGCGCCGCCCTGACGGCCTCACTCTCATCTCCTTCTACGGAGGCCAGCACCTCGTTTGGGACGGCACGGTGGTTGACACTCTAGCACCTTCTTATATCAACCACTGTGCGACCACCCCTGGTTACGCGGTAGCGCGTGCGGAGCGACCCAAGCTGTGGAAGTACGCCGCACTCCAGACAACCCACCTTTTTTCCCCCTTGCTTTTGAGACCTTAGGTGGGCACGGCCCCCTCACTGCGAACTTCCTCGAAGGGGTCTATTATAGGCTGATCCGAGCCACCGGAGACAAGCGTGCAGGATCTTTCCTTCTGCAACGCCTGTCCCTCGCTGTGCAGAGAGGCAATGCCATCGCCTTCCTCGGGACAATGTCGGCCTCAGCCGCGGTCCCAGCTAATTCCCCCCCCAAATATCCCTAGAAATAATTCCTAATTATTGTATGTTTGAATAAATGTTTATTCTTGCTGAGGAACTGGACTATTCTCTCGTATCTTTACAACTTGGCCATAATGGGAATACGAACAATTAATAACGAAAGCAGGAAGCAAACTTTTTCTTGATTTGAACTTGTCAGAAGCTCAGTTTGCACATCGCAGACCCTTATATAGACTTGTAGTAATCCTTAGGTCGAACTTCAGCTCCGCGGAAGTTCGATATCAGGACGCCCAACTCAAAAACAAAACCTACCCTTTAAGACCCGTGGCCTTCGAAACATTGGGAAGGGCAGGGACAAGGAGTATAGAAATATTAGCACCAAGGTTATTGGCCGTTGCAGGACGTCCAACCGAATCCTGAATGCAAAGATTTTCTTTAGACATCCAAAGGCGCAACGCTGTTTCCATTTTTAGCACATTTAGGCACCGGGTAAGTGGGGAAGGAAGTAATTAAACTTCCTTTAAATTTAGATCTAAGGATAGAGGAGGTTCTTCTTAGAGAGATTAACTTGAGTTTTTGATTAATATATTTCAAAATCTCTAACTGAGAGAGGCAGGTATCGCTAGTTGTACCGAGCAAATTGTGTATGTGCGTGAATGCCCTCATATTTGATTCGCGGCAAAGACGACTCGCTTTTGCATCACGGTTGAGATGCCCTGGTCAAAAACTTGAAATTTTTATAAAGTTCCGCTCCTGAGCATTGGTTGGATTTGGGTAGCCGCTACTCAAGACCCCAAACCATGCCGGATTGGCGACAGATCATGTGGTTTACTTAGTGACACTTGCCACCGCGGAGTTGTTGATTTACTTACATACAAGTGCTGATTCAGTGCTGACACGACATGCTTTCAGCGTCGAACGAGTGGCTGACGTCATTCCGGCAGAGGAGAGGTTACAATAAAAAAAAACTACGTTGGTAGATGTCGCAGAATATGCCCAACGCTTCATATACCTGAAACCGTTGGTGCTATTCTTGGAATCAGAAAATGCTATATCCACAGCAGAGGCTCAACCGTAAGAATAGTTGAATTTTTATTACAGCTGAACTACCAAACAAAGTCATATTATGCATAAATAAAGTAGGAGAAACTGAACCGAGTTTATACTTTTGCCAATAACGACGACTATAAGCTCACAGCTCTTACCGCAGTTGCAGACTATTTAAATTTATTTAGAAGAGGGAATGCAATGGTATTCACTCTGGAAAAACGTCCAGTGTATTTATATGTGTATGGAAATTTTCATATTTATAATATAAACCCATACACACACGTACTCATTTAAAGATTACCCCTTCAATGGTACTCACAATTTAGAGAAAGGAGCCAGTGTATGGTGTAATAATTTTACTTCAAAGAGAATTTATCTCAGAAATGCAGGTTTCGCGAAAACCGATCATCTTGTGAATAATTAGATCCAGGTTGATTATATTGTGAATGACACAATCAATTATAAGGCCCACTAGCTCAGTCGGTTAGAGCGTCGTGCTAATAACGCGAAGGTCGTAGGTTCGATCCCTGCGTGGGCCATGAAGCTTTTATTGGGCGAATACGAGTATCAACACACAAATGTAGACCATGTTAATTGACCGCATTCCTATAAATGAACATCTTTGTTTTAAAAATGGAGGAATTTTGCCTGGATTCTCAGTTGTATATTGTACGCCTCAGCTAAATCATAGATGTGCAACATTATGTAATATAAATATCATCCTGATGCCAATTGACATAATTTGTTAGTAATCTAAATTAGCATTTCAACCGATTGCAATAGAAACACTGAGACTTGTCGTAAAAGACCCGTTCTGTAGAGACCTTTAAAACGGGCTGTCGCTGGAGACTGGGGCGAGGCAGAATATCTACACGCGGACGAAACACTGCCTCTATAATTGGTGAGACTGATGAAAGAATTTGGGATTTATCCACACCTTGCAATTGTAATTTTATTAATACTCAAACACATTTTTAAGTATTGGGTTTTGTTCAAGTCCTTGTATAAAAGTAATCCTCTGATGAACTCCCTCTGTTGGCATCGGGGCTTCGAGGAGTTAGAATAGATATCTTTTCAGGGTTGGGCAAACGCTGGACGTAGCCTGCAGCATCACATTGGTTTCAGGGTGTTTGACCTATTTTCCAGCGATATTCAAACGACTGGTTGGAACACTTCTGTATACAAGACATCAGGCGCTCGTTGAATGCTGAATGGTATCCACTAGATCATCAACTGTCTGGATTATGTCAGCAGGGCGCAAACCAAGGACTCTATGTGGCAGATGCTACGAACTACACCAGAGCGTCTTAGCACGTCCGGCATGGTCTAGTGGCTAGGATACGTGGCTCTCACCCACGAGGCCCGGGTTCGATTCCCGGTGTCGGAATTGAAGGTTCCATGGTGTAATGGTTAGCACTCTGGACTCTGAATCCAGTGATCCGAGTTCAAATCTCGGTGGAACCTTCGAAGCTTTTTCGTGATCCAGTATGGGGTAGGCTGTACAGAATTCTACAGTAAGAAGACAACAGATAGGATCGTATCTAGTACAACACTGAATTGTCAGCATGCAAGCCCAAAGGTGGTGGAAAACATATAGTTCTACCTGTTTGCCACGAAGACGAAACGCCACCCGAGATTATTATTTGATTCAATTATTTATTAACCTCATTTCAGCACGGCAATCTTATGTGAATAGAAAATAGAAATACTTCCAAATAAGAATACTTTTCAACGCAATTTCTTTTTTGGGGACGCTTAAGGATTGGGGAGTTGGGGCCTCTACGTAATGCACGGAAGAGATCATAATCCAGGACACCCATGATCGTTGTCGTATAAAAAGTGCTTTAGTATGATATCAAAGCATAGAAGACATCTACTTCCCTAGTAGATTTTCCGGGTAGGCTTTCAGCCAGCATTTAAGGTCAACGGAACTGCTTTCGGCATTGCTTCGTAAGACGGACACCTTTTAAATCTGGATGTGCAAAGGTGCAGATCAAACCCCTGCACCCACGTGTCTCACCACCTCCCCGAGCGAGAATATCACGACGAACTTCGCGGTCGTCGTTGATCGTTGCTGGTGACCGTCAATGGTAAACTTGCTGGGAAAGCTTTAAAAAACTTGAGGTTGACCTGGCGAATTGCCAACTCTCTCTCTCTCTCTTTCTCTCTCTCTCTCTCTCTCTCCATCGTACATTATCTCTTGTATCGTCGGTCGCTACATTTCGGGGAATTCGAATTATAAGGCCCACTAGCTCAGTCGGTTAGAGCGTCGTGCTAATAACGCGAAGGTCGCAGGTTCGATCCCTGCGTGGGCCACGAAACTTTTATTTAGAGGACGAACCGGAGCGTCTGCACGGTAAACGAATGGGAATCTATTAAGAATTTATAAAGAAATGTGTTTTAAGATGTATTTCACGTTGAGCGGGTACAATTGTCGCCCACTTTTATGATTGAATAAAAAATATTTATGAACGAATAGGTTGTTTTTATTGACAGCATTTACTATATGAGATTCAACTCTTCACTAATTTCCTCGAAGGAGTCTACCTCAGGCTGACCTCCGCGCCACCGGGGACAAACGCGTAGGGTCCATTCTTCTGCGGAGCCTGTCCGTCGCTGTGCAGAGGCAGAGAGGCAATGCCATCGCCTCCCTTGGGTCTGACCATGGCGGCCTCGGCCTGACATCCTGTCCCTCACTGCTTCTCTAAGTATTGTATATTTAAAGACGCACAATCAATACCAAGACATCCTGGTAAACTCTCTTCATTTTTCACACATATTGTGTGAACAAGTAATTTATAACGTTAAGGCATGATCAGGGCAATTGAGGGAAATTCACTTGGACTCTAAGTCGGACACTTAACTTTCGGGCCGAAGTTTTAACTGTCCCCTCGGAACAAAACGGTTGTAATCTACACGCAGGCTTCCATTGTTATTAGAACGAGGCTCTAATCGACTGAGCTAGTAATCATCCTGGTCGTCATTCTGGCAGGCCAGGACGTTGATCTGAGACTGATAACCGAACTACCAGAGGCGGGAACGGCAGCTGGATGATATTGTTTCTCTAATTCTGTCCTAAATTTCGACAAAAAGTAATAAGCTATAGTTCGACCAGATCCGTGTAAAATATTCACTCAGTCGGTGGCATTTTTTTTCTGACCGTACCAGCGCTGGGTAAAATGACGTAATGCGGGAAGGATGAGCTCGTTTGGAAACCTGGCTCAGAAATAGAGAGATTTAAATATTCTACGAATGCTTCGAAGAATGTTGGTACAACGACTAACATTCGTCCCTGTAGAGTCTTCCGGGGCGCATTAATTTGTAAATTAGTGATCAGATTGCAAGGGCAAGTCAGTAAGAAATGGACGATGAGTGAGAGTGAAGTTAGCTCAGAGCACCATTACGCCGCGGAACCTTAGATTCGACGGCGGAAATCGATCCTGGGATGTTCCAAGCTGTCGGTAAAACCGCACATGTACGCACATGTACAGATACGTTGTGTACGAATAAATTAGAAATTGTCAAGTCTGCACACGTATCCCAAATCTCACTCATCCCTCAGTTTCTAGCACGGCAAAGGCAGGTTAAAGCTTAAGAGAAAAAGATTTACTGGCCCACGCAGGGATCGAACCTACGACCTTCGCGTTATTAGCACGACGCTCTAACCGACTGAGCTAGTGGGCCTGCTGATCTTATTCGCCGAAATTTATTGCGTAACAGAAAGAAATTAAAAAACTGTTTTTGAAAAACACGAAAAAAAAATATTTGTTTCCTGTGGTCCAGTTAGACTTGTCCACCTCTCACTAACGGTCGCTGGCAATGATCAATAGCGATCACTAAGCCATTGAGTCACTTAGAAGAGTAGTGGACGTCTTCAATGTTTCGATATGATATTAAATTATTATTATTAAACTTTTGGTATAGCAGCATTGGGTGTGTTAGAATTATGACTTCATATGCACAACAGAGGGAAGGCAGATACCGATTGGTGCGAGCGACGATAGCTGTTTATTACAGATATACGCGGATTCATATATATATATATATAAAGGATGTTCTAGTTTTACTTAAGTAAAACTATATATAAAAGTATACATATATATATATATATATATATATATATATATATATATATATATATAAAGGAAGTTCTAGTTTTACTTAAGTAAAACTATATATAAAAGTATATATATATATATATATAAAGGGAGTTCTAGTTTATTGGACAGCAAATATTACATGCTAGTAAATGGATCTATTAAAAGCTCGAATGGCATTTTATGTTCATGGCGAACGAGCGAAATAGTTTATTTTTCTTCGCTTACTGTGCTAACAAGAGACATGAATAGAGGTATCGCAGTTTGTCACGTTACATCGCACGTGATATTATTGTTACATATTGCTTTATAGCAAAATAAAAATAACTAATATAGGTGATGATTGATACGTCGTATATATTGTTTTGCCGTCATTTACATAGACTATAATTATGGATCGTTTAGTACCCTCGCTGCCTCGCCACATAAAGGATGATTGATTTTCTCCATATGGGCTGTGGCTTTCGACTTGCTTGATGAGACTGTCAAACATGCGTTCTTTACAATCACTTTAATCTATTTATGTCGGCATTTGCTATTTTTTCAAGCTGGCATAACCTGCTGTGATAGAACGCCATATAATTAAAAACATTGGCCTATTGAGAGCTATTAATTGTGTATTATAAACATTTTGCGAAGGACTATAGAATGTTTAGCAGCTATCCTTAGGTCGCTGGCTCAAATCCGGCTCGACGGAATTATGTTTCTTTCAGATTGGTAAAATCCAAAGTGGCGCTTGTACCATTATCTGATGCTGATGATAATTATGTCGTACCTAAAAAATAAGCCCCAGATTAGAGTAGGCTTATAAAGCCTGATTCCGGTATCACAGTATTGAGAATCGAGAGCAGATTTGGCTGAGACGCCATCTCATAATGCCTTGACTTGGCGGTCTGGTAAAATGGTGTACAATTTTTTAATTTAATACGAAATTTCCACACGGACAATCATATATATCTGTGGAAACAGTTGTTCGAATATGTTCGTTCGCGACAGTTATGGTATATACCCAGTGGAAAACTGTAGCTGATATCTGTTATATTACCAGTAGTGCCACATCTGGCTAAGCGACAGGGTAGCGCTGTACTTGTAAGATCTCTTGGAAATCGGGGTCGTAAATATCAGGTGGGCTAGTTAAACAAAGGTTGTAATGAACACCGTAGAGTGCTATATCTTCAGGACAAGTCCCCTGCAGTGACTCATCGTTATTAACAATTTACTTGTGAGTTTACATCTGAATATTACACCATCTGGCTGCGGCCAATTTCGCACTAGAACCAAAACTTCCGACACCGGGAATCGAACCCGGGCCTCGTGGGTGAGAGCCACGTATCCTAGCCACTAGACCATGCCGGATTTTCATCAAGCCCTGTTTACACATTGCTTTAGTTCTTGATCTTCATTGCTGATATATTGGTCACACTCCATGATTTAATCGCTTGCGCTCAGGATTCAACGAACGGCTGACGTCATCCAACTAGAAGTGCCCCAATAGGATGTGTGACGTCATTGACCCAGACTACTCGAGGATCAATCCTCTCTAATCCTCGAATTTGCTGTCCGAAGCGACAAAATTAATCCCAATAATCCAACGGCGTCTTGTCAAAGTCTCACATTAATACACCTTCTGTTTATGGTACACGAACAAGCAAAGCAGAAAGAACTGAGTTTTCTCGGTATCATAAATATTCTTGCGTCAATTCGTATGGACGTCGGTAAGCGTAGCAATCGTTAAATTTTCACAGTATTATTATTATTATTATTTTGAGATTCTCTTTATCATTATTATCATCATTACTATTAATAATGGTGCAGCCCATATCTCACTGTATGACAGTTGTTGTAAAGCAGAATGCTCAAGTAATTTCTTGGGTTAGCATCTGTAGCAGTTTATCCCGAACAACAACCAATTGAGTACTTTTGTTTATAGCATTCTATTAGAAATATTTATTCAAACACTGTGCAACCACCCCCGGTTACGCGGTAGCGCGTGCGGAGAGGGCCAGGCTAAGGAAGTTACGCCGCACTCCAAGGAACCCATCTGTTTTCCCCCCTTGCTTTTGAGACCTTGGGCGGGCACGGCCCCCTCACTGCGAACTTCCTCGAAAGGGTCTACCATAGGTTGATCCGCGCCACCGGGGACAAGCGCGCAGGTTCTTTCCTTCTGCAGCGCCTGTCCCTCGCTGTGCAGAGGGGCAATGTCATCGCCTTCCTCAGGACATTGTCGACCTCAGCCACCCCCCCCCATACTCCCTAGAAATAATTCCTAACTACTGTATGTTTGAATGAAATAGTATTTATTTATTCAAACACACATTAGTTAGAGGCTATTTGGGAGGGGGGGGGGATTAGTTGGAGACCAGGCCGAGGCCGACATTGTCCCAACAAATGCGATGGCATTCAGTATTTCCATCATATTAGACATATTTCTGCAATTCTTGACAAATGTGTACCACATGATATAATTACTGTATGTTAATTCTCGAGAACTTCGCAAGCCTTGTACATAGTCGAAATATAACTTCGAGATTGTATGCATGTAAACACATGGTGGATGTAATAGCAGTACTATTTTGAGCAGAAATAGCTTCAGCATACTAAGCAACATATAAATTGCTCAAATTGTAGTACACGATTCAGCACATTTGCCGACATCTTGGTTTACGGTGGAATTTCCTCTTACTTGATAGTAAGGTATTCGTTTCTATAGTCTTAAAGGACGTGTTTATAACTACGCTCATTGTGATCACGTATATCGTATTTGATCGTTGGCTCAACGTATATAGCGTGGAGGTATCATCTTTCACATAGAATACCTTGGCGCTGTGCTTGCATCTTTCGAACCATTAGGCTTCATATGCGTATCTGGATATTGCATGTGCCTTCCTTTGGTTGCATTTCACCTCGGACACTTCGTAATAGGCCACGTAGAAAATTATAAGGTTCCACCGAGATTTGAACTCGGATCGCTGGATTCAGAGTCCAGAGTGCTAACCATTACACCATGGAACCTTGAATTCCGACACCGGGAATCGAACCCGGGCCTCGTGGGTGAGAGCCACGTATCCTAGCCACTAGACCATGCCGGACGTGATTAAACGATCCTGTATACTGGGTAGCATTCGCCACATCGAGTCTCTTGGTTTGCGTTCTGCAGACATAATCCAAACAGTAG
Organism: Stratiolaelaps scimitus; assembly: GCA_019614645.1. NCBI lineage: Eukaryota > Metazoa > Arthropoda > Arachnida > Mesostigmata > Laelapidae > Stratiolaelaps > Stratiolaelaps scimitus. The sequence continues at coordinate 6,398,142 of JABWDB010000013.1, read as the reverse complement.
GTTATCTAGTGCATACCATTCAGCATTCAACGCGCGCCTGATGTCCTGTTGACAGAAGTGTGATTTAGCTATTGGTTAATTACAAAAGTGGGCGACAATTATTCCCGCTGAACGGCTGACAGTTATAGCATCCTCCTCGATATATTCTCGTCACATATTGGATTCCATACCTCTATTTCAACAGGAACTAATACTAATTTTCGTTTATAGCCACATCTTTTGCCTTCAACGTGGCATTTAACCATATTTGCACATCCATCATTTAGCAGAGGCTCAGAGTAAGCTAGTTCCGATGCTGGGTGCAATACATTGATTTTCCAACGAAACGTGTTTATTTCTTGATCTAGGTCGGGAAACGTGATTCATATTTTTACGCAAAAATATTTGTGTTCGCCCAATAAAAGTTTCGTGGCCCACGCAGGGATCGAACCTACGACCTTCGCGTTATTAGCACGACGCTCTAACCGACTGAGCTAGTGGGCCTGCGATTTACAAGAAAATGTATTTGCAGTCGGCACGTAGGAAACACAATGTATGTGTTTCCAATGGGCGAAGTTCTTTTTTACGATATTTTCTTACCGTCCCATGTAAGTTTCTTAGCAGAGATCGAGGTTAGAGTCCGGCGCGTGTCCGGTAGCGTAGTGCATTGATGTGTGCTTTGCAATCAGAGGAGACACGTAGGTGCACGGAAGAGATCCCCACCGTTGGACATTTGCATTTAAAAGGGTCCGTCTTACGAAGCAAAGATAAAAGCAATACCATGGATGTTAAATGTTGGTTGTGAGTCAGCCCGAATGATTTACTAGGTTAGCGTCGTAGAGCAAATACTTCCTAGTCTCACGGGGTGTTCTGTTTTGTAATTCAATCCGAAATTTTAACGCGGTTGTGTCGACATTTCGTATCGAGTTATCTTATCAATTAATTAGGTTTGTTTACATCAATTTTCCGATCATCCTGTTGCACGATCAAGATGTTAGTTTTCCAGCAGTACGATAACTGTCTGTGACAATAAATAAGATTTTGCGAAACCCAAAGTCACAAATTGAAATATCAGCGGAAGCGGTGGGGGTCAAACGATCGCTGTAATTATAATCTGTAGAGTATCTTCCTGAGCAAATATCCTGCAGTGGTTCACTTATAATTGAGGTAACGGATGATTTTACATGCGGATATTGCATCATCTATAGTTTCGAATTTTCATTGATATATTTTTCATTACTATGTTATACTTAGAGGCATACTCTTACTTCATACAATTGTCTCATTGTACAAAGCGCGAAGGTATCATCTTTCACATAGAATACCCTGGTATTATGCTTGCATCCGTTGGTAAGTACTTCTATGTGTATTATATATATCTATCTTGGGTTGAATTTCATAGAGGACACTTCGCAAGAGGTCACGAAAAAACTTCCAAGGTTCCACCGAGATTTGAACTCGGATCGCTGGATTCAGAGTCCAGAGTGCTAACCATTACACCATGGAACCTTGAATTCCGACACCGGGAATCGAACCCGGGCCTCGTGGGTGAGAGCCACGTATCCTAGCCACTAGACCATGCCGGATTGAGCAAACATTCTGCTGTACTTGGTAGCATCCGCCACACCGAGTCCTTGGTTTGCGTCCTGCTGACATAATCCAGACAGTTGATGATCTAGTGGATACCATTCAGCATTCAACGAGCGCCTGATGTCTTGTATACAGAAGTGTTCCAACCAGTCGTTTGAATATCGCTGGAAGATAGGTCAAACACCCTGAAACCAATGTGATTCTTATTGGTATATATCTCATTTGAATATGGTTGGAGGATGCTGCAGGCTATGTCCAGCGTTTGCCCAACCCTGAAAAGATATCTATTCTAACTCTTCGAAGCCCCGATACCAACAGAGGGAGTTCATTAGAGGATTACTTTTATATAAGGACTTGAACAAAAGCCAATACTTAGAAATGTATTTGAGTATTAATAAAATGACAATTGCAAGGTGTGGATGAGTCCCAAAATTCTTCCATCAGTCTCACCAATTATAGAGGCAGTGTTTCGTCGGCGAGTAGATATTCTGCCTCGCCCCAGTCTCCAGCGACAGCCCGTTTTAAAGGTCTCTAAAGAACGAGTCTTTTACGACAAGTCTCAGCGTTTCTATCGCAATCGGTTGAAATGCTAATTTACATTATTAACAAAATATGTCAATTGGCTTCAGAATGATATTTATATTACAAAATGTTGTACATCTATAATTTTGCTGAGGCTTACAATGTACAACTGAGAATCCGGGCAAAATTCCTCCATTTTTAAAACAAAGATGTTCATTTATAGGAATGCGGTCAATTAACATGATTCTACATTTGTATTTATATTCGCTTTCGCCCGATAAAAGTTTCGTGGCCCACGCAGGGATCGAACCTACGACCTTCGCGTTATTAGCACGACGCTCTAACCGACTGAGCTAGTGGGCCTGATAATTCGAATTCCCCGAAATGTAGCGACCGACGATACAAGAGATAATGTACGATGAAGAGAGAGAGAGAGAGAGAGTTGGCAATGAGCCAGGTCAACCTCAGGTTTTTTTAAAATTTTCCCAGCAAGTTTACCATTGACGGTCACCAGCAACGATCAACGACGCCCGCGAAGTTCGTCGTGATATTCTCGCGTAGGGAAGTGTTGAGACACGTGGATGCAGGGGTTTAATCCGCACCTTTGCACATCCAGATTTAAAAGGTGTCCGTCTTACGAAGCAATGCCGAAAGCAGTTCCGTTGACCTTAAATGCTGCCTGTCCGGAAAATCTACTAGGGAAGTAGATGTCTTCTCTGTTTTGATATGATACTACAGCACTTTTTACACGACAACGATAATGGGTGTCCTGGATTATGATCTATTCAGTGCGTTACGTAGAAGATAGATTGGCCTGGATATTGTATAACAGGAACAAGGAGGCCCCACTTTCCCAATCCTTAAGCGTGAGCAAAATCGAAATTGCGTTGAAAAGTATTCTAATTTGGAAGTGTTTCTAAATATTCAAAATTCACATAAGATTACCGGGCTGGAATGAATTGCCATTTGTGTAAGCGATTTTTGTGTAGCCGTTTATTATAGATATTCTTGGGCTCATGCGTGATTCAAACGTAAGCAGAAAAGTATTCTAGATAAAGTGAAATACATCTAAAAACACCTTCGTCTATATATTCTTAATAGGAACAAGAAGGCCCCACTTCCCCAATCCTTAAGCGTGCCCAAAATAGAAATTGCGTTGGAAAAGTATTCTTATTTGAAAGTGTTTCTATTTTCTATTCACATAAGATTACAGGGCTGAAGTGGAGTCAATAAATAAATGAATCAATTAATAATCTCGGGTGGCGTTTTGTGTTCGTGGCAAACAACTAGAACTATATGTTTTCCACCACCTTTGTGCTTGCATGCTGACAAATCAGTGTTGTACTAGATACCATCCTATCTGTTGTCTTCTAACAGTAGAATTCTGTACAGCCTACCCCATACTGGATCACGAAAAAACTTCGAAGGTTCCACCGAGATTTGAACTCGGATCGCTGGATTCAGAGTCCAGAGTGCTAACCATTACACCATGGAACCTTGAATTCCGACACCGGGAATCGAACCCGGGCCTCGTGGGTGAGAACCACGTATCCTAGCCACTAGACCATGCCGGACGTGCTGAAACGCTCTGGTGTACTTGGTAGCATCCGCCACATCGAGTCCTTGGTTTGCGCTCTGCTGACATTATCCAAACAGTAGACGATCTAGTGGATACCATTCAACATTTAACGCGCAATAACAATTGCAAGGTCTGGATACGTAAGCCAAAACTCTCTCAGCCATCTCATCATTAGAGAGATTTCATTCTAGTGGACTATAATACATTTTCCGGACTGGCCCACAGCCACCATTTAACGTCCACTATCTAGTGGATACCGTTCCTCATTCAATAATTGCCTGATATTATGTAAGCAAAGATGTTTCAACCGGTCACTTGGATATGTCTAACGCTTGCCCAACCCAGAAACCACTGATATTCTCGTACATGTGGGCGCATCAATCATTTGGTGGACGCACGGAACGGCCCACTTGAAACCGAGCAAATATTATACAAATTCTGTATGAATACCAAACATAAGGTGACAAAAAACTTGATTGGATTGCAGGCAAAGTTTCTTCAACGTCCCAAAATATAAGTTCACTTGAGTCAAACCTTGTTTTTTTTTTATAAATTATACCCTTATTGGTCACTTATTGAATTCGATCACAAAGCAAATGTACACGCAGTCAACAAGTGCCTGTCTGAGATTTCGTGATCGTCGATACTTCAATTGCCCTCGAGTTAACCCCATGTTATTTTCTTACCTTCGGGGACATTCTCGACTTGATCGTGTTCCGCAATAACAACCAGCGGCTGACAACGACGAATCAGGTCACCCGCTGTTTTTCCCTCGTCGTCGTTGTCGTTCATACAGTCCTGTGGCGGGGTCTTCTGGCTCAACACCGTCCAGTGTCCTAGAATTGTGATTTCTCCTGTACGCGTGGAAGATAGATCGATATTGTTGTAAGCGAGAATCGCAGTTTACCGATTTGCACGCGACATGTACCTCCCCACTACTTGATAGGGTCGTGCCTTAGTGCGTATGTTCCCCTTGAATTATCGGTTATGACGGCGTGGACTTGAGCACGCCTCTATTCTCAGCCATCGCGTCGCTCATCGGGCTTTCAATGTTGTCCTACTAGGACGAGACGACTCTGTTACAGGAGGAGCTCGGGGTTAGGGCTCGGCTGTGGGGGTGAAAAATGTACAACTGCAACACCGCCGTCCTGAGTTGGTCAGGTCAGCGCTCTTGCCGCCAACACTCGACGACCGAGTGACTCTACCCGAAGGTAGTCTGTCTTTCCGATCAGAAAGGAGCTTGGAGACGAATGTTCTTCCGCGTCGCGGTTCCGAGCCGCAGACGAAGCGAAACATCGGATCGCCGAGAGATCGTCCAAAGACTTCGTCGGTCCACCGTCGGCCGTGTCTGCCCGTCCGTCCGGCCGGCCGCCCATCGGGCTGACTCGATCCGGAGGAGTGAGTGGTCCATCGCGTGAGGTGGACGTATCATACGATCTTATCCGAGATCTGACTGCCCTAGAGATGAGCCCTAGACCTCACACGGACATGCTTGCGCACAGACAAAACACTGCACAGGAATAAGCTGCCGATAGCTTGAGGCCGATAGCTCCCTCATGCTCTTCTGCTGCTGGTGCAGCCGCTGCTGCATTTCAGATCATGGCCAGCGTAGAAGCAGATCACCAGAGAAGATGGATGGAGGAACGGATCGAGAAGGGAGCATACAACGCATCGACGAAGTCGAGTGCGAGAGAGTAGTCGAGAGCCGGCGGACGCGTGGCGGTGTGCGCTTCAAATCTAATTCAGTAGATTACATGAGACGGTACGGGTAGCAACGCTAAGAACCGACTCCCCTCCTCGTATACGACGTATCGTTCTTATCCGTCCCGTATGCGGCATAACACGGTCATATCAAGGCAATCAGACGAAACAAAACGAAGTCTGATTAAAAAGCGTGAGGTCAGAAGTAGATCGCATTCGTGAAGATACAACTTGTAACGAATACAGGTTTCGACTCGACAGATGTGTCCAAGTAGGCACAGGCACGGGTTGTTTGAGAAATTTGGCGAAAAACTAGTCATATTTCTCCATGTCCCTGTTAGCATGATTAGTTACCCGCTTAACAAAAGAACGAATTATTCAATGCAAAGTTCATAGACAAATTTGTCAATACGCCTTCCAAGTACGCTCCCCGTGGGATCGTCTATAGGAGTGAATCCCTAGGATAACGGTTACGCCACTTTTCCAATGCGTGTTGCAAAAGATAACGACGCTACTTCTTAATCGCCCTGTATATTGCCTTTAATAGGGTGTATACTTTTACATTCCAAGTGAGTGAGGTGCATGTAATGAGTTCAGCGGATATGGCATGCACAACGGTCTTTTGCGCAAAATTAGGCATCAGCGGCAATTCCATTTGCTTGCTAGCGTCACTATATTCTGGGTATATTTTTCAAGCTATGTTGCACTAAATTGTCTAGTTGCTGAGACATTTCAATATATATATATATATATATATATATATATTGAAATGTCTCAGCAACTAGACAATTTAGTGCAACATAGCTTGAGAAATAACCCAGAATATATATATATAATATAGAATATATATATATATAATATATATAATATATTAAAAGTTGTCAGTTTTCTTGCTGCTTCCTTATCTCGTAATATTAATAAAATTAGGCATCAGCGGCAATTCCATTTGCTTGCTAGCGTTACTATATTCTGGGTATATTTCTCAAGCTATGTTGCACTAAATTGTCTAGTTGCTGAGACATTTCAATATATATAGTATATATTATACTATATATATTGAAATGTCTCAGCAACTAGACAATTTAGTGCAACATAGCTTGAGAAATATACCCAGAATATAGTAACGCTAGCAAGCAAATGGAATTGCCGCTGATGCCTAATTTTATTAATATTACCAGATAAGGAAGCAGCAAGAAAACTGACAACTTTTAATATATTATATATATTATATATATATACATCTATTCAGGTATTATATATATATATGTATATATAGACAGAGAGAGAGGGATCATGTATTCATTCAGTGGAACAACTTAAGGGGCAGTATCCAATGTTACTTAGCTGTGCGTGTCGCACAATGTGATTACACGGAGATGAGCTGAGAGATGTATTGTACTTTCAATAGTTTCGATCTTGATCTTACGAAACAATCCGCAGCTTGACTTGTACTGATTAAATTTGATATCGCATCGCGTGCAATCGCAATCAGCACGCTGGCGTTGCTGGGCAAAGCCAACCCATGCAAGGCTAGAACAACGTAGTGATGTAATCGAATGATGTGGATTTCTACCGAGCACTGGCGGATATGTTACCTCGTGTCGCGAAAACCAAATAACCGTTTGGGCCGTAACCTAAAGGTTAAGAGCTGAGGCCTGTCAGATAGGGGAGCAGCTGAGGGTCAGCTCGAAAAAAGAGAAAAATAAAATAAGAGAAATAACCGTTTGTAGAAACGAGCAATCAATTGCAGGTGGTCATTGCGGATGGAGTCATCGAACAGGATTGTATAAGTATTAGCCATGTTCATTGGCTACCATTAATATGTTTGGCAATCGTTCATATTATTTATAATAATATCTTATTAATAATTACTACTGATAATATTAATAGCCACATTTCTGATACATAGTCAGCATAGTTACCATAGTCACGATCACCAGAAACCGAGTCAACATCTGTCGGAACACTTATAGTTGGATGATGTCAGGCACTCGTTGAAGGCTGAGCGATTAAATAAAACAGTGTGGCCAATATGTCAGCGGTGTAAATCAATTACGCAGTGATGACGAGTGTACCTCCGAGGTTAACCAATGGATCCTATTCCCGACGGTGGAAATTTGGTTTTATTGTGTAATCGTTAGCACCATGGTCTCAAAATCGAATAAGTTTAAATCCCACAGTGACCTGCATCAAGTATCAACGGTAACGTTGTAATTCGGAGGCCCACTAGCTCAGTCGGTTAGAGCGTCGTACTAATAGTATCTATGGAAGCAGTTTCGAGAGGAAACACTGCCTCTATAATTGGTAGATGGCTGAGAGAGTTTTGGCTTACGTATCCAGACCTTGCAATTGTTATTGCACGTTAAGTGCTGAATGGTATCCACTAGATCGCCTACTGTTTGGATTATGTCAGAAGGGCGCAAACCAAGGGCTCTATGTGGCGGATGCTACCAAGTACACCAGAGCGTGTTAGCACGTCCGGCATGGTCTAGTGGCTAGGATACCTGGCTCTCACCCACGAGGCCCGGGTTCGATTCCCGGTGTCGGAATTGAAGGTTCCATGGTGTAATGGTTAGCACTCTGGACTCTGAATCCAGCGATCCGAGTTCAAATCTCGGTGGAACCTTCGAAGTTTTTTCGTGATCCAGTATGGGGTGGGCTGTACAGAATTCTACTGTAAGAAGACAACAGATAGGATGGTATCTAGTACAACACTGATTTGTCAGCATGCAATCACAAAGGTGGTGGAAAACATATAGTTCTACCTGTTTGCCACGAAGACGAAACGCCACCCGAGATTATTAATTAATTCATTTATTTATTGACTCCACTTCAGCCCGGTAATCTTATGTGAATTTTGAATATTTAGAAACACTTCCAAATTAGAATACTTTTCAACGCAATTTCTGTTTTGCTCACGCTTAAGGATTGGGAAAGTGGGGCCTCCTTGTTCCTGTTATACAATATCCAGGCCAATCTATCTTCTATGTAATGCACGGAATAGATCATAATCCAGGACACCCATTATCGTTGTCGTGTAAAAAGTGCTGTAGTATCATATCAAAACATAGAAGACATCTACTTCCCTAGTAGATTTTCCGGGCAGGCAGCATTTAAGGTCAACGGAACTGCTTTCGGCATTGCTTCGTAAGACGGACACCTTTTAAATCTGAATGTGCAAAGGTGTGGATTAAACCCCTGCGCCCACGTGTCTCAACACTTCCCTACACGAGAATATCACGACGAACTTCGCGGTCGTCGTTGATCGTTGCTGGTGACCGTCAATGGTAAACTTGCTGGGAAAGTTTTAACAAAACCTGGGGTTGACCTGGCTCATTGCCAACTCTCTCTCTTTCTCTCTCTCTCTCTCTTCATCGTACATTATCTCTTATATCGTCGGTCGCTACATTTCGGGAAATCCGAATTATAAGGCCCACTAGCTCAGTCGGTTAGAGCGTCGTGCTAATAACGCGAAGGTCGTAGGTTCGATCCCTGCGTGGGCCACGAAACTTTTATCGGGCGAAAGCGAATATAAATGCAAATGTAGACCATGTTAATTGACCGCATTCAATAAATGAACATCATTGTTTTAAAAATGGAGGAATTTTGCCCGAAATCTCAGTTGTACATTGTAAGCCTCAGCAAAATTATAGATGTACAACATTTTGTAATATAAATATCATTCTGAAGCCAATTGACATATTTTGTTAATAATGTAAATTAGCATTTCAACCGATTGCGATAGAAACGCTGAGACTTGTCGTAAAAGACTCGTTCTTTAGAGACCTTTAAAACGGGCTGTCGCTGGAGACTGGGGCGAGGCAGAATATCTACTCGCCGACGAAACACTGCCTCTATAATTGGTGAGACTGATGAAAGAATTTTGGGATTTATCCACACCTTGCAATTGTCATTTTATTAATACTCAAATACATTTCTAAGTATTGGCTTTTGCTCAAGTCCTTATATAAAAGTAATCCTCTGATGAACTCCCTCTGTTGCCATCGGGGCTTCGAAGAGTCCGAATAGATATCTTTTCAGGGTTGGGCAAACGCTGGACATAGCCTGCAGCATCCTCCAGCCATATTGAAAACGAGATATATACCAATGAGAATCACATTGGTTTCAGGGTGTTTGACCTATCTTCCAGCGATATTCAAACGACTGGTTGGAACACTTCTGTATACAAGACATCAGGCGCTCGTTGAATGCTGAATGGTATCCACTAGATCATCAACTGTCTGGATTATGTCAGCAGGGCGCAAACCAAGGACTCGATGTGGCGGATGCTACCGAGTACAGCAGAATGTTTGCTCAATCCGGCATGGTCTAGTGGCTAGGATACGTGGCTCTCACCCACGAGGCCCGGGTTCGATTCCCGGTGTCGGAATTCAAGGTTCCATGGTGTAATGGTTAGCACTCTGGACTCTGAATCCAGCGATCCGAGTTCAAATCTCGGTGGAACCTTGGAAGTTTTTTCGTGACCTCTTGCGAAGTGTCCTCTATGAAATTCAACCCAAGATAGATATATATAACACACATAGAAGTACTTACCAACGGATGCAAGCATAATACCAGGGTATTCTATGTGAAAGATGATACCTTCGCGCTTTGTACAATGAGACAATTGTATGAAGTAAGAGAATGCCTCTAAGTATAACATCGTAATGAAAAATATATCAATGAAAATTCGAAACTATAGATGATGCAATATCCGCATGTAAAATCATCCGTTACCTCAATTATAAGTGAACCACTGCAGGATATTTGCTCAGGAAGATACTCTACAGATTATAATTACAGCGATCGTTTGACCCCCACCGCTTCTGCTGATATTTCAATTTGTGACTTTGGGTTTCGCAAAATCTTATTTATTGTCACAGACAGTTATCGTACTGCTAGAAAACTAACATCTTGATCGTGCAACAGGATGATCGGAAAATTGATGTAAACAAACCTAATTAATTGATAAGATCACTCGATACGAAATGTCGACACAACCGCGTTAAAATTTCGGATTGAATTACAAAGCAGAACATCCCGTGAGACTGGGAAGTATTCGCTCTACGACGCTAACCTAGTAAATCATTCGGGCTGACTCATAGCCAACATTTAACATCCATGGTACTGCTTTTAGCTTTGTTTCGTAAGACGGACCCTTTTAAATGTAAATGTGCAACGGTGGGGATCGCGCACAGTTCACCTACGTGTCTCCTCTGATTGCAAAGCGCACACAAATGCACTACGCTACCGGACACGCGCCGGACTCTAACCTCGATCTCTACTAAGAAACTTACATGGGACGGTACGAAAATATCGTAAAAAAGAACTTCGCCCATTGGAAACACATACATTATGTTTCCTACGTGCCGACTGCAAATACATTTTCTTGTAAATCGCAGGCCCACTAGCTCAGTCGGTTAGAGCGTCGTGCTAATAACGCGAAGGTCGTAGGTTCGATCCCTGCGTGGGCCACGTAACTTTTATTGGGCGAACACAAATATTTGGGCGGCTTACGTTACCCGACCTAAATCAAGAAATAAACACGTTTCGTTGGAAAATCAATGTATTGCACCCAGCATCGGAGCCAGCTTACTCTGAGCCTCTGCTAAATGATGGATGTGCAATATGGTTAAATGCCACGTTGAAGGCAAAAGATGTGGCTATAAACGAAAATTAGTGTTAGTTCCCATTGCAATAGAGGCATAGAAACCAATATTTGACGAGAATATATCGAGAGGGATGCTATAACTGTCACCCGTTCAGCGGGAATAATTGTCGCCTACTTTTATAATTGACCAATAGCTAAATCAAATCGTTAAATATTTGGCGGTATCGGTTCCTTAAAGATCTTTCAAACGGACTTTTACTGATGACCGAGGCGAGGAAGAATATCAACGGCAGCAGTTTCGCAAGGCAACACTACCTCTATAATTAGTGCGAGGGATGAGAGAGATTTGACACTCGTGTCCAGACCTTGCAATTGTCATTTTACTAGTACTCAAATACATTTTTAAGTAATAGATCTTGTTGAGCTTTAATTAATAAAATATGTAATCCTCTGACGTGTTCCCCCTGTGCACATCGTGGTTTCGACAAGGAAGAATCACATTCGTTTTAGGGTGTTTGACCTATCCTCCAGCGGTATTCAAACGACTGGTTGGAACACTTCTGTCTACAGGACATCAGGCGCGCGTTGAATACTGAATTGTATCCATTAGATCATCAACTGTCTGGATTATGTCAGCAGGGCGCAAACCAAGGACTCGATGTGGCGGATGCTACCAAGTACACCAGAATGTTTGAACAATCCGGCATGGTCTAGTGGCTAGGATACGTGGCTCTCACCCACGAGGCCCGGGTTCGATTCCCGGTGTCGGAATTCAAGGTTCCGTGGTGTAATGGTTAGCACTCTGGACTCTGAATCCAGCGATCCGAGTTCAAATCTCGGTGGAACCTTGGAAGTTTTTTCGTGATCCAGTATGGGGTAGGCTGTAAAGAAGTCTACTGTATGAAGACAACAGATAGGATGGTATCTAGTACAACACTGAATTGTCAGCATACAAGCACAGAGGTGATGGAAGACATTATAGTTCGCGGATTTCTACCGAGCACTGGAGGATATGTTATCTCGTGTGGAAAACCAAATAACCGTTTGTAGAAACGAGTAATCAATTGCAGGTGGTCATTGCGGATGTGCTCATCGAACAGGATTGTATAAATATTAGCCATGTTCATTGGCTACCATTAATATATTTGGCAATCGTTCATATTATTTAGAATAATACCTTACTAATAATTACTACTGATAATAATAATAGCCACATTTCTGATACATATTCAGCATAGTTACCATAGGCACCATCACCAGAAGCCTAGCCAACATCTGTAGGAACACTTATAGTTGGATGATGTCAGCCACTCGTTGAATGCTGAGCGATTAAATCAAACAGTGTGGCCAATATGTCAGCGGTGTAAATCAATTACGCAGTGATGACGAGTGTACCTCCGAGGTTAACCAATCTGGGATCAAGTCGTGGCAGGGTGTAGTCACTAGGATATGTGGCACTTATCTGGATCCCATTCCCGACGGTGGAAATTTGGTTTTATTGTGTAATCGTTATCACCATGGTCTCAAAATGGAATAAGTTTAAATCCCACTGTGACCTTCATCAAGTATCAACGGTAACGTTGTAATTCTAAGGCCCACTAGCTCAGTCGGTTAGAGCGTCGTGCTAATAACGCGAAGGTCGTAGGTTTGATCCCTGCGTGGGCCACGAAACTTTTATCGGGCGAAATCGAATATTTGGGTAAAAATATGAATCACGTTACCTGACCGCAATCAATAACTGAACACATTTCTTTGGGAAATCAATGTGTTCCGTTATTAACGTTCCTCCGATAAATGATGGATTTTCCTTGCCTCCAGTAGTTGTTGCAATAGAGGAATTGGGACTCTTCGTCAAATATCAGTTCCTTAAAGGTCCTTCAAACTGGCTATTTCTGAAGACCTAAGCGAGGAGCAATATAGGAAGCAGTTTCGAGAGGAATCGCTGCCTCTATAATTGATGAGATGGTTGCGAGAGTTTTAGCTTACGTATCCAGACCTTGCAATTGTTATTGCGCGTTAAATGTTGAATGGTATCCACTAGATCACCTACTGTCTGAATTATGTCAGCAGGGCGCAAACCAAGGACTCGATGTGGCGAATGCTACGAAGTACACCAGAGCGTCTTAGCACGTCCGGCATGGTCAAGTGGCTAGGATACGTGGCTCTCACCCACGAGGCCCGGGTTCGATTCCCGGTGTCGGAATATGAGGTTCCATGGTGTAATGGTTAGCACTCTGGACTCTGAATCCAGCGATCCGAGTTCAAATCTCGGTGGAACCTTAGGATTTATTTTTACGTGACCTCTTGCGAAGTGTCCCCGATAAAATTCTACCAAACGAAAGCACATGCAATATAAATATATAACACACATGTAAAATCATTCGTTACATCAATTATGAATGAACCACTGCAGGATATTTGCTCAAAGAGATACTATACAGATCATAATTACAGCAATTGTTTGAGCCCCCTCTTCCGCTGATATTTCAACTTCGGATTTCACGAGATCTTATTTGTTGAGAGTTATCGTACTGCTGGAAAGACAACGTCTTGATTGGAAAATTAATTTGAACAAGTCTAATTAATTGAAAAGATAATTCAATACGACGTTGCCCGCGTTACAATTTCGGATTGAATTAACAAAAAGTACACAGGGTGAGACTGTGAGAAGTATTCGCTCTCTAACGCTAACCTAGCAGGCCTCGTTGATCGTAGCCAGCGATCTCTACTGGAAAACTTACATGGGACGGTGAGAAAATATCGTAAGAATAACTTCGCCCATTGGAAACCACATACATTGTGTTGCTCTACGTGTCGACGGCAAATAAATTTTCTTGTAAATCGCAGGCCCACTAGCTCAGTCGGTTAGAGCGTCGTGCTAATAACGCGAAGGTCGTAGGTTCGATCCCTGCGTGGGCCACAAAACCTTTTTTAGACAAATACGAATGTCAAGACACAAAGATAAATCATGTTAATTGACCGCATTGAAGAAATCAACATCTTTGTTTCAAAAATGGAGGAATTTCGCCCGGATTCTGAGTTGTACATTGTATGCCCCAGCCGAGTTATAGATGCGAAATCAAATGGTGAAATATAAACATCTCTCTGAGGTCAATTAACATACTTTGTTAATAATATTAATTAGCACTTTTTCCGATTGCACTTGAGACGTTGAAACTTGCCGTAAATGGTCAGTTTCTTAGAGATCTTTAAAACGGGTTGTTACTGGAGACTGCGGCGAGGCAGAATATCTACGGTAGCTGTTACTGGCAGCAGTATCGAGATGAAACACTGTATTTTTAATTGGTGAGAAGAATGACCACATGGTGAAATATAAACATCACTCTGAGGCCAATTAACATATTAACATATAATAACTAACATGAACGAGTTTTGGCAAATGTATACAGACCTTGCAATTGTCATTTTATTAATACTCAAATACACTTCTAAATATTGGCTTTTGTTCAGCTTTAATAAAGGTAGTGATGTGTCCCCCTGCAGACATCGTGATTTACTGGTTGGAACACTCCCTCCTGTAGGACATCGGGCATTCCTGGAATGCTGGATGGTATCCACTAGATCATCAACTGTCTGGATTATGTCAGCAGAGCGCAAACCAAGGGCTCGATGTGGCGGATGCTACGAAGTACACCAGAGTGTTTTAGCACGTCCGGCATGGTCTAGTGGCTAGGATACGTGGCTCTCACCCACGAGGCCCGGGTTCGATTCCCGGTGTCGGAATATGAGGTTCCATGGTGTAATGGTTAGCACTCTGGACTTTGAATCCAGCGATCCGAGTTCAAATCTCGGTGGAACCTTCATTATTTTTACTTAAGTGAATTCTTGTGGAATGTCTCAATTGAGCCCCTCAAGGTTTTACCATTGAGAGGTGTACGCCGAATCTACCACTGGTTGACAGTCTCAATCTATGTGAGACTTGCGCATACGAGCTTCTTTCAGTGATTTATGCTAAACCCATTTTGAACAATCTCGAAAGCTGCGATTACAAGAGTGCCCCGTGTTTTCTGTGTTATTGAAACAATACACCATGTTCGCTTGTGAAGTGTGCGTTAAAACAAATCTTCTATTTTTGTTCTGCTGATCTTTCATTCATTCAGACATGTCGTGAAATTTTTTTATTTTATTTTTTTTATATTACAAGGGGACGGTGTTGCCGTGCTAATCCATGTCAACATCGTGACTGTCTCGCCCAACTTCTGGAACATTGAGGATGTTCAACAGCACCGCACTTCCTGTATTTGCAATCCTTCAGTAAAAGCGGCGGTGAGATGTGTACAAACTCAGCCACGAGCACCACACATCCCCCGTGGCGTGCGGACATGACCATATCGCGGAGGTTTATATTGCATGAAGTAATCGTCGAAGAAGTTCGTGTTTTGAACAGAAATAAGCAGCCTCCTAAATGAAAGGCGTGACGCGTTTAGAGGGAGAGAGCATCCAGATGTTGTAGGGCCTTATTTGAACGCTCATAAATAAACAAATCGATCATAAAATATTTGTAAAAATAATAATGTTTTAGATGCTCGTACGTCGAATGAGGACACGCATGCGGGCGCGTGTATGTCTGGAGCACTGCAGCGATCGGCTGCCGGTTACCTACGTTACCGTTTGCCAGCTAACGTCGAAGACGGGTTGTGCCGAATGTCTAGCGGATGAAATTCAAAAAGAGAACGGTTCCGCAAATATATTCAGCAGATCCTGACAGACAGACCAAGAGAGCTGGACCCCTGGCCGGTCACGGACGCACACACATACATACGCCATCCAAACCGATCCAAAGCTCGACACGCAGACATTCATGCGGCATGGAGGATTGATGCTGCCCAGGTAAGGCAGGTCCCATCCGTGCCACCATCCAGCGGGGCCTCCACCGAATATGTCAGGGCCACGACGTTCAGAAGAAAAACCCTGTGATACAAAGACGCTGAGCAGTACGAGCGTGCCGAGAAAGGAGAGAGAAAGCACCAGTGGGTCCTGAGTGAACAAAGACGCTGGTAGTGAACGAAGCAGAAACAAGGACGAAGGTAATCTTGTTGGATTGGCGTGTCACCTAACAGCAGCAGCAGCAGCAGCCGCTGCTGGCTGGGGCACTGCAAGCGTTAAGCCTCGCGCGTCGAGAGACAGATATCGGTCTCTCAGCATTTCACGCTGTGGCGAACAGAGGGGCCTGTGGACGCATGACACACACGCAGTCACATGTATGTGTGTGTATATATATATATATATATGTAGCCATGTTCAATGGCACACAGCGAATATAACCTATCATTGCGGTAGAAAGAAAAGCCGGGAGCTTTGATTTGGTCTTCATCAATGATCTGTTAGTGAATCGGTACCTTTTGAACGCAATCACTGCGCAATGTGCCTGCACTCAGAGGCAACGGACACCGATGGTATGATTCGTATTTGCGCTGTTAGGTATTGCAGAGATTATATATTCGTATACCTGTGCCGTAAAGCTTCGGGCAAACTCGTCGCTTTAACTCAATTGCTGTTAAGGGATGATTGTTCATTGTACAGAAGTGGGGACGGTGGGCACGACATATAACATGTGTATCAAGACCTCGTCACTTCGTTGAAAATTCGCTGTAAAATTTAGGCGATTAGAACTCAGAAGCATAACTACATATTTGGCATCCGTATCACATGTCAAATGGTGTTATGTGATCTCTATCAATCACATCGCTCGCTTTCTCAATTGTCCACGTATTCCATGAGTTGATGTCGTTACAGATATTTGTCTTATGTCGAAACGGGTGACAAAAGGAGGTAGGCGATTTTTGGCACGAATATTGTTGGGAAACGATCGCTCCACAGCGATGCATCGTCCTATACAAATGTAGGGAACTGAACTGCGTGAGACCTAAAAGTGACGGAAGTGCAGCGAGAGCCCTCGTGAAACTTTGTGAAATTGAGACTGGATAGCGAAATGATTATTTTTTCTACAGAAGACGTCCAGCCATATGAGGACTATATACGGATACTCAGAATTGATTACTCGATGGTCGTAGGTGTGAAGGTCAGCCAGGTCTATTTCGCTTAGATATCCGCGTATCGGGGACCGCGAAGCACGATGCTAACTACTACGCCACATTGGATAAATAAGGCATCGAGAATAGGTGAGTAATGTCCTCAGGGTAGTGAATGTCCCCGAAGTTCCCCACACGCGAATCGTGGCAGAACGTATACGTTTGTACTCACCCCAGTAACTTGCGTTGTGGCGTTGCTTAACAGGCAGGGATTTTGTCTATATATTGCTTTTTAATGAGTATCAAAGTCTTGAAATCCAATGAAACTGATTAGTATTGGCGGCGACCGAAAGCTGCCGTTGAGTTGAGGTGGTAGTGGTCACAATCTATGTATCAGATGCTCACATTGCAACTAGATATATTATACATGCAGTTATATCGATCTCAGGGTCTTTTGCAGCGCGAGATTATCACGGAGCTAAATGGATGATATTATGTTTTAGTGATGTGGATCGATTCTCGGCGAAGCTATGTACAGGCCAAACGTTGGTACCTTCTCCTATAGAATCACACGTGCCTTTCGAAACTGCGCCTTTTAGGATACTGTACAAGAAGAACTATGTGTCTAACAATAGCTGTACGTGTATAGTAGTATCGAAACAGCTCGTGGGTATGTCTGATATCATCGGCCATGCCTATGTAGCATGAGGACTGCCATACTAAATGGTCGTTTGCACGCGAGACATTAGGGGGTTTGCCGGTGAGACTGAAGTCGTCTGGATCGGATTGGATCAATGATATGATCGAGTCATTATTACGACGATTCTCTCGATGGAGTCGAACTCAAAAATACGAAAGTGGGTGAATTTTGCTTATGTAGCTATGGCGCTATTCCTCACTCTGGTCGTTGACACCCGGCCGGTAATATCCATAAGTTTCAATAATAACCATTGAGTAGGTCTCGTGACATGACCTTCTAATCACCTTTTCGCGTTATCAAGTAAGTGATTAGTTCCTTATTTAACGCAATATCAAGATTGCTTATGTCCCGAACAAGACGTAACCTAAGTACATGTATCTATTTCCCTATCCTCGTCAACCTGTTACTCCGTATGAAGCCGCACGCTTAAGTGACTCGAGATGAGTCTCTACGTCCAGCTAAGTGATATCTGTGGAAAGACTTACAGGTGGAGATATCGAAGTGGATTTACAAGCGAATATATTATGCTATAATATGTCAGCCTTGAGCTAAAGTAATACAAAATTCGTTTCGAACCAAGACCCAAGTCGACGAGGTTCAGGGTTTTAGTGGATGACGCAGTGCCAGATGAATACCTTAACTGTGAGGTCTGGTCTGTGTAACGCCTGTAGCCCTTGCTTTCTAAAGAAAAAAAATAAGATTGTACTATGTCACTCCGCTCTTTCCTGCAATGACACCGTAGCCAATTGTCATCTAAATCGAACGAATGCCACTCAGCATCATCATAGTTCTAAGTTCGGTCTATGTCCATAAGTGGCTGATCTGATCTGCCTGCTTCCACGAATGAGTTCGTTACGTAGTCTATTAGCCAGGAGGCAGTGAGAAGCAATCAGATATGAGTAGGTGATCGATTATTATTTGCCTGCCAGATTCAAGATAGGATATTCGACTAGATCTGTTAGAACTCTCTCCGTGCCGTACGATTCCGGCCACACGTGCGAATGAGGCCCGCGACCCTCGGGGCAGGTTGAGGGAACGCCCAATTGATATATCTATTTAGTGATCTGCTGTTCCCTGCCCGCGATGACCTATGCTGGCGAACGGCGAACCGATCTAGCTGAAGACGGCCTTCGGTCTTTGGATTGTGTTTCGCCAGGGCTACTTCCACTTCTACCATTATTGCTACTTAAGTACCCAAGTACTTTTGAGCTGTACCTCAACTGTTCCTCTATGTGACAGGCCTCTAGAGCACCTATTATTGCACCCATTATTTCTACTACTGTTCCTTCTCGTACATAAGTCGCCCAATCGAATGATGGTGGCTAACCAAAATTGATCCATTGTACCATATGATTGCCGCTAATAGAAACTGAGAAGTTGGCCTCGAAGAGGTCGCGAAATGAAGAGGTCAACGTTGGAGATATCGGCACTGACGTACATAGCCTCGCCGTTAACCTTTGTCGTGTGACGTGGCCTTCGTGGAGGTGATATTGCGTGAAGAAGGATGCGAGCAAGTGATCGTAGACAAACGCAGTCAGACTAGTACGACCGGACGTGAACAACATGTGCCGCTACATTCTGCATAGGGGTCAATATTGAGGTCAATATTGTGTCTAAACCCTCCGCATTCAGCGTGTTGCCCGACGTTACCCAAAACACCAATATGTTAAAGCTGATTCGTCGCTCATATGGGACGCGTAGGAAAATCTACGCGTCAATTAGGAAATAAGTGGATTTGGAGTTATAGCAGGCTACAGTGTTTCTTTATTGTGAAAAGGACGGTGGTGAGAAATGAAGTACAATGTTAACAATAACGTTATTGTGCTATTGTAGAGGGCGAGGACGCTTAATCAGACTGGCTAAAGCTTCAATCCGTGTATATAAAAATAAAATCCCTCATTTGCTAATCGTGAATCTATATTTTCTTCTAAGTTCTCTACGTTCATCGTTATATTAGCATGTATCCTGTTCCCGGATGACATGACATGACGACAGATATGGTATATACATGCCTGGTTGTAATTCTAGGCTAAGGGAGGTACCGCGCCGACAACCTGGACCGAGGACCTCCCTGTCTCTGTCTCACTGGCCACCAACCTGACATTTGCCCAAACGCCCCCCCCCCCCCTCCCTGCAACGACACGGTGTCCCGATTCTTGTCTCTTATACCGGATAGATAGTATTTACCAGCCGGGCCATAGCATGTCGGCCTGCACACGACACCGGACATCTAGTGAGACAAGCGGAACCTGCGACACGGATTAACCCCCCGTATCCGACGACCTGCCTGTCGTCGGGTCACGGCGTTACACTCACGCCCAAGACGGGACCGGTCATCCAGTGGCGAGCGGGAAGAAGTAAGGTGCGAAAGGTGCAGTGGTCCACCGTTCCTGCAGGGATGTAATCGGCACGCAGGCCCATAGAGCCCTCTGTGGACAACTCGACGGTTGGATGGGTATAGGGGCAGAACCTGGATAGCTTGGCCGTCAACCTCCCCCTCTCTTTCTCGCTATATATATATATATATATATAGCGAGGGAGGGAGAGAGAGAGAGAGAGTGAGAGAGGGACATAGATATATACCGGGTGGGTTCATCATCAGAGTCGTGCTTGTTGTTATCGTCATAGTTGCCCGCCAACCCGCCTGCCTATCGGCCAGTGTAGTAGCCGCTGTTGTGTGCGCGCATCATTGTCCCGTTCGTTGGTTAGGCGGAACAATTACGCCGATTGGCAGCTCGCGTGACGCACGTCCTTCGCCTCCATCCGCTTAGGCTGTGTCCCGGCCCGGTCCGCTGCTTTTCCAACATCACTCCCCGCCCCAATCCCCTTGGTACCCTTCGTGCCTTTGGTACGTTTACGGCATAGAAAAAAAGAATGGCTGCGTCCGCCCGCCCGCCCGTCCGCCCGCTCGCTCATACACGCACAGCTACACACGGCCACAAACCGCCGGCAAGGACAGTCACATTATATCGTTTTATCTTATTGACTTTGTCTCTCTTTGTCTTCCGCGGCCACACATTCTCGATCTTACCGTACAAGCTCGACCCCATGATGTTTTTCGATCCTGCGTTGACGCTGCCCCGGGGCTCCTTGCCATTTATTTCTGGGCGACTTGCTTGTCCGCCGAGAGACGATGAGTAGAGTGAACGTGGACGAGGAGGGGACTACTTTAGCGATACCGGCCATGGCTCCCTACAGCGTTCGACTCGACCTGGATCTGGCTGGCGGCAGGACGATGATCAATGCTATGAGACACAGATTCGAGTCCATTGGCGAAACACCCACATCAGCGGAACGCACACGGGCACCGCCACACAAGTACACTGTGAAGAGCAGAGTCTCGCTGCTCGCGCAGTAATGACACAACGAAGCGTACTTCTGACCATTATCGGATAAAGAATTTGAGAGTTGCAGACAATAGACTCACTTGATCGGCCACTGCCGTGGCCTCGGCTGCCGATGTGGGCCGATCTAGTGGGGGCTATCGGGGCTATTTGAACTTCAGTTCTATTCCACTCCTCGCCCTCCTCTCCTTCTCTCGCTCTCTCTCGAGAAGTTGGCACAGACCAACTGATGATAGCGTTGGCGTGATATATAATATCGTGCCAATGGTACGTTAATGGAGTCAAGTTGCTCGCGCACTTCCATAGCTCATCGCTGATCTGAGTGTAGCGGTGGCAGTGCGCTGTTGCTCGAAATAGTTCGGTCGCCAGGTATGAACATATCGCGTTGTTATTATGGAACCGATAGATGAAGCAGTGAACGCTATTGCACTGCGATCGAATCGACGCATCACAATCATCAACGGTGAGTTTGGGGAAGACGATTAAAGTTCGCCACAGTGAGGCCAATTTCGGATGAACCCTGATCAAAAGTCAACCTCGCGCTTACTTTAGTCGCTGACGTTGTCGTTGAGTTGTTTTTTTTTCAATCACATTACGCTCACAGTCGAGATTTCCTTTCTCATTGCGTTTCATCGTTATAGCAGGCTTATTAATACCTGTTTGCGTTCAACTAGGCGCGTACATTAGGCGAGCTCAATTGAAGTTCAATTAACGCTGTCCACAATTCGCCGCTAACGGTACCCAAGCATGACAATTCACCGTTAGCCATAGTAGCACAGTCTGCGAACAAACATCTGTGGCGAATTAGCTCCAAATGATTCCTGCTACATTCGCGCGAGAGACGAATGCTACATTTACCAAGTGCAGGAAGCAGTAGTATACTGAAATACATCGCGTACAGTAGCATCTAGCTGCGTAGTGCGTCACCGCGACTGGCAGCACTCCCACAAACGCCAGCTTCCATTTACAGCGCCGTCGCACAACGACCATCCAACTTTATCCAGACCTTTTTCGAAGCTCGCTGCGAGTTTCAGCGTAGCCAGCAGACAGCGAACGCCACGGCAAAAATCCGATATTTTTATTGCCAACTTCCGGCGGGATGCTGGCGGAGGGACGGGACGGTCGGAGCCAGCGAGATTTTTCGCCAACAAGGGGTTCGCTCACCTCACTAGCGATCACAGTCGAGCAGATTTTCCTCTAGTATAACTGACTTGCCGGTCTCCCCACTACAGCAGTCAACCCGGTGATTCTAAGGACAGCTCAGTGATGCTGTGCCTGGGGATTGCGGGTCCGGGGCTGGGCTTCAGTCTGCTGGGCATTCGATATATCTCTTGCGGGGGGAGTTCCACCCAACGACAGACGTTGGGTGCGTCGCGACTGCATGGCATGGGTGCTGTGCCACTCCCCCAATGTATGCTGTCAATGCGTTGCTTGGCTCCCTGACGTCGAGGCACTAGTCGCAAACGTCGATGCGAACAGGAGAGATGGTGGTGTGCCGATCTCTCTCTCTCTATTCTCGCTCTGCTCTGTGCTACGGATGCAGTTGGTTGGCAGAAGAAGTAACGCCGGCCGTAGGTAGCTAGCTAGCTAGCTAGCGAAGATGTTTGAGAAGGTGGAGCTTTAGTTAGGTTTGATCGACGCCGGAAACTCCTCCGGCGGATGCTCCTGTCCTTAGGAGTTTTTCTTCCTCGCTGCGGGACACCAACCACAGCGGCGACAACCACGATCACCGGTAGTCTCGGCAACGTCAAAACCCCCGCTCAATACCGCCGCCGCCCCCCCCCCCCCACCCTACTCTCGCGGGCGATGGCAACCACGGAGCTTTGACGCTCGCTGCCGGCGCAACGCTCGTACGACGTCGAACGATTGCTGATGAAGCGACGGAGTGAATCGTTCGACTTGAAGAGGCGATGAGCAAAGTCTCCGGGCAATCTTGCATCGGGACGTTATCACTGAACTAGTTGTCGATTGCTCCAATATGTGTATGACATCCAACGATCCAGTGATCAAGAAATGCCGATTCTCATATTACCATACCTAACTTCCAAGTGTCCCGCGCGCACTGCCAAGTACAGGAACGTCAGGGGTCTGATAGAAAACATAGATCACCCGTAGCGCCTAGAATTTAAAATTAGTGATATGAGAATATAAATCTAGAAACGTGTAAACCTCTTGATCGTGAGTGCTCCCTGGCAAAGAAGAGTTTAAGTATGTCAGCGCGGTGGCGTGGACGGTGAAGTCTCTGGCTGTAAAAAGCCAGAGGCCACAGGCCTTTATACCGGACCCAGGAAGTAGTAAATAACACGACATTTTCGAATATTTAGACGCAATAGATACCAACAATCTGAAATGTATTGTACTACGATTTTAAAAAGGTTGATGCAGCAGCTTACTCGTGGTTTCCAAATGCCAACGCGAAGGGCTGCTTGCGCACCATTTGTTAGACATACCCCGTATCAATTTAATGGGTAATACCTAATGTTGACTATTTACGCTGAATAGCAACTACTCATGTTTGCTACATTTTTATAGATTTCTCTACCGAGTCCCAAGCGGCGTGATCTACCCGCTACGACTGGCTATAATGTGACATTACAGATAAGAGGCAGTATATTTAGTGGAACAAATCGGCAACCAGTGTACTGAAGGCTTGTTCTATTTAACCTACGACCGGTTATTAACCGGCATTACCGTCCGTTAAAGCTGCTTTTTTTTAACTCGATGGTAACACTGTTTGCTAATGTGCAGAGACGTAGAACTAGTGGTATACCGGGACGCCAATTGGTCAAAGCGGGAGACTGAAAGATGGGGACGACGATTCCCCAGGAAGCCTCTCGGTCGTGGTAGAGCGTCACCGGCCACATCGTCAGTGGGCACATCGTATTCTGGTAGCTTCTCGACTCTCTCTCCCCGCAACTACCACCCCTTGAGCGTAGGCACTACGCGCGGTAACTATTGGACTAAGAGTGCGTGTGTGTGTGTGTGTGTGTGTGTGTGTGAGAGAGAGAGAGCTGCCTAGGTGCTCCGAAGTTAGAACGTTCGGGAAAAAATGCGAAATATAAGAGTTACCTACGCCAGTGAGCAACGTCTGGTGGTTCGCCCACCCTAGGTTATGGTGGCCGCGCGCTAATGGCAGTTCAAGGTGTTGCCTGCGCCAAAGACGAAAGGAGAGAAGTACAACTTCTCCCTTGTCCCCCCTCGACTTTTCCCCCGAGACGGCCCTTTTCCCTGCCCATTTTCTCTCCTCTTGGGAGGCGACGAGCTCTCCTGTCCGCCGGTCACTGGTCTCGCTGGCAACCAGCAAAAGCTTCTACTGGCTGCTGCAACATACATACATCGCTCACTGCTGTAACAAAAAAGCGCAGTAAGACGAGAAATAACACCTAAATGTAGCGGGGCCAGTGAAGATCGCAAAGTAGCACTAAGGAATACGGATAGCACATATATTCGTATGCGGTGGCGGTGAGCTCGGAGCCTGGCCGCTGCTATGGAGGACGTGTTAATAAATTTAAAACATCTTTTGTCGATGGAGGAACCCATGCGCCAAGATTAAAGGAGCCTGGACCGATGCAATGTGGGTACACCTCGCTCCCTTCCTACCGATAGTCGTGAGGGAGCTGGTGCTCAAACTCATGTGAAGGAGGATCGCGCAAGCGAGATTAATGATTCCAACTAATGTTAATGATCCGCTCACTTTTTCATCAATTGCGCGATGACTTCAAGCTGCTGCTATTACTGCCCGTGCTGCTGCTGCCGACGCTGCCGACGCGATCGGGGATAGTGCATTGGCTCCGTCTATACGCACCAATTAGAACCAACTTTACTTGCGTTGGCTAGCTCTGAAATAGATCAGGAAGGGATACATATATGCGGGTCGTGCTGTCATCGGCTCCAACGGTTTTGTTATTACGTTGATCTAAGGGATTTGATCAGGGCGACTGCTGGTTGCATCGGTCATACATGAGGAGCTGATGAGTGGTCGGAACCCTTCGGCTGAGATCGACGGATCTCGGTTAGTGGATCCTACTCACTAATCCGATTGATCGGACGGAATATATCACGGGTGGGAGAGCAATGCAAAAAAATCGAGAAGAGAGGGTATTTGCAATTCAAATATAGATACAGATCTTAAATAAAGGGACATAACATCCACTCGAATATAGAGTTTGTTCATATATTATATTGTGTTTATTATTATTATTAACGCGGACTCGTACTAGGAGGAAGCCAGTCCGACCTCTCTCATCAGCCTCGTCAACCGATTTATATATATATATATATATACGACAATATATCTTACGGGGGTACAACTTGGAAGAGGGAGAGTGGTTGTGCAAAGCACACATTGCAAGTAAGTATCTGTATCACATCGCTCCGTGCTCTCTGTTACAATTGAATACCTCTAACGCATTTTACAAACAAAACGGTCGTGCTGAAACAGTGCAGCGCCAATGCTGTAGAGGGATCGAAACGTATACAGTTCTTCTACATTTTTTCTCTCTTTCTCTCTCTCTCTCCTTATGCTCCGCGGCTATCCGTTTGTCCTCGGGGACCTCCCTTTTCGACGAAAGCCTGCTCTTATCAGCTGAGTGAGGCGCCAGATGCGGCAGCGGCCAAACGTTCCGGTTGGGCGTCCAGCCTCCTGCCGTCAGACGCCAGCGAACAAGTTCGACAGATACGTTACACGCGTTTTGAATGGAGAAGCGTCACAGCAATGCTGCTCCAACTGCCGTCGGCCTTGTCGCATAGAACGACGAATGGGGAAGCATTGGTTCACTGTTCTGTGGCGTGATGGAAGCATGCATGCTGAAGTAAGCAACGTAAAATCGACAAGACAGGTTGTGCCACTGCTGCTGGCGGGCGATTATCCTGGCCGCATTATCCTGACGACACAGTCGTCGGTATCCACGTCCAACTCTCCCACTCTCCATCTATGGCTCTCTCTCGCTGTTTCACTTTTGTCCCGCAAAGGGAAACGGGTCGTCTTGTAGCTGGGGATCGAGCAAGTGTTATATCATAGTATTTGAGGGCAGCGACCGCTTCAACTCGATATAGATATGGTGGGAATATATCACTAGTGTTTTCGAAATTGAACCGACTAACGTATCTATTGCGAATTGCGTAATTCCGCGATCTATGTCTCGATCTCTTGTGTATGTTTATAAATCTCCATCCAGTAGTGCTAGGGTGATTGTTCGGACGTTTTATGTCAAGTGCCTGTGAAAAGCACGTTTCCAAAAAGCGCCGATGTAGAATATATTTATAAAAGAAAAATACTATGTATCGTCTCACCTATTATTAAATCTTATATTGCACTGAACCGATTCTATGGTCGAGGTAAGTGAGCCAAAAAAAATCGAGCATCACAATAATTCATTTTAATGCCGCGTCTCCGTCTGACCTATTGAAGGGTTCGATACGCATATCCTCAAATAAGCTCGGCTACTTCACGTGTCCACCATTGGGCCTCTAGAGAACTTAAGTTGCACTGCAAAACAATATTTTACTGTGTCACACGAGAGGTCGTCAATAGACGTGGACAAAATAGATAGCAACAGTTATAATGTAATAATAACGGCAAAGGAAGTGCGATTGTTATATCATTTTATGTAGGATCATTCTTCAGATTTCCGACGCTCGAGCAATCGATCAAACAGATGAATTGACGCACTTGCACCGTCCGCCAGCGATTCCCACATACGACTACGGGATACGATTCAGCACACAACCCGATATATCTGTATAGCTGTCTAGCTGTATATCTAGTGTCCGTCGCGACTCGATTTGTGGACAAGGTTCGACAGTGGTGACGACACGTTTTCGTCAACAAATAAAGTGTGACCGACCCACTATCGATTTATTTACAGGTCGAACTGGCTTCAGTTAAATGTTCGTTTGCTATGAGCGTGCGAATCAGTTGATGAGTTTAGTCTGATGCTTGTGCTAGATCATTAAGGGGAGTGGCCCTCTTCGGAAAACTTCGGACTACACAATGTGGTCGTACCATATTTTTCACTGTATTAACAAATAGGCATTCCTAACCTTCAAGGGCGTTGAGATGTGGCAATATAGCATGAGCTAAATTTATATATATATATATATTTTTTTTTTTCCTATTATAGTTATAATTTCTTTAATTCTACTAGTGGGGAACAGTTGTACCCACAGAACGTGACATAAATCTCACAGCAGCATCCTCTGTATACCGTTAATAGAATATTTGGAACAATCATGTAGCGCTTCGCCAGTCCCTAAGCGCGCTCAAAATGGCAATTGAGTTGCTCTTTGGGATATCTAAACAAAATCTTTGCACTAAGTATTCAGTTGCGCGTGGTTCTCTTCTAGTGTACAATAACCTTTCTCCGAATATTTGTCGAAAGATTAATGCTTATATCTCTGTTTCTCCCAATGTCTCGAAGCCCACAGGCCTAAAGTAGTACTCATTCATTAACGGGGCGTATTTTGTGTTCTTGCAAATGTTTGGCTGCATTAGCTACGTGACCAGGCTGTGTTTCTCCGTGACTGACATAAGAAGGTGCTAAAGTGTCAGCCACACCCCTCGCCCAAACCAGAATTTTACATCTGAAACAGGGGATTAACGACATACCATCACTCTTTATATACGCAACGTTTATCGTACCTTTGCTGTGCTTGAGTACAACCTATCAACATATCAGCGCAGCGAGTCTTGATGGCGATTTCGCCGTCGGAAGAATCAGCCATTTACGTACACGTAGCACGTCAAGTTTGTACCGCTGATCGGCCATAGAGGTTGTATCTGTTTAGTGTGATGTTTTCCAGATGCCTTGCAGGCAAAGAGAGCAATTTGTCTGAACAACTTCCTTAACCAAGCAATAGGAGAACATTGTTTCTGTCACAAATGATGTGTCATTTGTGTAATGGGATTATCATTGTTATCAGTTGCGCTATGCCTTGAAATAATAGAAGGGCTTATTATTTCAGGGTCCCAGACAACTCGGTTAATAGATATTATTATATTATTATGATTATTATTATTATTAAATTTTCCCATACATTGCATTCATTGCATAAAGCAGTATTTGTTGTGTAGACTCTTATTATTGTATAAAACTGCTTTCTATTTTTTTGTCATACCTCTCAAGGACGGGGCCAGTCAGAGGTTATGTGTAAAACACCACGGTCACGATAGTCTTTGTAACAAAACGTGAGCGCTAAATGAGTGGACTTGTGCTAACTGTAGATCTATGCGAAGTTTAGTTATTTACATTATCTTGGTAGCTTTCGTGTGCCTTCTATACATTAGAACGCATTTTTCTTAGGAGATAATTGCCACCACTCGTTAAAGAAAGAAGACAAATGCTTACACTAAAACTCTATGCCAATTTTCCTTCGACGGCAACTTCCTCTCGGAACTAGCCCGAGCAGACGCCGTTGATTTCGGAGCACCTATCTCCAGGGGCAAGACGACATGCACTCCTGACAAGCAGTCGGATCCACAGTGATCGGGCTGTCTAAGCAAATGCTACGAAAATCTCTGCTACAATCTCTGCACTTTCCGTCGAAACATCTGATCCGGCTAGGGTATGGGTAGCTGGGAGCCCCACGAAGAATGCGGGGTTACAGTCAATAGGTACACTATTTGCTTCATCTTGTTTTCAACCCTGCTGATCTTGCTTGAGCCGGTCACTAATTGGAGTCCGCCTCTTCACGATATATCACATTGATTCAGATGCGTTTCGTGTCCAGTATGCCGCGGCCGCACGGCTCATTGCACTTCCGCAGACGTTCGGATGCCCTAGATAAGAGCAAGCTTGTACATGGCTTTTCGAGAGCTGATGCGGGACCCCGAGATCTACCAACTTACCTATGAGAAAAGTCGACGAACCTGCTGCTCCCCCCTCGTAGTATAGCTCTCCAGCACGGACTTAGCAATTAGTTGATGCATGCCGAAGCTATGGAGATGTGACGAATCCAGTTGGTTCGCACGAGGTCGAATAGATGGGCAGTCTAGCAACGAGCTGGCTGGACAGCAGAAAGTGCAGAATGAAGTTTTGAAGCATGATTCGGAATGAATTTGCTTTGGTTGCTAGGGGAAGTGGGATTTGCAAGTTAGGCATGCCCGAATTGGAATTCATGGCAGCTACGTGAGGACGGCATCTGAAGAGGACTTCGGACAGCACGAAGAAAGGAATACAATTGAAGACACTTTAAACAGCCCTTCTTCTTCTTCTTCTTACTTTGATGGAGGCCGAATTTAAACCATATCCGTAAGGCCGTACGGCCCGGCCTTCGTATGAGCTGTGGAGCGCTCAATAGTGCAAATTCTGAAAATGTCAATGAAGTCCATCGAATTTTATGAAGCTCCCGTGTAGCGCTTCATTGAGAAACAAGTATCTGAACTTGAAAGGTCTAGCATATAGAAATCCGTTCATTTCAAAGAGAACTCGGTTGGCTATCGTCACTGGCCTGATTGTAATTCCTTGGCATATAACGTATTCAAGCCGTGGCCATCGTTTCTACTAAAGTTGCAAGATAGAACTGTACAGGGGGAGGCAGATTACCATATCTACCTTTGATCTCGATATGAGCCCGTTATACGAGTTATAACGACGGCCCGAGTCGTACAATACACAATGCAACTGAGTCTGAATAATGAGCCGTTCCGAGTTATCTTGAACAACATGCCTTCATATATGCGCAGCTGTCAGGTTTAAATCTATATTTAAGATGGAGAATAGAATACGCACATCGTTGACGTACAACTGCGTGCATGTGTATACAGAGAATGTTTAGTATAAGAGCATGCTCACCCATATTCCTCTCTCTTTTTCTTTCTCTATCGTTGTGCTGAAAACAAACGGAGCATCATCATGTGTGCGGCCGCATTCACTCTTTCCAATGGAAAACTAGAAGCTGTTTTCGACAACGCAATACGACAGACGATGTATAATACTAATGTAGTATTTGCGTAGCGGAAGCAAAAGTCATTTGCATGCTGCTGTGTGGTCTTAGCCAGCTGTGGCGTGTTTATTTTTCCTTCGTTGTGGATAGCCCTCGCCGTTGACGGGAGACGGACGCTGCAACCGACAAACGATGTCACTTGCCTGCCGTACGTCCGCCTTGCCATTGCTCGGAGTTCGCGAGGAAGTTCTTAGCCTGCTGTTGCTGCCTTCTCCCAGACATCGTTTCGTATATCTGAAGCCTCTTTGTTGGTCCCGTCGGCTATAAATATTCAAACGCACGAATGAGCCAGCTCGCTGTAGAGCAACAACGGCTCTTCCGCTTGGCGCCCGTCCGTACGCCCACACAGGCAGGCAGACAGACGCAGACAAATATAAACGCACGTACACACAAACAGCGTTAGCTTGGAAGATTTGGATCTTTAAACGTGTGTTTGTCGTCCTTTCCTCACGGACGAACTCTTGTCATGCTGTGGGTAAATAGACAGCAGTGCGATCTGTACACGACAGAATAACGTCAGTCGAGGGAAGCATCGTTGAACGCCACGATTATATGAAATCGCTCAGACAGCTAGCTTGCACGCATGAGTGATAGCGACATTGAGCATGGGAGCATCACCACGATGGGCAATAATCACCGTTAGAGGGGAGAGGTTTGTGGAAGAAAAGGACCAGAAGCCCTCTTCTTTTTGATTATCTAAAAATCGATATCTAACGAAGATGCGTTAGTCATAATGTCCGAGCCGGAATTCGCCAGCATGTATGTATGGCTGTAATATATGTGTATATATACATCAACTAGGAACATTTTCGATCTATAGGAATTGGCAAAAACCAACAGAAGCATCGAAAAACCTATCTACCATCTAAGGTGCGGCAAAGATCAAACTCAATTGATCCGTTGAAGGTTGAACCCGAAGTGCTGATGGCAGTTAAGTTTGTTGGCCATGTGAATCCCGTTATTATTATTATTATTATTATCCTCAGATCATGTCCTGCGCCTTGTCGCATCATGTTCGAACCGCCCGAAATCGGTATATTTGAGTCGATTAGCCTCATACAATATATAATAGAATATGACTATCTAGGAATTACTTCTCTATTTTGCATCTAAATGCCAATGCTAGTGTGTCATATTTCCCTACCCTAACATATTATATTAAATTATAATTAGCACCGGACAGCACCAGAAGAAATACATTTTTGTGGACATGGGTATTAGCAAAAACTTCAGTATTACCGGCACACACAAATATCTCGGCCAAGTGTGCGCTATACCTGCATCAACCTTCGTATTCACCGTTGTATAGCGCTGTCAGAGCCGCGTATGTTAGATGTAGGTTTTTTCCTCCGGAGATCAGTAAATGTGGAAGAAGGACGGACGTTGTCTGACTAACAGGGAAAACCCTTCGGACTGGTTTTGGTTCAGCTGGGAGTCATCGCCTCGGGATTGTTCGTATTCGTGCTTACAACTTGTGCAGTGGGCAGTGGGCAGTGGCCGGCACAGCTAGACCGGCAATAAATATTCAGATAGAAACGAGGACCACAAACACGCGAAGCCGAGCTTACGAAGCGCCAGATGGCACGTGGCCACGAAAGAACAGATTGCCGGGCCCCCAAGGCTAGCCTGGCCGTCATGTTGTAACCCAGCCAGCGGTCCAAGTCAAATATGGGATGAAAGGAATGAGAGACGTATGTATAGGGAGACAAAGAGAGAGAGACGGAGAGATACGAGCAGTACAGGAAGAGCTATGTAATGGTCGGCCAATCCGGCCACTGAGAGAATGACAGCGTCATCCTGACCGTCACGGCGACACCTTCGCAGCATCAGTACAAGCACCACCACGTTATTTGCCCACTTGGGTGGCTGGCCACGGCTTCGTTCATCTTCTGACGACGACCGAACTTCCTGTAGAACACCAAACATGTACTTAGCGGTCGCGAGGAAAGGCTTACGCTTACATGGTCATACCATTCCGCACGCTTTTCACTTCGGTCCTCTAGCACTAGGGAACTCGACTCTTGGCTTGATGCGTTTGTGCGTGCCCTTCACGCAAGATGCCCTGCCACTGGTAATGTCATCCGGGGAAGGTTCATAAATAGCGTTGATCCTATCGAAGATCTTTTGGTGTGTTCGACGCCGCTTATGTACAATATACAAACTTCAGTAGCTGGCCGGACTTGTGCCGCATAGCGTGCTGTAATATGCGTCATCGTAATGGCCCACTGGCTACCAGCCATTGCAACTCGATGGGCCAGACAAAAAAATTTACACGCATGCACAGTTAAGAAGACACATACGATCTTTGTACCCCTAAATAGCTTAGATAAGCAACTACTTTTCGTGTGATCTGTTGGACGACATTAGAGTTATTGTCAGGACGCTACGAAGCTCGGCAGATGATTGAGAAAACGCTCATTACGGTGAAGAACACAGGCCTTACTGTATTTCAGAGAGATCTGAGTTCATTTCGGAACCGCACTCGTCATCCCTTCTAGTTCGTAAAGTAAAGGGTCATTTTCGAAACGACTATGGCTCTTTTCGATGTGCAAGAATAAAGAAAACGCTTGAGCAACGAGAATTTAAGACTTTCTTACAATTTGTATAATAACAATTTTCAACAATTTATTTTGTACCTCTTGGATATGAACTTTCAGAATTTGAGTAACTGTTATTTTTCTACATTATTAAAAGTACATTCCTTAATGTATTTACGACTTCAGTTATCACAGGTGAGGAAAAAGAGCGAGGGAGAGAGCTTAGTCTCTATCACAAATATGACCCGCGGCATCATCTATTTGGCCTTAGCGAGCCACGGAGCGTCTAATGAGGTAAACTTTCCGCAGCGATTCACCGGACCTCCCGTTTGCTGGTCCGGCTCGGCTTGCTAAGGCGGTGGTAAGTCTAATTGACTATACGCCATGGTCCATCGAACTGAGATCCCATTAGGCTGGTGTTCCGTTCTACGAAAGCCTTTGCTTGCACTCAAACTTTTACCAGTGTTACTATCTGCTCGCTGAGGGATATGGGGGAAGGGACCACCTACCACCCTCACGTGCAAAAGTCATTCGGTTAAATATCAAAAAGGATGGTATCCATAAGTGAAACCTGGGCAAAGTCCGGTCCACGCATTCTGCTTCTTCAAGAACTCCTGATAGCATCATTCAATGGTCGCGCCTGAGAAGCTGACATCTGATCACTAGCGCGTCTTTCGCGGATTACGATATTAATTCTTTCTATACGCGAAAGAGCATGTTGATTATTTCACTCATTAATTGTTATTCATTTGCCGCAATTGTGTTTTGTATGTATGTAAATATATCCTGTGCCTGTATGTAAATATTCCGAATTCCTGGATATTTTTTTATTTAATTATGACTTCGTAATGCCTTATTATAGGGATCACGAAAATATAGTTCTCCAAATTCCAATGATATGTCTGCCAACCAGATGACAACCGCAACCAAGAAAGCAGACTATCTCAGATATATACATTTCCTCGAGAATTCCTCTATGAGAAGAATGGTTTAAAATTTGAGGATGGAACGAATTTAGCGAGCATAGAACCCAGATAGCCCAAAACGATTTGCCATAGTTGTATATATATATATATATATATATATTCTTCCGGACACCAGAAAGCTATGACATGGCAGCATTCTCAATGAGGTATATCATAGCATAGAAGAAAAACCATCCATGAATGTCTGTTACATGGTTATACCGTGAGGTTCAATCGAATCGACCAAGGTTTATGCCAGGCCACAAAAATAAACAGTAAATCTGTGGAATACGATAAGACGCGACCCAGGTCGATTCCTACCATCACATTAGTGCCACTTATGCTGAGTACCTATTATGTCGAGTGAGAGGACGATTAAGACACCAGAGAGGCAGAATGCCGCCGTGCCAGCCAGATTCATCGGGACTTGGCTGTAGCTGTCATTCGTGTTTTCAATTAGTTCTGCTGTAATTTCGTGTTATCGCATTACGCTTGCCAAGTTCCTCTCTTAGTCAATCCCCTACCCCGACATGCGCCCGCGATGGGCATCTATCTCAGGAGCAATTACAATGCAAATCACTCTTGAACGATATTCAATGCAAACATTTGCCGATATCAAACAACGCCTACACCAATGCGAGGCTAACTACGTCCCTCTCCTCAAATGTCGGTTCGTCTACAGGGTTCAGTTATGGCCAGCTGCATCCTATTTGTAGAGGCAAAGTCGTCCATGTGGTGACCGTCCAAACAGCTCTAGTTTCTGCTGACGCCGCAGCAATAAGCACCGTCATGTTAGCCATGACGGGGACACCAGTAACAACATGAACATAGCCGTTTGACTTGAGGCATTATTCCCTCATACTAACTTGCGTATTAAGGGGATGTCATGTCGTGCTGTCTCGCCGCATAGAGGCTGCTGCATGGACCGTGTGGTTCACCGGCGCAATCTTCGATAGGTTCGTAAATTAGTCAGTTTTTCCCCGTAGTAATCTTGTCGCTTAGACAGATATGGCTAATTCACCTTAAGACGGCCGATGTCCATACGCGCAATCGAACTCCTAAACCACGCTGACTATAATAATATTAAAAACGAAAGAAGAGACACACCATCTATAGAAGATGATACAAGAAGGACGGTGTTCGGTGTCGCGTTGTTACGATGCGTCCATCGGCTGCCCGGTCGGTAGACGGTGTGGCATTACAGCCCGCGACAATGTGCACACCCGACGAGGGACCAGGAAACGCAACCGGTTGGATGCGACGGCAAACCTCGGAATCCTGGCAGCCTCGGACAACTGGTGACTTCTATGACGCTACCGCGCTTCGATTACTACAGCTACTACGCACCAAAGTGCAGTATAATTGCTATTGGTGGCATTTTCCTTTTCAGGCTCGTCCCTGTGGGCCGCTGGTCGGGTGGGGTGCGACGAGCTGATGGAACCGAGGCGTCACAGAATCCTTGGGGTCCATCCGTTTCAATACGATGCCTCTGTGCTGAGTAGCACATTCCATCGCAGAGTGATGTCACCCAGTAGATGTCAGGGCAAAACGATGACCAAGCGGTTATCAACGAACGGTATCATGTCTAAACTTCTTGTTGTTGTTGTCTTCTTCTTCTTCTTCTTCTACAATCGCTGTCTGTCATCTTCGTGTTCTCTCAGTTCCGTTTCACAATATCTACTATATTTGTTTATTAACGTTATTCGGTCACATGAAAATCGAACTTTCAGGAGGTGGTCTTCCCGTGATCGATCGGTAGAATGGAACCCGTTGGAAATATTGTCACGGCTTATTTCATCTAACGACAAGCTAGTTGGATTTAGTACATCGAAGTGATGAAATTGTGTTGCAGGTAGAGTTCAAAGCATAGCATCACGTTGCTAATATGTAGCTGCGTATTTAGCAAACGTTCCGGATATGATGTAGGTTCTGATTTCGTTGACTCGTGTCCCGATGCTGTTGATTGAACTCTACCTGCTAAAACGGAGCAAGATACGCCTCGTAATGTCCCAGTTCGTGCAGCAGCAGTAGCAGCAGCACCTTCATGGACGAGAGTCAGCCCGAAAAGCCTAGCAGCTTTACGGAGTGCCAATTAATATATGGATAATTAGCAGGTGATATGTTACGATTGCGCGGGGAAACGACAGTAAGGACAGGTCCGATCGGGATAACTTCATTGAATAGAGGCGGATCTTCTGAGCTAAAATGCAAAGGAAGTAAAGAGTACATTCGACCGGCCACTTGGGTCCACTTTTCCCGCTACTTCGTCACTTGCCACTTACTGGCTGTCCTTTAGCGCAGGCCAAGTGAGAGAGTATGGAGAGCAATACGAGGCGAGGCAAGGCAGCCCGGCCCCTGTCTGTTTAGAGTCGACTGGCTCAGCAGTCGTGCTTGCGCGTATTGGAGTCTTTCCCTTACCGGGGTCGGCTTTCGTCTCGGCCCTACCAGAGCAACTTGGAGATTGGGTAAAAGACCCCTTTGGGAGCGCCCCGTCTACCTAACTGGAAGGCCACATTAGCCCCGGGAACGAACTAAATCCAGGCTGATAATGCTGCCTCGACTACTTATGTAAGGGTGTTAACAAATATAAACTTTTTCCAGCTTTACAAACGGGCTCTATCCTGTCATGAAACCGTTGGCATGCTTGGCCGTGAGGTTTTTGGCGCCCACAAGGCTGAGCGGTAGCCGTTGCTGTGATGGAGGCACAAAAAACGACTCTCTATGCTTTTTTTTTGACGTGAGTAAAGCCGTGTACGCTCGAATGGTTAAACCTGTGCAATCCCTTGGGTGCACCAAAATCACCGAAGCGGCTGTAGCACGCAAGTGGCAGTACGATGGTGACTCTGACTCGTCGAACTTGATTAAGAAATACTCTCACGTGGGATGTGTGTTGACGGTGTATTTTGTTCACAAAACTGCATAGTTTCCCCTCTTCTAGGGCCGATATTGCTCATCTCAACTAGCACTATCGAAGTAAGAATGAATGGAAAATATCACTTAGGCATAATGTTTACGGTAAGCACATAAATCCTACGATTGCAGGCTTGATCCAGTGTCGAAAGCTCGGAAGGAAGGAGGGAAGCAAGGACGCTATTGCAAAACGCTACCCACGAATGAAGAGCCGCAAGTCGAGGGTTACGCAGAGTTTGAGTAGGTGTGTTCGCAGTCCTTGCCAAGCTGCTAGACGAGTCGCTGTTCTCGGCTGGAGTGAAGCAACTCAAGAAAAAAGTCACCTAACTGTCGCCACCTGCTTGCGCCGACCCTCGGCTCAGGCTACATTCTGCACCCATCGCAGTTCCCTTTTCCAACTTGTTGTCCAAACACAAGCCAATGGGATGGGCTGGGACTCATTGTGTGCCCACGATTATTCTTGCGTCATGCCCCCGCTGCAGTAGGTTGTGAGCAACTTCAGGCGTTCGGGCTGGGCCAACCAGCCAAACTGTCACCTTGAAAAATATATTATTTAATTTTTATATATATATATATATATATATATATATATATATATATATATATATATATATATATATATATATATATATATATAATTTTATTCCTCTGGGATTGGGCTGAATTTAGCGGCTGTTGTTACACGTCAGACCGGGCACGATCAAGTCGGAAAGCGTGACCGATTTCACCTCCGTCCTTCTCCACATATCGAAGTCATTGCTTACAGTTGTTCGCTTGATCAAGAGCCACACAGCTAACACTGAAGCTTGTAGGGTAGCAGCTGGTTAGATTCCTCTTTGGAGTTTACATGTTACGCATTGATTTCTGCGAAACGAATTTGGCTGAAATAGTGTGACTATTCTGATTTCTATACTACTGAAATGGCATCTGTGTTGGTCACCGCCAATCGCAATGGGTTGAGGATGACGTTGCATTGATATTGGTAGGATTTTAGACGACGACACT
Organism: Stratiolaelaps scimitus; assembly: GCA_019614645.1. NCBI lineage: Eukaryota > Metazoa > Arthropoda > Arachnida > Mesostigmata > Laelapidae > Stratiolaelaps > Stratiolaelaps scimitus. The sequence continues at coordinate 6,360,763 of JABWDB010000013.1, read as the reverse complement.
TCGATTTTTGACGACCGGATAAATCGTCGTTTTAACTACTTTTTCCAGACTTTCGAAATTTTTAAGCTAAGATATATATTTTTGATAGAGCTTTATTCGGGCAGGAAGACTAAGTAAACGGCCAAGCGTCAGACGTAACTGCATTATAGAATAATGGGCAGAATATTCATTAAGTGGGTGTATGGGCGCTAGGATACGCGCGTGCTTGCCGAATGTTAAACATTTATGCTTAGCGACTATAGCTATGGCCATAATATAGTGCATGGAAGTGAATAGTTAAAGGTTTAACGTTCACGGTACTGCTTCTAGCAGTACCCATGAGGTGAATAGTGTTCTGTATAGATCAACATGTGGCCGTTCCATTAACAAAATTGTCAATTTTCGAATTTATTACACACGCTGTTTCGTGAGTCATCGACATCCTCAAACGCGTCCTTATAAGTTGTAACTACTTACAATTATCAATTGTAACTAAACAATCACAATTGTATGCTTTAACTAAATCAAACTGAAGATCAGTTTTCTCGAGTGTCGAAACTGATTAATTAACTAAGTAAAACCATTGTTCACTAAGCATTTAGACCAATATACCATTTTAGTGTGTTATCTAAATTCATAAGATTTAGACGGAGTAGTTTAATTGTGGAACACTGGTCGAATGTGGTATTTCGTTATAACTACCTTTAATCGAGAATGCTAAGATCCTAGTAATCATGCAGCTTGGATGTTGATACATTATCAATAGAAGCAACATATCAGCATAAGTAATACACAAATCGTTGGCAAGAAGCTACTTTTGAAAGTAGACATATGGGTAATATAATCTTTTATACGTCGAATATAATGCAGATGGGAGCAGGTTCTAACGATGGAATCTTCGCTAGATGCAGCCCAATCGGGAAACCAATGTAACCCAATCAGGACACCCAGCGTGGCAACTATAAATTCGGATACCAGTGCAAGGTGAACCTGAATCAACTAGTAATATAGGGACAAGTCCAGTGACTCTGGGTTTCAATAGCGCTTGCACTTCTCAAACGGTTAGAACTAAACTTGAAAAAACGTTAGATAAGTTTTGCCCTTAGTCGTTGGGTTATAGTTAATGAAAACAGCACAATAACACGCTGACCGGCCGTCGTTGATACACATCGTGCACAAATTCCGCTTCAGCAATTCATATTCCTCAATTCCTCAGGTAGCAAGTGGAAGAACTCCTTGAGAAAAAGCGAACACAAAATGTACCCCTTTATTAATAAAATAAATTATGATCAGCTGATATTATCACTCATATTTGGTTTGTTGCGAAAAAAAGCCGAAAGCAAACCGCTCAACCGAGTGTTTTCATCATCTTGATGTAAACGCAATCTACAAATAAAGGCAACGAGCACAAGGTCCGCTGCTGAGCCTTCGGGTGCACTGTTCGCGATGCTATCTCTGCGAGAGTTCTCTCGAGTGTTTCGCCTCTCCAAGACTTTTCGACGCTCGTCACATTGGACAGGTCGCCTCAGAGGTCCTTGCATAGAGGCGAAGGCACTTCGCGAGAATAGCTGACTGAGCTAGTCGAGCCATTTGCTGATGGAGCCATGAGGCCTTCCAATAGAAGTACTCCGGCGACAGTTTCAAAGGCACTCAGGGCCTATACTAGCGAGCCCTGCTCGTCAGGTCTAGAGCTCTTCGTTCTTCCACTGTGTATGTGTCTGTGTGACTCTGTGACGTAGGCCGCCTGCTACCGCACAAGCGGCCGTATCTGCAGTTGCCGGAAGCCGATCTCACTTTTTCCAGTCCTACCAGCAGTTCGCCTCTACTGCTGTGCTGCCTGCTTGTAGCTTACTCCAACAGTACGCAGCTGTGGCAACTACTGCCAATCGACAGTCGGCTACGGGCGAGGTCGGCTAGATCGTCCGACTGGGGGGCGCGGCCGCTTCACGAATGGACTACCCCCCCCCCCATATCTTTCCCTCTCTTGGAGCCAACGGCCCGGCTCGGTGCTACACTGCGCCAAACTGCGGCGAGAGGCAGAGGATTGCTGCACCTACGACTAACGACATTCACTATCGTTGCAACAGCAGCAGCCGCAGTCGAGTCGTGGCCGGTGGCTGAAAGCCAGTGGCGGTCGCTGTCGAGCGTCACTCTCTGCACCGGCGATTCCCCGAGGAAATCTCGACAGAATCTAACGCTGGTCCCACTGCTGGCGGATGGGCCCAGTGCTGCTCTTCCCGTGATTTGTTTGTTTTTGCCTAAGGCAGCAAGTGCGTCAAGGTAAAACGGGACGCGAACTCAGAAGGTAAAGTAGAGATACATGCATTTCGTTCTGGCAACGCTTAGATGCGCACACGCTCGCACAGGAAGGATGAACTATACTTGTATTTTCACTTGATGTGACTATTACGCAATGTAACCGTGGGAATAGAAATTATTAACGACACATTGCACATATATGATATCTAGAATCTATATGCTCTCATTGTACATATTGGCGATTTTTGCCAGTCGTCGTTTAATTGAACGGAAAATTGATGACGGTAGTATCGTAATATTATAATTCTGCCAGGTCTTGTACTGTTGTTTCATTGCACTCATTGTCTCTGCTGTTAAAGACTACCAATACTGGTGACTAAAAACATATATTGTATTGAAATTGCCGATGGGAAAAAGTTCGGCTAAATTCCGCCTCTCGGAGTGAAACGAGACGTATATTGGGTAATCGTGAATACAAAGCTTTAATTGATTGTCAGTGTGCAACGATCCAATCGAATCAAGACCAGATACTGGTTACGAAAAACACACGGTGACTCCTGAACTGTTACTGCGTTGTAAGAGAGGCAAGCGATTGTTCTAGCCAGAGAGCCCTAAATACAAAATCATCCCCCAACCCCTAACCGAATATCGTCGTTTGATAAAAGTTCCAGATGAATACTATTGAGCTATGCCTTGAATGGAAACTAAAACATTTGAACTCATAGCCAAATTGTTACACCGTTTGTTCTCGGGCACCGGCGCCGAGTTTCGTCAAAAGAACACATGCAGAGCAGCGTAAGAAAGATCGTCATCGTCGCATGTATTTGACATACAATTCGTGTGCATAAAGAACTCAAAGGCAAACAACTGCAGATGGCTTTTCGAGACTACTGTTCCGTCTAATTTAAAGAAAGAGTTTTGCAATGTAGAGAAATTTGAAAGCTTAGGAAAATATTACCCATGTATTGTATACTGAAAGACAGACTCGTCTGTCAAAGGGGTACGCGTTACCTGATATCACAGACATGCGGAACCAGCACGTAAGGCTATTGTCCCGTACCTGGTAGATTCTAGAACAAAGAAAAAGCGTCAAAACGATTTTAATTACAACGATAAAAATCATTCTCAAAATAACTGTAAAGAAGTCCGAGTCAAACATACTTCGCACGGCAGAGCAAGTAGAGCGCGAGTGTTTGTTGCACAATGTGGAGCAAACGCAAACAGAGACGTGATAGCTGAGGAACAAAGCGATAGATCGAGAGTGGAAATGAACCAGCAGACTGTGCTTACATGATGTTCCCTTCCTATCTACAAAGAGGTTATTTTCTTTCATCACGTATTGATTTCGGATTCGAAGGAAAAATATCATCATTGTTCTCCTCGACGAGGACAGCGAGACTGGGGACAGCCGTCGACACTAACCAAAGGCCTCTAAGAAATTTGATATTAATCCATTTGCCGTCCATATTCGTCTCAATATATCCATACAAACCCCTATATTAAGTTTGGAGACTCTCTGAAATCTGCTCACTGTTATTCAATATGAGGGTAATTTTTCAAACTAACCGATTGTGTGAAACTACGAGGTGCTCAGTAATTTCGCGTTACATTGAGAGAATATGCGATATTGGCCAAAAGCAGGCAACCACTACACCACAGAGACAACTGTTAGACATTAAGGTACTCTTTAACCATAATTATTATGTGTGTCGTTTTCTGGAATAAAATTAATGTTTCTGCCAGGGCTCGAACCTGGGACCTTCCGCGTGTTAGGCGGATGTGATAACCACTACACCACAGAAACACCTGTTAGACAATAATGGCTTCCCTAAGGTACTTTTTAATCATAATCATTATATGTGTCATTTCTGCAATAAAATTGATGTTTCTGCCAGGGCTCGAACCTGGGACCTTCCGCGTGTTAGGCGGATGTGATAACCACTACACCACAGAAACAACTGTTAGACATTAATGGCTTCTCTAAGGTACTTTTTAACCATAATTATTATGTGTGTCGTTTTCTGCAATAAAATTAATGTTTCTGCCAGGGCTCGAACCTGGGACCTTCCGCGTGTTAGGCGGATGTGATAACCACTACACCACAGAAACACCTGTTAGACAATAATGGCTTCCCTAAGGTACTTTTTAATCATAATCATTATATGTGTCATTTTCTGCAATAAAATTGATGTTTCTGCCAGGGCTCGAACCTGGGACCTTCCGCGTGTTAGGCGGATGTGATAACCACTACACCACAGAAACAACTGTTAGACATTAATGGCTTCTCTAAGGTACTTTTTAACCATAATTATTATGTGTGTCGTTTTCTGCAATAAAATTAATGTTTCTGCCAGGGCTCGAACCTGGGACCTTCCGCGTGTTAGGCGGATGTGATAACCACTACACCACAGAAACACCTGTTAGACAATAATGGCTTCCCTAAGGTACTTTTTAGTCATAATCATTATATGTGTCATTTTCTGCAATAAAATTAATGTTTCTGCCAGGGCTCGAACCTGGGACCTTCCGCGTGTTAGGCGGATGTGATAACCACTACACCACAGAAACACCTGTTAGACAATAATGGCTTCCCTAAGGTACTTTTTAATCATAATCATTATATGTGTCATTTTCTGCAATAAAATTGATGTTTCTGCCAGGGCTCGAACCTGGGACCTTCCGCGTGTTAGGCGGATGTGATAACCACTACACCACAGAAACAACTGTTAGACATTAATGGCTTCTCTAAGGTACTTTTTAACCATAATTATTATGTGTGTCGTTTTCTGCAATAAAATTAATGTTTCTGCCAGGGCTCGAACCTGGGACCTTCCGCGTGTTAGGCGGATGTGATAACCACTACACCACAGAAACACCTGTTAGACAATAATGGCTTCCCTAAGGTACTTTTTAGTCATAATCATTATATGTGTCATTTTCTGCAATAAAATTAATGTTTCTGCCAGGGCTCGAACCTGGGACCTTCCGCGTGTTAGGCGGATGTGATAACCACTACACCACAGAAACAACTGTTAGACATTAATGGCTTCTCTAAGGTACTTTTTAACCATAATTATTATGTGTGTCGTTTTCTGCAATAAAATTAATGTTTCTGCCAGGGCTCGAACCTGGGACCTTCCGCGTGTTAGGCGGATGTGATAACCACTACACCACAGAAACACCTGTTAGACAATAATGGCTTCCCTAAGGTACTTTTTAGTCATAATCATTATATGTGTCATTTTCTGCAATAAAATTAATGTTTCTGCCAGGGCTCGAACCTGGGACCTTCCGCGTGTTAGGCGGATGTGTTAACCACTACACCACAGAAACAACTGTTAGACATTAATGGCTTCTCTAAGGTACTTTTTAATCATAATCATTATATGTGTCATTTTCTGCAATAAAATTAATGTTTCTGCCAGGGCTCGAACCTGGGACCTTCCGCGTGTTAGGCGGATGTGATAACCACTACACCACAGAAACAACTGTTAGACATTAATGGCTTCCCTAAGGTACTTTTTAACCATAATTATTATGTGTGTCGTTTTCTGCAATAAAATTAATGTTTCTGCCAGGGCTCGAACCTGGGACCTTCCGCGTGTTAGGCGGATGTGATAACCACTACACCACAGAAACAACTGTTAGACATTAATGGGTTCCCCAAAGTACTTTTTAACCATAATTATTATGTGTGTCGTTTTCTGCAATAAAATTAATGTTTCTGCCAGGGCTCGAACCTGGGACCTTCCGCGTGTTAGGCGGATGTGATAACCACTACACCACAGAAACAACTGTTAGACATTAATGGCTTCCCTAAGGTACTTTTTAACCATAATTATTATGTGTGTCGTTTTCTGCAATAAAATTAATGTTTCTGCCAGGGCTCGAACCTGGGACCTTCCGCGTGTTAGGCGGATGTGATAACCACTACACCACAGAAACAACTGATAGACATTAATGGCTTCCCTAAGGTACTTTTTAACCATAATTATTATGTGTGTCGTTTTCTGCAATAAAATTAATGTTTCTGCCAGGGCTCGAACCTGGGACCTTCCGCGTGTTAGGCGGATGTGATAACCACTACACCACAGAAACAACTGTTAGACATTAATGGCTTCTCTAAGGTACTTTTTAATCATAATCAATATATGTGTCATTTTCTGCAACAAAATTAATGTTTCTGCCAGGGCTCGAACCTGGGACCTTCCGCGTGTTAGGCGGATGTGATAACCACTACACCACAGAAACAACTGTTAGACATTAATGGGTTCCCTAAAGTACTTTTTAACCATAATTATTATGTGTGTCGTTTTCTGCAATAAAATTAATGTTTCTGCCAGGGCTCGAACCTGGGACCTTCCGCGTGTTAGGCGGATGTGATAACCACTACACCACAGAAACAACTGATAGACATTAATGGCTTCCCTAAGGTACTTTTTAACCATAATTATTATGTGTGTCGTTTTCTGCAATAAAATTAATGTTTCTGCCAGGGCTCGAACCTGGGACCTTCCGCGTGTTAGGCGGATGTGATAACCACTACACCACAGAAACAACCGTTAGACATAAATGGGTTCCCTAAAGTACTTCTTAACCATAATCTTTATGTGTGACATTTTCTGCAATAAAATTGATGTTTCTGCCAGGGCTCGAACCTGGGACCTTCCGCGTGTTAGGCGGATGTGATAACCACTACACCACAGAAACAACTGTTAGACATTAATGGGTTCCCTAAAGTACTTTTTAACCATAATTATTATGTGTGTCGTTTTCTGCAATAAAATTAATGTTTCTGCCAGGGCTCGAACCTGGGACCTTCCGCGTGTTAGGCGGATGTGATAACCACTACACCACAGAAACAACTGTTAGACATTAATGGCTTCCCTAAGGTACTTTTTAACCATAATTATTATGTGTGTCGTTTTCTGCAATAAAATTAATGTTTCTGCCAGGGCTCGAACCTGGGACCTTCCGCGTGTTAGGCGGATGTGATAACCACTACACCACAGAAACAACTGTTAGACATTAATGGGTCCCCTAAAGTACTTTTTAACCATAATTATTATGTGTGTCGTTTTCTGCAATAAAATTAATGTTTCTGCCAGGGCTCGAACCTGGGACCTTCCGCGTGTTAGGCGGATGTGATAACCACTACACCACAGAAACAACTGTTAGACATTAATGGGTTCCCTAAAGTACTTTTTAACCATAATTATTATGTGTGTCGTTTTCCGCAATAAAATTAATGTTTCTGCCAGGGCTCGAACCTGGGACCTTCCGCGTGTTAGGCGGATGTGATAACCACTACACCACAGAAACAACTGTTAGACATTAATGGGTCCCCTAAGGTACTTTTTAACCATAATTATTATGTGTGTCGTTTTCTGCAATAAAATTAATGTTTCTGCCAGGGCTCGAACCTGGGACCTTCCGCGTGTTAGGCGGATGTGATAACCACTACACCACAGAAACAACCGTTAGACATAAATGGGTTCCCTAAAGTACTTCTTAACCATAATCTTTATGTGTGACATTTTCTGCAATAAAATTGATGTTTCTGCCAGGGCTCGAACCTGGGACCTTCCGCGTGTTAGGCGGATGTGATAACCACTACACCACAGAAACAACTGTTAGACATTAATGAGTTTCCTAAAGTACTTTTTAACCATAATTATTATGTGTGTCGTTTTCTGCAATAAAATTAATGTTTCTGCCAGGGCTCGAACCTGGGACCTTCCGCGTGTTAGGCGGATGTGATAACCACTACACCACAGAAACAACTGTTAGACATTAATGGCTTCCCTAAAGTACTTTTTAACCATAATTATTATGTGTGTCGTTTTCTGCAATAAAATTAATGTTTCTGCCAGGGCTCGAACCTGGGACCTTCCGCGTGTTAGGCGGATGTGATAACCACTACACCACAGAAACAACTGTTAGACATTAATGGCTTCCCTAAGGTACTTTTTAACCATAATTATTATGTGTGTCGTTTTCTGCAATAAAATTAATGTTTCTGCCAGGGCTCGAACCTGGGACCTTCCGCGTGTTAGGCGGATGTGATAACCACTACACCACAGAAACAACTGTTAGACATTAATGGGTTCCCTAAAGTACTTTTTAACCATAATTATTATGTGTGTCGTTTTCTGCAATAAAATTAATGTTTCTGCCAGGGCTCGAACCTGGGACCTTCCGCGTGTTAGGCGGATGTGATAACCACTACACCACAAAAACAACTGTTAGACATTAATGGCTTCCCTAAGGTACTTTTTAACCATAATTATTATGTGTGTCGTTTTCTGCAATAAAATTAATGTTTCTGCCAGGGCTCGAACCTGGGACCTTCCGCGTGTTAGGCGGATGTGATAACCACTACACCACAGAAACAACTGTTATACATTAATGGGTCCCCTAAAGTACTTTTTAACCATAATTATTATGTGTGTCGTTTTCTGCAATAAAATTAATGTTTCTGCCAGGGCTCGAACCTGGGACCTTCCGCGTGTTAGGCGGATGTGATAACCACTACACCACAGAAACAACTGTTAGACATTAATGGCTTCCCTAAGGTACTTTTTAACCATAATTATTATGTGTGTCGTTTTCTGCAATAAAATTAATGTTACTGCCAGGGCTCGAACCTGGGACCTTCCGCGTGTTAAGCGGATGTGATAACCACTACACCACAAAAACAACTGTTAGACATTAATGGCTTCCCTAAGGTACTTTTTAACCATAATTATTATGTGTGTCGTTTTCTGCAAAAAAATTAATGTTTCTGCCAGGGCTCGAACCTGGGACCTTCCGCGTGTTAGGCGGATGTGATAACCACTACACCACAGAAACAACTGTTAGACATTAACGTTTTCACTATAGAAATTTTAACCTTAATATTATAATAAATTGTAACCATTTAATAAAATGTGCATATGAAGATTAATTTTTGCGATATTGCTTTATTCAAACATACAGTAGTTAGAAATGTCTAGGGATTATGGGGGGGGGGTAAGGACGACAATGTCCCGAGGAAGGCGATAGCATTGCCTCTCTGCACAGCGAGGGACAGGCGCTGCAGGAGGAAAGAGCCAGCGTGCTTAAATTATTTATTAAATTTGCGGGTATGCTTTTTGATAACGAGCGCAGTGTTTGGAAACCTGAAATGACCTGTTTTTAACCGAACGACCAGTCTAGGAATTAGAAATACAGTGGTGTGCATAAACTTAACGCACCCCTACATTTCAACAAATCAAAGAAGAATACACATTTGAGGTATTTATTCTGCATCAGATTAATGTACCTGTCAAATAATATACACACCACAAAGAACAGCGCATATGACGTCGTATGCAGCCTGCTACAATAAAATGTGTCATATCTCGCAAAATGCAAAATGATAACGCACCTTCAGTTATCGAGTGTTCTCCCTCAATTAATCCAGTTTGTGTTGAGCATTCAAACTGTACTGTAGTCATGGGACACGCTTCGAGCCTTCCTGATGCAGAGAAAGCAGTTATTACTGCTTTACACCGAGCAGGAAAGACCTGGGCTACAATTGCCAGCGAAATTGGCGGAAGTCGTCGCGTAGTGCAAAATTATTGACGTAGTCCGTGGACGTATGGTACTAATAAGTCTAAAGTACGTTCGCGAAAGATTAGCCAACAAACTGTCATGCTCATCTGTCGATTGGCCTCGAATTCGACCATAAGTTGAGAAGCAATGAGGCAAGAGTTAAACCTTCAGGTACATAGATCAACAGTTTTAAGGACAATTAAGCGTTATCCACATATCATACGGGTGCAAATGAAAACAAGACGGCGTCTTCAACAACTGCCCGACTATCGCCCGCGACAATATGGCCAGAGACTGGAAATTGGTGAGTATTGGGGCAACGTTTTTTAAAGAGTACCTTGTGGGTGCACATCTATCTAAAATGTACTGTGTTGTTTCAGATCATCGTCAATGACGAAAAGAAGTTCAATTTGGACGGGCCAGATGGATTTAACAGTTATTGGCATGATGTAAGTAACGAACCTAGGTACTTATCAACGAGCAACTTCGGTGGCGGGACTGTTATGGTTTGGGGAGCTTTCACCTCTCTTGGCAGACTCCCACTCGCTTTCATCTCGAATAAATAGCGAGGATTATCAGCAGATGTTGACCAACAACGTACTACCGTTTATTAGCAGATTTTATCGACTGCCAATTGTTTTCCAACAAGATAACGCTTAATTCACTTCAGCGCTAACATACGTGCGTGGTTAAGACGGCATTACATTGAAACCCCAGAGTGGCCAGCATGTTCTCCTGATCTCGACCCGATGGAGAACCTCTGGGGCATTCATGTCCGACGAGTACACGCGTCGAATCGACATTTTTTGTTCCTGGGCTCGCACTTCAGATCCTCCGCGTGTCAAGTCGACGTGACGACCACACAATCAATGGTTCGGCGAAACAGCATCAAGACCAGTTACTAGAAAATGACAAGAAGACAAATCCATTTGAAATATTCACCAAGCGCAAATTTTTTCTATAAAATTTCTATTATCTTTTAACAGCGTCATCATTTTATTTAATTGGCTACACAAGTAGCCGTTTTCCAACGATCACCAACCCTCTCTGTCACCTTCGAACGTGTCTGCTCCCTCCTGCCGACTGGCACGTAATTCTTCTTCTGACCAAAGGATCTGATTCAGTCATGCGAGCATTTTTCCCTCAAGTGTTGCAGGCCGCCTGAGGGTGTGCTGTGTATTTCTGGTACGTGACGCCCGAACAAGTTCTGTGCTAAAAACGACAGCATTCGCGAGATGAATAGGAAAAATGCGGTAAACAGCAACTTAAGTGGCATCCAACAGACAAGCCAACCGATAGTGCCGTAGAGGCCCGCAGGAAACATGAAGGGGGATGTGACGCTGGTACTGGAGCGATGGTGCTTGCCGTCATTGGCGGATACCGTTCAGCTACAGGGCTATACAGATACAATAGATTCTCATATTGTTGATAGAGAGAGGCGTCTCGAAAAGAGAGAGTCACGCAGCGATGAAAAACGGGCTGAAATGAAAACAGTATGGCGGGAGGAGACACTAAGAGAGAAAGAGAGAAAGTAAGAATGCCGAAAATAGCATTGTGGAGCATGTATCCATATCCGACGACTTAGTTACTCTTCTGAGCTCTTTTTTGAGCGGTCAGGATGCTTAGATCGAGAGAGAGAGGGAGGGAGAGAGAGAGAGCGAAGACGCGCATGCGTTCTCTCGACAGTAAACGATTCAGCCAAACGTGACGATTTTCGATGCCAAGTAGGTGCAACTGCTGCACTTCGTGCGAGGCTAAAGGCCTGAATGTGGGAATAGCATTATGTCCCCATTGTATGACAGGTAAAAGGCGTCTTTTTTAACTTATATAAACTATAACGAACGCACTATATGAAATCCGATATTAAACACTACCAAGTGTGCCGCGTAGGACTCTACAACGCACGCTCGATCGTTTTCGGAAATCGTAAGGTTGATGCAGTACGTATTGATTTTTGGATCATTGTGTCAGCCCACATGAACAGGGAATACCCTGAATACCCTGAATACAAGCGTATTGAAAACTGAAAATACTGAGAGTACCCTAGACAGCTAAATAGATAAAAACGAGGGTATAGAGGAAATTGCTTGTTTATGCTTTAAGGTGAATGATCAGATTAGTGTTACATATATACAGTATACACCGTATATTTACCGTTCCACAGAGTCCCGTTTGTATCATTGTCTCTCAGCGGCTTTAGGGGAAGCCAGCCCTGATAGGTTATGAGGCTGTATGAAACCACAAGAAGCCAACATTAGTCTTGTGTACATTTGTCTATCTATATAAAATATGGTAAAAATGGAAAAAAATATCACATTCGGCACAACACGTAGACACGCAGTTTCCTCCGTGAAAGCTAACGGCACTATCGATATCGCAACTCTCTACTCAAGTCGTTTGAAAATAAGTCGGAGAGCAATGCATTCTGCGATACAACTCGATCTACGAGGAGTTTTAGGCGTGTCATCATAGAGCCTTAACGCGTATGCCCTCTATGCAAAACTACATGGCCGATTACTTCAGCTCTGTAAGATCACATAGCGCGACACGCGACATCTCTGTTTGAACATTTCGATATACCTATTGACTTATATTAACATACCAGCCGAGCGATGGCTTGGGCGACTAAGTCTCTGGTTGTAAAAATTTGGTGATCGCAGCTTCGAGCCACGCGAACCAGCACATATAACTCACTATGATTGATCAAATAAAGAAAGTCTATCAACTGTAACAGTACAACAGATCCATTGAGCTCATTATCAATGGTTGAAAAAGTGTGAATTGCAATGGAGGGCATTCGTAGGCCGGAGTGCTCTGAAGTATTTGCCGCTAATTCAAAATATCTGCGTTCTGCTCCACAACACATTAAATCAACCCAAAGTTGGAAGCGTGTCGATATAACTGTACCCGACACCAATGGAATGGGAAAAGTTTTCTTCGAGAACGGCCAACTTCGCTAAAAATCCCACCAGCGTTCTATGATTTTTCATCAAAGTTTGACATGCTCTGAGTTAACTTTTTGTGAAGTTTTTCGCTTCGCCTGCTTTTTTTCGAAATACATTTACTATACGGATACGTATATAGTGGAAAAATAAAAATAAATAAATTGCAGAGAAGGTTACCTTCGAGACTGACACATTTCGCTAAGTCTTTCATAGGATTTACGTAACTTTTCAAACTCTTCGAATGTTTAAGTCTTCTTCCTGTATTTGCCAGTCGCTATTTTTGGTTGTTTAATAATACGAAACTTTCCATGCGTTTGGCATTCGACCAGTTATTCCTTCTTTCAGTTTAGTTGCAGTTTCTCCCAATTGTACAGTGTAGTACAGACAAATACTTCTTTTTGTCTCAACTATACAACGTGTTAAGAAACGCCCTTTTCACCGCGTGTTCATCCAGCTTTATTTATGACCGCTTTGTGTTGTTTTCTGAGGAGAACCAAAGAATAAGCACTATATAAACGGGCCCACTCAGGTTTCATACACATGTGTATGCAATACACTCAAGCGCTGTAGAGATGTGACCTCTTGGTTCCTCGTAACCCGCCAACCACATCCATCGCGACAGTGATCTCCCGATGGCGATTGCCGATACTGCTCCTAATTTGTAGCCGCGGAAGGGATCAATGCGAGTTGAACAAACATTGTAGGGCAGTATATATGTATATATATATATATATATATATATGTAAGCTGTACGCATTCAAATGTGTCTAAATGTAGCAATTTTTTCCCTATTACACTATTCCACCCGCCATTCATACCGTTCTCCAGCCCTCCAATTCGCTTTTGGATTAAGCCTGTTCAACTTCACGATGCGAAGAGCCATCGTCGCGTTGGATCGCTCTCGTTCGCTGCGTGGAAGCATAATGTTATTGTACGTTTGATTGTAGAGGTGATGGCGGTCGTGGCGGAGTTACCGCTACAGTGGGGCTGAGCGAATGTGTGTATGCAAGTGGCCGTAGCGGTGAAGGGAGTCACTGTCTCGTGCTTGCCTAGTAAGAGTCGAGGGTGTTGCGTGCGGCGCTGATTCAACGATATGCCCGTGGGGAGCCATTCAAACAGACTCCCTTCCTGATTCCCGGCGCGAGTCTGGCGGCTAGCTCACCGGCGAAGCCATGGTAGCAGCGATTCAGATACGCGCCGTCATATACACTACATAGAGCATCCGGAGATGTACATATATATATATAAAACTGGGAACTAAAAACCTTCATCCCCAAAGGACAGACATGCCGTGCCCTCGTATGGTGATCCAGTTGGCAGGAAGGCAAGCACTGCACTCTGTTTGCTCGGTAGCGAGTCAGCGCTAGCGCTCTCACGCATTCGAACAGCAGGCGCACAGTTACTACTGAGTACAACTCTCATAATGCTCATTCAATACATGGCAATGCAGTGCGGCATGCGAGTGCTATCAGGCACCAATGCTAGAATGGAGTGGTGCTGAGCAAGGACCTCAGGACGATCCATTTGGGGAAGAGAGAGAGAGAGAGGTAAGGGGGCTGTGGAATATTGTGATATATTCTTTATATTATTGTCGATGGTTATTATAATGAACCAACAAGGACAGGGTCCGATGACCAAAATTGTATTTTTACATTTATAAGTTCTCACCTTAAGACAAGCCCAGGACACACTTGTAACACAAAAACACGCGACACTTAACACACACACATTAGAGCCGGCCTCTGTCTTTCTGGCCCTCGTGGCTTCGCGCGGCCACACAAGTGGCGCGCATCGAATGTCTACCCGCCCCCGCACTGGGGCTACCCTTGTTTACATGTCGCAACAGTCCGAAGAGACTTCCGCGCTCTAGAGTACAAGAGAGCCTTAGAGATTGTTACATAATCTTAAGGCAGATAGTGTTACAATGGTAATTGAGCGGGCGACATATTTATATTGATAATATTCTTATGCGACAAAATAATAAGGCACAACACTGTGACTAACATGTCTAGTTTATATTTTTATCATGTTAAACAGTGCTCCGCTGCCTTTTGTGTATTTTAGAGAATTGCCCCCAGAGGGCGTACAATATGCAGACAAGAATGAAGAATTGTCATTGTGTCGTAAGGAATAAAAAGTTAGTCCAAGTTTGACCACCAAGGTGGCCACTTCACCCTGCGTACTGTGTTTTTTTATCTTCCCTTTTACCCATTGAATTACATTGCACAAATATAGAGGACTAACCCCCAGTTAGGTCTGCAAGTCCCTTGAGATAAACGGCTAGCATAGTTTTTAATATACGATCTCGGCGCCAGAAATCGCCAGTATTTTACATGGTGCCTACGTGACCAGGATGAACTACGCAAGCAAAGGATAAGTAGACTTATCGTTATATTTGTGCAAAATTCAACCAACTTGTGAACAATCAGTGAACTTGCAGCCAGTGCGAAATGGCAGTGGAACACTCTCCGCGAGATAATCGCTTCGACCCAATTCAGGCCGAAGCTACGCAACAGATCATCAGGATCAGCACTCTACGACGGAAGAGGACGATTGCAAGGAAGAAATTCACCGAAGAGGATGAGATGGTACGTAGCTATGGTACAGCCACAGTAGAAAACCGGTTAAGACTTGAAGGACTCCTTGAAAGTGTGGAACGTCGCGCGGAAAGAATCGCGACTTTAACCGAGCAAATTCAGAATCATGCCGAATTTTCTGAGAGAGATGAGGAGGCTGAATTCGATGAATGTGAAGAATTTACTCAGGCTGTCGACCATTGCCGTGGTTACATCCATGGCTTGCTGGCCCACGAAGCTGCTAGTCACCTGCGCCAAGGAAGCGGCGGCAGTCATGACGGGGCAGCATCTGCGGGCAACGGTGACAGCATACCAACTGCGGCTGCCAATAGCCAACCAGGACAGCACCAACAAATCATTGTTGCTGCTCCGCCCCCCCAACTATATATCACGCCTGACATTTTCGACGGAGATATTCTGCAATATCGATTATGGAAATCTCAGTTTGACAATTGGATGGACCGTCGGGTGGACGCCACGGGCGCCGACCGACTGGTGGCACTACGGAAGCTTCTTAATGGTCCACCTAAAGAACTTATCAGCAAATTGGCCATCAACGACGTCAATTATCAAGTGGCTCTCAAAAGGCTTGACGCAAACTACGGTCAAGTGCGTGTTGAAAGACGACAAATATTAGACAGTCTTCTCGAAGTTCCGATAGTTAAATCGCCAAATGACCTCAATGGATTACGAAAACTGCTTGATCATATACAGGGCAGTATCATGGCGATGGAAGGAATAGGCACTGATCTAGTCTATTATGCTCTCACATTGGAGACGGCGATCCGCAAGGCAGTACCATCGCGTGTTTTGATTGATTTTGCCGAAGAAAAACGTTTCGTTGCTGCTACCCAAGCAACCTCGTCAAACACAGACCTGGCGAGTGGTAATGAGGGTGACGATGTTGCGACGGCGGCCTCAGCTGCCAAGCACATTGAACATTTTGTGAAGTTTCTTACGAGATATATTAGTGTGCGCCAGGAAGCGAACATCGGTGCTGGGCAGCAACAACAGCAGCAGCAACAAAATGGAAATTTCCGAGTTACTGGAGGTTTCCAGCAACAACGACAACAGCAGCAACAGAATGAATACCTCCGAGTCACTGGAGGTTTCCAACAACGTCAACAGCTACAGCTATCAAACAATGCACCAGTGGCCCTGGACCGCTCCCAATCAAAAGTACATTCGTTGTGTAGCAATGCCGGCACAAGGTGTAACGCGCGATATTACACCGAAAGCATGGCCCTGGTCAACTATGGCCACGCCGAAGAAGTGACAAATGCAATTCTGTCACTGCCGGGTACGTATGATTGTTTGTACGTGCTTTATCACCAGGTCGTTACACCGGTGGAGAACAAGAAAGAATTGCGGATAATATTCGATTGTTCTGTTCCTGACCCGCGAGAGACCTCACTCGACGATCACCCCTTACCGGAACTCTGCCATGGGTGGACGACCGAACTCAACAATCTCGTCAAGCTACGCATTTCGCCTCGGTACGCATCAAAAAGAAAAAAAGGAAAAAGACGATTACATTCAACTGGGGTGTATCCGAGCAGCCATTGAGGGGGACGACTCTCGTCAGCGATTGCGTTCCTGAAATTTAGCATTTGCCCAACCCACACGAATTGTTTCACGTGAACGGGGTGGACAATATCGCTGATCTCGCCACCCGTGGCATTCCGACCACCAATCGAATCGCATGCGCTTCGCAAATGCTCGCGAATAGTTGCGCGCAACTCTACTTTTGCGTCTACTGGAGATCGCACGAGATGAAGAGGGTTCTAACAAGTAAAACGGTTCCCGTTTTAGGGTGGACTGTGGAATATTGTGATATATTCTTTATATTATTGTCGATGGTTATTATAATGAACCAACAAGGACAGGGTCCGATGACCAAAATTGTATTTTTACATTTATAAGTTCTCACCTTAAGACAAGCCCAGGACACACTTGTAACACAAAAACACGCGACACTTAACACACACACATTAGAGCCGGCCTCTGTCTTTCTGGCCCTCGTGGCTTCGCGCGGCCACACAAGTGGCGCGCATCGAATGTCTACCCGCCCCCGCACTGGGGCTACCCTTGTTTACATGTCGCAACAGTCCGAAGAGACTTCCGCGCTCTAGAGTACAAGAGAGCCTTAGAGATTGTTACATAATCTTAAGGCAGATAGTGTTACAATGGTAATTGAGCGGGCGACATATTTATATTGATAATATTCTTATGCGACAAAATAATAAGGCACAACACTGTGACTAACATGTCTAGTTTATATTTTTACCATGTTAAACAGTGCTCCGCTGCCTTTTGTGTATTTTAGAGAATTGCCCCCAGAGGGCGTACAATATGCAGACAAGAATGAAGAATTGTCATTGTGTCGTAAGGAATAAAAAGTTAGTCCAAGTTTGACCACCAAGGTGGCCACTTCACCCTGCGTACTGTGTTTTTTTATCTTCCCTTTTACCCATTGAATTACATTGCACAAATATAGAGGACTAACCCCCAGTTAGGTCTGCAAGTCCCTTGAGATAAACGGCTAGCATAGTTTTTAATATACGATCTCGGCGCCAGAAATCGTCAGTATTTTACAGGGGCTATCTCTTTGGCAGCATAGATTTACGTGCAACAAATGCCGGCAGAAGCCCACATCGTCATCGTTGGAGGGAAGACAAAGCGGCGATCATGGGTGGAGTCATTTAGGAAAGACCTCGCAGATTCCCACGAAGGAAACATAAGGAGAGAGAGAGAAAGAGAGGGAGAGGGAGAGGGGGAGAGAGAGAAACAGGAGCAATACGACCATGATCGTAAAAGGATTCGCATGATTTGCTAGAAGGAGCACCTTAGTTGTGCCATAATTGGCAGGGAACAATATGTACATGAACGATAACTGTTCGTCTTGCCAAAAGAATAGTGAGTTAGGGGGCGTGCCATTTCCTAGAGGGCAAAAGAGGGAATGATCTCTCTGCCTGATGCCTCGTATTTTCAGTGCTAAGCTGATACGACGGTAGTAGAAGTAAAACAAAGACAGTGAGCTTGAGCTCTCTGTTAGGGGAACTCAAACGTGGAGAGTAAGATGATGCTCTCCCAAAGCACTTGCAATTGTATGTGGTATGACGCACGCCAAATACATAATCACTACTCTGTTCTTTACTGAATTTAGGCGCGCCATCTGATTACGCCATACGCCATCTGGTGCTCTTAAAATGTTCATCAGCGAGATTCATTTGAACCGATGGATCTGTATGGGCTTATGTCAGGCAAAAAACTGATTCGGATTCTATATATGACCAGTTGACGATGACCCGCGCCAAGTTAGCCACCAGTTGAACGATACGGGGTCCACTATAAAGTTACATGTACCTCATATACACGCATTGGGCATTCAATCATCCATGTTTATGCTTCCACCTCACTGTCGTACGATTCCCTCGGATAATTGATGTTGTTGTTAACGTGACTGTCCCTAGGCCTATGCGGGCCGCTTACGTGCAATTGATTGACTAAGTCGATGCTCTCATACTGATTTGGGGCAGCTCATCTCGTGATGGACATCGATACGGTTCACAAATGAACAACACGAACCGACATGCCGCTGTATCTATGCATAATAGTATCTTCTATCTAAAACGACGATGATGTGATAAGAACCTCGACAAAAATCAAGCGTCACCTCGTCAATCACTTCCGCTGTGGCACTCAGGAGATCGGGGGTCCCCTCGCTCTCGTCTGTCCAACTATCCATCTATCTATCGTCTATCGCTCTGGCGAGTCGCCCTTATCTAATTTGTGCGTTGCGCATCCATGGGAAGAGCGGGTGCACCACGGGCTACGTGTACTTGAATGACTGACTGCCTGCCTTTCTCGGTGCGTGCATGTTTGCATGAAGCGCTGGGTGCGTACGCTTGTGCTATTGCTGTTATTGTATTATGCCCCCAACAGCAACAGCGGCGGCCGTGGCCGTCGACAGTTTTATGAAGTATGTCTGTAGCGAAGTCCATACATAGATGCGTACATACTTAAATACGCACATATACGGGGGCAGGCGGAAAGCGCGGAGCTTGAAGCAGGAACGTCACCCGCTGCACGCCTAGTGACTTAGTTCTGGATGGTTGCTGGGTGATGCTTCGTCGCACGCCGGCAGAGAAGCAACAGTGAGCGGCACAACAGTAAAAAGTAGAACGACTCGGCTGTCGAGCGAGTTGCAGCATTCGAGAACGTATTCGCCCTAGCTTAGCGTGGTTCGGCTGTCGAGTGTTCCTAAGTGGATGATCATTCATCTAGATGAATAAGACTTTTACCGCTCACAGTGCATGAATTTCGGATATAGTCAGTCTAGCTCATCTCTTGTTCTTCAGCCCCTCGCTGCCTACCTACGTGATCCTCTCTCGGGTGTTATGATGGAAACTCGTTGTCAGGTTAGAAACAACAGCCCTGTATGAAGAGTGGCGGCATCAGCAGAATGGGGTGTTACCTCGAGGCACTAACTTGCAAAACGCGCTGCGTGGATGTTGTCTTAGCAGTATTTCGAACGCGTTGCTCGCCGAAGGTTTATATTTTCTCGGCTCTTCTGGATGAACCAGAAAAGTCTGTGCACGGTTTCCGTGTGGATAACGCGAAATTGTTTTCAATCCTTGGCTCTGCGCTGAGCCGTTATTAGGATAGGTTTTGTCAATCCCAGACTATATGCAAGTAGAATTGCCTTATGTCATAAAATCCTCGTGTACGCCTATGTCATGCGACAATAAACTAGCTCACCGACCTCTGCGGAGAGAGTCTAACTAAAGAACATGAAATGCAGGTCAAACAAGTTATTAGTTTGCTCGCCAGACAAGCTACCAGTCTCATAGTCACTTGCGGCTTTTGTCAATACCAACAACCCTCCGTTGTACGAACACGTTGTGCCACCACAACTTTGTATTATAATCCCTACTAACATTGTCTCTATATGTGTATAATAGACGCTGCTTCCTCGACTTGTTAATACGCAGCCAGATCACATGCACTCTGTTGCTGCTGATTTGTGATCGAGTTGTTTGCAACGTCTCATTCAGACCCTGCGTTGATTTGTGGGTCAAGGTCGCCGACTTGGCTGTTATGATAACAGTTGTCGCTTGGTTCGGTTGCTGTTGTCGTTTACCGTCATCATCGACATTGTTGATTTTTGTTTCGTGCCTCGATTGACGTGTTACTCAGTTTGAGAATAGACCCGGGAAAGAAGTCGATGACGTCTAGCCGACCTCCTTCATTCGCGCCTCGTCGGCGCGCGCACCCCATGGAAGCCCCCGAAACCTGACTAGGGGCAGATATGCTTGGATAGAACGACTCGAGAGAGAATCCCAGAGAGAAAGGAATCCCGAAACCCGAGTGAACGCTCATCCAATCCGCTGCCGATTTACCAGTGGCTCGGTGGCCGCACTAAAATGCCTGAGGCGTCGGCCTCTTCCTCCCTCTGCGTTCTTGTCTATCTGACTGTCTGTCCGCCTGCGTTTTTCTTGTTCCGCTCTCGAGTACTACTCTATCCTGCCTTGCCTTCGCACACGAGGACTGCATTGCATTGCACAGCGCTGAAGTCGCTATACACTGTAGTCAGCGTTGTGCGTTAGCCGCACGCGTCAGTCTCCTCAGCTATCTTAGCTGCACGCCTGTACCATCGGTTTCCTTTAGAGGCGAAGACCGTGAGAGCGAGAAAGAGCTAGAAAGATAGGGTGCTGCCCAATACTTCTCCACCAACACTGATGCAGTCTCTCCCGTTAGTGGCATGGACTAGCGCTGTCTACAGCTCTAGCAGCTAAGTGAAGCTTTCTCACGAACTGAGGCTTGGAGGACTCTCACATTGCAGACACTTGCCGAGGGATAGAGCGAGCTTCTGATGGCTCTGAGCCGACCAGGCTTTCGATAACCAACTGACCTCCTTCTACACTCTCGGCTTGTGGGTGTGCGAATGCAATCGAGCAAAACACTTCCTCTTGGAAACGACAACAACGCAAACCGGCCCAATTGAAGAAATACTTCAAATTTTCCGCACGTATCTACTTGTTTGGTGCCCATTTTTTGGCGAAAAAAAAATTACGTGTTCATTCGCAGGAAGCCTGATCAGGAGCTGGAAGAATAGTGCGTAGATTATTTGCGGATAAAGTAAGAGACGTAGACGACGGTTATTATTGCGAATTGTATTGCTGTGAAGATAGTCATTGCAAAAAAGCTGTAAGCGATGTCAGGTGTCGGACGGTCTATTTGCACTTGCTAAACGCCGACGATTCACTAATGAGATAATAGCTATTGCTAATATTTCAGATATCTAGTAGAGTTTCACGACGATATGATCCTCGATTTATTGAGAAGCGTCGTGTAATAGCCTTTGTAGGTAGTGTATAACTAGGGTCAACAGTTTCTATGGGTTTTTGTGCCTCTGGATATTCAGATATTATTCTATTCCACTGGATATTCAGACAAGGTTAACGCCGCCAGAGCTGAATTCCATGAGGAATATTGCAACATTTCGCAAATTGCACCATATTCTTAGTGAAGTTCCACGGGCGGCTCAGAAAAGACCTCGACTCACCACTTCAACTCAGGAAAGCTCATAGGAAGCTTTGACATCGAGGTCGTTTAACGTTTCAGTATATAGAATGCCTCCGAGGTGGCTCCTGAGGCCACGGTTTCGCAATACTAAATTTGCCTGATATCCTACACGAGTACGATGAAGACAAAACGATCAAAAACTGCTGGTTCTCCTGAAGCAACGGCGTTTCCTGCTATCTGTGAATTTACCCGGTTTTGTGTACATGCCAAAAATAAAGAACCGCAGAAATTGCATTCGAGCTTGATCGATCGTCGAAACCCGAATACGAAAGACGTGATCTATAGAAAGCCGTCGGTGAGACCTCAAGGTGGTGCTCTAATAAATACATGATTATATTCATCCCAAAATGTGCTAAATTGTGTTTAGCAAACCCTCACCAATATACACTAAACGAGCAGCCCATACCAATTGTGAAGCGTATGAAGGACCTGGGCGTTATGGTCTAGCCCGACTTGAATTTCAGCCTGTACATAACACAAGTCATTCAGTCCGCAACGTTAGTTTTTAACACACTTTTTCGTTGTTTTATTGTTAAAAAGCCGGAATTTTATATACAGCTCTATTTTCCCAAATTTAAATACTGCTGTGAAGTCTGGCAACCATATTTTAAAAAACATTTAGACGCTATGGGCCGACTTCATCTTAGCACGCGTCTCGCTTAGATGTGTAATTGACCGCTCAACTCTTAGCTTACCTACCTCCCCTTTGTTAATAAATGTGTTATTGAAATTGAAAAAAAATGGAAATTGACCTGACCTCTGCAAATAAATTGGAATCTTCGCTGACCATCAATCATGGCTACTGAGTAGATTTGAGAATGTCAAATGCTGATGAAATGTCAATATAAATGAATCCAGTACATTAGAAAAATAAAATAATAAGAAGAGTCATCCGTGTAGACAAGAGCGAATGCTTATAGTCGCCCTGTCCAGAGAAGAAAGAAGGGAGGTAACGATGTCCGTCTTGGATATAAAGTGTGCATTTTTGAGGGTATTGGCGACACCGATATCCTCGGTACTTTACTTGCCTTGGTTTTGGTGACAAATTCGGTGTACATTAGCGCGCTGCCGACGTTCCGTGTCTGTATCGATGAGGAAGGAAGCAAACACCTCCGCTGACCGACGGTATCGGTAAATTGGCACGATGTACGCCAAGAGAGCAACGATAGAGTATTCGACTACCCAATGGGGGGCTGGCGTCTTACAGACATCGCGTCCATCCTGCTCAAATTAGTTCCATAATTACGGATACATTAGCGCGTTACCTTCCTCGAATTATCCTGCTACTCTTAGATCTCTGTCACGTAGCAGCATATACCCATGCATCGATCATGCTAATTACGGATTGGACATCATACGCTATGTGTGTATTGTGCTGCTTTCGTCTTCTATAACACATAACTGTTTATTAAACTTGCTATGCCAATGACACTGAACAGCGGGGGCGGGAGCCATCCGTGAATGCTACACGACCCCGCTATGTCAATATGCCCTTTGCAAATTTGCTGAAAGCATTTCCTAACTAGCAGGGACCAAACATTATCTAAAAAAGAGGTCATCCTCATCCTTCCTGCGCTATTATCGTCTGAACTGCCCCAAAGCGTGTTCTTTAACCGTGCGACGTCATCTCAACCCGACGCTCTTCTAGGGACTCCCTTCCAACAGCATTCTTGCGGAGTCCCGCACCCATCGCCATTGTCCACCTCCTTCCCAAAGTTGTGGAGTCTAACTGGCTGCTTGCTGCACGCTTCTGTTGCCTATCGCGAAGTGACTTGCTTGTTTGGACTGTGTTCGCTCGTTGGTGTGGTTGGTTGTCAGCTCAGCTTGTGTCGGTCGGCCGGCCGGCAAGCTCAGGCCGGCTCGAGGTAAACTTTTGCTTGTTGACCGCTGTTGCTTGTCAACTGACCCGTTCCGTCGCCGTCTGCTGATGGCAGCCACCCGGCCCCGGGGTGGCATTGTGCTCGGCCTTTCGTCTCACGCCAACTCAGTCCTCAATGGAAACTGGACGAAGTCTGTGGGGGTAGGGAGCGACAGGGAGTGATCGAGTCGGAGTTGTGAGGGCAGGATTCAGGCCTTGCTCGCAAACGGAAGAAACGCCAGCAGCGACTAGATCTACAGTAGCTTCCTCTCTTTCACTCTGCCCCAGCCCCTACACATTGAAAGCGCTACAACCGGCTGCGAGGGAGGTTGGCGAGAACTAGCACTTCCCATTTCTACCCCGCAACGTCGTCCAGTCCTCCGGCACCCAATGGGACTGGCTGGTGCGCGTGCGAAGCAAGAGCAATAGCAACACGGCTTGAGCCAAGATGAAGGCGCCGTGCGAAACTGAAAGAGGAGAGGAAGCTCATGGGGAGCAACGTGGCGAGGGTAGACATCATTGCCATTGATGCTACTGCTCGGCAGGGATGCGGACGATAATCAGGACATCACAGCTTGTCTGCTCGGCGCGGCTGGCTGCCGAATTGAAAAGAAGCGGCTGCTCTCGGAGTGCGTTGGATGGACCGGCTGGACAGCACGGCTATATGTCGTAGTGTACCTGCGGAACCTGTGGAACTATACTGAAGCGTTAACACGTAGACGGAGGTGATCCTCAGAATAGTAGGCTGAATGCGTAGCCTTCGTCAATGGATAACTATTACTTCGTTCTTCTTTCTTCTATTATTTCGAACCAGCGATTTTTGCATGGGCTCTATCTATGGACCACAGGGCCAAGTATGGAGCAATTCTAAAATGGAAGCGCGTGTTTGAGAAGGTAAAAAGCGTTTCAGCCAGGCCTTGAGCCCACGCCTCCAAAGCGACTGGTGCCTTAAACCAGCCCTTAGAACGTTCGGCCACGCTACTTCAACCATCTTCCCCGATTGAAATTATTCCCAAATTATTGTAATAATTTCTTAATAGATACAAAATATAATTCCTTGGAACCTAGTTAAACAAATCGTTCAGAACCTTTCGACCAGGCGTACCCATCTTTTGAGGACGTATGGTCAACAGGGTTGGCAGCGGTTGATTTCGAACCCACGCCCCAGAGATAGTTGGAACAACAGGATGGGCCACATTAACTTGATTAGCCGCGCGAGGTGCAATTATCCTTCGGCTACTGTTAAATTTACCTTGCATAACAATTGTGCTAGGAGTGTCCAATTTCTGAGCATGTATAATCAAAAGGGATGGCACCGGTGGGGTTTGAACCACGCCTCCGAAGGGACTGGTGCCTAAAACTATCGCCTTAGACACTCGGCCACGTTACCATGATTTACGTTTCGATTTGAATTATTCCTGCGTCTATTGTTAACAAATCTTACATAAACTATCTGTCGGGAGTGTCCGACTTCCCAACATGTATGATCAAAAGGATTCTCAGCGGTAACTCACGCCCCCGCAGAGACTGGTGCCGAAAACCAGCGCCTTAAACAGCTCGGCCAGACTACCTTGAATTGCCCCAGGATTTGGAATTATTGCTGGCAGCGGTGGGATTCAAACCCACGCCTCCTTGGAGACTGGTGCCTAAAACCAGCGCCTTAAACAGCTCGGCCAGGCTACCTTGAATTGCCCCAGGATTTGGAATTATTGCTGGCAGCGGTGGGATTCAAACCCACGCCTCCTTGGAGACTGGTGCCTAAAACCACCGCCTTAGGCTGCTCGGCCATGATCATTGAGTAAACCCCCGATTCGAATTATTCCTTCGGCCACTGTTAAATAAATCTTCCATAACTTTTCAGCTAAAAGTGTCCGATTCCCGAACACGTATGATTACAAGGATTCTCAGCGATGGTATTTGAACCCAAGCCCCCGCAGAGACCGGTGCTTAAAACCCATGCTTTAAACCGCTTGGCCACGACACATTACAGGTATACCCGATTTTAAATGATTTCTTCGGCTCCTCTTAAATATACCTTGCTAACAATTTGGCTAGGAGTGTCCAATTTCCGAGCATGTATAACATAACATAACATTTGCGGTTTGGACTGTATTACGTAAATTTTCAACATGTTAACTCCTTATAGAAAATATAAATGTGCTCTGCAGTACGATGGGCGGTTTATTTCCGGAACTGCAATTTTACAATGCTTAAGTTCAGGGACCTCAATATAATCATAATCATTGGCCGCGGTGGGATTCGAACCCACGCCTCCGAAGAGACTGGTGCCTAAAACCAGCGCCTTAGACCGCTCGGCCACGCTACCTGATTAGAAAAATACACAGGGCTAAAATGGCGTGCGGTCCCTGAAACATCAATGGTCATATCCGTCTCACCTTGGTGACAAAAACCTAATTCCGACACCGGGAATCGAACCCGGGCCTCGTGGGTGAGAGCCACGTATCCTAGCCACTAGACCATGCCGGACCTCTAGTGTCATTAACATTTCCTAGATGCAATATTAGTTTGTAATGGAAGTCAATTAAACATTTAGAAACAAAAAATCTGTGGCAGCGGTGGGATTCGAACCCACGCCCCCGAAGAGACTGGTGCCTTAAACCAGCGCCTTAGACCGCTCGGCCACGCTACCTGATTAGCAAAACACACAGGGCTTAAATGGCGTGCGGTCCCTGAAATGTCAATGTTCATATCCGTCTCACCTTGGTGACAAAAACCTAATTCCGACACCGGGAATCGAACCCGGGCCTCGTGGGTGAGAGCCACGTATCCTAGCCACTAGACCATGCCGGACCTCTAGTGTCATTAACATTTCCTAGATGCAATATTAGTTTGTAATGGAAGTCAATTAAACATTTAGAAACAAAAAGTCTGTGGCAGCGGTGGGATTCGAACCCACGCCCCCGAAGAGACTGGTGCCTTAAACCAGCGCCTTAGACCGCTCGGCCACGCTACCTGATTAGCAAAACACACAGGGCTTAAATGGCGTGCGGTCCCTGAAATGTCAATGTTCATATCCGTCTCACCTTGGTGACAAAAACCTAATTCCGACACCGGGAATCGAACCCGGGCCTCGTGGGTGAGAGCCACGTATCCTAGCCACTAGACCATGCCGGACCTCTAGTGTCATATACATTTCCTAGATGCAATATTAGTTTGTAATGGAAGTCAATTCAAACATTTAGAAATAAAAAGCCTGTGGCAGAGGTGGGATTCGAACCCACGCCCCCGAAGAGACTGGTGCCTTAAACCAGCGCCTTAGACCGCTCGGCCACGCTACCTGATTAGCAAAACACACAGGGCTTAAATGGTGCGCGGTCCCTGAAATGTCGATGTTCATATCACACAACGGTGCCTAGAACCAATGCTTTAAACCGATCGGCCATGATACATAGCGTATACCCCCGATTTTAAATTATTCCTTCGGCAACTGTTAAATATACCCTGCATAACGATTCTGCTAGGAGTGTCCAATTTCTGAGCATGTATATCAAAAGGCTTGGCAGCGGTGGGATTCGAACCCACGCCTCCGAAGAGACTGGTGCCTAAAACCAGCGCCTTAGACCGCTCGGCCACGCTACCATAAACCACCTCTCGATTTGAATTATTCCTTCGGCTATTGTTAACAAATCTTACATAAACTTCCTGCTGGGAGTATCCGATTTCCCGGCATGTATGATCAAAAAGATTCTCAGCAGTAACTCACGCCCCCCAGAGACTGGTGCCTTAAACCGCTCGGCCACGCTACCTTGAATTGCTCCACGATTTGGAATTATTGCTTAGACCATAGTGAAACAATCTTCGAAAAATAGTCTTCCCGAAGTGTCCGATTTCCGACCGTGTATGATCAAAAGTGCTGGCAGCGGTGGGATTCGAACCCACGCCCCCGAAGAGACTGGTGCCTTAAACCAGCGCCTTAGACCGCTCGGCCACGCTACCTGATCAGCAAAGCACACAGGGCTAAAATGGCGTGCGGTCCCTGAAATGTCAATGTTCATATCCGTCTCACCTTGGTGACAAAAACCTAGTTCCGACACCGGGAATCGAACCCGGGCCTCGTGGGTGAGAGCCACGTATCCTAGCCACTAGACCATGCCGGACCTCTAGTGTCATATACATTTCCTAGATGCAATATTAGTTTGTAATGGAAGTCAATTCAAACATTTAGAAACAAAAAATCTGTGGCAGCGGTGGGATTCGAACCCACGCCCCCGAAGAGACTGGTGCCTAAAACCAGCGCCTTAGACCGCTCGGCCACGCTACCATGATTTATCTCTCGATTTCAATTGTTCCTTCGGCTATTGTTAACAAATCTTACATAAACTTTCTGCGAGGAGTATTCGATTTCCCAACATGTATGATCAAAAGGATTCTCAGCAGTAACTCGCGCCCCCGCAGAGACTGGTGCCTAAAACCAGCGCCTTAGACCGCTCGGCCACGCTACCTTGAATTGCCCCACGATTTAGAATTGTTGCTTAGACTAGGGTGAAACAATCTTGCAAAACTTTCCTTCCAGAAGTGTCCGATTTCCCACCAGGTATGATTAAAAGTGCTGGCAGCGGTGGGATTCGAACCCACGCCCCCGAAGAGACTGGTGCCTAAAACCAGCGCCTTGGACCGCTCGGCCACGCTACCATGATTTACCTCTCTATTTCAATTATTCCTTCGGCTATTGTTCACAAATCTTACATAAACTTTCTGCGGGGAGTATTCGATTTCCCAACATGTATGATCAAAAGGATTCTCAGCAGTAACTCACGCCCCCGAAAAGACTGGTGCCTAAAACCAGCGCCTTAGACCGCTCGGCCACGCTACCTCGAACATTTTCCTCGATTGGAATTATTCTTTGGGACATCGTTAAACAAATCCTGCAGAACGTTTTTTGAGGATGTATGATCAACAGGGTTGGTAGCAGTGTGTTTCGAATCCACGCTCCAGAAGATTGTTGCAACGACAGGATCTGGGACCGCTGGGCCACATTCACTTGATTAGCCTCGCGAGTTGCAATCATTCCTTAAGACATTGTGAAACAAACCTTGCATAACTTTTCTGCTGGGGGTGTCCAATTTAAACATGGATAATCAAAAGGTTTGGCAGAGATGGGATTCGAGCCCACGTCCCCGCACACACCGGTGCCTAAAACTAGTGCTTTAAACCGACTGGCCATGACACATTACGTATAGCCCCGATTTTTAATTATTCCTTCGGCAACTGTTAAATATACCCTGCATAACAATTCTGCTAGGAGTGTCCAATTTCTGAGCATGTATATCAAAAGGCTTGGCAGCGGTGGGGTTCGAACCCACGCCTCCGAAGAGAATGGTGCCTAAAACCAGCGCCTTAGACCGCTCGGCCACGCTACCATAAATTACTTTCGATTTGAATTATTTCTTCGGCCACAGACTTTCTGCTGGGAGTGTCCGATTTTCTGGCATATATGATCAAAAGGATTCAAAGCGGTAACTCACGCCCCCGCAGCGACTGGTAACTAAAACCAGCGCCTTAAACCGGTCGGCCACGCTACCTTGAAATGCCCTACGATTTGGAATTATTGCTTAGACCATGGTGAAACAATCCTACAAAACTTTTCTTCCAGAAGTGTCCGATTTCCTACCAGGTATGATCAAAAGTGCTGGCAGCGGTGGGATTCGAACCCACGCCCCCGGAGAGACTGGTGCCTTAAACCAGCGCCTTAGACCGCTCGCCCACGCTACCTCAAAATCGTCTCCGATTGGAATCATTTCTTGGGACATTGTTAAACAAATCCTGCAGAACCTTTCGGCCAATTGTCCCCATTTTTGAGGATGTATGATCAACAGGATTGGTAGCAGCGCCTTAAACCGCTCGGTCACGATACCTTGAATAGCCCCTCGGTTTGGAATTATTGCTTAGACCATAGTGAACCAATCTTGCAAAACTATTCTTCCAGAAGTGTCCAATTTAAGCATGGATAATCAAAAGGTTTGTATCAAAATAATTGGCACCGGTGGGATTGGAATCTATGACCACCAAAAAACTGGTGTTAAATCCGTTGCGCGTATCAAACACAAAAATCATAGCCTTAGCTCTTGGAATTAACAATAGTATATTATACAGTTCCGGAAATAAACCGCAAATGTTATGTTATGTTATACAGTCTGTTTTCTATTTTAATTTACACTTAATTATATACATATATATATAATATATACTTTCTCCGTCTGTTACGCAGGAGGAAGGTTAATAGAGTTTGAAATATAATACGGCTACCACGAAGCTTGTTATGCATGTGACTCACTCCACACACAGCCAGACGGCAGTACACCCGGAGACTTGAGAAGTCGTGGAGTTGACGGGCCGCTCCTATCAAAATCGCTGGCACCTAATTACGAGATGTGTCGCGTTCGGTTGGTTTCAAGTCCCTGGTCCTGTGTGTAGTGTACGATTCCTGCGGAATAGAAACAGGCTGATGCATCCCTATATCTCGTCCCCTGTTAAGTATAAGCTGAATCGTGATCGTTATGTTACTGTAGCTATCGTCGCCGCGGGTGGCAAAGAATAGCTGATCTAATGCAGCCTGTCGATAGGGATCATTAACAAACGACCGGAAAAGATGGTTCTGACACGTTATTTTGGCTAGCTACGACGAACAGCCGCATAGGATAAGTCGTATATAAGCAAGAGGCAACGAGGTCGTGTCAGGGAGTGATTCCAAAGTCAGATTCAGCTTGGGCAAACCCGATCAAATGCTAAATGTTTCCCATATATATTTTTGTTAGAGACGACGCGTGCGAATAGACTCTAACATAAATTATTAGCGTCAGTACTCTTCCTACCACGTAATACATACGAGGGGTTGATGCGACTATACAGCGAGCCAAGTCTGTTATTAGTTGACAAGTTGAGCACGCAAACATTCGCATAATATCGAATTGTGTCTGTTGTAGTCATATACTTGTAGTTTATTTGTTGTGAATATCAGTTCAAGCAGGCATTACCTCTGTATACGCTTGCCAGGTGCCCAAGCGTATACAAGCATGACAATGTTTACTACTATCCTATATCGAACAAGTATGACCGCTTCGCGAACAATTAACTTCGGGGCGTCACTGACACAGTCGGCGGCGGCGGTGGCTTGCGAGGCCCGCGTTAGCCATGCATTCGGTGCAGAGTGGAGTACAACGAGACGGAGACACCCTTTCAGCTGAAGTGGTCATGCCGAGTCGGGTCAAGCTATTTTTTCCTTCCATACAGGGCTGGCGTCACTGGATGCTGAGGTCCCAAGCAGCACCTTTTCCTCTGTGAAGGCCCATCTATTCTTTTCCCTGTCCACTACCAACACCGCCGCCTGCTCTGTTCTCATATAAAACTCCTGCAAACAAGTCGCGTTCTGCTTGTGGATTGCCTTCCGTACGGAGCATTACTTGTGGCGCGTCACATCGCAGTACGCGGTGTCTATTCGTCGGCCACTTCCACTGTGTGCGTCTCATATATGTTTCTTCAGTAGCTCGCACATTTGACCAAGGGACAGCATGCGGTGAAGCGGGTCGGTGATCCGCCCGTCCAGTGCTCGTGTATAAACGACCACTCGGAATAACGGTCCGCTGGCGGCGTTCTTCTCGCCGCGTGGTAAGGCAGCTCAGTTGAATGCGGATCGCCTCCCTGCTTGCCTCCTGCTGGCCCAAAGAGAGAGACCTTGATAGATGCGGTGTCCCCGGCTCTATCCAGCAGTTCCATTCCTGTCCCTCGAAACAGACCCTGAGCTTCATTCAGAAACGCCACTGCTACTCCGTTTCCCCTTTTCTCTCTCGCTCTCTCTCTCTCTCTCTCTCTTGTCGCCCGTCCGCAGACCTAAAGAGTTGAAGATGTCTGCCCTTTGGTTCGCGCATAACCCCCGAAATCAGTATCCGACTGCTGCACGTCACACGGCCGCCCGAAAGTACAGTGCGAAACACATGTTTAGAGAGTGAACCAGAGATAGAGTGGAAGAAAAAGTGAGTGAGTAGAAAGGGTGGATGCCGAGGGGAAGCCCCCGCGATTTTGCCTGGATCCCACTGTTCCGTGGCACAGTGCACAGCTATGGGATGTACGCACCAGCTACAACATTTGCATACAGGCATACACGACATGCAGACTTAGACGCACAGGCACACACCCACTCACTTACCCTCTGGGTCCCCAGCTTGTCCTGCGTCTGTCCTGTTAGCTGTCAAAAGTGCACAGCGAGCAACGTTCCGTGATTACGATGTTACACGTGGCCGGGCTCAGCCCGAGACGGGCCCGGTGCCGCGCGTGCAATGTCCGCGCTAAGTGAGAACACGTGCAGGCTGCGATCGTTCACTGGACAGAACATCACACTGTGAGCAGAGAGTGTTCCGAACAGGTCGTTTTCGAAGCGCAAGCGTGTCCACTCGAGCGATGAGTTCACGTAAGCTGTTCTGACGCGCTATTCAAGAATTGATACGCATGCAGGAGTTAGTTCACTAGCCTGTCAGCCAGACAGCGACAGTCAGCTACATTTCGTGACGGTCTTGACGTCACTTGGCGTCGACGTCTGTAGAGAATCTGTTGCTTCACGCCGTACGTGGACCAGTACCCTATGAAGTTCATGCTGTACCACATCACGGGTGCCGATATCAGTCAGAGCGAAGCAGTGGGACGTCCCCAGTGGTATGACAATTTTCTTCTCGATCATCGTCACGGATTAACGACAATCGCAACCGACAACATCTGTGAGATCTGTACTGCCTCATTTATCTGGTGGATAATACACACAAATATGTAGTTCATATGGTATATAGATGTGTATATATTATCATAATATTTAATACGCATATGTAACACTAGCAGCAAGGCTAAAAATTCTCAATGTGACACGTCACTAGACGACTACAAGAACTGTCAGTAACGTCTATATTAATTCTTATTGGCTTGCTATTCTATTTTTGCTTTCTTGCATTTCTCGCAACCTGTAACTTCAGACATGTACTTAGCCCGAATCTGGGTGGATCTGCACGAAGGGTATAACCGTAATTTTCATTGTGGTAGTGTGCTAGTCACTCTGATTCACTCTCATTGATGGTAGTTAGATTAGGCCTACGATCTCAGTAACGTTTCATAGTCGCCGTGCCATCCCGCCTCCCCACCCGTCTCTACTCGAGTTCTTTGCTCAGTCAGTCCAATTCCTATTATACTACCCCCCCCCCCTGATATACTTCGCTTACTCATACCAGTTACCATTATAGCGGAGAGTATTGGCTAACACGATAGCGGTTTCCCCTCCACCATCTCGCCCCCGGAAGTTCCCTCTGTGATATCCATGAGCACAGATAGGAGAAAGAGCTCCGTACAGATACATCATACGATATACAGATGTAGGAGAGCCAGCAGGAACAACCGCGTTGCAGGAAAGGCGTTTCAAGGGACCTGAGCACGGGAAGTAGGCCTCGGCCACTCCCGAAACATCCTCTACCTTGCAACGACTTGACTATTTTCCGACGTTAGAGCATGTTCGTTCGTGTACGAGTATTGGAAGAAGCAAACGGCTGGTTTTGTAGTACCGTAGCCGAGTTCGCAATCGCAAGTTGCAGCCACTGGAGGGAATAGAGCGAGAAAATCAGATACACCCCCTGCCGACATGGTTCTCACCAGCTTACACAAGCATCGTCCGTAACGGCAGGCTAATACCAAATTACGCCACTGACTCGGCGGCGGCCGAGCCAGACAAGGCAAATAACTGAATACAGGAGTACGAGGGGTTCAGTGGGCGAGGGAGATCTCGTCGCCCTGTCCCTCACTCTATTCCACTACAACGGTCGCTTAGCACGCGTTACCGCGGAGCTATTACCGTCCGCTACCCGACGGCTTCTGGGTGAGAGTAGCAAGGAGGGCGGCAGCGGTGCCAGCCAGCATTGCTATACGGCCAAATTCAGCCGAGCCACTACCGTCCTCGGTAGCGCAAGTCGTCATTCCACGTCGCCCCCTTCCAACAGCATCCTCCCGCCCGGCTCCGATTGGCTGCCAGCTGTACCAGCTAGCGAAACGCACAAAGTGCTTCACGTTTCCGCAATAAAACGAGCAGAATCGTCCACATTGACGCACGCACACAGCACGCAGACACCGACACAACGAATCTGAGGCAGACAAATGGACAAAGGAGACGAACAGGAACACGTGGAAGGTTTAGTGCAGTGGCTGGCCGACAAAGCAGATTTCGGGGACTCGCGCCCTCTATTTCCCTCTCTCTCTCTCGCTTTCTCATATTGCGGTCTGAGGATCGACGAAAGCAGAGGAACCAACGACCTCCGAAGCGGACTAAATTTAACGGACCCCGCTCAGCGCAAGCACAAACAAAGCCACTTCTGCAAGAGACGGCAGTATTGCAGTGCGATTTGGAGGCGACGCAGAGGAGAGAAGCGACAACGTGTGCCAAATTGTGTCAGTTGGTTTTAGGTTTGGAGCTCCGAGATTTGGGTCTGACGCCTTTACGTTCTCGAGGGGTGCGGTCTCGCTGTAAGCGAATCATTTAAAAAGAATTTGTCTTTGTTGTCGTTGTCGTTGAGTAGAGCGACTGCGTTTGCTGAATGCATCGAAGTACTTGAAGGTGGGAAAAATTTTCTGGATAGATTCACAGAATTATTTTGGCGAGCGATGTAGACGCTTCAAGTTTTAGTCGTGCTATTTTATATGATATAGTTTAGAGGGATGTTCTCAAGTTTCTCATTGTTCTAGTCGTAGGGGCAGGACGAATAATTGTTAGCATTGAATACGCTTTGTATTGCTTTAAAGCGTTTTCAGGTAGTTCATATTTAGGTGTTGATTTCACAAATTTAATACAGGTATTTCCCTCGGGAGAGGCAACACATTACTTGCTTCTATAGAATAATAACATGTCAAATCTATCTATTTTCGGTCTCAGCCTGTGTGTTGTAATGAGATATCATAATTATCACGGCTATTCGCTACAGTAAAACATTAACCACTGCAAACGCTTGAAGATAAATATCTGTGCGTCGGCTGAGAATTAAACATGGGACCAGCCTGTGCCAATCTGTCACCAGTACCTCTAGCACTCATCCTTTGGCAACCGAACATCAACAACAAATGGCGCCAGTCAAACTACTTTTTTGTTCATAGCTGACCCATAGCTGTCTCTCCAAAGCAGGTCTCGGTACCGCCGTGTAGCATTACTTTAAGGACCGACATGACAGGTCGAATACTACCACTACGGACTCGAGCGGAAAGAACGGCGTAGGCAAGTAACAACGGCACTGCAACTAACAACGGTTCCATAACAGCAACTGCAGGGCAGCCAGACAGAGGATATTAAGACGAAAAATGGGGGCGGAGTACGACAACCATTAGCACCATTAGCCACATCTAGCTTCCCCGTCGGCGGGTCCGCCCGCCGACCGGCTGGCCGCCTCCTTGGAGAACGTTTGAAACGTCGGCAAACAGCCGCGCCGTAGCGGAGCTGAACCAAACCATGAGAAAAAAAAATGCAGCGCAATAGAAAGAGGGAAAGAGTGGAACTTGGGGAGGAGCAGACCCGAAGAAGTTGTTGCGGGGTAGCTGCCTGGGTAACGTCGGTGCTTGGCGGGCAAAACCCGATTTTCCGTGGTGTACTATCCGGTCAGGATCTCCTGGGGAATCCGCATTGCGGCCTGGCCGCCTATAGTGCTATAGGGAGCAGACACCGATGCAGAGCACGAACGTACAAGGGCTAGTACGTTGGCTAGATTCTCTTGCTATGACTCCCCTTTCTCTGTGCTCTGCTGTTTTCATAGACTTTTGCCCCCGCTGCTTGGAGAGCGCTGACGGTACCGCCAGTTACCGATGGTAGCAACCACTTTTTGCCTTTATTCTTATGG
Organism: Stratiolaelaps scimitus; assembly: GCA_019614645.1. Classification (NCBI taxonomy): domain Eukaryota; kingdom Metazoa; phylum Arthropoda; class Arachnida; order Mesostigmata; family Laelapidae; genus Stratiolaelaps; species Stratiolaelaps scimitus. The sequence continues at coordinate 6,325,116 of JABWDB010000013.1, read as the reverse complement.
TATCTCCTTCTCTCTCTCTCTCTTCTATTCGTTTCTGCCCCGTTTGCTTTTCCCTATAAATTAATGAGATGCAGCAGAGAGATGTCCACCCATGTTACGTAGTCGTTGTCGGGACCAGTGACTGACCGTGCTATGCAAAAGCGGTAGTTAAGTCAGACTAGTAGCTTCAGCAGAAGCAAGATCTCTGCGTAAGTCTGCGGGTGTGCGTGTGTGTGTATATATATGTGCGCTTGACCGTGTGCCTTTGAGTATGTGACTTCGGGCCTTGGTGGATGTCGCGGAGATCTTCTGGCCCGAACGGGACTGGGCATTCCCGATCAACTAGTGGCGCTGGACTCCCCAAGCAAGAAACGATGCCGGAAACGACGTTCCGGCTATACCCATAGAGCGCTACCGAGCTGAGCTGGATCGACTCGTCAAGTCCAATGGGAAAAACACCACTACCACCGCTGAACCATTGGCCATGCTTGGCTGGCCATGACCAGGCACACACTGTGCAATGGCTAAGCGAATCAGTGAGAGAGGAGTCAGTAAGAGAATGGCGGACATAGGAAAAGCCTGTGTTGCTCTCTCGCTATCTCTCTATCTCTCTCTCTCTCTCGGTTCCTCTCGTCTGCATGCGCAGGGAAGAGCTGGAGCGGTCACCGCTGCCTGGATAGAGAGCGACACGAAGCATGAAAGTCAAATGATGACCAAGACCACCAAGATGAAGCGACGAAGGAGCAGCAGAGTGAAGCGAGCGATGAAGAAGAAAAGGAGAAAGCCTCCTAATGAATTTTGATGAAATCGAGGAATGAATTGGACTCTGGAGCTTATAGGGTACGGGCGTGGCGTTTATAGAGGGTCGATCTCTTAAAGGGAAATGCGAGGCTGGATTTTAGATGATGCCCGATCGGTGTATCTTATATTACGTTCGTTTATAAAGCTGCGTATGCTTATACCATTTTCAAGACAATGATAACGATGCGAAATGCGATAGTGGTAGCCATCGCTCTAGCTATGTGATGCGATTTTAACACACGGTATTGCTAGTTGTTGTATTCATACCGTAACTGTTATTCATATCTGAAAGAGATAGCATGCATGGGCTGTTGATACTTCCGTCTACGTTATCTTATCTGTGCACCCGAGTCACCATCTTTTCATCTACGCTGGAAATAGGGAAGATCAACGATACCTGATCTTTGACGACGCGCATCTCACAAGGCGGTTCTATTTTGTATCCTCCGTGTTGCCCTGTACCTGCACGCATGTTAGACAAACATAACGGCAGGTAAGGCAAAACTTTGCATCATTATGGACGCCTTATGATTGGCTCGGTCGATTTTGTCGATCCCTCAGCCGTATTGTACCGGTTGTAAATGGCTGTAGAAGGTGGCGAGCACACAACGCCAATCCTCGTTGATGTTGTCCTTATTGGCAAAGCGATATCTACCATTGACCAATGCGTCATTCAGGCAGAACTGGTCCTTATTGCCATATACGTGAAGCGGGAAGCGCGCGCGGCTGTTGTTGTTGTCGGTGTTATATCGACACGCGGGCCGAATTGCGTTGGCCGCCGTAGTGCGACGGACGTCGCGGTAGCGCGTCTCTTGCCGATTGAGGAAGAGCACTATCTTGAGATTGTTCCTTTTCTCAAATTGAGTAAGGTGCAATTTTCTAGCATATGAAGGCTGCTCTTTTGTATTTCTTACTTCTTGAGCCTGCTTTGCTCCGGGGTATCCTTCGATGTTGAAGGCGTTTCGAAACCAATCGCTTACGTTGTCCCACCCTATACCATGTCGGCGTATGCCTTTCGTCACAAAGAGTGCTAGGTAAAGCGAAGCGGTCACTAACGGTTGGCAGCTCAGTCAGCACTCCGTGATGCCGTTTTGCTAATCTGTTGAAGTTGTGTTTCAGTGCTTTCAGAGTGCTACCGTAGTATTATATCCTTTAACTCCTTTCCGATATGTGAATAGCGTACAGGTTTACTGTGGTATATATGAATCAAGTTCACTAGCTTTGAAGTGGTCCCCCCTCGCAGGATGTTCGATCACTTCCGTTACGATTGTTATGTATTATACAATATATGTATATACACATGTATATCTTCTATGCTTCAATATGTTTCCACTCAACTATCTGATTCAGCTACTTTCCTACAACGACTACTCCCGTTTCTACTAGTGCCTCTACCAGGACGACTGCTGATGTAAGTTGTCTGCATCAATGGCCATCCCGCTTTAGGGTGAAACGTAAAGCCGGTCGAGAACATTGCCCGCGGCTTGTTCCATTCTCAAGCCTGGGGCATTCCATTCTATGGGAGCACAGGCGGACACCAAACGTATGAACGTCTACCAAACTACTACCCCGATATCAAATTTCCTTCTTTTCCACATACTCGTCAATCGCTGTGTGCTTTCCCGCTCCCCAGCGTATCTGGTTCGGTATGGTCCCTTTCGGAACTCAGGCGATGAGAATTTCAGCCGCGGCGGTGCTGGAGGAGGTGACGGGGGGAGAGGCGCGTTTTCGAAGGTTTGCCTGGAAAAAGCTTCGTCATACACTCTACGTCTACGCTACCGAAGGAAACAAAGGTCCCTCTATGGACGTTGAAATATATATATATATATAGAGAGAGAGGGAGAGAGAGAGAAGTGACAATCATTCAGGGATTCTTTCTGTGCAGAAGTCGTCCAGGCTGGTGACGGCCGTGTCGAGGCGGTCGAAAAAGTATGTGCGTAGGTAAACTTGAAATGGAGCGAGATGACAGATGGACGGTGAAGAGCCTAGGGAGAAAGAAAAAAGATGCGATAGCTGGTTCTGCTCCCGCGCGCGTATACTTTCTCGTTGAGGGAAGTTCCACCACATGCGACCCTCCAGGACGGCCTCGCTTAGCAATGCTGGGAGAAAGGGCAGGGGCGATGCTGTCAATATGATTGGAATGAGGTTACGCGGCTCGAGTAGAAGCCATAGGAGCAGAAATGGCGGGATACGTAGGAAATTCGTATATAGAAACCATGCGCCGTAGAAATGACAACACAAGAAAAATGAAAGGAGAAGCTCCAAGGCAGCGGTGATTTGGTCAATCCGCGCAGAATAGGTGTGAGGCCTTTTAAGATTTCATTTGTTGATTATATTAGATATGACCTACATACTCTATTGTGTTACCTCCATATGTGAACCAAGATCTGGCCGCATTGGGTGAACACCTGAAAAGAACACATGGACACAATGCAGGATTGAATATATTGTCTGTATATATTATATTAGTGCATGCGAGTTATGTGAATGTTATGTATTCTCTAATATGAGTAAGCTATTATAATATTGATTTCCAGAAATGGGGTTAATAAACCAATAGTTAGTGTAATGGCAAATGTATGTAGTTTGATTATGACATTTTTGGATATAGGTTGAATGAGCTTTACAAAAATGGTGTTTAGTGCCTAACGAAACAACTGACATATATGTTCAAATATACATCTTTAATTTTATAATTTCCATAGATAGCTATATTGAGATGAATTTCAGTAAAGCATCGAGGGTCATCTGAGAGACACAGGTATTCTAATCAGTGTCACTCACTCGTAACGAGAAGTTACTGTAAGGGTGCAAACGCACAATCTTGATTACCACTTACTAATAATGTTTTAATAATCAAACTTGCTTCCGATATATGTTAAACTCAGCTCATCGAGGTCTTATAGCTCGCCATGTAACACATTGATAGCTTCGTCACTATATTCACCTCACAAGCAAACTTTGTTTCACCGTATATATCTCTCTTGGAATTAAAAGACGAGTCGAAGAATTAGGAGGAAGTTACGAAAGCCTTATGTTTATCTTAACTAAAAAACAAAATAAGAGCACATTACTCGCACTTGTCTGATGAATACGTATGATTATATTCTCCCCTTATTTACAGGCTCATGCCAGCCATCAGGTCGTGTACGCATATGCGAAATATATGCATGAACCCACTTAGAAGACGAACGTGATTAGGGAACTGGCTGGAGTCCACAGCGTTGAGTCAGTCTCCGATCGAGTCTCTCTCGTTCGCTCTCCCTCTGTTAAGCTCTCCCTTACCCCTGTCTGTCCTTCGTAGCTCTGACCACCGCTGGAGGAGAGAGCCGCTACGAACTCTGGGTCGCCTGACTACTGACCGCCACCTGAATGCAGCTCTATTAAAGCTTTATAAATGAGGTCGACGAGGTAATGAATGGGCCGCAAGGACAAAGTCGATCTTGATCACGTCCCCCACTCTCTTTCTCTCGCTCTCCCTCGTCTGGCAGCCACTCCAGGAAGCTCTTTTCTACTGCTTTCCGCTACTAAGTGACCCTCCGCAAGTTGTCCGGGAGACACCGATTGCTTCGCCGGCAATCCACAACCTCATGTCACAAAGTGGCGGCAGGCAGCCTGACCATGGTGCGGGTGGTCGGCAAACCGCTGGAAAGATTCTCTTAATGCACGCGTTTGATACTTAACACAACAAATCGTCTGGTCGACTCATGTCGAAACAATACATCCTAGATGGGAAGGAATTTGACTTCTGTTGTGCGAATGTTAAAATAACGTATGGGTGCCGATTATATGTATCGACTACCTAGTTTTCTTCCCCTCCCATGGTAGCCCTTGTGCTTCGAAAATAATATCCTCTGGGAGACATTTATTTACAATCCTTTATATATTATAAAGGATTGTAAATAAATGTCTAAACTACTAGCTGTAAAATGCCGCAGGCCGCAGGTTCGAGTTTCGCGACGTGACATATAGCGAGCTCAAGCATTGTAAAACTGCAGTTCGTTTAGTAAACCAATAAAACCTTTACCCTTGCATATACATATTCATTATGTAAATACAGCTTAATTCAGTGGGATATTGTGGCAAATACGACACTCGAAATTGAGAGTCTTCGGGCATTAATCTGAGTCAAATATGATGTTAACGCGAGAGGCTCTTTTCCAGCTGGAACCCTTAGCAAAATAAATGATTGGCTATATTGGTAGATAAGTGATTATTGGCCAGACTGCGCCTATGATATGTGTCCTGGTGTATTAAAAACAGAAACTTCATAATAAGAAAGATTCGACGTTGTGTCTACATGAACCCGCTAAGCAATGGCTTCCGACCTTTGCATCATAGCCAAGCTAAATACGAATCCAATTTCCTCTTCTTCATGCATGCAATATACGCGTTGGTTATTCGTGTACAGAGCGCAACTAATAATAGATAGAAATCTCGCCTGAGATAAAAGCAGAAGAAAATTGTTGAGTGGCCCTTCAATTGTGGTCTTCTTCTCAGGATTCTGATCTTTACGTCGACTGGTCATTACTCGAAGCATTCGCGAATCGCTGCTATCTCTTTACTTGGTACTTCCTTCTCCACTAGATCGGCCCACTCAGAAGCTCGTGCTTCTTCGTCACTGGTCTGCGTTGCTCTGCTCTGCTCGTTGCGTCTTGTTCACCAGCTCACGAGCTCTCCTCTGGCTGCTCCATCCCAGATCCTCGAGGATCGCTGCTTCTGCTGAATAGCCAACCGACGCAGTGGTAGTGGCGCTGGCCTGAAGATCCTTTTGTGTCGTGACGGCAGCACCAGCGTCATCGTGGAAGAAGGTATTCATCCGAAAGCCGTACCTCCGCACCCCGTCTCGATCTCTTCTGCCCCTGCTTTCCTACAGAACCACCCTGCAAATGCTCGTGGGCTGACTGCGTTATTACACCGGCAGCAAGCCGGCAGGCCAGTCGAAAGGCAAGCCTTCAAAAGGGGAACCTCGGGCGAGCAACGCGGAGCCCTGGGTAGCCGCGGCGCAGTGTCCTTTGCACTTCGTCCTATTCCATTCGGTTGGGCTTGTGGGAGCTCGGTTCCCCATCGACCCCGAACAACGCCGGTGGCCAATCGACATCATTGGAGAGGCCAGTTAGAAAGAGGAACCCTCAGGGGAGATCCTTGTCGCTGTCGGCGGTGAAGGAGGAGTGTCGTCGTCGTGTGGGTGATGGAGGGAGCAGGTGGGGGAGTAGCTCGGCTCTCATACCACGGCGACGAGATGGGGCGGGAACACGGATCAACTACGAGGAAAAGAAAAGGAAGATGAGGAAGAAAGAGGACGAAAGGATGAGGCCGCCGGCTTTATTAGTAATGGGTGATGAGTTACCCAAACTGCATAGGCAGGCTAGTTGGCCGCCAGGCGGCAGAGACATGGGCGCAGAGGGCGGGAGGGCTAGGACCTGGAGAATAAAATGAGGAGACAAGAATCGTTCCTTTCAAGGACTTGACCAGTGAGGAAGAGGGCTGCATTGCAGCTCCTGCAACGATGTTGAGTGATGCGCGGCAATCCTCACCGTCATAGATCGTGTGTCTGTCTGTTCGTGTGGTACTCAAGCGACGGCGACGAACAATAAAACTACACGCTCGAACATGGAAGAACAGAGCCTACGAGAGGATGAACGGCGGCCCATGAGGAACATTCCGGCGTCAAGATACTAAAAGCACGCAGGACGCACAGTTCGGAGAACACGTCTCTGGACATAATGTTTGAGGAAGATAGATTCAAAATGTAGTCGAGAGGTACAGCTCAGCCAGAATATAATACCAACAACACATTCGCTAACATCTATATACATAATACATACAAATGAGATGTGAAATTTATATCTAATGTGTTGAAAATATAATGGATAACAGCATTACTTTATATCATTACTTCATGAACTTTTGCTGCTGCTCACGTGAGTGTTAATTGCAAAGGGAGAGCAATATAAGCGACCGCATTCGTTCACCCAAACATGGACTACAAAACAAGCATGGTGGTCTACAGAATTTAGTGTTTCATCTGTCAAGTCGAGTAGTGTTATAAAGATGAATCATGTTGAAAGTGTGTTTCTTTTCGTTTGCGTAGGAGTTGGCTTCAACAACACACAACGCTTATATATTATTTATATCGTCATACGCGTACGTTAGTTTCGATCAATTTTTATTCCATTCAAACCCTTTGTAAATGTTATCTGAGGATTACAGAAGCCGACACGCATTTATATGACTTAGGAGTGCGCGTTCTAAAAGGCGCGAGGTGCACGAGTGAGTTGGTCGGGTTGAGGATGGCGTGGACCCGGAGCTGTGCCGTTTGACGAACGGAGAGGCTGCATTGGGTCGCTGCAAATCTGTATTGCGCTTTGAAGAAAAAGCGGCAAAGAGAAACGGAGAGAAAGAGAGAGACATAGAAAGAGCATAAGCGAGAAAAAGGTACTGGACGACTCTGCCCGCAGCAGCAGCAGTAACGGCGGTGGCGGCGGCGACTATGTACCTCAAACAAACAATCTGTTTCCTCCCGATTTGGAATCCTGTCTAGCCAGAGAGGCAGCCAGCCTACGTGCGGCCTGCCTATGCTGCTACAGCAGCCAACACGAAAAAAGGGAGGATCTTCTTCCTTGGTTCCTGCTCGAATACTTGCTTCTTCTTTCGTTTCTTCTCGATGCTACTACTCCCCCGGTTCGTTCCAGCAGGCGGGACGTTGAAGAAGAAGTCCAAAAGTTGCCGATGCCGATGTGCCTGCCGCTGGATGGCCGGATCGACTTCGAACCCGCGGCGATGCGCAGCCAGAGCAGGCCGACCAAGGCAAGCGAATGCCTGAGCTCGGACCGACCGCCTTCGCACACCTTTCGCAGGACAGCATATAGAAGCGCTATAGAAGGAACTGGCCTCAACTGCCTCGCCTCCAAGAGGAGACAGGCTCTGAAGGAAAGGATTCACAGTCGGCAGCAGGCAGATTCCGAAGCAAGTTGGAGAAGGGGGATGTGGAGCGCCGAAGTCCCACAGGCAAACAACCTCATCTCTGCAGCGAACGCTGCTGCTTCTACCACTGTTTGGGGGCAGAGGTATACGTCTGTATTGTATAACCTGCTTGCAGTGTGAGCTGTACGGGTTGCAAGAAGCCAGCCGCTAGCAACCTGCGCCCTTGATGCTTGCCTTCATGCGTCTTTTCTTTGCTTCCATCGCGTGGCGCTCGCATCTCCTCTCTCTCCCTCGCGCTTCACTTCTCCCCATTTCTCTTTCGTCTTCTTCTCTGTTTTCTCACGAGCTCTGAGCAACGTCCAATCCGACCAGTCATCCAATAGCAGCAGCTGGCTGGCAGTGTAAGTCTAAGCAGCTTCGCTTGGGTTGGTGGTAGGAGATAGACGTCCTCTGTGCTGCCCCCATGCCCAGCCCTCTACGCTTTGCTTTCTACTCATCCACCTTAAAATATCTGACTCAGCTCCTTGGAGCCTCAAACGATCCGGTGGCGTTACCACCGATGTGGAGGTGGTAGTCGTGGTGGTTGGCAGTGGCGTCCTTTCCGGACTAGGGAATCAGTCAACCCAAAGACTTGGGTTGGGGTTAGCGAGCCGCCGGCGACCTAGCACAAGAACATCGGCAGTCACCCCCCGGCGAGTCAAGGAGTATGTGTGGCTGCTCACAGAAAAGAGAAGTGATTTGGTGTTTGTGTATGCCTGCCTGACTCTATCCCATGTACATTCTCCTTTTTCTCCGACCTCTCCCCTAGGACAGGCGTCGTGGCCCATGTGAACTCGATACTCTCTGCTGGAAGCAGAGGAAGAAATCCCCGACAGCCGCGGTCCATCCGCGGCGGCAGCTCAAGTGGCCGCAACGAAGTAGGACAACAGCAGAGCCACGACAATCAGCGTCAACGACAATTGTAACAGCAGTGGGAGAAACAGTGCTGGCAGCAACAAAAAAGAGATAAAATCAACTATATCACACGCCAGCTCTATTCCAGCATACTGAGACGGACAAGAGGGTCCTTCATCCCCATCGAGTCCTAGGATTGACGTCCCCGACCCACTCTCGCTATTACGAAGGAGCTTGTTGGTTCTTACCACTGCAGCAACAACTGCAATTGCACAAATAGATTGCTTTGGGAATATGGGCGGGCGTCGTCTGTCGTCTAAAAACGCTCGGTGGGTGGGGGGGGGGGCGTGCTGGTTGGCGCACAGGGCACATGGCCGCCCGGGCTTTTCCACAATTGGAATTCGTGGTCGATTTGGTCGACTTGCGCTCCATTATATTGCATTTCAATGTCCTTATAGCTCCTACGAATACAACAGGCGACCAGAGGCATCTTCCATATACTTTATTCTCCCACAAATATGCATATATGTATTTTCGGGGAAAATGAAGATTTTCCTGATTTTCGGGAAAGGAATCGCATGTGACGTCCTCGGCGAAATATGCGGGTGTTGTACTGCTTGTGAGATGCTAAATGTTTCGTGGATATCTTACACACTTATTATATGGACACACTATGGAAACACTCACTATTATTACACACTTAAACCGTGGATATATTACAGTTGCAACTGAAATACTGCAGTGTCGCCTCGTTAAATCACAGTTGGGGTGTTAGAGCTGGTCACCAACTCGGATTTGGTTCAAACCAAGGACTTCCAGTAGTTAATGGTCATGTACCGCAAGGCCACGCTCAGTTGATACACCGATTTTATCGAGCTGATTATGTCTACTCTGTTAATTCAGGTAATCACTCTAGCACTGGCTGCAGAGTGGCAGCAGAGAGAATGAAAGCTTGGTTAGTCATAAAGTTGTGGCTTAGTGAGGCGACGGTTCTTTTCTACCTTATGAACTGTACGCGACACATACGTGTCACAGAATTCACAAACTGCGAAGCTTTGAAACCATCGATATATACATGAGACTGAAAGGGAGGTTTAAACGGCAGATTTTGTGATCCCGATTATTACAAATCACATAGGCGAGAGACCGTAAGCGGGTCCGCTGAATAGTAAGGTTCGTGACTTTCGCAGTTAGACCTCTGGCAAAAGTCTCGACAAAACTTTGCACGCGGATTTGGCATTTGGGTAGGCGGTAGGTGCCGGCTGGGTTGGTAGTATGTGGTCACCTCGAGGGCCGTCTGATTTCCAGGGATCAACGCCGACAGACCGGCCAAATACCCTACACCTCCTACGGCTTAAACAGTGCGGTGGGATCGCATGGGAAGCACGGCCTGAAGTCGCATGAAATGGTCTGCTGTGCCTTCCGCCGTGATGGCTGTGTGCCGCACAAATTCCCGCCTAGGCACTCAGTCGCGTGTCACAACGGGAACTTCAAAAGTAGACGGCTGCTGGAGTGGAACTACCACCCTGCCGCCTAGCTGGGCAAATGCGCGTATGTCTGCCTCACTCTCTTAGAGAATAGAGGTGGAGGTGCGAGGAGGTAGTGGCAAAAATGATCTGGGGTTAGCGAGGACAACGGCGTTAGGAGTGTTCTCGCGTGCTGAAATAAACAACGCCACACATTCCCTGCCGCTTCTTCCACCACGAGTCATTCTACTCTGAAAGTGTCTGAAAGCGTTTGTATTTGTGGATGACCGAGCAAGCAGTCGTTTTCCATTGGTAGACAGACAGCCTGCGCAGTAGCGCCAACCAGCGTAGCTACTTTAGGCCGCGTCTGACTACACCCATCTGCTCTTTACGCATCTTGCTGGGTGGGACCGCAAAGCTCGCGTCAGGCTCTGCTTGCTTTGCACACAGGGTACTGAACACACTCGACCTAGCAGCCACCAACACGTCAAGTGAAGTGGATGTATTAAGAGACCTCCTTTCTCTCTATGGATCATCGCACGTTGTGGTGTCGCGTCCCGGCAAGATGGAGATGTCGCTAGCAGACATCGATGCTACAGCGAAACGTGCCGAGGGAAATGGCAGCGGGGACTTCGCTAAGGAACACTGGGGGACAGAGAGCAGTAGTGAAGCTAGTGCCTCTGCATTCATCGGTTGTCCGCCCGATGAGCACCAGAAGCAGCCATGCCGCGCACTACGGCGACAGGCGTTGACTGCCTCTGCTGCTGCTTGAGCCGACACATCGAGTGTTTGGAGGGTACGTCGTTTTCCCCGATCTGAATCCTCCTCTGCTTTCGATCGTAGAGAGGCAATCTTGTCGCTGCCATCACCACCACTACCTCTGCTACTCTGCTGCTCTTCGATACTAAATGCGCTGTGTATCATCTAGCGCCTTATAGAAGTAGTGGTAGTCTATTTCCACACAAACCGCGTGAATGCCAATGATGCACACGATTTCGAACGCACACACACACACACACACGAACGGCACTATATCAAAGTGCCTCATATCGAAGCCAAATGGTACCCCGTCCTTTTGACATTCTCCTGCTTTCGGCGTCAAACGTTCGCAGGGGCAAGTCCATCTTGATCGGTCCACGGTAACTGTGGCGTACTTTTCTGTTCATATAATCATATTGACTCATTGGTTCTCCTGTCCTTCTCGTATGCACAGCTCGCTCCATTGGTCCCTCAGACGGCCGACAGTTGCTGCTCTACCGCGTCGTGAGGGCCGACCACGAGCAAGGGAGGAAGTTGTCGGTTACCTCCAATTCGAGATGGCGATCCCCGCATCCGCCTTCGTTCGTTCGTCCCCCACTCCCCGTTCTCCAAGGTGCCGCCTTCCTTCTGTAACATGAATGCATTGACATCGTCGCAGCAAGATAGGCTCGGAGACTCGAACGGCGGAGTCTGTGCTCGTGTGTCTCCGCCTCTTGCTTCATTCGGATCACTCATGTGCTCCCTCTATTTCTCTTCCAACTTCGTCGTCGCGGTGGCGCTGCTGGTAGCTGCAGCGGTAGCAGAGAACAGTGGTGGTACAACGCCAATGCCACGGATGGCGAGGCGCGGGTCAATCGAGGCGGGACGCCCCATCGAGGCAGGGAGACAGCCGAGTCAAGGCGAGGTGATGGTGGTGGTGGTGGTGATGCTACTGGCGTCGCTGCCGCCGCTGGTCGTGCAGCCTCTCGTTCGGGTTTCTGGCGGCCGCCAGCTCACCCGTTGGGCTCGTGCATCGGTCGCACAGTCAGTCGGCCGGTGAGCGAATCCAATTTTCCATGCCATGTCTCTTGCTCGAGCTTGTGAGCGGCGGGAGTCGGTCGAATAAGCTCCCCGGCGGTCGGCATTGCCCCAGCCAGCCAACGAATGAAAGCACGGCAAGGCACGCAGAAAGCGTTGCCATAGACGACAGAGACGGCATAGGACAGAAGAACACATACCCGTACTGCATAGGAGAGACAGGATACGCAGGCAGACAGTACCCTATACAGCACAAGCAGTAGCAGGAACTGCATCAGACTGACGATGGCGGGAGCAGCGGAAAGTAAGGTCTCTCCCTGCGGCGCGATAGAGGGGGTGGGGGGGGGGTCGAGTCGGTCGGTCGGCTGACTGACTGGCACCGTCAAGGAAAGGACAGTGCCGTGGCGGCTTCTTTTACCTAGCGTATGTAGGCTCCATATCCGCCCGTAACCGCTCCCAACTGCCCCCTGCCCGCGTGCAAGAGCTCACACAGTCATGCAGGAGAGCCAAACACGCGCATTCAGACAGGCTAAGGCCCTACAGACACCATGAACGCACACACGCACCCTGTGCTATCTGAACATACTGAACCCACGCACTTTGCCGCTTTGGGATTCGCTATATAGACTCGTGGCCACGTTAGCATTGCAGTCACCCAGTTAGCCGGTCACACACAGCCAGCCACTGAGCTCCATTGCCCGTCTTGCCGGAGGCTGGCTGGTGAAGATGAATGAGCGCTTCAGGAGCTGGACTCGGGGGCCAGGAGTTCCCGCAAGGTCCCCACGGCTGGCATACACCCCCGGCGAATGGACGGATGCCCGTGCGGCTTGTCGTACGATGCACGAAGACACTCACCCTGCCGAGAGCACTACAACGAACACTAGGAGTAGCCACACTCCTCAAGCACGCAGACGCACGCACTACCTCCTAATTGGTGCATCCATCTCATACGGACCGACAGGGAAGAGAGGAGGAAGAGGGACACTACAGCAGACATTCAGGTAGCAGCTCACTTGACACACTTCTCGCTGGGGCCGACGTCCCTGTCAGCTGAGTGAACGAAGAAACAGTACGGCCTCTGGACCGGCGCCGCGACAAGACTCTTCCCTCTCACCGAATGAGACACGATGCTGTGTCCCACACTATCACACTATGCAGTATAGGCGTGGTGCACGTAGCTTTAGCGCGTTCGTTCTTGTATGTCGAAGAATGAGGTTGGCTCGCAAACGTATATATATTGGTCAAAATGTGTGTGAATGGGTTTCTGTGTCCTCTGTGAATGTTGTTTCCGACTTGTCGACGCAGTCCAAATATCACCTGAATGACGTACAGTATGCCACATTTTTCAACAGGTAGTCTCATGAAAACGAACCATGTATAATAGCTACCCCTATATTATGTTTAAAGGTTAAAGGTTTTATTGTTTTACTAAAGGAACTGCAGTTCTACAATGACTAAGTTATCTTATATTGTTCATTTCCTCATATAAGGACGTACCAAACAGAGAGGAAGCATGCTAAGAACGTGATGCAATCAAGTGGAAAGCTACCTGAAATGCAAGCAACCCCTTAAGGTTCGTAAAATCGCTGTTCAAAAAGTCTTACGTGGACAATTTGTAAAACCACTTGAATAAACGCAGTACACAACGAGAAATGGACCTAGATAATCCACATCATATATAACTGCTGCTCGTAGAGAGGAGCGCAGTTTACTTCATGAGGTCATCGGTCTTAAGTCGCTCTTAAACACTTATAGACTGAACAGACGTTTGCACATGTGTCCCAACTAGATGACGAGTGTAATCAGCCCTCGTGGGGATATAAGACATATGGCATCTTTATAGCAATGGCGAGAACTGCACTGCACCGCTTCGTCTTCCGGGGAGGTCCACGGAGCCATATAACTTGCTGGGTCAGGAGAAACTTTACGGCAAAATCCTACTACGATAGTCCCTTATCACTTTTTGCATTCATGTACGGGGTAATCATGTCTGTTTGTATGTTAGACACGAATGCGTGTGGAAATGTGTGTGCAGGGCGTTCTAAAACGTAGACACGAACGTACACATATACGAACTCCTATTGGCGCTGATTGCTACGAGTACCATCGATGATTTTGTCGTCGAAGATTATGTACACCTCGCGACCTTCTAGATAATACTATTATACGTATCTAAGTTTATTTCTAGTTGAAACATACCACTAGCAGAGTCAAGCTGGTGCGGAACTATATTTACGTTTAGCCTAACAAACAGTTTTTGAGAGGATCACCTTATTATTATTCTTATTTATAAAAGTTGTTATCAACTCACATTTGTGAGTTGATAACGCTAGCTATTCGCCATTGGTATACGTTTATTACGCGCTGTGAGTGTGCCAGTGATTTTGGTATCAGAACAAGACCTCTCCTTGAGATGGTTCTTGTTAGCTCGAACATCTTTTCCAACATTATTCGTCCTTCATTATTCTGAACGAACTGCTTAATATCCCGGCTTTGATTTCGTCTTGAACCGAGATCATCTCTATTGATCGTTCTGTTCCGCATTGGAATTCTACTCTTCACACAAAATCGCATTCGCTCTAGAAGATTGAGATCTCCTCTCCTAGAGGTATGTCATACTTACTCCCATCAATGAAAAGCGGTACAACGTGTGACTCGTACAATTTTGTAACCCTCTTATTGAAAAGTGGTGATAAAGTTGCCGTGGTCGTCGCTAATCGTTCGAAATCGATCGAAATGCAACTCGAATGATTCAGAATTTCGTCAGCTATCCAGCGATAGCAATAACGTCTGGCTCGCGCAGGGTGGCAGATTGTAGTGAGTCACGTCGGGACCCTGCCGCGAAATTCTGAAGATCCAGCAGCACAGATTCCTTTTCGTTGCGTTTAAGAACGGATGATTTCGGGACGGTCGAGAAAATTTGGAGGATTCCCCGCGCTCCGGACGTCCATCGATTGCGACTACGGACGAAAACATTGTGAAAGTTCGCGCACACCTCGCCGCTTGTTTCGCGATTTTTACAACAACTATCGATGCCAATGTTATCGCAGCCCCTTATTCGCCAGATCTGGCTTCCTGTAACTTTTTCCGGTTTTCGAAATTGAAAGGGGCGATCACACGAAACGATTGAAGAAATTCAAGCGGCATCGCGGAAGGGGCTAAAGCAGATAATAGCACAATCGGCCTTTGTACATTGTTTCCAAGAATCGAAAAAAAGGTATCGTAGGTGCTTTGCTGCCGGAGGAGACTACTTCGAAGGGGACAAGTAGAATTTTGATGATGAATAAACATATAACAGGTTCAGTGCAACTTTATCACTACTCTTCAATCAGAGTAGTATACACATTTATATTCTTGACACGGGATACCCTTAAAATACAGTTGCATACCAGGTAAAATCAGCGGATTACATGTGTTATTTGCTCTTCGAAGTCTACAATGCGCAAGAATCGTACGCTCAAGTCCTTCCACTGTATTCAGTATGTTGAGCGTCCAACCCTCGAGAATATAATCTCGATTTGGATTATTTGGTCCCGTGTGCATAACGATACATTTGTACACTGTTACTTTCGGACTCATTTTTGGAACAATATTGAAAATTCGTCGAGCGTTTTCTGTAGTATTTTCATGCTCTACTGGTTTCTGAGCGGACTGTGCATTTTGACATCGTCTGCATATACCACAAGCTTTATCGGACTGGTTACAATATGCCTTACTTTATCGATGAATATCATAACTAGTGAACTCCCTAAAACAGCACCCAGCTATTTTCGAACTCGAAAACGTATCTCTGACCTTCACCAAGAATGTTCTATTTTTTAAGAAATCTGATACCCATAGAATGATTGCTCGTCCTACTCCTCTAAAATATACAACTGATAACAGTCTAGCTATTACAGTGCAGATCCCGCTGTATAACGGTGTCCGGTGATACATCTACGTCGGTCGCAGTGCAATGCGACCTATCCCGGACATACATATCTATATTCGAATATCATTTACTTCTCCGAGAGCCATATGTGGAAGCACAAGTGTAGCAGGATGCTCCTGCTGCTGTATCGCAGTGCGCGAACCCCCGCGTTGCAGCCAGGCGTGCGCCCGTGCGTCCGCGCGCCTTCGGCAGTCGACTAGAAGCTAGCTACTACGGACAACCGCCGCAGCTCCTAAAATTAATGCGAGACAATTCCACGTCTGGGATCGAGGCATGGTGGTGCTCGCGCAGAGGTCTGGGTGACTGCTGGCCCGAGCGGGAGCCCGTTCAACGTGTACAGGCCAAATGCACGTTAGTCCCAGAAGCAGTCAAAGGCACCGCAAGTTCAGTCGTATTAATAGATGCCAAGCCGAACCGAATCGGACAAAGCCGACTTGCAGCTCTGCATAACGCGTCGCTGGCTGTGCTGGCGGCCCGTGGTTGTGGCTTCGACGGAGGCGACGGCCAGCGCATATGGCATCTACCACGGAACCAGCCGGGAAAAAAAATCAGGGCAAGAGACGATCCCAGTTGCTTCAACTGGGAGTGAATTGTAAAGACGAAGGCAGGCGGTATGACCTGTGTGCACACTATACGAAGTAGTAGCAAGATAATTATTATATTAATTATCATAAATGATTATATATTTTTTATCTTAAATTATTATTAAATTATTATATTCATTCGTCGTCTTGGCCTGGACCCTGAAGTTTATAGAAAACCTCCCGAAGGTTTTCTATAAACTTCAGGGTCCAGGCCAAGACGACGAATGAAGTCCCCTGGTTTTCTAGGTTAGGCCGAGACGAGTGAGCCATTTAACAAGATTCAGCAGCGCCTCATCAAGGTAAAAGGAATCTCCCTACTCTTCTGAAACTTCATGGCCTCCGTCTTAGCCTTGTTGATTTGCAAGTCGATTTCGCAATGGAGGCTTTTAAACTTGCGAGTCTCTATTAGAAGCGATTTCGGCTTCTGTTGTACATTACGAGGTCATAGGCGTATAAGATTATGAGATCACTTGTGCGAGCTTGGCCAGAACGATCCAAGGGGGCAACGCAATTTCTATTTTGGGCACTCGCTTAGGGACTGGGGAAGTGGGACCTCCTTGTCCTAAATATTCTATTAAGCATTTATAAAGGAAGCTGTTCTTAGATGTATTTCATGTTCAGCGGATACAATTGTCTCCCACCTTTATTATTAAATAAACACTTTATGAGGTAGGCTTCTCTATAGATAAATAGAGTCAATACATAGCTGCCAGCAGCAGGCAAAGGCTGAAATACAGCAAATGGTACTGGAGTAGGGAGGTCTGAGAAATTACCCGGAAAAACGCACAGCCAAATTACCATAAGTCGTCCCCTTAAACACCGATACTGACCCACAAGTAACGTAAATTACAGGGACTCCGCCGCGAATAGACACGGACAGGTGCAGGCGTTCCACAAAAGCATTCGTGGCCTAAAGCTGGTTTGAATGCAGCGACAACGAGCCACTGGGCGCGCAGCCACATAAACCCGACAGCTGGCCGTGAACGACATCCTGTCCACTGGATGTCGTTATTCTCTAGGACGAACAGATAGGATCTTCTTCTCTTTTTCACATGGCAGCAGGGTAGCTGGTAGAACGCGGTATCCACGTGACTGTTTTAGGATCTCTGTCCTACCACCCCCTTTAGTTGCCTCAACATCCTATGCCACTCCACCCTTGACACTTACCGTCGACTGATGGGAGTATCTCCTATCAATCTCTTGCCTTACCCCTTGACAGCCTCCTTACAGCCAGCTTCACGCTGCTACCTTACAGCCTACTGCCCCTACATAGCCCCCACCGTAGCCCCATTATAGCTCCTGTACGCGAACGCAACCCCCTTT
The DNA here is from genome assembly GCA_019614645.1 of Stratiolaelaps scimitus. Classification (NCBI taxonomy): domain Eukaryota; kingdom Metazoa; phylum Arthropoda; class Arachnida; order Mesostigmata; family Laelapidae; genus Stratiolaelaps; species Stratiolaelaps scimitus. The sequence goes on along the minus strand of JABWDB010000013.1, from coordinate 6,307,435 downwards.
AACTCGCCAACGAGAACTGCAGACGTAGACGAACCTGCCTAGTACCGTGCTACCGCCACCTGGACCACTCGTACAACCACCACCGCCATCTCCACCACCACCCCAGATTGTAACTTACGCTGAGGGACATCCGCGGCTGGGAGTTTGGACTTGAGTCGAGTTTCGAAGGCCCTCGGCTTTCTGCTGGCAGATTCTATGGGGTCATCATGCTGTTAGGGGACATCGTTGACCGCCGTAGCAAAGTAGGAGGTCGAGACGCCGAGACTGAACACCCCCAAGTGAAATGTCTGCTACTGCCCCCGCTGTCGACTGCCGTCTGCTGACTGCCAAGCTCGCCCCGTGCTCACCCACGCCTCTCCGTTTCGAGCTCCGACCTCCCAAGGGAGCCACTCAGTTGGTTCTCGCCCGCTGATGCCGTCGCCACCGCTGCCAAATTTACTTTCAACTCCACAAGACGGTGCTGCTGCGATTGACCTTTTCACTGAATGAGCGGCTACAGGCAGGTACAGGGCAGAGGAACTAGGAAGACCGCGGATCTAGAAGCTTGAAGCTGGCGGTTCAGCCTAAGGGGGCAAGACGGGAAGTGGCAGAGGTGGGCGAGGACAGGGGAGGCGACGGGGCCCTGCGAGCGGCAGGATAGCCTGTACGCGAGCTACGTGTAGCGGGACGTACGAGATCGGGCTCGGACGGCCTGGGTACTAGGCAGGAGCGAGGCCACACTCACCAATTCAGTGAATTGAGGTTGCGAAACGATGAAAGATAGAGAGTGCGCTCTCTAAAGAACCTTTCGAACTAAGACTCGAAGCAGGGCCGGGGAACCTCCGGAGCTTGAGCAGAACAGACTGTAACGGGACACACATACACACTGACAGCAACGCTCAAGGAAAACGGCGGTAACGGAGGACGGTTGGAAGAACGGAGGTGAGACTGAACTGACTTACTCGCCAAATCGTGCTCACGGGAGAAGCCGGCACGCAGGTAGAGAGGTTAAATTGAATGGCAGGAGGGAAGGTGGCGGTGATGGCTGCAACGGCAGTGGCGTGAAAGTTTTCAACAAAAAAAACAGAGGTCGAGCAACGTGGAGCCAACCAAGATGCCAATGACGACTCCTTCCCGAGGCAGCCAAGAGAATGACGCGGTAGTCGTCAGAGAAGTGAAACTATGAGCGGAATTGGATGGCACACCGTCGGACAGATGAGGTGCGGCGTAGAAGTGAGTACGTTTGAGATGAGATGATGAAGCCGACGTTTCGAGCCTTCAGATTGGCTTCGGTTAGATTGTGATCGACCCAGTCGTTGAAGCTGGCTCCCTCTCGCCCCGCGCCGACAGCCGGACCAAGCAAAGTCGTGCCTTCTCTTCTCACAGTAGCTCCTAAAATGGGGAGATCTTACTTCAGTGACGCAAGGTCTTCGACAGACAATTGCCACGCGGCTGTCGCAAGACCCGGGAAAGCTCATATAAGCCCATCCGATGTGATGACGACACGTTCGTCGTAAGGTAGCCCCAGTAATCTCGCCTATGTACAGCAAAGCGTTATGGGTGATTCTAATGCCAGCGTTATTTGCTACTTTTTATTGTAAAGAGGTGGCACCCTTTCTGCCGGTTCTGTTTCACTCATTAAACGTGGGATCATTTATTCCCGTGAGGGTAAACGACGAAGGAGAGTTTACTTTTGAGTAAAACCCCTTTTGCACCTTTGTAGAATTTATTTATTTATTCATGCACCTGTGTAGAATTTATCCACAGGATAGAACACCATCCACACCAATCATATTCGTATTCATAAACATTTCGATAGGTGACCTTTCTAAATGCTGAATGTCATTTGGTTAATGGTTAATGAATTAATGAATTTCATCTCAAAATGGTAACGTCATTATCCTTCCTTCAGAAATGAGGGAATATATTCTATCATTAATTTACCTCAGCTTTAGGATTCATCCATCATTAGGTCACATTGGTTTCTAATACACACGACATAGTTAGAGAAAGAGTAGCAGAAACGGGTGGCTAAATCGTAACAATAATATGCATATTGATTTTGTCATTAGAGCGAGAAATTATTTCGTAATTGATTTGACTGCCATTGGAGCCATCCTAAATCTATATTTACCGAAATCGAAGGTTAGAATAGCATCTCACGATTGCCGAAGTTGGGGTACTTATTTTGGTTGGATAAGTGGCCCCCACCTGACTGAGGTTCAGGTTATAGAGCCGTCGATCGGTGCCGTCGGCCGGCTCGGGTTAGTGTCGGAATTTTATTTTTTATATAAAAATTAGCACGGTAGTACAGACACTGTAGTACAGACACTAAGCATACATTTTAACATCCCTGCTTAGGAATTGAACCCCGGACCTCAGCGTGACAGCCGAGGATACTGACCACTATAGTACCGCACCCAACTGGTTAAACCCAAACACCAATCCAACAACCTTCGATTATCTCCTATATAATAACACAGCTAATCACCACAAAATCTTAGTGGACAGCAGTTGAGAGGCAGGGCATACAATTAAGAGAGTGCCGTCCAGGCCACAGTTATTAAATTTGCCCGAACACTTCCAGGAAGATTGGCCAACGCGTGGATCTTCCTTGAATATATGCAATGAGATAAATAATTATTATCATTATTTATATTAATTCTATGGTTCTATTGTAACGTTTAATATATTAGTGGTATTCATACTGCGCTAACGATTCTATGGTTTCAGCCCGATTATTCTTGACTCTCCATTCCCACGACTCTATTGCCAGCTACGGCCAATTGAGTACTCTTCTTTCCAGGTTTCGGGCTCAATATTCAACGCTTCATGTATACGATGACATGATCCACTAGTTTTCTTCGGTAAATAACTACAATTACACGAGGATACAGTCCGCGATTTCTTCTAAGGCCAAATTTCGCAAACTATTATGTGATTAGCTCTCCCACTCTATACAAGTCATTATTTGCAAACGGCGCGCCAAGCACCGACAACATTGGGCGCTAATCTCTGGCCATACTGTTGCGGGCGAAGTTGAGTCGGGCAGTCCTGTGTCGTTGTTGAAGACGAGGTCTTGTTTTCATTTGCGCCCGTATGATATGCGGATAACGCTTAATTGTCCTTAAAACTGTTGATCTATGAACTTGAAGGTTTGCCTGATTGCTTCACAACTTATGGTCGAATTCGAGGCCCATTGACAAATATACATGGCAGTTCGCTGACTGATCTGTCGTGGACGTCCTTTATACTTATTAGTACCATACGTCGAGGGACTGCTTAAATAATTTTGCACTACGCGACGGGTCTGCCATTTTCTCTGGCAATTGCAGCCTGCTCGGTGTAAAGCAGTAATGACTGCTTTCTCTGCATCAGTAAGGCTCAAAGCGTGTCCCATGACTACAGTACAGCTTGAATGCCCAACACAAACTGGATTAATTCAGCGAGAACACTCGATAACTGAGGGTGCGTTATCATTTTGCACAACCGAAATATGACACATTTTATTGTAGCAGGTTGCATACGACGTCCTATGCGCTGTGCTTTGTGGTGTGCATGCTATTTGACACGTACATTAATCTGATACTGAATAAATGCCTCAAAGGTGTATTCTCTGTAACGATTTGTTGAAATATGAGGCTGCGTTAAGGTTATGCACACCACTGTATATGTTAGAACATCATCGGATTACATAATTCGCCTAATCATTTCGGAATCAAACCTTCCGTGGTGAAACATTAGCCAGAACAGTCACACTCGAGGTCGGTTATAATAGCAATGTACAATGACATTCATACGCAGCCGTTAGTAAGTAGTAGACAAAAGCAAGAGAGATAGAGATATCCGCCTACTTTAGCCAATATAATATATCACCAAGCTAAAGATAGGTGATGTTTATTCTACAGTACTTTTTTTAAGAGGTTAAAGGTAAATCCTGCATGGACACCAGGCCTCACACTAAGGTATTTGCCTGGTAGTGTCAGACTCTTACCGACTAAACCCAGAACCGATTTCGACTTGGGGCACTGACCGGGACTGTCAAAGTATTACTTCAGTCAGTGCCTTGAAGGGACCGGCATTTTCCCTTCGGACCAGCTCTGCTACCCGCGCCCGTTCTTGCCTATCCTTCTCTCGGAGGATCCTTTTGGCTAGTGTGCTCCTATTCTACAGTGCTTAACTCTGTCAAGTGAGCTATTCACATTGCACGTGTTACCGTAATCAGCAAATCGTCTACTCAAAATATTATATTTGCCTGATTTGAAGCAGCGACCTAGGGATAGCTTCTGACACTTCTACAGTCCTCCGCTCAACCTACGGAGGCATCGACGGGCTCCGGTTTTCGAGTTACTCGTTCTGTATGTTCCAATGAGCAAATTTGGAAAGCACTATAGAGCGATTTATTGGCTTACTCACGAAGTCGCGCGGGCTATACGCACTCGATAGCCACCTCTTTTTTTTTTTTTGAGCTGACCCCTGAGCCGATAGCCACCTCTTGCCGATAGACAAAAGTAACCTATAAGAAATCACTTCGAAAGCATAACTGTTACGGGCAGACCAATTAGTAAGAGCAAAAGACAGAGTCGCCGAGCTACGCGGCGTGCTTCACATTTGTAGCTAATAGCCATTTTTGCTGAAACACTATGCCGCGGCGGCCATGGACAGCGACTGTCGACATTCGCTTATAAACGATATATTCGAGCCTATTCGAAGGCGTTAATGGGCCGCAGTCTGTGCATCTGCTGTATAGACAAGGCGTATTTCACCTGTTGGTTCCACTTAATGGAACTGCCTTAGATTTTGATAGAACATAATGTGTGAACTAAACTCTATGGCTGAAATAGGCTCCGGTGATGTTTCGTCGGTCAATATCGATCGACAAGATCTTTGGGGTGTCTCATTTGCATTTCGTGTTTATGGGAGATATTTTTTTAAATTATACCTTACTTGCGCATATACACAAATATATTTTTTGTCATTTATAGATGATTTAGCTTATCATTCGTTGCATCATTCTTAGACTGGAAATGAGCCAAAACCGGAAATAAAGTAGATTGCCATCCATCTGACTCCATTCGGAAGGGACGGCCGAAATAATGAAAAACGATACTGCATTACGTGCGGAACCTAGGTACGAGACGAGGCAAAAAGCTATGAGAAATGGAACATTGGGAAAAGCGAGCGCTGGCAGTAAAATGCAAAAACACACCTGCCCATGAAGGCAATACGATAAGCACGAACCATAAACAAAGAACGCAGATCAGATATCAGAGGGCACATTCGGACAGGACCAGCAGCGCAATACTGCAGCGAAATATAAAACACTATGAGCACGGAGAGGAAGTTGTGGGTGGATGTCAGAAGCTGTGCCGAGTGTCCGTCCCGAGGGCCGAATGCGCAAGAAAGCAATTTAGTTTTTGTTGATGAAGCGTCTGATTTCTAAACATGATGAGCCGGGCACGTCTGATGCATTTTGTGTCATGGGAGACGGCTATCATTGTCGATGACAAACATAACGTATTGTAGAGTTCATAGGACATGTATTATTATACAATTAGTTGATCACTCAAGAGAAACCAGATGCAGAGGTTGGAAACATTTGGAAATTGTATGGTGACTTTACAAACGCGTTACCGTGTTGTTCGTGTTAATCGGTATCGTTAAAACGATTCACCATTTTGTCCGGCTACCAACATACTTCCATTAGTTACACCATAACGACTGCCTCGCGTGCAGCGTGCAGGCCGGTTAGAAGGCTTCCGTTAGAAGTTGGCGTGAATGGTCGGCGGCCCTGAGATGGCCAACACCATTGGACGCTGCTAGGAAAGGATGCCATAGGCAAACGGTGGCGGGACAGTATAGCGGAAGCTGTACACTTCGGGATTGTCGACGTAAGTTGACTATAGAACAGACCTCCGATAGAACGCCTCGGCTGGCAGCGTACGGCTGTTGGCTCTATAGCGAGAACGCCTCAGTGCTGGGTGGGGTGGCTAGGTACAGTAGGGTAGCAGGGTGCAATAGCAAGCGAGAACAGCCCCGCCTTAAGGGCAATAATAGTTGCCCCACCGTAGCTTGAGCGACAGTTGTTGTAGTAGTACTAGTAGTAGTAGCAGCAGCAATAGGAAGTAATTTGCAAAAAAGCTCCAGTCATGTATCTTCTCATAGCGCGGCTTGTCGCTCCTCCCATTTGCTCGACAGTTCCATCCTGAGCGATGTCCTCTGGGGTGGTCTGTATGCTCCTAGTGCTGCCATGCCCTGTGTGACAGCAGAGCGCTCAGTTCAGCTTTAAAGATGCCCCGCGCTCTACGCCTATACATCCCCGCTGGCCTCAGCCTGCCACCGTAACTGCCGTCATCCACCGAGCAGAAAGGATAGCACCGCAAGCTATGGGATGCTGTCACCCTACTCGTTTTCCACATAGTGTCACATGGACGCGCTGTGCTGTCAACTTTACACAATGTTGGCTGGCCGGGTGGTGTGGTCCTGGCCCCCCGGGTCTTCCCGTGGGTTCGAATGTTGCGCGAGTCGGGTCCGAGGTATTTCGTCGAAACACCACTGCATTCACTGGAAAGCAGACGGACTGCTCGGAGGGGGGAGGCCGAGGCAGGTTTTTGTTGGCCAAAGGAGCGACGTCGTTTCTGGTATGTTTGCTAACGCGGTCGTCGCGACATCAAGTGGAGAAAAAAGGCGACCGAGGAACTTACTTGAACGGCAGTTACTTACGCGGGCTGGCTACAACGTCTGCTATTATAGTGCAATGCAGACTCAGTGACTTGAGCTTGCAGACGGAGGACGAATAGACTCCGCAGACATTCGCTGGTGCGTTACCACTGGGGTTGGCCAATTGTTGGCTTTGCTCCTTTTGTGGAGAGCGCAACCTCGCCTTCTAAGTGGCGTGGAATCTAAATGATGGTACGACAGACATTTTAAGAATGGGGGGGGGGTGTAGCGGGGGTGGCAGGGAGAAAAGCTGGGGGAAAGTCCAACGTCATTTATTATTTTACCCTCGACCAGTTGTCACAACATTGTTCCTGTTGACAAAAGACGAGCATTTCCTGCCGTTGAAGCGAAGACGGAAACGAAGAAAGAAACTGCCACAAATGACGGATAAGCAAATCTGAAGTGAATTGGTGATGGGGGGTCATACATGTTTGACCATGAATCAGGCAACACAAGACACCAGCACCTCGTACGACTTCGTTCTTTATCGGTGGGTGTAACCAACTATTCAACACATCCAATGTCGATACAGCTCTCTGCAAACACGGCATGCTGATGCGCCATACATAGATAGGTCTGTCTACTTGAAAACCTAGGCAAGTTATCGCCCAGCTGATTTTCTGGTTTGGTAGCTCGCCGTACATGCACTTTTTTTATTCCTACGTGGATCTTATATGAACTTTTATTTTTTACGACTACCCCCCTTCCCTAAACTAGACGGCCATAGACCCCTGGCTGCTAATTTCCTCAAAGGGGTCTATCCGCGCCACTGGAGGCAAGCGCGCAGGATCCTTCCTTCTGCAGCGCCTTTCCCTCTCGGTGCAGAGAGACAATGCCATCGCCTCTCCTGGGACCATGACGGCAGCGGCCTAACATCCTGTCTCCAGCTGCTTCTAATTATTCTACATTTACACTTCCTTTATATAATCACTTTAATCTATGAGAAAGCTGCTATTGAAGCGTTATGCTTGTCAAGGCATAAGAATCAATGAGAGCTTGTTTCTGGTTGGTATAGCTCATAAAAAGCACTTCATTACATGTCATTATTATACGTTTCACTCGATCACTGCTCTTCCTCTCCCTTAAAGCAATGGTTTTAGCATAACGTGAATAAAAGATGGCCCACGCAGGGATCGAACCTACGACCTTCGCGTTATTCATTTTCATTTCATTTCATTAGTGGTTTATTTTCGGAACTGCAGTTACACAATGCTTATTAGCACGACGCTCTAACCGACTGAGCTAGTGGGCCGCTTTTTTTAGGTAGGATATTTTTACGCTTGGCTCCTCCATTTTTGCCGTTTCGAGCTTTTAAAACGATGTACTTATCATGACGTGAGTGCTAAAAGTGAGTGGCCCACGCAGGGATCGAACCTACGACCTTCGCGTTATTAGCACGACGCTCTAACCGACTGAGCTAGTGGGCCGCTTTATTTACGTAGGATATTTTTACGCTTGGCTCCTCCATTTTTGCCGTTTCGAGCTTTTAAAACAATGTACTTATCATGACGTGAGTGCTAAATGAGAGTGGCCCACGCAGGGATCGAACCTACGACCTTCGCGTTATTAGCACGACGCTCTAACCGACTGAGCTAGTGGGCCGCTTTATTTACGTAGGATATTTTTACGCTTGGCTCCTCCATTTTTGCCGTTTCGAGCTTTTAAAACAATGTACTTATCATGACGTGAGTGCTAAAAGTGAGTGGCCCACGCAGGGATCGAACCTACGACCTTCGCGTTATTAGCACGACGCTCTAACCGACTGAGCTAGTGGGCCGCTTTATTTACGTAGGATATTTTTACGCTTGGCTCCTCCATTTTTGCCGTTTCGAGCTTTTAAAACAATGTACTTATCATGACGTGAGTGCTAAATGAGAGTGGCCCACGCAGGGATCGAACCTACGACCTTCGCGTTATTAGCACGACGCTCTAACCGACTGAGCTAGTGGGCCGCTTTATTTACGTAGGATATTTTTACGCTTGGCTCCTCCATTTTTGCCGTTTCGAGCTTTTAAAACAATGTACTTATCATGACGTGAGTGCTAAAAGTGAGTGGCCCACGCAGGGATCGAACCTACGACCTTCGCGTTATTAGCACGACGCTCTAACCGACTGAGCTAGTGGGCCGCTTTATTTACGTAGGATATTTTTACGCTTGGCTCCTCCATTTTTGCCGTTTCGAGCTTTTAAAACAATGTACTTATCATGACGTGAGTGCTAAATGAGAGTGGCCCACGCAGGGATCGAACCTACGACCTTCGCGTTATTAGCACGACGCTCTAACCGACTGAGCTAGTGGGCCGCGTGAATTACGTGGTTCACCACCTGGTGCGTCAAAACATTAAGAAGACTCCACTAAAGCCTTCCATTTTTAGATATTGCCAACACTGGTGAATAGAAACGTTTATTGTTTTGTATTTTTAGATAATGCATGCTATTACGTGCTAAACGTGGAATCCCTCGGAGTACAGTTGCGGCGCACAAAGACATCACATCAGAATTCAAATTTGTGGGATTCAGCTAAGTCTAACATCGTAAGCCTCGACCCATTCCGGCGAAATTTCCTCAGGGTGGGTCATAGGCAGAGAGTGCGCTTGTTAAGTGTCGAAATTGAGTGCACTTTGGAATTGTGCTGTGTTCCTCGTTAGTATAGTGGTCAGTATCCCCGCCTGTCACGCGGGAGACCGGGGTTCAATTCCCCGACGGGGAGGCGAAACTTTTTTGAAGTAAAAAAATATAATCCATTAATATTAATCGCCAATGCGTGAATAGCATATGCAGCATTTAGCGTTTTGGCTATAGGGAACCAGCGGCCGCAGGTTCAAACCCGGTTATAATACCTATATATAATAATAATATTATACAGTTATAATAATATCTAATACCTACTATTGCACATGAGTGATTAGGTAAGGAAAGTATTCAGTATTCTTGATCTCATCATTTCCATTTAGAGGTAAATTTCCCGGGGTGACTCACTGCCAACATTTACGGTGTCACGGAGCTGCTTTCGTCATTGCTTCATAAGACGGAGCCCTTTAGATGAAAATGTCCAATGGTAGAGGTAGTGAAACCTTAACATTGTGGCGATCTTAACACTTAGTTGGGGAATCGACTAGCTTTCGCTAATCAAAGTGCTTATTACGCATTGGATTCCAACGACAGTCGACAAGTCTAGGCTATCCTGTAACAATTAATATTCTCTCTTTTGCATCATTAAATTTGCCGATCACTCTCACCAAGCTGTTAAGCAAAGGTGGCCCCGACAGGCTCATGGTAATACCTAAAAGGTTAAGAGCTGAGGCCTGTCGCATAGGGGAACAGCTGAGGGTCAGCTGGAAAAAACCAAAAAACTGTGTTTGATCAAATCCTTTCTGAATAGATGTTTTTTTTTCTCGTTGTTTTGAAAGCGTGCCATCTTGATCATTGCAAGAGTTATACTTGAGCGGATTGCAAAGATGCGTAACTAACCTTGGCGGCATTCGTTAGGGCAAATCCCAACCCAACCAGCTCAGCATCACGGCCGCTGTGTGCGATTTAACTACGCCACGTACACGTATTTCACTCCATATTTCTCAGATCAACAGCCATCATAAGTCATCGTCGTGAGTCCAGGATAGATTTATTTATTTTTAAATATAGAAATGCTCTACACACACATACCATTTTCAATATATAGTTACTCTCTGTATACACACGCATGTAATCAAAATCGGTAAAGCCGTTTTCGAGTATTTCGGCGCAGATACTCGATGTATAATATAACCTTAACTCGCTACAGAGTACAACACACTGCCTCAATTGTATCACACATGGAGGTAACAGAATACTTTCTATAGACGACACTGTCGGCCCAAGGCGCTTTAGCCTACACAAACCCAACAAATCTCTGGCAGCCACGGGAATAGTCGATGTCACAAATTACTGAGGCAGATTATTGAGCGGCTAGGCCCTATTCGGCTCTAACGGGCGCGAATCGGGCGGGCAATATCGGCCGACCGATGTTGTGTACCCCGCAGCACCGAGAAGTAGCAGTGTGGCGCTATTATATGAGGGAACGACCAGATCGCGCGGCGAACGACGGATGACTATAGGCCAAATTGCTGCATACCCAGCGCCTTCCCCATTATTCCCCTCTATAGAAGCATATAACCGTTGTCGACGTTGTATCGATCGCCTAACAAGGCACTACTGGTCTCAATAGGCTCCCTCTGCTGTTGGCCTGAGGAAAGCCTCGAGTGGCAGCTTCGATATGGGGGTCACTAGCGGCTCCCGGAGCGGCTCTCTGACCGAGCTCGGCTTCGCCACTACCGAAGCTGACGTTGACGCCGCCACCACCGCCGCCGTCATCCTCATAATCGACACCGTAGGGCCGGCTTCCCTGCCCAACCTCTCATTGCTTTCATAGCATCGCGCACCAACTCATCGAGGAGCTGGTGACTGATATTGTGATATCACGATACCTCTCTTCCTCCGTTCCTCCCACGACCTTCGGTATACCCCGGGAATGTCGACAAGCGGAGGGCCCTGAATCCAGCGATACTCTGTATCCACGTCCCGATACTCAGGAGCTTCCCCATCCCCTCAAATAACCTCCCGCTTTTTTCTGCTTGCATGCCCTTTGCGGACCCGCCTGTTGTCGGGCTCAAGCTTCAGTATCCTTCGTATAAGCGCCTACTGCCGTCAACTTCGATGCAGTAGGCCCGACTAGCTTTCTGGATTGCACTTTCTGTTGCCGGGGTTGCTACCGCCGCCATTCTCTGTCCTGCTTCACTATTCTCCTTTGTCTGCTACTGCGTGCTGGCTTCGGCTTTCTGCCCGCGACCCCTTCGACACTGCGGTGCTTCAATGCCCTAGTGGCCGCCCACGCAGCCTCTACTTTGCTCTGCTCGCGCTGCCCTTCTTTCTTCCATGTTTGCCGGTCTTTCTCCTTTTGTATCTTGCCTCTGTCTTTGTCTCTTTCTTTCGTATCACCCATCCACACTTTTTCACTTGCTCTTATTATAGTCCATCATCTCCGCTGGTCCGGCGGGGTTCGACCCGATGGCGATTACACCGTTTATCAATGAAATCCCCTTTCATGCTCACTTTGCCCGCTTCATGGCCTCCGAATTGTCCGTGGGTCTATCGCAAAGCCAGCCAAGCGTCGGAGCGGGGTTTGACGCCCGTCGAACACCGCAGAGAAATTGGGGGAGGGAGGCGTACGCAGTAGACAAAACGGGGCCTCCACTGAGGAGTTTCTGTATCGTCAATTCTCCTCCGTCGGCCACTGTTCTGTACCGGTGACTGCCTGTACAGATGCTTGTAAGAGCCGCCCGCCGTGGCCGCTGAGTATAGCCCTAGATTCCGTCTGTCATGCGCGGCTGAGGACGCGGCGGACGAAGATACTGCGACAGGCCGCCACCTGCAGGCATGGTGTGTACAGTGGTCGTCGTTGGCCATTGCTTTTTCTTTTCGACAGGCACCCCTCAACGGGCGATTAGGGCGAGCTGGTTGGAGGTGGCAGAGGGGCGGCACAGTGCGAGCACTGCTTCTCAGGCCGTACTGGGGACTCAAATTACAGGCCGTGCCATAGAGAGAACAGAGGAGCCATCCCAGCCTTTCCGGCTGGTTCATGGCCAACATTCGCTAGCCCGCCTCCCGCGCGTTGACCCCTGCCCGTTATCCCTCTATACGCCATGACTGATCGTGAGCAGCTCGCTGCTCCTGCGCAGTAGCTGGGGTCCGTTGAAGGGCAGAGGAACATTCGGCCTGGAGGGAATTGACTGATTCCTCCCATTCTTCTCGTCTTTCGGCAATGAGCACCGGTTCGGTGGCTTCGAGCTGTAGTGAGCATCCATATCTTCGCTGTAGTGGCATTGGTCGTCATCGTTCGCACTCTAGCTGGTCGCCGACGAGGGGCGAAGATCGTCTGGGGATAGAAGAAGAGGCTAAGATAAAGAGCGCGAAAAACAGATGCATTTAGGGAGTCGAGGATGGCGACGAGGAAGCGACGAACGAGGAACGCTGTCTGGTAGCAGTCGAAGCCACCTCGCCTCGTAGTAACACGACGAAAAAGGCGGGCATGATGGTGCCACAAAGCGGTCGCTCGGATAGATACTGTGTCGATGCGTCTGTTCTGTACAGAAATTGAGCGGCACACCCTAGAGCAAGGGAAGCCAGGCCGCCGCCAATGAGAATCCGCCTTGTGTATCTCTAGTAGTTCCTATATGAACGTCCACATGGGCGTGTACGAGACGAGGGCCGGCGAACGGGAATGATTACGGTAGCTGTGAGAGCTCGGGGAGAACACCGCGGTAGCAGGCGTACACGGTACTGTAAAGTAGCGGCAGCAGCAGGAAGGACTGCAGTCGGAAATCGGCAAAAAAATCGGAGGATCGGGATCTCGATCGTCTGAATCATTCAAAGGCTCCGACAGAGAGTTGGCGCGAGAGGGGCGTGTGGCACCGCTAGCGTGGCTACCGTTGCCTGCGCTGCGTCGCTTCCCGATGAAAGCCCCATAGCGCCGACAGAGACGGCCAGCGAGAAAAGAGATGCGGGTGTTTTAGGGTCTGCCGACGTATGGAGTGGAAAGCGGCTGGCCGACATACAGGGAGACAGCCTATATCGAAAATTTGATATCTTTATTGCACTTTTCCGTTCGGTTCGCGCCTTACGAACGGAATGGCACTGTGTTCTGAAAGAAAAACCGAGAAAACGAAGTATACGGACCACCAGAGGCTTAGCGGAGGGCCGGGGCTGGCCGTCGATTTAGTCAACGCTGCCCACGCTTGCCCCTGACAGGAAGCGAACGAAACAGCCACTCTGAGTACTTAACTAGCCCGGAGCGATAGCTGAGCTCGTCTGTGGGGTGAAGAATGTGCCATAGCGCCGCGTCTTTAGCAGGAGCCCAATGTGTGTCCACTGGGTTCGTCCAAACACCACTGGTTGGTCTGAGGCGCCATATTTATTATTTTCGTTCAGCCGCCTTGTACATGTTAAATAGTAGTGTACGTTTTTTGCATGTTGAACTAAAATATTAGGATTAAGCGTAATTAATATATTTGTATGGCAACCTGAATGCACGGCGGAGCGCTGATCACATGAAGAATTTAATTGGGAGGCCAATCAAGCTCACTCAGCATTGTCACCTTTGCCGCTCCACGTATTTATGTCGGGTTTTCGCGCGCTTTAAAAATCTGCCGACTACATGTGAGCCTGAACGAATCATGCCTTTACATGCGGTCCATGGCACAGGCTCGCTTAGACATTTCCAACCGAATAGTAATGTGATTAGTAAAACCAGCTAGGAGCTGCAGGTGGGATTTACATAAACTAATTCTTGCTACGTAATCTACGACTAATTCTTGAATCGTGATCCGATAACTACGTCCCGACGTAGTTGAAACCCATGGGCGTCTATTTTTTCGACAAGTGCCTATCATGGCTGTATTTGAGGATCAAGCATTACGTGCTTGTGCACAATGATACAACTTAGATACAAAATGTAACTATATGACCCCTGTTGCATATTTTTCAATTGTACTTTGAGTTTTGGTGTTTTGTTGATCATCTGTTCTGTGGCTGGCGGGTAACGTAATCTCGTTGCCGGCTAGCGCAGTCAAATTCAGTACGTGATTAGATTCGACTTAACTAAGTCGCATGCTCGGCATTATTTGAGTTTGTCTTCAACTTAGTTAAAAAGGTTAAACTAGAGGACGTTCAGGGAGCTGGCACCACGCCTTGCTTAGTGACTCTAAGCCTCCCAGTAAGTTACACCTCACTCTTGGCTTTTCTATATTCTCTCTCTAGAACGTTTAGTTGAATAAATACCTGTCTCTTCGTTGGATTGCTTTCTCACAGAAAGCTCTGTTTTCATTATTTAGATAGCTTGCCTAATTTTGACAAACTTAGTAGTAATCTTAGAGTTAGATCCTCTATTTTCTCCATACGTCGTTATCGTTTATAATAACCCCTACTAGCGATTTGGTAGCTTATCCCGCATATAAAATATTAAACCTGCAGAAAAGCAAAGGATACACATGGGGAAGGGGCTAAACGCAAATGTATAGTAGTGTAGGACGTTAGTCAACAGGTTAGAAAACAAAGATTCAATGTTAGAAAATAGTTGAACCGACAGGCGAAGAAGCACCTTACTGCAGGCCTTCCCCTCCGCCCTCTGTGTACCTTCTTGATTACGGAGAATGCTTATGCAGACCTGCAGGCTTCGCATCTGAGGTATTTGCCATGGTACTGTGGGACTAAGTCCAGCCTGCAAGTGGCAGGTCTACCCATTAAACTGTCGCCCTCCGTAATCTTCACCCACTGCCAGCCCCCGACTCTGCATTGAATAGGAGGTACAGGTAGTGGCGGATGCCCCCGGGGATCAATTCGCCGTGGCCGCCCCGGTCAGGTTGCCCTCCTCACCAGACGTGCCTCATCCTACGGGAATTGCCCCTCATTATGGGTATCCTGTGAACCCGACATGTTTGTGGCAGCGTCTCACACGCGTACGTCTGTTTGTGGTCTCGGTAACCTTTTTTATTCTATCGTCGGCTTTCATAATTTTCTCTGGCCAGGATTTCGCCTTTCAGCCATGTATCTTTTTCCTCGCACAAGTGGTTCGTGAAACGTCTTCGGCTTTCCTTTTCGGCATTACTAGTTTGCGGATCCCCGTGTCTTGCCCCCGTATATTGAACTCATTCATCTGTTAGATGCATATTTTTACCGGTTTTATCCTAATAGCTGGAACGTTCTTCGCGGAACGGTTTGAAAGATTCGAGAATTCACATGAGAATCTCATGTATAATACACACAACATATGGCCTATTATCAAAACACAAATTCACTGGGGCTTTTAATTGCTGTGGCAAAATAATGTATCTTGCACACTCATCCAAATATGTTCTCCGGTTTGGTTATTCCAAGCCACGATCTGCACAGAACTGCGCGCTGTTATTGTAGAACACACTATATGTAGATGTGTTGGCCACAGAGTAATGCTCCATTGTATTTCTTTGTTATTCATGATTTTCCGACTTGAGCGCGGTTCCATCTGACCACCTTTCCACCTAAGCACTCTACGGGTACATGTTTTACTCGACTCATCTCCCATCTCCGACAGGCCTTTTCCACGCGAGTGTACACGAATACGTCGCGCCGATCTCCATTTCAACCACGATCCCACCGTCGCGTAGTGAGCACATTGTCAAAATGTCGATTCTCCCGAGCGCGCTCGAGCGCCGGAAGACTTCATTCTCTCTTGCGGCAGTTGGCCGTTATCCACCCGGAAATAAAGGCAATGATGACCACCAACCGCACCTTTTGCTCGCATCATCACCGCCACCGCTGTCGTAACCGTTTGCCAAAGCGCAGGTACAGAAATCCACCCCCAACTCCGCCATCCGCTCGTATTCGACCCCCACCGCTAAGTCGCACATCCACGCCCATACGTGAGTGCCGGCTCACTCATCGCGCATTGAAGAAAGGCCGATAAAATAGCGATCGAAATCGCTTTCTTGCATTTCGTTTTCTCCTTCACATCAGCTCGACTATCGTCGCCTCGGCGATTCGGTCACCCGCACCGCACAGCGGCAGGCCGTGTGTTCGAACCTAACAGCTCGACATGTTAAGCGGGTTTGATGAACGGTGGCCGAGCAACGGGCGGCGGACCGCGGACGACGGTGCCGATGATGACTTTGACTTAGAATTTGCTCCACACGAGAGGTGCTGTCCGTTCCGCTTCGCCCCGCTCGCGAAACGGAACGAAACGTGGCCGAATCGATGCGGTATAGCCGGTGTAATCGTGACGGTGCCAGCGTTCCATGGCAGTACGGTCCCAGTATAGCGGAAACCTTCCTTGATTTCAATGTCGTTCCTCCTTTACCGAAGTGGCCGCTACAGGAGAGAGGGCTGTCGAGGGTTTCGCTGGAAACAGAGAGGGACCACACAGCTGTCGTCACAGCAGCTGCCACCAACACTTCAACGACGACCAACGGCTACGGCAGTAACACCGCAGTCGATGGCCACGAAGTCGATTTTAACAGCCTTCTCATCATTGGCACATCATCATCATCATCATAGCCATTCTCATAATCATTATCATCATCGCCAGCATTTAGAACATCTCTGGATTGTTCGAATCGTAGCCGACATCTGTAGCCGATTTTGCCACAATTTTAAGATACTTTTGGGTATCTTTTTGGAACGGCAAACAGTAAATCGGGCCTGGTTCGTGCTCGCAGTACCCACAGCTGATGGTAGTAATAGCATTAAATAATACAATAATTGTAAGAGCACGATAGCCAGATATAGTTACGTAACCGGCAACACACATGCATCACTCTACTTGGCTGAATTGAGTTGGGTCGAGTCGGGTGCGGCAGCCTCCTAATCGTGTTAATCAGTAAGTACTCGTCTATCGTGTTACCTTTTCAATTCTGCTATTAAACCTATATGTACAAACCGGTTTTATTTTGCGGTATGCCTAACACAAGTATAGCCTCAAAGAGAAGCTGTATCATTGAGGTTTTCTAACTTGCTGTGCTGTAAATAGTGCCCGTGTCAGTTTGTTCAAGTCGACAACACCTTGCTTGTAATTCGTAGTAACGAGCTATTTCGCACCAAACAAAAAAACGAAATTCACCAGGTCACCCCGTTGTCTTCCCGGTGATCAAAATTAGACCAGTATTTCCTTCCAGTGTCACTGATCGTCACTGCTGTGACGCGGCACCCTCCTCGCATTCACTTCATTTTTAGACATGCACACGCTCACCTTTTGGTCAACGCTCTTTATGTGGCCGCACGCTCCCTCTAGTTACGTTGACGCTTCTCAGGGCTTTGTTACTTCGTGCGTAGGCCGCCATCGCTTCTGCA
The DNA here is from genome assembly GCA_019614645.1 of Stratiolaelaps scimitus. NCBI lineage: Eukaryota > Metazoa > Arthropoda > Arachnida > Mesostigmata > Laelapidae > Stratiolaelaps > Stratiolaelaps scimitus. Next base: position 6,289,882 of record JABWDB010000013.1, on the reverse strand, counting down.
CCTCACTGCTATTCCCTGAACCCAACATGACCCTACGGTCATCAGCCTCGTCTCCCATCTCAGCCCAGTTGGACCTCAACGCGCCCGCGCACTGCGCATCCCCGAGTAGGTGCCGATGATCTTGAAAAAATGACGATGCTGAGGTTGAAGGCATACTTTGTCCTCTTGGCGATTCTCGTGGTCGGCGACCCAGAGCTGCAGCCAGCATCAGGCGCAAGTTTGTTCTGCCCAAGTCGGGCTAGCGCGTGCACGATGTCGGGACTAGTCCCTCAAGCTCAAGGCATGACGCCTTTGCCTGGCGGGGCACAGACGAAAAACGCACTTTCCATAACGATGCATGGCACAGGCTATAGGCTTTCTCGAGCGCGAGCGAGAAAGCATACGATTCTTGAGAACGTACCGGTCACTAAGGACGCCCTTTTTCAGGAGCGGTTGAAAACGAGGCCCGAAGGGGAGCGTGATTCGACAGACGAGTTGAAGTAGCGCAGGGGGCGGTTGAAGTGGGCACTTCGGTTGGACGAACCCCGAATGCGCTCGTGAACAACTTTCCCCTCGACGTCGCTATTTTTTGTTCGGCTCTGAGTGGTGTGCCGCTTGTGACGGTCGTTGCAACGCAGAGCCACGTGTGTCTCTCACGAGCGATTCTGTATTTGCGGCAAGCAATAGAAATGCTACCGTTGGAGACGCCCATAGTTCATCTATTTTCTGGCTGCATATGTATATCTGTAAGGTTGTCTTGGTTGTCAGCATGCACGATCTTACGGGCGCGCTCATCGCGCTCGAGGAAACTGAACGAAAAGCAACTGACTAAATATAATAGCGATAGCGACTACAGTCATAGAAAATGTGAGGCCACACAGAGCGCGCCTTCCCTTTAAAATGTCATTCAAGTGTTTAATTCAAACCAATACGTAGATGTGTATGGGTAGATTTTCCTTTTGTATCTCCTTTAGTTGACCAGCGAATTCGACTGAAAACAGTGTATCATAGACATTCCCATAGCCTTATCGTTGCCATTTATTATATATACTGCCAAAAATTATCTCCCTCATAGATAAACAGCTAGCTGTCGTGGTGAAGTGCTATAAATGAGGAATACAAGCTGAAACTTACATTTTGCAGCATAGGTTTTACTCTGCACAAGTGCTGCACGTCGCCATGACGATCACAACTATAATATAATGTTTATCATGTATCCATCAGGACATGAGCATAAATGCCATTGAAATTATCCATTTTTTCACACACAAAAAATATTACACCGCTGCTCACACGTCGATATATTTTTCTTGCTCGACAAGAAATAGCGAACGCAGTACCGTGGACGTTAAATGTTAGCTGTGAGTCAGCCGGAAAAATTTCAATCCGTATATGAGGCAACTTATGCATAATACTATCTGTCCTAAATAACCACACAACACTAATATGTGCCAGCTTCCACGTTTGTCCCTTTTAATATTAGCTATAATCACCACGTTTCCTCATGTAAAATGGGACGCCTAAGTGGAGTTTATGTAGCGATCCATTATAAAGAAAAGTTCACATTAGGAGCCGTAGGCGACTTGGCCACAGGCTCCTCCTCGCTCTCGGGACTTGGCCAAGTCTCGTCAATGTGATGGACGTGGTTACCGGCCGCGGCTGGACCGAAAAGGCTTTCGTCATAAGAAGAACGTAGAGAACTCCGACGAGAACGTCTCAGGCAAACACAATAGAAGTACACAATGGGCGTACGTTCATTGTCAATGCGGCTAAGTGAGGAAGCCTCAAGTTCTTCGTCCACGACCGCTGTCTTGCCACTGTGTCTCTGTCTAATATTACACTGGCCTTCTTGTCCCGTTGTCGTTGTGTGTAGTTCGTTGTTGCTGCTGCTCCGGCTGGTGGTGTTGCGGTTTCTGTTGCTACGTACGCTGCTGGCGATCTCTCTGTCGCTCTCGTATAGAATGACGTAGTGGCCGGGAGTGAGTCCACGCTGCAGCTGTTCACGTTTGCTGTTGTGCTATTCTCGTTCGCGTTAAAGCCGAACAGCGCCACGGGGTCCCGGGACAAGACGTCACGATATATGAAAAGACTAGGAGGATAGCATCTACCGCAGTGAGTTAGCCCCATAGAACTGGAAAATATGGGTATTGGCCATGGGCAAACCCCTCTCGAACGAAACATTCGATGTATCGTTAATATCTTCATCATATTACAACGATAGAATTGTCATAATTATTGACGCGTCTATATAAATTTACAGATGTATATCCCATGTTACCTGTCTTAGTATCCCTCGCAAATCGTATTTAAGTGGAGTGAATGACCAAGTTAGTACGAGCGAGAATTTGACGATGCAATCCAAACGAGAGTATGTCTGCTAAACTCGTTGGGATCCGAAACGAGGTTTTGCGACGGTTAAAGTAGCTAACGACGATGTTGAACAGGAAGAAGATCCCTAACGGAATCCTATCTGCTAACATCTTAAAAGCGAGCAGGGTAACGCGTAATGTGTATTATTTGTATAATTGAATGTTACCCAATAGTTTCAAGCAGTAAATTTCCTCCCCGCCCTCGCTCCCGCCTCAACGCTTATTATTGGCGAATGCTGCCGGATGGCTCGGCATACAAGCATGATCAGCTGAATGAGCCTATAAGTGTAAGACATGTTGAGTCCAAGAATCTTTAGGCAGACACGAAGTGGTGAACAGGGAGATAACAGCCAAGCCAAAGAACAGCATTAGGAGACGACCAAATGGAGGCAAATGAGAAGGAGCGATGCTAGGGTTTGCTGATGGTCAGCGTATAGGGGAGTGATCGCTTTCGCAGACGAATCCGTCGAGCTTGCCTCAGAGGCTATAGGAGTGCGGTGTACAGGACTGAGCAGTGCGAGAGGGGGCGGAGGCGGCAACTACGACACCAACAACAACAACGACAAACGACGCGATTCATCAAAGTCAACAATAACTCTCCTCTACTTGCGGCACTCCCCATTGGCGTCCCGCGCAGAGGGCGGGGAGATCGTACAGGCTCTATCGGTACGTAGCGACCACCATCCCGAAAGCCCTTGTTGCTGATGCTTGTACGCGGCAGTGCTCACTCCGTTGTTGTTGTTGTTGTCGTCATCTCGATTGCTGTTGTTGTTGCTGCTGCTGCTGCTGCTACTACTATTCTTATTGTTAGTGCTGTTCGTGGCCCTGGTAGTGAGTCTACTCACTAGCATTAGGCTGGTCGTGGTTGAGTGGAGTCGTGCAGCAATGGAGTTGATTGTGCCTGCAGAGTTCGCTGTGGTGGATGCTGGCCGGCCCCCAGTCGATGTCGGCGCGCGATCTGACGTACCGCCTGCCTGCTGGCCCGGCCACCCGAGAACTGACGATCGGCGCTCTCTGTTACCGATCAAATGAGGGCGCTACCAGAGAGACGCCGTTTCCATTCGACTGCTTCGCCTGTGGTATACGCGGCTATCAGGGCTAACAGCGGCGGGGGGGGGCAGCAGGAAGTAGCCAAAGAGTGAGTGTACCATGCTCACTTCTTACGAGCAAAATCTGTTTCACTCCTCTCTCCCGCTCTCTCTTTCTCACACCCTCCCTTTTGGCATCTGCCGCTCTGGTTTCATTTCTGATTTCTGTAGTCCGGCTATCGCCTCCGTCGGTCAAGCTGTCAATGTTGATGCTGTTGCTGTTGTTGTCGTCGCCGCCGCCGCCGCTGCTGCCGGCGTTACCATTCCTATTGTCGGCGTCTGCCTTAGTTTCCTCGGTTGCCACCAGTTACCACCACGGTCCCCACCCCACAAGGATCTTGAGGAGCCTCACCTAATTCCCGGCGCAACTCTGTACCCTATCAGTGGTTGTCGATGTTGTTCACGCCTCGTCGTCTCTTCGCTCCAATTCGTGCTGCTTCGTTTCTGGGCGAGCCTGCACCGTGTGAGTCTGTATGGCTGTGTGTCTCGGTGTATGTGCGCCTCTGACCGGCTGTGATTTGTGTGAGAGGCACGACGACGCCACCGCCTCCGCCCAACCCAGTGTCCCGTATCCTGGGGAACGGGGCCCAAACCCCTGCGGGAGACCCAGCAGGTCCGCTAAAGGCCCAGCCCTTCAGTAGAGCCAAAGGCAAACCCATCTACTCTATAGCAGAGCTGATGCTATTGCCGCCTCCGTCAGCCCCTCCTCGCTGTTGCCGTATGTGATGAGAAGTTGTGTTGGCTGTTCAAGATCGAGATAGACTTGTTGATGTTTCGTTGATTCATTCGCGTTCGCCGGCTCAGTTTGTTGTTCGTGTCGTCGTTGACTTTGGTTTTGAAGGCGGAGGCAGCGCCTTAGCGGCAGCAGCAGCAGCAGTCGAGTGGAGGCGGTAGGGGAAACGCGGCAGGACGTTTGGGGGACACGGGGTGTTTGTGAGCTAACTCATTCCGTTGGCGGTCCGTCCTTCCGACGGCCTCTATGAGATGAGAAGTGCACGCCTGCCAAACACCGAACAGGAGGCGGAGGAGACGAGACGAAGTGAGGCAAGGCAAGCAACGTCAAGGACCGAGAAAGAGAAAAGGAAGCGCCTTTGCACACCCTTACGGCGGCCGGTACGATCGCCTCCGCCGGCACCACCGTCGCACCGGGCTGTGCGCAGCTCGGCAGAATTGCCGAGCAGCAGCAGCACTAGTTCTAAAAGTAGCCGCGTGCTGCAGAGGCCGAGCGTCGAAGGAAGTGGCAACAGCTGGACAACTAATGCTTTCGTCGTCTTGACGTTACGGGCCTTGGCAGCAGCAACAGCGGCGACGCTCTCGTCGTCATCGTCGTCGTCGCATTTGACGCCCCGAAGCAACGGACGCGACAACGTCAAGAAGAAACGCTGAAGAGGTTCCGAAGTGGAGAAGTCGAGAGGGGACTGCGACGGGGACGTCAGGAAAAGGTTGGAGGAACAGGCGCCGGGAAAGCGCGAGAAGAAATGACGCCTACCGCTAGTTGCTTAGAGAACCGTGCTGGTGCTCCTGATAGTGACGCTGCTGCGGAAATCTCAACGAACGAGGAGTGGTGAAAAGTTGGCGGCCATGACGATGGCGACGACGACGCTGCTACAAGAAGCCATCATCACACGTTGCTTTGAAGCGAATGTGTCTGTGCAAAGATGGAGATGTTGTTTTGTTTTTCTTTTGTGAGCTGTATTGAGGTTTCAATGAGTTATGCCCCGGACACTCGACACGCTGGACCTCGATTGCTGGAGGGTGGTGCGTATGTGCATATAATGAAATATATATGATTTTTCAAGGTTTCAAGGTGACGACGAAGCGCTTGGGAACAACGGGGAGTGATTATCAATGTAAGTTGAGGGTCGAGAGTTTACTGTTCTACCACAGCCCACCGAGATCCTGACTACGTGGAGCTTTTTACACGTACATCTGGTAACGAACATTGAATTTGAGGTTAAGGGCAAATGTGCCTTAAATTTCAATGAACACTAAATACCTAAAATATGACTAAACGGATGGAAACCGTGAGGTTAACGTTTTTGTCTTATAACGCGCGAAACCGATCAAAGCATCAAAGCTCCACTAAAGACCCTGCCTGTGGCGAAGAGGCGACCGATTCGAATAAAGTTAGAAAAATTACTGACCTTCAAATGAGTAAAATACTTGCAGTGCGCGTTGCCCTGATCAGAAATAGAGCGATCAGTGGTTTCTTCATGAAAAACAGTTGACGATAAAACGAATTATCTTGAGATCGTTTCGGAAAAATGATACCTCCCCGTCGGGGAATTGAACCCCGGTCTCCCGCGTGACAGGCGGGGATACTGACCACTATACTAACGAGGACTGACTTTGCCGCATATTCAAGCTTAGATTTAAAACCCGTTGAGTCTTGTAACCGACCTATGTGGTCACCGTTTAAAGGAAATCGATTGCGTAAGTGATCGAGTGCTCCGAATATTGTAGCTAATGATAATGTTGTAATGTTTGACATTTTAACTAATTATCTGAGTTTTTGCGCTGTTGACTGGGACTCCTCAGCCTGGTTCTGTGTTCCTCGTTTAGTTTGTTTGTGTGCGATATGTTTGCTCTTGATTTGGCACAAAGCTGTGCATGCATGTGTGTCGCATCGCGGGGCTTGGATCGAACACCTCTGGCTATATTTCGCTTCATCGCAGAAGCAAAGAAATAGTGAAAGTATTTTTTGGTTTAGGTTGCTCGATAATATTCGTTAAAATTTACGCTTTGTAGAACAACATTTGAAATATGTCATGGAGCTTTATATCTAAATACTAATTAAACTGATAAATAGTGATATGCATTATAGGCCGAACACAGTCTTGACTTACAGACTGTATACTCCCATTTTTTGTATGCATTGCGTTTCTGCGAGATTCGAGCGTAGACATATCATTGTAGGAATTTCACACTAAACACATGCTTTTTAATCATCCTCCATGATTTAGGTTGTATGTATCAGAATTCGCATGTATTTTCCGCATGATACGCAAGGAAAACATTTCCGACACCGGGAATCGAACCCGGGCCTCGTGGGTGAGAGCCACGTATCCTAGCCACTAGACCATGCCGGACCTGTAATGGAATATACATTTCTTAGATGCAATATTAGTCTGAAATGTAGTCAACTGGGAAATTTAGAAATAAAAAATCTGTGGCAGCGGTGGGATTCGAACCCACGCCCCCGAAGAGACTGGTGCCTTAAACCAGCGCCTTAGACCGCTCGGCCACGCTACCTGATTACCAAAACACACAGGGCTTAAATGGGGAGTGGTCCCTGAAATGTCAATGTTCATATCCATCTCACCTTGGTGACAAAAACCTGCTTCCGACACCGGGAATCGAACCCGGGCCTCGTGGGTGAGAGCCACGTATCCTAGCCACTAGACCATGCCGGACCTCTAATGTACTACAATATACATTTCTTAGATGCAATGTTAGTTTGTAATGGAAGTCAATTCAAAAATTTAGAAATAAAAAATCCGTGGCAGCGGTGGGATTCGAACCCACGCCCCCTAAGAGACTGGTGCCTTAAACCAGCGCCTTAGACCGCTCGGCCACGCTACCTGATTAGTAAAATACACAGGGCTTCAATGGCGTGCGGTCCCTGAAATGTCAATGTTCATCGTCTCCCTCCGACACCGGGAATCGAACCCGGGCCTCGTGGGTGAGAGCCACGTATCCTAGCCACTAGACCATGCTGGACCTCCAATGTACTACGATATACATTTCTTAGATGCAATGTTAGTTTGTAATGGAAGTCAATTCAAAAATTTAGAAATAAAAAATCTGTGGCAGCGGTGGGATTCGAACCCACGCCCCCGAAGAGACTGGTGCCTTAAACCAGCGCCTTAGACCGCTCGGCCACGCTACCTGATTAGTAAAATACACAGGGCTTCAATGGCGTGCGGTCCCTGAAATGTCAATGTTCATCGTCTCACCTGGGTGACAAAAACCTAATTCCGACACCGGGAATCGAACCCGGGCCTCGTGGGTGAGAGCCACGTATCCTAGCCACTAGACCATGCCGGACCTCCAATGTACTGCGATATACATTTCTTAGATGCAATGTTAGTTTGTAATGGAAGTCAATTCAAAAATTTAGAAATAAAAAATCTGTGGCAGCGGTGGGATTCGAACCCACGCCCCCGAAGAGACTGGTGCCTTAAACCAGCGCCTTAGACCGCTCGGCCACGCTACCTGATTAGTAAAATACACAGGGCTTCAATGGCGTGCGGTCCCTGAAATGTCAATGTTCATATCCTTCTCACCTTGTTGACAAAAACCTGATTCCGACACCGGGAATCGAACCCGGGCCTCGTGGGTGAGAGCCACGTATCCTAGCCACTAGACCATGCCGGACCTGTACAACCATATTTCAAGGAAAATAGCATCGTGCTATTCAGTAATGGCCTTTCACTGGATAGCAAAATGTTCATCTCGAATCTCGAACTGGAAAGTGTCCCAACTATTTTGTACACATTTTATAGGTTGCCATTTGTTAGCTTTAATCTTAATTACGTCCATACCCGTTTCACATGTTTATGTTTCTTTCTGTAACGGCTCTCGGCTTTGTAGGTGTACAGGTAAACTGCCGATATAAATATGTGTGTAAGAATAAGTTCGTGTTGCTTCCTGCAGCGCCTGTCCCTTGCTGTGCAGAGGGGCAATGCCATCGCCTTCCTCGGGACATTGTCGACCTAATACAAAAAATAAACACGAATGCCAATGACATCTGCATCCCATTCGTCGAAAGATTTTTTAACTATTACTCACGGTAGTTACATATAGATGAGACAGGCAAAATCGTTCGTGTCGACTGTCACGGTAGCAGTTGGCTTTGCTCGGATTGGCCATCAAACCTCCGGTCAGCTCACTGTGGACGTCCCTCGGGAACAATACCTCAGGTAAGCACACAAGACGTGAGGTTATGGCTGGTATCATACCAATCCGTAATCACATTAGGTCGAAAATTAATAATTTATGTAGCCGTAGTAAACGGCCGAGACTGAACTTTGATAATTACCACTCCTTCCGAATACAGAGCATCAACACTATCACAGTGGATCATGGAAAGGAGGTAGTGTTTTGAGAGGTCCCAGGTGTCTCCTCAGCAAAAAGGACTACGAAGTAGCATGCGCAGTCGTTCAATGTCGAATTTTGAAAAGCGTTCGTTCTCTCCTACTCGTGGGAGCAAATGGGCATATGTACAAAAGGCAAGGCAAGCAAATAAAAGGTTTTTCATGAAACTACTGGTAACAAAAATAGATGCCTCCCCGTCGGGGAATTGAACCCCGGTCTCCCGCGTGACAGGCGGGGATACTGACCACTATACTAACGAGGAACACAGCGTATTTCCAAGGTGCACTCGCTTTCGACACTTAACAAACGGAAGCACGCCTTCCATATAAGCCTCTCCGTTTGTGTATCTGCAAGCTAATTTCACCGAGATGAGTCGGGCTTAGCTAAATACCATAAGTCTGTATTTGGAAGGGTCTCTCTCTGCGCTGAAACTGTGCTCCGAAGGATTCCACGTTTAGTACGTAATATTTAGCATGCAATGTCTAAAAATGGAAGATTTCAGGCGAGGTCTTAGTGGAGTTTTCTTAATGTTTTGTACACCAGGTGGTGTACAACGTAATTCACGCGGCCCACTAGCTCAGTCGGTTAGAGCGTCGTGCTAATAACGCGAAGGTCGTAGGTTCGACCCCTGCGTGGGCCACTCACTTTTAGCATTCATGGTATGATAAAACCATTGTCATAAAAATGCGAAATCGCGAAAATGGGGAGGAGCCAATAATCATCGTGTACCTATTAACGTGACCATAAATCTTATCACTGAAATTGGTTCGGTATACACGACATCTTCAGGGCTTTCAATCGACATATTGCTGCGACCAGCTCTTGTAAAATTCACTCGATATAACCATTGTATACATGCTATAGTTACGCTGTACTATTGTCACTCACCAATAGCCTCCGTACGACCTTGTTGGCCGAGTTGCTTCGGCAGCTACTATTCCTTGTGAGCGAACAATCGAGACTACCTTGTATTACAAAATTAAGTTTTACGAGACTAGGGCTTCTCATTTTTTCTGTTATGAATTTTATTTGTTTTTCGAGCTGACCTTCAGCTGTTCCCCTATATGACAGGCCTCAGCTCTTAAACTTTAGGTATTACTATGAGGACCTGTCGGGGCCACCTTTGCTTACTCTCTGCCTTACTCGTACCTGACAAGAATCCTCAGATTAAGAAAGATGATAAAGAACTCCAAGGATTCTCCGCGTCTGAATTCTGTTATGAATTATAATAACTTATCTTTGCAAATATTAAAATCTGATATAATATAGTAGTACTACGGGTGTATTGAACGCACATACGTACGGTTTGCCTGACTACTTCTATCAGGGCATGCGACTGATCTGGTCGCATAAGAGATGTACTATGTTGACTATAATAGATTTCTAGAAATGTCAATTTAACATCCCAAGAACCATCACGCCGTTTTCGCGCCCGGCGCATAACTTACGTCAGTGGCAATTTGAAAGAGCACATTTCTAGAGCAACAATAAAAATTGACTATGGCCATTACAATTTCCACGCAGTCGATATTCTGCTGATTGTAAGCAAAACCAAACATTTGCTTCAATAACGAATTGCTTCTTATCGGCATCGATGGCGCCACAGAGCCGCCCCGCTTCCACCAACCCAACCAGAACTGCCACCTGATTCGGCTAAGCGGGGTCTCCATCTCGCTTTCTCCGTTGAGGGAGAACGCGCGCCTGCATACCAATTGCATTTATTTTCCCAGAAGTCGAAAAGCTGTTGGTGAAACAGACGAACAGCTTTTCTGCCAAGTTATCCCCATACTGTTTGTTGGCCTTCTCCTCTGACTATCTGGACATCTTCGTCTCCATCAACCTCTCTCTCTCTCTCTCTCTTTATTTATCTGTCAATCTATCTCTCAGCCTCGTTCTCTGTCCCACTCCCTACCACTCGAAACACTCTGTCATGTCCCGGCGATGCCTCCACAGCGCCATGCGCGAGTTGACTGCCTCCCGAGTTGGCTGTCCCTCTATTGCATTGACTATCTTTCATTCGTCCCTGCTCACATTCACCCACCAACCCACACACGAGCACATGGACACAGCCACATGGGCTGTCTTGTCACGTGTGACCAGGCGGGGGTCACTGTCTCTGCTCCTTGCGAAAGCCAGATCAGACCGGGGACGTGGGGGATGAGAAATGGAGAACGCACGAGGCTTACTGGGGTGCCGATGAAGTGCGTGGCTCACTGTGCGCGAGTGTACGTATGTGTGTCTGCGTTCGTGTGAAGCACCAGGCCCGCCATAGCGGCTGGGAGGCGAGCAGCTAATTTGCTGCAGAGTCGTCGAGATATTAATTTAGTGTGGCGCCTGTTCCTGCTTTCTACCCACCTATAGTCCCCTTTAACCGCCCCTAAACACCCCGGCGTTCCTGCTAAATATTTATTCCTCGTGCAGCCATCGCGGACATGCGGGAGCTTCGGCGCAGAGGAAACCTCGCGAAATCGAAGTAAGAGAAAGCGAACGCGGAACTACTCGACCCCGCCAGCAAAGAAGACCCACCGAAGCCATAGAAAAAGAACGAAGAAGAAATTAGAAGAAGACCTCAATCTACTGAAGTTTCTCTCGTGCTCGCGCAGGCATAGGGGGGGAGAGAGAGAGGGAGAGACAAAGGGATAAGGGGAAGTTTGAGATAGCCACCACAAGCGGTGGCGACGGCGGCGAAGTAATAATCCCACCAACGTGACGCCACCCGGCTTCTGGCCGACTTTGAATACGACGTCGTCGTTGTCGGTAAATACGTGAATATCTCTGCTTAAGTACGCGCATATTTGAAACCTGTAAGACAACTCGAGGTTGGGTTCAGCTATATAATCGATACGAGAGCAAACGTCCCAGTGGGTTGCAGAGCGACAAATCGGGCAGATTTTGAAAAATCTTTGTTTCGATGCGTTCAGAAAATGTGTTTGCTTGCAACAGATGAATTTTACTAAATACCCGATGTTATTCCAAAATGATCGCCACTGAAGGAAATATAGACAATCGGAATGCTACGTGATAGAGGTAAATCGTATCTGTAATACGCATTTTTTTCAGCATATCCCGGATGATATTTAGTATCTGTCTGTAGAAAATCGGTGTCATCTCTTAGACATTACAGTACTCAATTATTTGATTCAGTCAAAATACTTCATAACATATATATTATATGTAAGCGGTACCAAAATAGGACGACACTTAGACTATACCCTGTTGTTCTTCCCTTACCTGAAGGGTTTTCAGTTTATCGTATCGAACTACTGTCCAATGTTGATATTGCATCGTCATCCAATGCCGAGGGGTATTCTGTAGTACTTTGATTTACGCACACATGTCTTAGAGCGAGAGGAGTAAATTTAATCCCGGAGTCGGCGACTGAACCTTCAGCCGGAACCCAGTCTTCGTTGCAGGTCTTCTATCCACCTGGAGAGTAGACCGACAATTTCCGAGGCCTTTTCTTTCCATGGGCATTGTGTAAACTGCATTCTCTTATGGATATCAAATCCAAAAGACGTTAGCAGATGAATTTCGGCAGAACATTTGTGCCAGCTTTAGTTGCCGTGTGTCTCACATCAAACATTGCATTCGTTAGGGTGGGTAAATTGTCTACCGAGACATCCATATGTTAGTTCGTCTATTCTGTCAAATCTGGTCAATATTTTTGAATGAGATCGAAGGGGTTTATTTAATTGCTCTAATATGCCAAATAATCAAATCAGCTAGCATAGATAGACAGGAGAGAGAGGCTTTATAGGGAATTAGTTCACAGATGGCTACGGAGTGTTTGAGGCGAAACTCGGCAGACTATACCCTTAGCGCTTTACTGATTTGGGAAGGGTTTAGCTCGGACGTTATCCTTAATGTCGCCAATGTAATAATGTTATTTCATCAATGCAGACCCACGTATATAGTCATAGCAATCGTGCAACAATGCTGGCTATTTCACCTATTGCTGAAGTTTTAATAAAAGTAAACAAAACATTTCCCAGCGTGTCGCTCAGCCAACATTTAACGTCCACGGTACTGCGTTGGGCGTTGTCTTATAAGACATTTGTTGAGGTTCTAGTTAGGTTCAATTTACGCGATATCTGCTGGTTACATAGTTACAGAATACAGTTATTCATGCCATGAAGCTTCCGTATTTGCTAAGCACAGCAACCAGGCGAGGATGGGGAAACTAATTTGCACAACAAATCTGGCAGCTGATAGTTTTCATGAAAAATATAAATATGTTTTACCTTTTTTGTTCGCATATAATTAATGAGCTTGGCATAAAGCTGATATTAAACTTCGAATGATTAGCTGATTGGTAGCCACAGCAAGACTTTGAATTATTAATATGTCCCATTATATTTAAGAATATATAATATATTTCATAATATTGTGTGTCTTCATGTTTATTTACATACAAGCCTCTGAAGGTCTATTATATACATTATTAATATTGTTGTCACTATCGCGATGAATAGAATATTGCGGGTGAAATTCCCTTACGGAAACCGTTGAGTTGAATCTAAAAGATATCTCTGTGCTGTAGTAGCTATCACAAGCGACTGACACGCGGAACGTCCAAGGTTCAAGCCCTGGCAAAAATACGTTCCGACGGAAATTTATATCGCTTTGTAGGGAAACAGCCTTCCAATACCAAAAGACTCGCTCATCGTGTCGAAGAGAATTGAAAATTCAATTAGTCATTACAGTTGTTTTGATTTTAGCTTGCGCCAAGATTAAAATTACGACTTAATCCGTTACATCTCCTTCTTTATCCGACTTCCTGGTGTCGACTCAAATCCTGCTACCTTTGCACCCCTGGGCTAGCTACTACCAGGCCAGGTAATGACGATAAAATTTGCATTTAAATTATTTCGAAATCTCAATGATTTACCAATCAATGGTTTGCCATAGTAGTATTAGATAGTTTTCTATGTATAAGAGATTCAAATAACGCTTAAGGAATTGTGTAATTAGTATATATATTATTAATATTCCGAGAGATTACAAAGAGAAGGTTTATTATACGACTGTCCTGTGTCGCACTGAATTAACTATCCTAAGATTATTAGTTTCAGTACATGGACAGGTTCCGTGTAAAAAAACTAAGAGTACAAAATCCACTGAATTTTCATTGGCCGTAGGCCTTTTTCCACAGAACCACGTCACATATAGTAGGTACAATGACAAACTGTATATAAACACACCGCCTTAGTTCCAGGTTTTGTTTGACTTGCGGATTATAAGCATTGGTCTATTCAATCCAATAGAAAACATATTTGATGTCCAGCAGAAATACAAATCGTTGCTGCTACGGTGCACACGTATGTGTACAGTCAATATGCGAGCAAAACGTCAAAAACGAGTTTGGGGTCAAGGTCCTTGGAAGTAACTGACAACATCTTCGAAGGCAGGTAGTGTCCAAGACTAAATTGTATTGCCATGCTGTGATTCTATCTGGATTCTATTAGAAAGTAAACGCCTTGATTGCTCTAGTCAGCAGATAGAAATCTTCCCGCAAATTTATTAGATGGTTGAGAGGGCTGAATCATTTTTTGCAAAGATTACAGGGTGCTCCGCATTATTTTCTTAATTATTTCTGTAAATACATGTTTAGTACAAACTACTTAAATATACTTGAAGGGTAGGCTAGCCAATGAGTGTATTATTTAATACACTACTGTGTTGATTAATTGCTTTTTTCACCAATTTTATGATACACCAATCCACGCTCGTCGAACGGTAAGGGATTTTGCCTTACCCTCACCATGGTCGTACTGTAAATATAGGCTGGCTAAAATGGTTGTATCTACTTTATCGGCAAAAATAGGTGTCGTTTACCACGCAAGCTACGTGACTGTGTGACCCTCGTCGGATATGCCAAACACTGCTACACATGTTTCTAGCAAATCATACATATACGAGCACACACCTTGGTCAGAGTGCTTTTTTTCGAGTAGTGGCACCTCGCGATAGGAAAAACACCCCGGCATCAGGGGTCCTAGGGGCTGAACATACACGGATCCCAATCTTTGTAATTTCGGTATCTGTCCAAAATAGAAAATCCTAAAAAGAAGCAAATAATAAATTGAAAGCGATATTTTCTCTACACGTCACTGGTGTTTTTTTATTTCTTCCATTGGCGCCCTACACTGCAGTGAGACGTTACCAGCCAGTTGTTCATCGGGCAACCCGCAACCCAATCCGTGCTGCGATGGTGGAAAAAAAATCCTTGCTGAGTAAATCGGGTAAAATAGGCTTCGTGAAGGCTGGGATCGGCGTACGGACCGCGCCGACGACCTCCACCTCCTTCGCCTTATTTTCCAACTACTCAACTCCTGCAGACCGAACACATCCATCCAGTCACAGGGTTGCAGCGGCCGCAAATCTCAGCCCCGAGTAGATTGACAAGTAGTGCCATGCGAGATTGAGAGCGAGAGAGGGCGACTGACAGAGAAGAAAAGAAAGAGAGAGAGAAAGAGAAGCTTCCAATCCACCAGAGCCCTTCAACTCACTGCATCCGCGCCACTCCGGCCTGTGGAGAGAACTTTTTAGACACAAAAATAATCCAAGTGGTCGCGTCGCTTACTGTTGTTACGGGTGGCCAAGACGGACCGGCTGCCTTTAGCGCCATCCGCCTCTAGCTATTTCTCTTCCATCTCAGTTAGGCACACAAATACAACGGCACACGCCCAGACTAACACTAGCCTACCGACACTCGTCCATCCATTGGTGGATTGATTTCTTCGATTGATGAAGCACAAAAATATATCCCCGTTCCTCCTACCCCTTCAGTTGCAGCCGATACGAACCCGCCCCGGGGGTGGACGTTGCTGTTGACGAACGTTATTGCGTCCCCTTGGGGGTCTCAAGTTCCAAGAGACAGCCTATGTCAAGGTTTCCCAACGTTACTGGCCACACGACTCGGTTTGGTGTATCGAAACTGCCGAGACGATATATATATATATATATATATCTAGGTGTCTAAATGAAGATTAAATATGTCCGTGCTTGTGCGTGCGAGTTGTCGGATTCGAGTTCGGTAGTAATTACATATTACTAATAGTAGAAAGCGCAGAATATATATGAGGAGAGAGAGGAGGGCCGTTTTGGACCATCTCCACAAGCATCAGGTGGCATCGCGTATGCACTTTCATTATTATTATTATTATTACATTTATTAGATCACTCAGACGATGCATTTAGGAGGTGCGAACGTGCAAATAACAACGGAATGAGACCTCCCGTACAAGATCCCAGGGCTCGCTGGAACGATGAGGAATCATCTTGAACCTCTCATGTGATACGACTCTTGATAATCATTACGTATGCCAAACACGAAAGCAAGCCACTATGAGCTGGAATTACATATATGATTATATAAGAATACAAAAAAAAACAATATATATGTTTTGACAGTAATAGTAATTTACCCTCCCACAAAATAAGACCAAGAGCATTGTTACGGGCATATAAATGCTCTGTGTAGCCCCTCACGAAATAGCCACAAATCTTAAAAATACGGAATGCTCGGAATCGACTGCCCCCGTCGATCTCTTTCCTGGCTTCGTTTCCATTCACCCGTTTACCTCTGGCCCTCGCCATTCCCTGTGGAACCCCTTCCCAATTTCCTTTCTCATAAAAGTAAAAAATTCCACCAAAAGCTGGCAGAGGGCCACACTCACACATATGCTGAGATCCCTACAAAGAATAATTAAGAACGTGTGTCTGCCGTCGAGGGAGGAGTCAATGGGCAAATGTGGAACCGATGACTGCGCGGAAAGTAACGACGAATAAAGGGAAACTCTCAGACAGGAGAGGCATACGTGAATTCCACCGCCGTGCGGCTCTTACCTCCTGGCTGTCCTCCGCTCCGTCGGCGGTACCACCTTCGTCGAAGTGAGCGCCGCTCGCGGGAAAACAAAAGAACGAGGGAGAGCGTTGCCGAAATCGAATGCGCGATACCACCACGGCCGGTGGCACTGGGAGCTGTCTGGGTGTGAACGGAACTCCGGGAGCTCCTCCCACCCCTTTAAAGCAGAACTAGATATAATACCGACAGTTAAAGAAAATCACGGGAAGAGAGAATGGGTGTCTGTCCTGAGAAGGAAGACGGCAACCGAGAGGTGAAATGCCCCACGAAGAGCCCACGAACTCGAGAGGAATGGGAAAATCTACCAAAACACAAGAAGGCTTGGAGGTACCTTTTTCTGGGAAGAAAAGTATTGGGACGCACGAAAGTGGGAGCATGTGCTGTAGAACGGACGACGACGCAGGGGTCGAGCCAAAAGGGACAACGATTAAGCAGCATGACCATGGCCCCCTATAGTGGTGCTGGATAGGGAAGACCAATCACAATGAGAAAAAGGATAGCCACAGTTCCATACAGAGACAGAGACAGTGGATTGGCATCTAAAAACGGGAGGGCGAATCTGGAACGGCGAACACAGCTGGAACAAGGGAACGCTTCGTTTCTTGAACAACAATGAGACACGATTTCGAAACAACAGAAGGAAACGACAGAGCCGATTTGGATTTTTAAATAAGAAGGGAGCTCTTATGTCCTCTTTGTGGAGGCCGATAGCTAGGCTGGGCGAGTCTACCATGGGGTTCGCTGTCTCTTTCGAGGAACGAAACGTCCAGAGATAACGCTTTCAAAAATCAATGGTCTACAGACAATTGGACATAGAGGATGAACTGCGCATACACGAATGGTGCAACACAATTCCTGTTCAAAAGAAGTTCCTACAAGAATCTAGGGTATATCTAAGTTATGAACGTAAAGGAGAGTACATTTTGAACACTTTCAGATAGTCATTTTTTTTTTGTGAATATCGTCAGATATTTTATTATGGCCATAGGGCGAACCAACAGTAGTTCTCGGCATCTTATCTTCATTGGTTTCCGCGAAATTCAATATTTAGCAGTCCAGTTCGTTCACCTCGTGTTCGAGCTGTCTAAGACAAAGTGTTCTGTGTCAAAATGTCGAACATGACGCATTACACGAAAATCTATGCGCGGCACAGCTTCGTCATTCAAACATCGATGAACAAAATTCGCTACTGACGCTTGGCTGTCGGAAATGGCCAATTTCTCGTCTCCATATTCCCTGCCTCGTATGTTCAAGTTCACTTAAGCACACCACGTATTACACGCAATCACTGGCAATAGCGTATATAATAGGTTGGGGTATTTGGCAATCGGGAAAACGCTTGGATATGCGAGCAGGTGGACACAATGAGAAGGGAATAGTCTCTCACGACGTTCAGCAAGACCACTGTGCTGAATGTTCTTCAATCAACCGCATGAAACATAATACTATTTCAGCATACAACTAGGCTGGTAGATAGTAGTCATATCGAAAACCTCGCGAACAAGTTGCAGCGCATAGTCGTATGTGCTCATATGTTTCAATGGCGACCGTTGTAGGCCCCGCAGCGCCATCATCTGTATAGACATCACCGTCAAGGGCAGAGTCAAGCGTAGATAGGCAAGTGGCCAGCGAATGCATTCACCTGCCCTCTGCCAGTTTCGGGGGCACAAGGAGTCTCGCTGCGACCGCTGTGGGCCGTTCGGGCCATCAGCTACAGTGAGCACATTTGAGCTTCCGCCCCATTTCTCGATTCCAACTGGCTGATTTCAACCGGCCGCCAGCTGAGTTTTCGGGAGGTCATATCTATGACCTACGTCCACCTGTTCAATGTATTCGATCCTACAACGAGATGCCTCGAACGATGGATCGATGTGCAGGCAGAGGCAGGCCATACGGCGAGATAGTGATACGGTAAAAATGCAATTTTTGGCGGGTGACAGTATGCCTGACGTATGACAACGGTACGGCGTTATGTGAATGCAGCTATACTAACATACCGAGCACAAAGATATGTTACTGTTTAGGGGTAATTTTTAAGTTTCGATAGGGCTAACTTGAGATAAACTTGGGCATTTCATGGGAAAAAATTTAACTCCGAACAAAAATGCTGCCTGCATGTTCACACATGAGGATTGACTGGTCACCAAATAGTCAACGTCAACGGTAAATCCAAAGATATTAACAGTATTACAATAGGGATGCAATGAGATACATAACATAAGTGGTCCAGAAGCGCAGCGTTGCAATTGTATGATCGTAGTTCAAAGTGTGCCACATCAGAATATTGTGCCGAGTACAACCATTTGGCTGTATATGCTCACATGACGGGTTGGGCGGGTAGTTGGTTGACAAGGTATTTGTTTGTGCTCACCTGTGGATGTATGCATGTGCTTGCCTGTGCCTATATCGTGTTCGCCGTATCGAAGCTTATTATCTCTCCTCTATACGAAGCGAGCACTGTCGCTTATATCGTTGATCCCTATCGGCATCGAGTATTGGGGAGCTGGTTATTCGCCTGCGCCCTGTCGATGCTTTCCGCTACTTTCGTGCTTCTCTATGCCCGCATGCGTCCGGCATTAAGTAAGCAATCCAGCACTCGACCTAGCGGCCTACAGTTTATTCGACAGCTCGTAGCGTCATGCGTATGTATATACATGTATGTGCTGCTACGCTGAGAGCGCATCTAAAATGAGTTTGCGTGGGTGTGTATGTGCGAATATCTTCCTATTTACTGCCGCGCCTCATAGGTAAGTGCTTGTTGGGAGTACAATGCAGAAGGCCACCGTTCGCTTACGCCGCTCCTGGCGATGTTGCCTCTGCTGTCGCTATTGCTTCCGCTGTTGTTTGCCGTCGTTGTAGACGGATGCAAAACGGGTACTCGTGGTTGAGAAGTGGGCCTGGTGCTGGTCGGCGTTGGGTGTCGTCGTGGTCTAGAGTAGCGCCGGGGCTCGTGAAAATCCAGGCCCCACCACCGTCCATGTTGAGTTGGCCATGGTGCTGAAGCGCTTGCCGTTCATGCTGCTGCTTAGGCTGCTACTGCTGCCACCCCGGGATTAGCGGCGGGCGGTAGAAGATAGCAACGTTGGATCGCGAGAGATGCGCGAATGGGCCCGGCGCAGAGAGGGCCAGCGGGATTCGCAGCCACTGGAACTTGAAGGAAAGGGAAAAGCCAGAAGGGAGACAGAACCTCGAGCAAGGAGCACGTTCACGTGGCTTGCCAGTCAACGGGGCTCTTGAAGCAGCTCGTGCTGCTGCTGCTGTTTCTATACGAGGATTAAGAACTTTGCAGTTTCAAAGGACGACGATCCAGGGGTGAGGGAGCGCTCACTCGCGGCCGCGTCCGTCGAAGGGAAGCAGCCCACGGGCGATTGAAGGGACCCCGACCGTCCCAGCCATCGAAGGCAACGGCAGCGCCATTCCTGCAGCTTTATCTTAAAGCAGCGGCCATCGACGACGCGACCATCAGACATGGCTACAATGACGACAAACTATACTATTCCAGCTTAACGCAGCAAGAAGGCGGAGGTGGCGAAGAACGCGGAGAGAAAGATGCCTCGTCAATGGCTCCCATCACACTGCCGGCTCCTACCAGCTAACTCTGCTCGTGTCGTCACAACACGACGGCAACAGCATGAAGCAACAGCGCGATGCAAATATAGTAATTCAAAACTTGCCGGCTTACTGCCGCTGGCCGCGAGGCTGCTGTCGGTCCCGTCGTGGCTACCCGGATCATAGTTGGGTGGAAAAGGGAGAAGATACACAACAAGGGAACAAATAGCATCAGCAACAGAAACCACAATGCATCAACAACAGCAACAACAATAGTGACGGGAGCAACATCGGCTTATAATTAGAATAATAATAGTAATAGCAATGAATACATTGCAGCTCATTCAGCTCTAACAATCAACCACTCGACGCATAACAGGCTCTGTCATCCCATCAATACCAGCAGACCATGGATTTTAACTATCGCAATACCAGGCCAATGTTATAATGAGTCGTCAGCGGCTGCCTGATAACTTAAACAGCGTGTCCACGCAAGAAATCGCCATTTCCATGCTATCAAGATTCGTATGCAATGGTTCGAGCGTTCAAGTTAAATATGGCCAGATGAGGCTTATGAGTATCTATGCTTTGGCAAGGTGTTCCCCTGTGTCTGTTTCGTCCACCTTCATTCGCTGGTTATTGAGCCATCGGAGAAGATCGTGGGTCATATCCATCTCACTGTGTCTATTTGCCTGTGAGACTCATGGCCGCATAGCTGTGACATACCCGCTACCCCTCTGTCGCCATATCGCGGCACCCCACAGACCGCTTGGCGTTGCTTGATTCCCATCGAAGCCTGTCCAAACGGCGCAGCTTCGCCGCCGTCTCCAACGGCGAAGCTCCGTACGTTCGTTCTTCCGATGCTCTCACTTCTTCCATTAGAGGCGCAAGATGACGGGCCGACGTCCCATCTTCGATCACCTGGCGACGGCAGAACGACGACGATGGCCTCTATCTATCTCTCTCCTCCCTTCTCCCCGACCCTAAGTTCTAGGTTGGCGCCGGACGAAATTTGAATTTGAATCTTTGCCGTCGACCCTACCCCCCCCTCTGCACGCCCCATGCGGAAACCGCTATGAGAACGACGCCATTGGACGGATAGAGTCTGCGATAACGTTAATTGAGTGGAGCGGGCGGCGGCGGCGTCAGCAGCAGTAACATCAGGAAAAGGGACCTGGGCGACATATCTACAACCAGCCGTTCGTGGAAGAGGAGCTAACGGATGGCCAGACGAGCGACAGCAGCCGACTACCCACCTCAAAGTCATTCGTCGTAGCAAAGATCGTGCACGCACGAACGTGGAAAAGTCGCGATAAGAATAGCAGCACCCAGGGATGCCCCCAAATGGCAGAAAAAGGGATCGCAATAGTGTTGTTGCTGTTATACCTGTTGGGCATAGTGTTAAGAAGACTGGAGTGCCTATTTTTCTTCTTGTCTTCCCTTATCATATATGTTTATCATGGAAGATGTGGTTATCATAAAGTAAAGACGGCACATACACAGGAACGGGTACGCAATGGAGAGCATGACGAGCCTCTCGGGCGCAAAATCGCTCCCGCAATAGATTAGTGGAAGCTGGCTTGTGGTTCCGAGTGCAACAGAAAACGTACTTGCTGAATATGCGTTATATATATATATATATATATATGTATATATGTATGTATACATTTGCTATCTTTATATATAGAGAAGGCACTGTATACTTTCTCGACGTGCCACAGGGCTTTATATATCCATTACTGTCAGATGTACGAATAGGTGCTAGTTATACAATTCTTTCGCGCAGCTACAATACCTGTACAACTATGCTGAGCTTGGGTATTTCGTTAGCTCTATTCACAAGGCGTTATGCTGTTGCAAGAACCACGTGCCAGTTTCACGTTTATCACTCAATCACTTTGGAGCGGAGCTGCTGGCGTAAAAATGTTGTCAATGCGAATAACTTGCCACCTACGAATATGTTCCGCAAGCTGCAAAAACGACGAAATACAATTTGCTTCATACTCCTCCGTTTCTCTTACCGCATCTGACTCGTGTCATCGTTGGCCAGTTTTCGCGACGACTGTTGTACACACGTCTATAGGCGTACCCACTTGGGTGCCACCTATACTGCGTGCACACGCAAAGTGAAAACGTAACCAAGACATCGTATTATAGTGTCAGCTTGCGGCAGCAACGACTGCGAACCGCTGAGAGCCGGGGCCCCCTCTTTCAGCTGTAACTATCGCGACGTGGTTAACGCAAGTCGCATATGGGACGGTGTAACATGACGGCACAATTTTCCACTCACTCCGTATCAATCTATCTCGCTCTCTCTCTCTCTCTCACCCTGGGTCTCGAGGGACCTTCGGCCCCGGCTGGCGGCCGAATGGAGTGGTCTTCATGTAGTACGTAGTCAGTCAGTCCGTCAGCCGGTTGGCCGGGGCAGGCGAGGCCCGTGAAAGTACGTCAGTTACATACATGATCAATTGCTGCTGCTGCTGATGCTGTCGCCACCACCACCGCGCGTATGGTATATTTTACGCGTGAACTCCATCGGTGAGATGGGGCAGCCGGTCGAGCACGAGAGGGAGGACGGCCACGAGGGCAGCCGTTCTAATCCAAAGCGTTCGTCATAGCCAATGCCGATGTCCAGCTCGGCACTAGCTGGGAGCTCTCTCGAGTTAATGCGCTCGTAAATGCACGGCAAAATGTCGACGGAACCAAACTGTGGATAGGATCTTGACGAACCCACCTGTACGACCTTGCTTCGACGGGAAACAAGGTAGGTTTTTATGTATTTCGTACTTCGTCAAGCGAACGAATCGTTAGTGCATAGAAATACATCGTACATAGAGGTCCATCGATTACTGCAGGCCCAGCTGACGCAAATCGTCACCACCAAAGCCAGCTGCGGATTTCCAATCTTCTTGGACAAGATTCAAGCAGTCGGCATAAATCTACGTATTTGAACGTCAACTACCTGACCGCTACTCGAAGAGCGGGCGCGAACTATTTCTACTAAGCTGTATTCATTATTAATGAATAACTTGGATAGTTTTTAGTCAATTCAAAGAAGTCCATTAAAGAATGCCGATAAAGCTTTGACAAAATTTCGAACTAGTGAAAATTCTGACCAGTACATAGGTTGGAAAGAGCTAAAATCGGATGCCTTTAATATGTGTTTGCTACGAAAGCTGAACGAGAGCGCACCACTGTGATATGATTAAGACAAATTCATAACCTATACACTTTGTTCGGCCTCGATTAACAATTGCTGCGATTTATTCAGTATTAATATTTATCTCCACAAAAGGGCTCCACTTTAAATATAGCAGTGATGTTTCCGCTCCAAATCTAGCTCCCTGTCCATTAAGCTAATAAAAGCTCACCCCTCACATTGACCCCATGCTTAGGTCTAGCTTTCTTTACAACATCATAGAATATTGCTGTCTAAACACCTCCCTAAACCACTCTAATCCGAATATATTATGATTATTACCATTGTGAAAATAACAAACAATAGAATGCCTTTCTCGAGAACTAGCAGAAGAGGGAATTGTGGTCCGATTTTGAGTGAGGATGCAGATGCGAATGTAATATGTGCTGATGATGTTATAGGGACCTATCGGAGAGCTGCTTCACCACCCTAATGAGCCGTCGTCCCTCAAAGATTTCTTTGTAACGGATGCGTTCACTGTCCAGTTTCGTTATTGTTTGCTTTGGCGTTCGTTTATCTCCTATATCGTTGTAATGTTTAGAATAATTACGAAACATTGTCAAACGCTTTATCACAATACTCAGGGTTAGGTTTTATATCATTGTGATTTATACTTGATCTACAGTCTCTAGCAGCAGGCGTGGAGCAGGGTTCAGTGTAAGTAAATCGTTTAATATTTTGTAATTTGCGAGTGATTTTGTCATATGCGAGTGACGACACCATTTGTCGAAGACATTGTGTGGACTGCATTTGGAAAACCTGCACGTTAATGGAGAAGAAAAAAAAAGCAAACATGAGCCATATTCAGCAGATGCGATATTTTGCCGCCGATGATGGGTCGCCGGACGACGAGCGTGTCGAAATATGAGAAAATAGAGTTGTGACAGAGTGATACGTTTGCCATCAAAATGGCGATCGCTCTCTCGTTCAATCTCGGCACGCCTGCGTAGAACACATTCGTTTCGTCGGCTCCTCCGGCATCCAACAACGGCGCATATGGAAGGGAATCCGACGTGAACTGTTCGCATATGAGTGTGTAGATTGGCTTGTTTGACTACCTTTTGGTCTCGGGGTTTCGAACAAAATGATTGAACTCTGTGCGAGTAGCGTGGACATGGATGGTACAAATCAGTGAAATGTCTCCACTGGAAGTGGCTCGTATTCAAAATCACACTGGCATGAAGGATGATACCGACCGGTTACGGTATCCGAATAAAAGACACACACACACACACACATTAGAAATTTGAATATTTCAGAATGATATACCATAGCTAATTTTTTTTTTTTTTTTTTTTTTTTTTTTTTTTTTCAATATCCAAACTGAACAATTTATTCAAACATACAGTAGGGCGGGATTTCGCAGTTGTTCGCAGTTGTCCTCTAGCCATCGTAAGCCATCTGTGATTTTCAACTAATTGTGCTTCATGGCAGAAACTCGATGTGTTCAACACTACCGCTGTGTCCTATTCCGACGGGGGACTTCCAATTTACGTGTTAAAAGTGGCATTGCCGATTGCTTGAAGGATTTTTTTACAGCTGAGGCAGCTAAGAGCATTCAGCATCCGCGTGTGTAAATCTTGTAAAACTTGCTGCCGTCGACAAAAGAATCTCAATACCCAGCTTAACGCAGGGAAAAGCGGTGAGAGTAATCTCAAGACCCGCCAGAAGGTCTATCGAATGAGATCAAAGGAATGCCGGAGTATCAGGACCTTCCGTTGAACTCAGGAAATTATACCAATGAGAGAAGTTTCGTTCACTGAGATCGGTGGGCGGAAAATTTCGTGGGGTGCACTACAATGTGTCCGTTAAAAAACAAATGTCTCTAGTTGCCAGAAACCGATTATCGAATGTCGATAAAGCAGAGCCTCGCGAGATGTTGCACATGAATGTTGCATATAAAACAAGTTTGTTGACATTTTGAACCTGGTATTGAAATATACTGTGTTAAATGTGGTAAGGTCATTAACCACCCCTTAAAGTCCTGGGCGTCAGAAACCTAAAAGGTTCGCTGAGTATCGCTCCGTTCATTTGGGTGACGTACAGCAAGGCTCTCAAAATGGCGGGATAGCCCACGCGTTCGGGTAACCAAATCCATAGCATAGCAGTGGATCTGTACTTTATATACGACATCTGTACTTTATAAAAAGGTATGCGTTAAGAAATAACGGAGGTTCTACTTTTATTTTTAAACACGAGTTCGCCAGGAGTTTTTTGCCTGCTTGGGATAAATTAAGACTCGACAAAATATTGCTTTAGTTATAAACATCGACATAGAGACATCGTACTCATGAGTATCTGGAGTTGTTTAAATAGCACAGTCGTGTTTCGATCAGCTTCGGGCGCGAGAGCGAGTTGTCAGCTCGATTTAGACTCGGTCCATTGAGGTTCCCTCAAAATGACAGCACTACCCCATGGCCTCACATGTTCGAACATCGTTCCCCTGCCCGTGTATTTCCTCGTACTCGAATTGGCATTTGCTGTAAAATTGTGCCACTCTCTCTCGAGCCACTTGTGCTGTCCTCTTACATTGTGTTCGGTGTCAGGTCGACTTGGTAGGTTAGGTTGTCCTGTTAGGTTGCTGTTGCTATGGTTCACTCTCATTCGTTTGTTAGTACTTGTATCTAGCTATAGGTTGTCTATTATCGAGACTGGCTGTCACGTCGAGTCTACTGAGTCTCAAAACGAGTGTTGTTTAGTCCCAACATCACTGATTTGAATCCAGCAACAAAACAAAATACTTGCATGGTGAGTTAGGTTGACTCTCGAGCCTAACTTGTTAAAAGAGACACTTTTAGTCAATTTGGGCGCTAATCTTGCCATCTATCAGCCGATCAGCACTAAGGTATGCCTTTCCAACGAATCAGCTTCCAGAGTGTTGTAAAGGCTAGTTGCTTTCGAGGGGTCTAGGTAAACAATTATGGCCTGATGTAAGTTATAGTCAGATATATCACGTTCTGGTAGCCCTCTGCAATGTTAGTGATGGTGCACATAGGACGGTGGCCACTAGCGTGATACGGCAGTCTCGGGTAGGCCATCTTCTGGGCAGACATCACGGTGTCTCTCATTGGTGTACGTCTGGCTATCCATGGCCAACATCCGCTACAAGGTTTCGCTCTTTTCTGCTGTCGTCGTCGACGACAGAGTCACATTTGTTCGGTCAAAACGAGTCGGCAAATTGCCCATTGGCTTGACGTTGTGACGCTGTGACAGCCAACACCCAACGAGTATAGTGCGCACAGCGCGAACATCCGATACAACTGACTGCGATGCGGTATACGTTGAAGATCTGTGGAAATGGCGGGTTAGTGTTGTTTCTTGCTCTCGTCTTTGTTGTTGTTCCGGCTTTCTCCTGCCATTTGATCACAGATAAACTGTCTCTGGATGTAGCCAGAATGGCAGCTATCGCCTTTTTCCTTATCCTTGTGGAAACCCTAGTGGCCCTTGAACCTGAGGTTCCCCAGCTCTGATTTTCCTTCTTCTCTACATTGGCTCTCCCGCTTGGTCTAAAACAAAGTGATATGGCCGACGCAGACATCCATGTCCGATGGGAGCCCAACGAAAAGTAGTCTCGGCTGGTCAAAGGAACAGGGGCCTTCTTAGGGAGATGGCCGGCGAGGGGAGATCGGATTGCGGGAAATTGGGAAAGGAGGACGAAGCTCTGATTTAAGCTGGCAGGGGGCGCCGTCGGAGGCCTGGCGGAGGTGCTATGCTAGGTGTTTGGGGTTGCAACGACAGGGATGGCTTGGACTGTACCCACTGAGACCAGCATACACGACACAGACAGTCGTAACCAACAAAGTGTAATAAAGTGCTGCGTTTGTCTTTCTTGGCCGCCGACGCTTCGGCTGCCCTCCTGCCTTTCGCGCTGTCTCGAGCCGACAACGGTAACAGGGCACAGCGTTGAACAGTAAAGTGAGTGACACTTTACGGTTCCACTTTCCGCTGGAATTGAGATTCGGAACAAGGCAAATGCCTGGATCGCGACGCTCTCTCTCTCTCTCTCTTCCTGACGAAGTCGCTATAGTACCCGCCACCCTCAACGAGCAGTCGGAGAACTATTGCTCCCATCGACCCATCCGTCCCCACACGGTCGTCCGTTTCCCGCCCGCCGCCCCCGAATGGGGTCTGAATCGAGCAACACCAGTAGCAGCCGTCCAGTAGTTGTGACAGTAGCGAAATCGAAGAAGGATGATCATTTTGCAGCCTTGGTTTTATGTCATGAGGACATGAAGCTCGTGTCCCACTTTCAGTTAGGGATAAGACGCGCGAGGTTGAAGGAAATCCGGCATCGTGAGGAGCGGGGATGCATGAAGAAAAATGCACTACGGCAAATTGTGTTAGACCACTCCCATGGCAACGGATGGCACACTATCGTCATCGTGACATCAACACGGGGACAGCGGACAAGAAACGCGGCAAAACGACAACAATCCGATAAATATCTTATTCCACCATACCTGAACTCGTGTAAAAACAACACAGCCTCTCACCAGCCATGTGCTGGACACCTCTACAATACAAACGTTGATCTATTGACGGAGCTGGGATTCCAGCAATCCATAAGTTCGGCTAAGTTCTCTATATGTAGCGATAGTCAAGAATAAGGATATGACTGAGCGGGCGCTTGGCCAAACCCAATCCATATAATTCTCTCGGCTTGCTTTCACGTGGCGATGATAACCACAGCCAGCAGTACCAGCAGATTTTGACAAGAATCGAATTGTGAATCGAATAGTACAGGGTGCACGGAAAGTCCGTATGGAGGAAGGTAGGAGGAGGAGGTTTTACTAGCGGCTATCTAATCTAAAACTTCTATGAAAGTTGTCGTATTCTATGACAATCGTTCGGCACACCCCGTGTTCCACTGTTCCCGGCTCCTATTCGACATTCAGATACATCAGCGGACCGTGTCGCTTTGGATCTCTGTCTCCCCCTCTCTCTCGGTCTATATGTCTGTCTATTTCCGTTTTTGGAGTACCTTTCTCAACTTACTACGTCCACCTTCCCTACTAGGTAGCTACCTAGCGAACTGCCCGCGTGTATATCTGTGTGTCCGGGTCTGCGCCTCCTCTAGAGTGTACAACGCGTCGCGCGGCAGGCAGGCCGAGTGAAAGGCGAACGGCTCGAGGGAACGAAGGAGTTTACAGGAGGACGATGCATCAGGACCAGTGAATCCTGTCTACCATACAACTGCTACCATGGCTACCATGAACTAACGAGGAGGGGCAGGAAGGATGAAAGCGACGGTAACCGGTTGCAGTCAGCACGGTCCTTCTATGTGGTTATGGGTAGGGACGACAAAGGCGGAGGAGAAGGCGGCCGAGAGGAAGTGTGATAACGTCTGCAAGAGTTAGCCGGAGGTAGTGGCCGGTAGGATCCGGTGGCGAATGTTGCACAGGAACGAGAGGAAGGAGGAGTGATGTGTCAAGCGGACGAAATCGAGAACGAGATAGAGACCCTAGTGGACGAGTACTAGAATCTAGCTCTCATAGTTACCACAAAAAAACGAATCGCTTCGGGAACGAAATGTAGCGATGTATTTTTAAATCGGTGGCATTTTTAACCCAAATCGAGCTATCTCGAAATCTAACAAACACCTTTCAAATGCAAACAGACACTTTTCAAATCCAAACGGTTGAATTTGTTAAAGCCAAAATCGATACTTTTCAAATAACAAATGCGTATATGTGTCAAAACGTCGAATAGAATCTTTGGAAGTCTCCTGTCTGAAAATCTTTCGGGAGAGATTTTCAGTTATTTTATCAGTTACTTTAAGTGATGAGCTACAATGCAGCGAGGTGTCCCCAAAAGCGTACTGTTTTAACCCAAAAGCAAATTATTCCTAAGTTGCTCGTTGTCGACGGCGAAATCGCAATAGGTGAAGCGGGAATCGTACATGTAAATGAGGGGTTGATTCCGCATTGACGAAGTGGCATCGCTGCCCGTCATCATCCTGAGAGACTTCCAAATATAATATATTGTTTGAAATACGTCCATTTTGATTTCGTTAATTAAATATGTCTGTTTAATCTGAAATGTTTGGTTTGCATAGTGTCCGTTTTAAAGTGGAACTTATATATATATATATATATACACACACAACAACAGGCATAACAACAACTTCATTGAAGGTTCTAATCTACCCATCCCTTGAATATCGGCGCGTTGATCTATGTGACAAAATGGCTCGAATGACCCGTATTGTGTTGCCTTTAGTGGAAAAAACGAAACATTTCATTACTGCCATAGAAAACGCACACTACGTCCAATCGCAAAAACTTTTACTGTGGCCTGCCACATATTCACGGATGTCGTTTGTATTTGGAAATCAACTAAATTGTATGGAAAAGAAGGGATTCCGATCATACATACGTCCACACGCGTTTGTAGGCGCGATGTGTGACGACCTCGTCAGCCTCCCAGCCTTCTCTAGCGCCGAGAGTTTTTACACGTCCGACACTGCAATGTTAGACTCTCTCATCGACTCGCCTGTTTCCTGCGAAACAACTACAAGTTTATCATTTTATTTCTTATACTGCATGTACGCAAGCATTTCACTGCTTATTTTGGGCCAACAAGTGCGAGTTAAGACAGGCTCGGGTCAAGGAGCCGACGATGAGATGTGCTGCAGATCTGACTAACCCCAGTGAGGATCTCCTCCCTTTCCTGATTGCGGCCCCTTCAGAAGGCGTAAGCTGGCTACGCTGGCCGATCGTCTTCATCGTTTGCACCCACTCGGTATCCAGACCGGTTTGAGTGCAAGCCTGGTCCAGTGAAAGCAGTGGCGACCGCAATGATCCGAATGTTCTCGAGAGTATCATCCCGAAGAGGACATGCGGGGACCCACTGATCGTAGCCTGGTCGGCAGTGGCTTACTACCCATGGAGCCTGTTCGTCATGGTGGTCGAGGCGTCGTCATCGGGCAGTGTGTCGCGCTACCACCGCGCCGACAGTCGCAACAGCAGAAGCAGCAGAACGCCATCAGAATCATTCAGACCATCCTTCCCGCCCCATCTGGGGCAATGGGTCTGCGGGTGCTGAGTCGCCGCGGGACACTCTCGCACACTGCGCTGTACTTACCCGGCATCGCGGTGGCAGACTCTCACACGCAAGAGATTTTTGTGGTGGATCACGAGACAACCAGCGTGCAGACTGCGGCTGGCTAGTGGGCACTAGGTTGGAGGGCGCTGGGGTGCTGGCAGACGCGGAGAGGAAGAGAGAGAGAGAGATGGAGCTTAGGATATTCACAAACGACACAGCGCCACTCGGGTGGTCGACAGGCGACGACATCGAGGCCCACCACGATGAGAACTCGTCTTTCATTCTGTTCCTGCTCTCGATGGCGTTGCCTCGCCATACGCCGTCACAGGCTGCTGGCGATCTCATTTCACATCGTGCGCTTTCATCGCCTCCTCGGTAAAGCGAGTTGCTCTTGGAGTTAGGGTTGTCTTTCTCACTTGCCTTCTCAGTCATTCCTGTTCTCGTGTATGAGCAAATTTCACGTATAGGAATCCCTGGCTAGCTTGGACCACACAGGAGTCGGCTGCTGGTCGCATAATAGTTGCGTGTTGCCGTCGGCACCGCATTTAACTCCCTTTCATTCCCAATGGGACAACACAACTGTTCTGCATTTCATCGCAAACAATTCCCCCCCTAGAAGCCGATGCAGGCGGCCAAGGACGCTTCAATCTTAGGGTTGAGTTTTCGTAACGTGGAAGTTCTCCCTTCTGCAAAATGAAGTATTCTAACGGACCGCACGTGTGCGAATCGCTTATATAGGTTGGGTTTCTGTAGCAAACTGCCTTTGATCTCTTGCTAGTGTTTGTGCACCTGAGTTTTTCAGCTTCGTGCCACTTTAAGAAAAGCATTGTTCCTATTTGAAGCCACAATAATAATTTTTCTGGTCTCCTGTTCTTCTCGGTCGAGATGTTCGACTCAACTATTCGTTAATTACCAGAGTAAAATCGATTTGCCTAGATCGGTGATGGGCAAATTTAGCCGCAGACTTAGTTCACAGTTGGCCCTGTTGAGGATGGTTTCACGATAATTTACAACCGTTGAAAGCCTGAGGGTCATATTGACGCTGTAACCAAGTGTATGAGCTTTTACCTCTATATAAGACGAAATGGTCGCTGCAACGGTCTGCCTAGGCCCTCGTCTGTCCATCTCTTCATTCATTGGGTGACATCCGTCGTTGTTGTACGTGTACCCTCGACACTGAGAATGGTGGTTCTCGTCCAGCCAGCAAAACCTTGGCGTGGGTTGTGGCCCTGTTTTTGGCCGCGTCGAGAAAACCTTGATTGGCGCTTCAACCGCTATGCGCACGACCATGCTTCTTCCATTCTTCGCATTCTCAATCCACGAAAGCTCGAGGACACAGAGAGAGAGAGAGAGAGAGAGAGGTTTCGGGCACATACACACGAAGGCACGCACCCATCCACACACCAAGCTCTACTACCCTGTCATCAAAATTCGACCGGTCTCCAGCGCGCTGCCAAGCACTGGCCCCTGCCTGGTAGTGGACCCAGAGAGACCACGGCAACTTGGCAGCGTGCAGCTTGGCCCTCCCCAAGTCGCCGTTGTCGTCGCATGCGAGTGACCATCAAAGTTAACTTGGTGTCTCTCTTGGGCGCCGCCAAGTGACTTCGGCTTGGCAGATTTGACTTTGCGCCTCTGGAGATTGGGAGCGCGCCGGACTCGGAGAGCGTCAGCGGTCAGGCCGCTTCTTCTCACTGAGGTTGGCATTTCTCCTCAACTCTCCCCCTCCCTCTCTCGTGGACACAGAGCGAACGGTCGCCGCACGTCGCTTCGCACGATGACTCCCTGTGACGCCACACGATGTGATGTCTCCCACCAGGCAAGCACCGGGGGCGAAGCACGCAGACAGTCGCCTAGTTCGTCCTGCTTGCTCGGCTACCCCCAACCCCTCAGCCGTCCCCTCATTCCCTACACACTGTGTGTAGCAACACTATTATTTTCATGGGGTCCTAGCCGGGGCTGGGGCGCGCGACGGCTATAATACCCCGTTTCAATGTTCTGAGTCGATCATCGGCCACGGTGGTTCCCTGTCATACATACACATACAGTGACATCCGAGTCAGAGTCAACTCAAGTCAATCAATATCCACCCAATCATCATCATCAGCAGCAGCAGCAACATGAGCACTACGATATCATCAGCATTGGGGATCAGGCTTCACAGCAAACTTTAGTTCTGATCGACGGCTTGGCCTGTCCCCGAGCGGCTGGACAGAGAGTCGTTACCCCCTCGAAGTGTAACGGGGTGTCAGCGTGAGTGCTCTGGCACAGCTAGGGACCGGCAATGAGCGTGACCAATGGTGATCACGGCCGGCGTCTTCCTCATCGAGACAGCGTTCATACAACGAAGAGGTCATCGATGCAAGATAATTTGACGTGGAAAACGCCAGTGACGAAAAATGACTAGCCGCTATTACTAAGTCGTCAGGATGTTGATTTGTTATCCTCGTAGCGATACAGTTACAATGGAAGAGAGGTATTTAACACAGTAGATACTAATGTGATTCGACGGGCGCAAATTAGCCAAAGGTAGGTAACTCTCTCATTGAGCTGGAAATCCGCCACTTGGAAATGTCTGTGTCGTAGTTTATGTTGAACAACAGTAAGTGGTGGCTGTGCATCCATCGATTGACGTTGCCATTAGTTCGAAGGTAAGTGATATAAATTGTTTCTATTTTTTTACAGTCCATCTTCAGCCAATTGGTTTTCGAGAGGAGCGTTATATATTAGTGTTGCGTTTTATGTGTACGTTATTTATTTAAAAGGATATGTCACTCTGCGGTACTCGACTAACTTTATAATGAAGTTAGTACATGGGACGATGTTGAATATAAATAAATCTTAATAATAAGCTATATATATAAATACATATATATGTCAGAGTTGTTATATTTGAATATGGCACTACTCATACCATCGTGCGCGCCATCACCACTACAGCAACAACCGCCGAGTTTACCTACAGACAATGTAGTTAGAGAGTTAGCTACAGACAAATGAATATAAATCGCAACTGGAGGGGATTGTGGTGGAAGATTAAACTCGATCCATGCGGCCATTGCGATTATTATTGTTTCTAACATCATGTAAATCAATATTTGCGCGGGCGTACGGACCACTGAATCGATGGGCACGGCAACGTCCATTCTATCATATTCCCCCCTTTTTTAACAAAGTAAATATTTGTTTTATACCCTGTCTGATAGAGTGATCAACACACAAATTCCATTGATCAACAGCCAAGCCTCTTTTATTCGCTGTATTGGAACGGTCCCACGAAAACGGATTAGCGCGCATCTCACCACCTTGTTGGTGGCAGAGTGCACAGCCTCAGCTGCGCCTCGAATCAATGAACAACGAACAAACCCCATACTGCCCCCAAGCAGATGATTCTTGGCTCCACCAACTCTTGCATCTCTATGCAAAAATATTCGGGCCCCCAAAACTTGCTATGGCACTCAATGGTACGAAGCGCAACGGGTGCGACTAACAAAATCCTTCAGTCATTTGAAAGGCACGCAGCTAGAGGTATAGGCTGATAATATGAACAATGAACGGTTTCATCAAAGCACTAAGTGCTCTAAGACTGCGTTATGTTTTCTTGTTTAATCTGCACATTGTGAGTTAGAAACAGCTTTCTTCATCGGTCAAGCGGCACAGAGCAAATAAGCAAACCTTGTGCCATAGAACTTGCTTTGAGAAGTAGGCGCATGCTGAGTTTAACTAACGAATGCAAACGTGTCGCTCCCCGAGCAAATGACTAAATCCAGTTCTGGTTTCATACTAACAGTGGCCACAAAGTCCGCACGACTAGTTTTTGCACAAAACACCGGGCTCATCATCTTGCTTGTGTTACTACTATACAGCGAATTGCAGCCGCAAGGCAGACCGAATAAGGGACCACCTCGCTGACGCTCTCTCAGGATCATTCCAGCGTTCAGCATTTGATTTGGCTGAGCATCTGACTTGGTTGCTTTTTGCATCGGCTTGTTCGTTCCCTTCCTTATACATGCCTGTTCGCCTCTGTTGTTAATCTGTAAATGCTGATCTTCATTTTACAAAAAAGCTTACCCAAAAAACGTCGTATCCGAAATGCTAATTCTCCCCGTTTTTGAAAAGAAGATTATCAGGAGTCAGAATGAAATTTGCTAGGGTACAGAGGTCATATACATAGATGCTCACACAGAGACGTAATCACAGGTCTGGCCGCAGGAACAAGCTCATTCGGGAGCTACTCCACTGCCGGGGGTTGCCATGAACTGTGGTAGGGGGTTCGAGGGGAAGAAGGTGAAAGGCACATCGATAAATGGACGGTCATGAAGCTAAGGCCTCGCTAACGCTCGAAAGCTGAAGAGCCATCGGCGAAGTACATCCCTCCCGGGCGTTGCGTTGCGTTGAGCTGAGTCGAGCTCTGATCCAGTGGTGGTACTTCCTCTTTCTCATTCGCTTCTTCGTTCCTTCCCAGACGGTAGCACTGTCAAAATTCTTCGATGTCGGCGCCGGCGATGGTGATTGCCATGCAAAAATACGCTTGCCAAACGCACTGTTCGATGTCCTTCTCCCCAATGCAGCCAGTACGACTGACGTATCGATAACTGACGGCGATCTTGGCGGCACTTCGGTGACTTTCGCTGTCCCACCTTCGAGGCGAGCGCTGTCCCAGCGGCTATGCGCGCTGAGATCATCAAGCGTGCCGTTCGCCTCACCTTACTGAGTGTCCATTTTCGCGTTGTTTCCAGCCCGCGTGGTTCGGGAGGCCGAGGTCCCCCCAGAGCTCTTCGTTCTCTCGGTTCTGTCTGCATGTATATATATATATATATATATATATATATATATATATATGTGTGTTTTTTTCTTTAATGACGTTTCTAATATGTCTGTTGTTCCCAAGGTTTTTTAATTTATCCTATAATTAAAATAGATAATAGACTAGTATAATAATAACAACTGCGAAGGTGTTATAGATAACTTGTAAGGATGTGGAGTACATACGTCGACCGCGGGATAGACTTTATGTAGCGGTGAGAACTCGTCAAAAATAGCAGCCAATCCTAGCTATTTGTCATTCTTAAATATTCACCTTTGAATATCCTTATCAGCTTTAAGCATCCTGGTTGAATTTAGCCAGACGAACCTGTGCTTGTCCGATAAATACCCGATACCATCTAGTTAGTCACGATTGTTAGCACAACTTCGTTTATGAACACACTTCCGAGGGTAACAACTCTTACTACAATAGTCCAAACGAGCAAATCCACGTCCAAGGTAGAAAAAAGTCGCACATTCAGAAATTCCCCGTAGGGCTTCAGGCCGACAACTTCCTTGGGTGTGATGCGGTCTGAGCGGTCCGGCTTGCCTCGCCTCACTAAACACATTGTGTGTCCAGTGAGTATGGTCATCAATCGAGGGTCGACAAATATATCTGAACATTTGTCGGCCGTGGGCCGGCTCAAATATATTGCTCAAACACCTCAATAACCGCCGCCGCTGCTGCTGCTGCTGAAATCGGGCGTAGAAATCGTTTTCGGATGGCCATACCCTCCGCATCAGTAAACCATCCAGCCACACCCGCAGGTCGGTCCACCCTCGACAATTCGGCGAACTTTGCTTCTCGCCACGGCCACCGTAAGCGAATTGAGCACTCGCAAAGTGGTTACGGTACATTTCCGCTAGCCGACCATGGCTTGCTATCATCCCTACTCAACCAAGAGAAATCTCTGCTCCCCTATAATCACATAGGTAGTGGAAATGTCTCATATTAGGCGTGCCACTGTGTACATCTACTTAGCTATCAAGTTTTACTGAAATAGACATATAAAAAAAGAAAAAAAAATCCGATCCATATTTGCGCAATGGATATTTAATATTATAATCAATGTAGACGGAAACCCAAGTGGTTAGATGGGTAGACAGCTGCTTACATATTAACGTATGCCATACGGATAAGTTCTGAAGGGCGCCTGATCGAAAAAGGGCCGGAGGCCAACCCCCGGAAAAAGTAAAATGCCAGAGACCTCTCAGGTTCGAAGCCCGTTGCATGACATATAAGAGAACTTAAGCATTGTATGCAGTTCCTTAAATAAATCAATAAAGCTTTACCCTTTACCCCAAAGAAAAAAAAATTTCGGGCCCACCGTGCGCGGGTGCACCGAATTTTATTGAAACCATGATGGAACGTTTTGTCCCTTCGATAATAGAATGCACCTGCTAGCATAGCAATATTTCGGCCAAAGTTTGGTTTGGTTGTGTTTCAGATAAACATGACAATAGTTCAGGCAAGATAAATCAGACGGACTATTTCATCTCTTCAAGCAGTGGAAAACGTATCATGTAAATGTCGCGTCAACGAGTCCGAACTCAAATGCAGGTTCATCACCTTACGGTAGCCACGTTCTATGTGGTCTTCGTCTGTTACGATAACTTTCAGCAAAATTGCAATATCCACACGATTTGTAATCACGCTCAACCGATCTATCCACATATCGACCTGCCGCTGAACAAAGCCCACGAATTGATCTCGAAGCAACAAACGAACGTTCTGAAAACGTACTGCTACGTGATGACTATTTCATATAGTTCATATACTAAAATGATTGTCATCAACATCAATCTGGGTCATCTTGGCCGTGTTGTAATTCCTTTATTTTCTTGTAGTGTGCCGTCTCGCTTCGAGGCCATCGAGCGAAAGATGCGGATGGGTGGTGTATGGCTTGTCCATCCTCCCTCGGTCCGAAGCCCCGTTTTGTCTTCTGGTTCGACGTGTACCCTCGCTTCAAGCCCGTCTCTCCCTGCTCCCAGTCCGACCAGCGGACAGAGTGGCATCTTGATCTATCTCTCTCAGCATGCGCGAGCGGTCGTTTTGCCTGGCGGGATCCCCTTCAGAAACCGACGACTTATAGCCACCGATGCTACGAGTGTTGGACTCTCGATGATGATTCAGCACAAAAACAGGTCCATCCAGGCTCTGCTAATAGATGCACTCGTATATGGCACGGGATTGATTGTACTACGCAGCGAGGATGACTGTGTACAAGGGCAATGACACCGTCGAAGGTTGCTGGAGGCTGGCTAAGATTCGAATGTTGCGCGCGAACAGTTATGCATGTAAAAGTAATACTGTGCATCGTTCCGAATAATTAATACAATATAATATTATACATACCGATAAGGCGCCGAAGGCATCACAAATACGAAAAAAAAAGGAAAATTAGTGTATAATCTGGAATCTATAGTATTTATTATACAAGCTAAGCAGATCTTTCATTGATACCGATCTGAATCGAGTATTCAAATTTCAATAGAGCCATTGAAGCTCTTGACGCAAACATTTCACCAAAGGAATTCAATGTGCGAATCCAATTAGCACACGACATCATCCTGGCTCGTTCTTCGCTGTATCTATAGCCACACCTGCTAGAACTTGCAGTGCCACCTCAGCAGAGCCTCATAATTTTTGGCGGGTTATTTGAAACATGATCTAACCTCAGAGGGGTAGTCGACCACTGGTCGAAGCAAAGGCGTAAATCGTTGGCAAGGAGAGAGAGTCCGCTATCAGCAGCGATTGCAATGCAGGCAGTAGCCTACTATTCTTCCCTGCACTGCGCCGTGCTAAGGATGGCAAATGCCAAATGCACACAGCCAAGTCCGCTTCATCACACGTCGGTGGACCCGTTGCTCGGGCGGTGGCACGAGCAGAGGCGAGTTGAAGCCGGACGCCAGGATGTCCATCGAGTGACCTCATTGAATAACTCGACGCTTGGATGGCTGTGAACGCAGCCAATAATAATAATAATGATAAAACGGTGATAGCGATTACCATGACAGCAATGGTGATGATGACAATGCTGATGATCACCACGCTCATATCATGCATAGTGACGTCCTACCTAATATTCTATCTATCTTGGGATTTGATCGACATGACGCAGCGCTATCCCATTTGCGTGTATATGGATACACAGTGGAATATCATACGCGAGGGGCTACCGTAGCAGCGACAGCAGCAGTTACAACAACAGCATCATCAGTAACTGGCAGCTGCCCTTAGCTGCAAAGCTGATACCCACTCGTTTAGGGGGCGATATAGAGTTCGTTCAGTGGCCGCTCTACTCGCTCTGTAGTTGCAGTTGTTTTTGTTGTGGGCATTGATTAACGGTGCAGATAGAATGCACGCAGAGTAGAAGTCTACGGTCAGTGATCATTTACTTTGGATGAATCGTTGGCAGAGGCGGCGGTTAGATGATTATATGTGAGTATATCAGACAGCCAGCTCACAGGGAACTAATGACGGGGGGCTTACGTAGTAGCATTTCGTCGTCCGTAATGATGAACAGACATGCGAATTATTATCTGCAAACATTCTCGTTACTCATATTTTGATGTACATACATACTGCTTGATAATGATGGTATCCAGCAGTACAGGGTGTCAGTAATTCCGTTTCGATAGAAGCGCCTAAATAAATAGTCAGCTCAAATAGCAGCAGCAGCAGCAACAACAACGACAATTACAACCCTGAAATTGCAACTCGACACTCACGTACTTGTGTTATATAAAAATATTCGAATTTCACATATACGGCTGTTATACCTCATTCTGATTTATTGATCTGTTCTACGCCCTCTCAGTATCTCTGTGTAGGTCTTATTCAAGGACCTATGATTTATATATTATATTTGTGTAATGACTCCGAGAACATTTATTATCGGCTACCTTCGATGAGAAAAGATACCTCTACATAACAGTGAAATGACCATCGTCAAGAATAAATACATTTATTAAACTACACGTCGGATTGTTGAATATAGCACCACCTTGTCATTGGGTGACTTGGAGAAGAGGGCTATGTTGAGCTCTTGTGGAGCAATCTTATGAATGAGAATGATATGTGGGCTTACTATGGTATACAGAGCGCAGAGAGAGAGAGAGATGTGATAAATAGATAGATACCAGTTAAATACTAGATTAGATATTAGATAAATCACCGACTTGATAGTTGTTATGGGCAAATTGATTTGGGGCATTTGGGCGATCAACATTTGTGCATAGCAAGTTCATGAAACTAATCAATATGTACGATATAGTTCCCATTCTTCGAGTTGGAACGATATCTCGAGGTGCAGATTCAGAGGACCATTCAAAACAAGTTGGCTATTGTTGCAATCACAAAAGCTGCTTCGGGATGCGTGCTAATAGTAAACCCCCATGACACCAAGTTGTGGCAAGGTGATCGCGTGTAGAAACTTTGATATTTTAGAAGAGAACTTCAACAGTATTTATTATCACTTGTATGTTGATCAAATAAAAAAGAGGAGTGGACGAGGAGCCTAAATCGTTGGCTTCAACAAATATCTCGTTGGGTCGTGGGTTTAAATCCTGCTATTGTGCCAACCGTATTCATAAAGAGCACCGGTCCTTGTTGACCCACATGTTGTGGCACGAAGTACGGGTGAAAATACCGAGAGATTTAGGTCAAGCTGACGGCCTCTCTTTTACTCACTTATGGGAAACCCTATGAGCGTAATCGCTAATGTTTTCAGTGGTCTTGAGTTGCAGGGGCTGCACCTATTTGACCCGCTTTTGGGTTGCCTGGACTGCGCGCGCTACCGCGTAACCGGGAGTAGTTGCACAGTAGTTGATATAAGAAGGTGCTAGAGTGTCAACCACCGTACCGTCGCAAACGAGGTGCTGGCCTCGGTGGAGGGGGATGAGAGAGAGGCCGTCAGGGCGGCGCCCGTCGGATGTGTATGTCTTAGATTATTACGCTACTACGCCACATTCTATGTAAATCTATATTAAGACATATGAAATAATATGAATTTTTATTATTTAGCACTAAAACGGCCGCAGGTTCGAGCCCCGCTGCGTGACATATAGGAGAGCTTGAGTATTGTTAAGTTGCAGCTCCTTTAATCAACCAATAAAGCTTTACCTTTACCCTATTTAAACCTTGTGTGCTATGCTATGCAGGTAGCGTGGCCGAGCGGTCTAAGGCGCTGGTTTAAGGCACCAGTCTCTTCGGGGGCGTGGGTTCGAATCCCACCGCTGCCACAGTTTTTTATTTCTAAATTTTCGAATTGACTTCCATTACAAACTAACGTTGCATCTAAGAAATGTATATTGCATTCCAGGTCCGGCATGGTCTAGTGGCTAGGATACGTGGCTCTCACCCACGAGGCCCGGGTTCGATTGCCGGTGTCGGAACTAGGTTTTTGTCAACAAGGTGAGGAGGATATGAACATTGATATTTCAGGGACCGCACGCCATTGAAGCCCTGTGTATTTTGCTAATCAGGTAGCGTGGCCGAGCGGTCTAAGGCGCTGGTTTAAGGCACCAGTCTCTTCGGGGGCGTGGGTTCGAATCCCACCGCTGCCACAGATTTTTTATTTCTAAATTTTCGAATTGACTTTCATTACAAACTAACGTTATATCTAAGAAATGTATATTGCATTACAGGTCCGGCATGGTCTAGTGGCTAGGATACGTGGCTCTCACCCACGAGGCCCGGGTTCGATTCCCGGTGTCGGAATGAAGTTTTTGTCAACAAGGTGAGAAGGATATGAAGATTGACATTTCAGGGACCTCACGCCATTGAAGCCCTGTGTATTTTGCTAGTTAGGTAGCGTGGCCGAGCGGTCTAAGGCGCTGGTTTAAGGCACCAGTCTCTTCGGGGGCGTGGGTTCGAATCCCACCGCTGCCACAGATTTTTTATTTCTAAATTTTTGAATTGACTTCCATTACAAACTAAAGTTGCATCTGAGAAATGTATTTTGAATTACATGTCCGGCATGGTCTAGTGGCTAGGATACGTGGCTCTCACCCACGAGGCCCGGGTTCGATTCCCGGTGTCGGAATTAGGTTTTTGTCAACAAGGTGAGAAGGATATGAACATTGACATTTCAGGGACCGCACGCCATTGAAGCTCTGTGTATTTTGCTAGTCAGGTAGCGTGGCCGAGCGGTCTAAGGCGCTGGTTTAAGGCACCAGTCCTTCGGGGGCGTGGGTTCGAATCCCACCGCTGCCACAGATTTTTTATTTCTAAATTTTTGAATTGACTTCCATTAAAAACAGCTTGTACATCTAGGAAATGTATATGCCCCTACAGCTCCGGCATGGTCTAGTGGCTAGGATACGTGGCTCTCACCCACGAGGCCCGGGTTCGATTCCCGGTGTCGGAATTAGGTTTTTGTCAACAAGGTGAGAAGGCTATGAACATTGACATTTCAGGGACCGCACGCCATTTAAGCACTGTGTGCTTTGCTAATAAGGTAGCGTGGCCGAGCGGTCTAAGGCGCTGGTTTAAGGCACCAGTCTCTTCGGGGGCGTGGGTTCGAATCCCACCGCTGCCACAGTTTTTTTATTTCTAAATTTTCGAATAGACTTCCATTACAAATTAACATCGAGTCTAAGAAATGTATATTTCATTCTAGGTCCGGCATGGTATAGTGGCTAGGATACGTGGCTTTCACCCACGATTCCCGGTGTCAGAATTAGGTTTTTGCCACCAAGGTGAGGCGGATATGAACATTGACATTTCACGGGCCGAACCCTATTTAAGCCTTGTGTGTTTTACTATACAGGTAGCGTGGCCGAGCGGTCTAAGGCGCTGGTTTAAGGCACC
Source organism: Stratiolaelaps scimitus (assembly GCA_019614645.1). NCBI lineage: Eukaryota > Metazoa > Arthropoda > Arachnida > Mesostigmata > Laelapidae > Stratiolaelaps > Stratiolaelaps scimitus. The sequence goes on along the minus strand of JABWDB010000013.1, from coordinate 6,248,073 downwards.
AGTCTCTTCGGGGGCGTGGGTTCGAATCCCACCGCTGCCACATGATTTTATTTTTGAAGATTAGCTTTAGTCTACGTCACCACTGTGCGGTAGTCTATGTCATCCGTGACGTATCTGCCGCATAAAACATGAACGATCTTCACAGGATAACCTGTGCGAGTTTGGACTCATTTAGGTTAAGGTAAAGTCACATGCCCTACAGGAAAACTTCATTTTCTGTCCGTTAACATATTAAGACTAGAATCTTTAAGCCTACATGTATGTAAAGTGAATTTATATTCTCTCTTATATATGCAACTAAATAAATATTCATTCAAACATACAATAATTAGGGATTACTTCTAGGGATTATCGGGGGGGATTAGCAGGGGACCGGGGCCGAGCCTGGCATTGTCCCGAGGAAGGCGATGGCATTGCCTCTCTGTACAGCGAGGGACAGGCGTTGCAGAAGGAAAGATCCTGCGCGCTTGTCCCCGATCGCGCGGATCTCTTTTATATTGTATATCGGACATTTATGGCAAGGTATATATATATATATATATTTATATATATATATATATATATATATATATATATGTATATATATATATGTATATATATATATATGGTAACGTAAACAGATCAGTTATGTTGAAGTCAACAAAGATGTGCGACATGTTAGTATACCCAGGAAACTAAGAAGTCGTGATCGACAGACATTAACAGGATATTTAGGAGCAACCACATACAAATACATTGGAAGGTCAAGTAACCAATGGAGTAGGTACCGGGGCTGGTTGCTTATATCGAGTAGGGTCTCCTTAGGTGTATTTCAGGTTGAGCCGGCACAATTGCCGCCCAATTCTATAATTGAATATTAGAAAAAATATAGTTAGCAGAGCGTGGTTTCGATCCACGGACCTCTGGGTTATGGGCCCAGCACGCTTCCACTGCGCCACTCTGCTCCACGAACAACACCTCGCTCAGTGCTGCGAGCAGTTTCGCGTGATCGGCGTAGACCATCAAGCCATCAAGTAAATTTTGAAAGTAAATTCTCAGGGCTGACTCAGAGCCGTCATTTAACGTCATCACGGTACTGCTTTCGGCATTGCCTCATACGGCGGATCTAGCCATTGAATGGTTAATATATGAGCGATTACTTTGGATGGGGGAATAATTTCAAATAGAAATAACTTTAAGAGAAACAGACCAAAAATACAACACCATAAAAGCATTGATCCAATCCCCATTCGCGAATACGTGACCTACTATCGACGACTTGATAACGACGTCTCGTTGAGAGACTGCACATGTAGCTATTTGTATCTTACAGACAGGTTCTATATCGTGATGTAGTAAATATTGGATTAGACTGACTCTGGACAATGCTTTCAGTGATATTCGTAATTGTTATGTTTTTGCTGTGAGCTAGGTATTGTTCTACTGTATCTAAAAGAAGAGAGGAAGCGTGTCAATGTATTTGCCCCTATATATGCGTTGATATAATATGTTGGCAATTGTAACTTTTTCTGTTGCAGTGTGACATTTTACACTTTTTCCCTAGTTTTTTTTTTTAACGAGAACTCAACCAATGTTTAATGCAGATCCCTCAATAAACCGCAGCTTGTATTGTATTGCACACTTCATTTGATGAGTGCACTTTGCTGTGTTGTGTACGACCATTTTGACTATGATGGCGCGGTGGCCGTCCCTCCAAGCCTAGCACGAACATCCATAGCGGTTGACTCGCATTTCCGTTTCTGCGTTCTGTATAAATAACAACACTTGTCATGATGTGTGTACGACATGACTGTGTTTAACATGGCGCTTTCCATATTTCGCAATATTATCCTTGTCGATATTTACTATAACCAACAACACATTGCTGTACCCTATGTAATGAGATAAGTAAAATGAATCGTCTAGCAGAGCGTGGTTTCGATCCACGGACCTCTGGGTTATGGGCCCAGCACGCTTCCACTGCGCCACTCTGCTACATGCACACGATACATGCACCCACTAATATAATAGGACTTGCTCGACACTGAAGAATACGCCGGATCAAAGATCTATCGAAGTTCAAATGATTTCACATACTTTTTCCTCACCCAGTATACGTCAGCTGGGTACACCTTTTTATTCAAAAGGATGTAGAGGCTTTGCGGGGCTCCGTGGGAATCCGTGGCCTCCTGATTTTTTCCGCCAGAGACCTAAGACGTCCAATGGACCTAGTGGATCAGATGGGCATTACTCGCCTGTTCAAAATGAGAATCTCTGATTGCATGTCTTCGCCTGAATTTTCCAAGCGGTTTGGACTCATTCGGCTTCGATCGACGACCATTTGCCTCATGTAGGCGCCCGTGTCATTCAAGCTAATCTCGAATGATAGGCATGTGATACAGTATATGATAATACCTACATACACAGTGAATGAGGAACAGATACCGTGTCAGCCTACGTTGAAATTTGAATTAATACAGTTGATTGCAACCACTAACACTGTCGAATTAAGTGAGTTCGACATGATCGTTGTAAATTGAAACTGATCGAAATTAACAACATCCCAAGACTTCAATATTTTGCTTTCCTTATGTTCTTCACGGCACATAAGCCACCATGGATGGCTCGGCAAACAGGTAAATGCGAATTCTCACCTATGCATTGAACATGAGCTTCACTAGCCTGAAGTTCGTCCGCCTTCAATTCCCGGTAGCTCAGCAGAGTCTAGGATCTATATGGGCAGCATGGGAAGGGTGAATGTGGCTGTGCGCTGTCATCATTTGCGGATCAGTGGCCGGGCCGAACGGCGTCAGCGGCCGTTCAGCCCGCGCTCTCGGTGTTCGTGGCGGTGATGCTGGGGATGGCTGTGACCGTCGCAGTGGTAGGTAGCTAGCTAGCTGGCTATTGGCTTCACGCAACACATTACAATATTGGAAATCAATTAGATCACTACAGCTCCGCGAGCCACCGCTCCAACCCAACAGTTTGGCGACGCGTTGCCGCCAATTCGCGGCCATCATCCCCCAAGGCAGACTCCCCCATCCCCAAAGGTCTGACACCAGCGCTATCATATGTAGAGAGACTCGCAATGAGTTGTGCGGCGCCCAGCCGCAACCGGAGGCAAAGTGGGGGTGGCTTTCGCTTCTGCGGATGCCGGCGCCGTATCGGAAGGAGTGACTTCTGTCTGTCCCAGCACCGAAGGTCGGCATCCCTGTGAGAGCACGGCGCGGGTAGCAGCAGCAACCGCCGCTTCGCCAAACAGCCACCATACAGAAACAAGAAGTGTGTTCGGCAGCAGACCACAGTGCAGCAGGCCACCGGCAAGGGCCGGACATGCCGGACCGACCATAGCACTGGCTGTGTGATCGCATGGAGAGCTTCGGCTTTCGGCCCTGGATCGGCCACCTTCAGGCTGCTTGCCCATAAGCATCGTTTACGCTTCAAGATCGCTTTGAACGACACCGGATGCGGCCCAGCTCGTTTGATTTCCGCTGACGCTAACAACTGTCAGTTGATCTCGATTTAGTCAGCTCAGTTCCTCTCTCATCGCGAACATTTTGTTCGATTGAGAGGAGGGAGGACGAACTCGTGATTTCCCTCTGGGAATATATGACGGGAGACGATGAGAAACGGCGTCATGCGTACTTTAGGTTCGCGTTATTTCCTTTGCGAATTACTCGATTTGAAATGAATCCTTTACTCATAGTCGACTGTACTTGGGGGGGGGTAGATAATGGGTAATAACCTCGTTGGGTGCTTGCTGAACTCATATAGGGAATGAGCTACAACAAGTGCGAGTTATGACACACGATAGAGAGTGAGAGAGTAAATTGATACGCAGGAATAGCGACACACCTCGTACGTTCTTCACTTCACAGCGGATGTATTACTTCAACTACCACTGCAAGCAACGAATGCAGTTACCTATATATATATATATATATATATATATATATATTGAGTGTTCTCGCTGAATTGATTCTCAATCTATTGTGCTAATTGGTACTGTGTGGCTCCGCCCTTGCTACTTATAACGTTACAGATTCGGTTTGGCATACTATCGACGAGATTTAGTACTGTCTGGTCGCCGGCCCCTTCCCACGCCTCCAGCAACGCCTCTTTTAGTGCTTCCATACACTCGTCGGACAGTGCTTCCATACCTCTTACACAGATGTACACCCTCATTATACCCTTTAAAATCGTTGCTCCAATACTCACCAGCTTCCAGTCTCCGCCCGTATTGTTGCAAGTTTAGTCGGGCAGTCATGTGGCTTTGCTGAATACGAGATGTTGTTTCCATTTGTGCCCCTGTGATATACGGATAACGCTAAATTTTCCTTAATAATATTAATCTGGGAAACCTGAAGGTTTGCTTCTTGCCTAATTGCTTCACAATTGTCGAATTCGTGCCCAATCGACAAATATGCATGGCAGTTCGCCGACTGACCTTTCCTGGACGTCCATTGGACTCATTAGTACCATACGCCGATGGACTGCGTAAATAATTTTGCACTACGCAACGACTTATGCCAATTTCTCTGGCAATTGCAACCTCGGTCTATCCTGCTCGGTGAAAAGTAGTAATAACAACTATGTCTGCATCAGTAAGGCTCGGAGCGTGAAGACTACAATACGACGTGAATTCTCAACACAATTCTCAACTCAGCGAGTTCAATGACCGAGGATGCCCTATCATTTTGAACGCCCGAAAAACGACACATTTCATTGTAGCAGGCTGCATCTGCCGTCAGATATGCTGTTATTTGTGGTATGTATGTTAATTTGACATTTACATTTGTAAAGATTTGCTGAGATATAGGGGTGCCTTAAGTTTATGAGCACCACTACAATATATATATATATTGGGAGAACAAACTAGCTTCGAGAAGCGTCGTTTGCGGTTGTCACCGCACCAGTCGCCAGCACAACAAAACTTGTCTTACGGGCACATAATAAAGAAAGCGATTCTACGCACCATATTCCTTACAAGCGGTTGCTAAGCGATACAGCTTTACATCCAATTCACAATGAAATACAATATTGCACGAGAAGAGCACCAATATCGATATTAGCGTCTGTAAATTGTGTGCTTTTCAAACTTATAATGGGCCATACCATTTTGCTGGGCCATATCAACACTACCTCTGGACGAGACCCGTAATTAGCTGCCCGGTTCAGTGAGGCACCACCTTGATATGTGTGCCCCATGAGGTTTACCAGGTATATTAACGATCTTACTCATTGCTGGTCTCGATCCACTTTCAACGATGTCGTTTTGCAGATTATGGCCGCAAAGGCAATCAAAAATGAGAGGCAGTCAATCGCACATTGCTTGATTGGCCCCTTGTATATTCTGCCGATGCCCTAATGCCATTGAGCCTTTAGCAAGTGCTAAGCTTAACTAGGTCCGACTTAATAAACAAGTGAACAATATACATCGTACCTAAATCGCTATAGCGCTCGCAGGCAACGCAGATGAGATTAGTAATACAAACAATCATGAAAATAACGGTACTCTCAAGGCAGCCGACAGCTGACCATACGGCAAAACCGTCAACTGCACCGTTGCCATTGTGTTCGTTGTCTGAAGGGCGTTGCCAGGCGCACGAACGTGGCCATAAGTGCCGAGCGTTGAGCCAGTTTCAGTGCAGTCCGTCGCTGGCCGACCACGACGTTCGTCGTTTGGAACGGCGTAACGCAACGGCTGAACTTCCAGCTGCAGGCGGAGCTGGTTACCAACGTCTGATCCAGTGCCGTATCAATTTGCGCGCCAATCCCCTCCCACTTCGGCCACTTCACCAGGAGACATTGTGCAGCTGGTGCAGCGTCGCTGGGTGGTGGCGCCGTATCAAATGAGCGATGAAGTATAATGTGACATTGATTGCACTATGGTTACCTGGTAGCATATGTATGTGTGTATATGTAAGCACTGATTTTTGTCTCCACTCTAGGTATTGTAAATAGAGCAAATAGCAATTCCACCACAATAAATGTATGTATGTGTGTACATAACTTCGTGGCGGTCGTGCGGCGTAAGTGAAATTATATTTGTTATTATTGTTGTGTATGCGCATGCAGGGTGGGCAGGATTCGACACTTATATATATTATACCTCATGAATACCACAACACAGATAAGATTTGAGCAGCATTTTCTTTTTTCATGGTTCGATTAGCTAAACGGACACAGTAGTCAGTACTCATTTAAATCTAGGCCATGCAGATGTTTAGCTAATATATTTGATATGCTGATTGCGCCACTACCCATACTATCTCTATAACGAATAATTTTCCTGTCGTACTCCGTTTTTAGTCTTCCCTATGGTATCAGCATTTAGATCTGGTACACTCGTAAAAGGACTAATTAGAGTATGGAATTCAGATGAAAACGTATGCCATCTTTCGTATGAGATACCTGCTATGGTCAGTATCGCGACTGTTGAGCAACTGCTTAATATGAACCGGCTGCTTAATATGAACTGTATATGGCCAAAATGGGTAGAGAACGAGCTATATTTGTTCTTATAGATTCAACAATTTCTCATCGTTTAGTGAAGGGAGTTGAAGTAGAAAATGAAAAGTTAACAACAACAACAACAACAACAATAACAGACATACTTGTTGAGCGCTTTTTATTGAATTTTGTTGTTGTTACATTCTCTATCTTAAGATTGTGCAGACGTTCGATCTAGATCTATGAATAGCCTCTGGACAAACGCGTTCTTTGCGACGAAATAAACTCTACTTATCCTGTCTCGTTTTCTTCGAGAGGAAGAAACCTCCCACGCAAATGTACCCCTTGCATATATTTCCTTGACCTGGCCCGGTCTCTCTGCGAAGCGCTATTAACACCACTTTCCTCGATCCTGCCACGGGTAGTGGGCACTGCTTGGTGCGGGGTGAATATAAGATGAACATCCTGATATATTTATGATGACGCAAAGAGATATTAAATGTCAACGCGGCAAGGATAACCGCCCAGCCAGACCGTTCCAACCGAATCTAACGGTAACCTAAGAGGTGTTGGTCCAGTTCGTCGACGCGCGGTGTGGCGGCCACCCTAACTCGGACCTGGACCCGACTTTGCTCGTTCAGTGTGTCGTCTCAATCTTTCGCTACATTAGCGCCTTGCGGACAGGGAAACCCGTAGTGCTCATACTACTAGAAAGAGTGATTCTCACAGAGTTACGGTGGACCAAAGTAAAGAAAGGAAGCCACACCTGTTTCGCTACGTCTTTGTAGAATGTGATGCAATGCTGCTGGTTCGGTACAGGGGAAAGCTCTTAGTGCACGGTAGAGTAGTGGGTTCGCTACTAACACGTCGCGGAGTGTCTATAATATATTTACTAGTGTACCTTGAGTTCGTTTAGACAAACAGAGAGAGAAGGAGCGCACGACACATATATATATATGCACACATACGTATATGTACCCTTCGCATAGCTTTTCCACCGGCCGCAAGGTGCTCGCCTGACAAAAATAGCATTTCTAAGCGTAGAGCAGTACATAGCGATGTCATTCTTTGGTGATATGAAGCAGGTTACCTACAGAATACAGGTGGCCTGCGTTGTAGTGTCAAGCATTACACACAGTGAGGAGAATTTATATATTGACAGTTGCCACGTTTAAACACCATTGGGATGTGTTACTCCACGCAAGCTTTATGTAGTTACCGAATGGCATTTCTTATATCGTTGGGCAACTATTGATTGCAACTATTGATTCCAACTATTGATAGATTGAGTACCTGCAATTGACTCGTTTATATTTTACATGTACATATATATCATACATCGTAAACAATCCCTTCTAATGCAAGTCGTCACTCGGTATCTCGTTAATTAATCTACGGGATGGCTGTGCCGCTCGAGTCGCACAACCCGAATGAATGACATCTGAACGCTTGTGACCTTGGTCCCTCGCGCCGTCTCGCATCGTACGGCCGTTTGTGGTCGCGCTCGTCTGATGTATATCGGACATTGCTCAGAATCTATGCCTGTATTGGAACTCTGTACCTATATTTCTTGTACTAATAGATCAATCGATGCTCATTGTTCGATCCTGCCAACTTGTTATCCCACCTACATCCCCTCTGGTAACTGCAACAGCGAGTGTGTCCTTTAGGTCGACCCCCTGTCGAGTCAAGTCAAATCTATTTCTCTGCATCCCTGAAACGGCTCGGATCTCCAATCGAGCTGCCTCGATTGATGACTCGTAAATGACCCCACAATACTTGGCTCCAGGCAGGACGAGATTCCCACGACGAAGCCGAAAAAACTGGTCGTCCAGGATCAGGATAGTTCAGATTATGCCTAAAACGATCATCCTTCATCACCAGCGTGACGACTTTTTACCATAATTTCATAATGGGCAGGTTCCAAAATGTGATATGACTATGCTTCTAAAATCTGTATGAACCCGGCCCCAGATGGCAGGATTTTTTATAGCTAATGTAATCCTGGTTATATAAAATATCCAATACTAAAATATTGTTGACGTCCACTCGAATGACTGCTTGTTGTTGTTGTTGTTGGGCTTTTTAAGCATTGTAAAATTGCAGGTATCTTAATAAATCAATAAACGTTTACCTTCTGGCTGCTTCGTTTTGTCGTTGTTTTAGATGTGATGAAAATATCACGATATGCTGGAATATAATCGTACCTCAAACATACTATTTAATATATGCTAACTACTGTATGTTTGAATAAATTATGTGAGTTAGGTTATTTAATATATTTTTGTGAGCTTGGTTTAGATAGCCCAGAGACGTCGAAAGTAAATCCGTTCTTTTAAGGTACACAAAGTTTAGACCATACATAGCTGCTGACTCAACGGTACTCTATAGATGGGTTGATCTTAATGAATCTATAAAAAATTGAAAGCAATTTACTATTATGTGCCAAACTTTGTTGCGAGTCCTGAGCAAGAATTTGGAGTCCTGGGTAAAAAGGTCGCACATCCTGATAGTGAATTTCAGGGTTTCCCATATTAGGGTACTTATTTATATTTCGTGAGAGCGGAAATCTCCCAGAAATCATTAATGTCCCCATAAGAAGCAGTACCCCCTGTGGCTCTAACTTTTTTCTATTTATTTCCTGAAACATTGAACACGTTTCATGTAACAAGTCCATTGCAGATTCAATTTAATACCTTGTACAGTTTTAAGGAATAATGGAATCGCGATTTACATAAAATAACTGAAATGCGCAGCACCCTTGAGGGCTGCTATGAGCAGCTTGGCAACAAGCGACAGCAGACTCTCCCCGTTCGCAGATTTTCTATTCATTTCGCTCGTATACGCTCTGGTGATTCAGTTCAACGCTAAAACAAGCCACCGGAAAAAAAAACGCACGTTTTTCCCTGGAGAAGGCAACGCCATTTCGGCAGCCATTGAGGTAGCAAACGTCTGCACGGCCGTCCGTTGCAATGGGCGTATCTAGCAAAAGATTCCCGCGGGGAATTTTGGCCACAACTGGCTCTGTGATGTAAGTGCTTCACCGCTCGTGGATACGCCGCTACACTCGATCCAAGTTACTTACTGACAAGCGATTCGTTAACGCCGCTGGGTTGTATATTCGGCGCTGAACGCAAAAAATAGACAAACAAAAAAAAATCCGCGACAACTATTTCTGACGAATTTTTATCGGACACTTGCGATCAGTTCATTCGTCATTGAGTAGGGATTTACTAATTGTTTTTTGAGCTGATCCTCAGCTGTTTCCCTGCCTGACAGGCTTCAGCTTTTAACCTCTAGGTATTACTATGAGGGATTTGACGAGAAGATTCGATTTTAATTGATTGATTCGAGTGTTCCACATTACTGCCCAGAGTTCGTAATCAATCCTGTCATCGTTCATTTATCGCAGAGGGAGGCAATGCACAGCCACCAGATATTGTAGATACTCGGCATCAAACACGACCTCGCTAGTCCTCTCTGAAGTTGGTGCCAGTGAGTCTGTCAACTGTTGATGTTTTAGAAGCGTTTACCCTCTCACTGTATTGCCTTAACAAAATGTTATAGATTCAGTTGCGAATCTCGGTGTCAGTTATTTCGACCTTTCATGAACTATTATATAATAAGTATATATATATATATATATATATATATATATATATGGGAACACCGGGGCAGACTCTGGATGATTATGGCGCGTTCACAGCACAATTTCTGTAACGTGTGTTGCCTTTTGGTAACATGTGCGCGGACGCGTGCGCTTCGTGCACGCGAATGGTTTTCATATATATATACATATAGGCATCGTACAATTCGTTGAACTTGAACTGCGACCTTCAGGGCAATTACAGATGAGTTCCACTTTTGTTTTGTTGATCATCTTTCTATTATTTTTTTGTATTAGGTAAGGATCACAGTACTAGTTTACCAGTAGAATGTTTGCAGACGCCTTTGTTGCTAAAGACAAATAGTAAATTTATATTTTAATATTAATTGTAAGCAAGTATATTGTGAGTACAATGGTTGTTGCTTAACCACGTACCACGTTACCGAAACATTATCACGGATCATATTCACCTCCAATGTGAGCATGATTTATTATATATATATATTATATATTTGTTGGGGCCAGCTGTATACATGTGACTATGCTATTCATTACGAAATGGTATTCTATATTATAGATCGAACGCGCTCTGTCGGCCGGATGGACACAAGCACACATTTCATTAGATTTGACGCTCGAAAACATTTGTTTTCGTTTTACTGTTAATGTTTTCAGGTCGCACGCCTACATGACAATGCCCGGTTAATCCAATGATCGATATTCGGGTAGACGTTTGAGTTAGCCAATCGATTCCATGCATAAACAGGTGGGTAAGTCAGCACACATTTTGTATTTTCTGAGATCGTATGCGTTTTTTTTTGTTAAGTGCCATCGTATGTCATCTGCTCGCCCACAGGCGACACGTGCTGTCAAATGCTAAGTTAATATAAGAATAATAATAATAATAATAATAATAGAAATTTATATTGTGGCGGATCCGGCGTTATCCGTTTTTGAGAAGCTGAGATTATTTTGAATCTGCATTTGTTCGTATCATTGTGCCGTCGTTGAGATAAACAATTAAATGACAGAGTTCCCATTTACCTATCGACTGCCAGGAAACCTGTCGGGGTTTCAATTTTGAGTAAGGTTGAAGTAGAATCTCCTAGGCCAATTGTGTCATCCTATATTATAATAGAATTCTATATGTCATTAGTGTACGTCAGTCCAATACAAAACGATTAAGAATGGATTTGAAATAAGATTTTATTCGTCTCAGCTACGCAGCATATGTGCGCCTATACTCAATTTATATATATATATATTTTTTTTTTTACGACAGAGAATGCTCATGCAGACCAGGCCTCACAGCTAAGGTATATATATATATATATATATATATATATATATATATATATATATATATATATATATATATATATATATATATATATATATATATATATATATATATATATATATATATATATATATATTATATATATATACATATATATATATAATAGTATGAATATGCAGATATTAACGCATTTCACATGTACGATACAGGTGAGATCCAAGAAGGATTTTTATCATTGATTTACTTTCCACGGCGTCAAGGGTATTTTCACACGAGCGAACAACGTCTAGATACGCTGCATGTAGTTCTGTGACCATCCAAGGATTCTTCAACATTCAGTCAGTTATTCTGTTTGTTTCTTGTTTTCTTTAGGTTAATGTATCGCTCTTTATAGTAGCTACTGCTGATTACGCAATGACTTTATCTATTTTGACGGACCTTTTATCGACCACTGTTTACTGTTATGTGGGCCAGATCGGCATGATGGTTTCTTTAACTGTGCGGACCCTATAAAACGGCTGATAAACAGCTGGATTTTACAAATAGCATAGTAGAATACCGGTGAATATTATCAAACTCATATTTCTAAATGGGGCAATGCGTAACATGATATGATTATATCTCTACACGAAATCGCTGTCAAGTGCTTAAATGAACGGCATTCTCTAACCGACTAATTAGTAATGTATATATATTTAATCATTCTTGATTAGTAGCTATGTGTCATGCATGCTGGATTTTGAACCTGCGGCAATCTTGATACTACCTTAATAATAGGCCTATAGCAGGATACTTATGAGAACCGCGGAGTCTTGGTAACACCGAAGCTGAACTTTACCTAAATCACTCTATATGCCAAACGAGTATGTAACACATGTTGCAGCAGCACCCATGACGGTGAGACACGACGTATATATGTATCTTATTTTATAACATCGAGACAACAGCTTACATAACAATGAGCCCGTGCTCACTATTAATTACTCACTATTAATTACGGTTGTCAAGCAATTTAGCAACAGCACGAAAGACTATCTATTTAGTATTGCCTTTGATTTGCATAAATGTGACGATTTGCGAATATACATGGTGGTCGTAAAATTGTGCACCCTTCAAGCGGACTAATCGAAGTTTCGACAGCTTAGATAGCAACATTCGATGCAATCCCCTCTTTGATTTTGCTGCGGTTTCAGAGGCCGTCACATTACGGCTAATCATTTGAAGCACGGTTGGGATTCTAAGCGAAATAATGCTGGAAATCCCCCTATTAAACTTGTCAGCACCGGGCCCATTTTTTAAATCTTGAATATGTACTGAAATATCGATTTCTAAATGGACGAATTATTATTTTAATACTTGATCAAATGTTGCTTTGTCTCCCATAATTCTAATTGATTTTTAAGGTGGGACGAAATTTCACGACCGTTTAATGTAAGGTGAAATACATAGAATAGCTGACGGTTCAAACTGATTTAATTACAGAAACCTTCGGGTCGGTGTGAGTTGAAATTCTTTATTTAATCACATTATTTAATGATTGGGTACATGTGCCGCCGCTCGAGACTCGAACTTGCCGTCTCTGTCTTTTTTTACAACCAGAGACTTTGCTGTTCAAGCCACTGCGCGCACGGGCAGTGTCTTTAAGGACGAGCAGTCCCCACGGGGGCACAGTCGGCCTCTGAACTGTGGCTGATGATAGCTATCATGACCATGATGACATTGAGGCGTTACATTAATGATAAAAATGAATAGAGATACTGGCATACAGCTGGCCCACGCCTGCTGCAGCACGTAAAGTAAGAAGTTTGTTGGTCTATTAAACGAAGTGGAATATTTTCAATGTTTAAGTTCTTGTCGGTGTGAGTTAACAACTGTTTTCTCTTTTCAGAACGGCCAGGTAACCAAGAAGATTATCAACCTCAACACGTTACTTTGACGAATTGCACGAACAAAATGATATTTGATTTAATTTATTCTTTTTTCCAATAAATGTGCACTCCTCTGTTTTTTCGAGAGTGTCTCAGCGGGGCTCTCTCACCTTAGTAAATGTATGTGTAGAAATTATAAAAATTAAAACACTTATAGGTTAAATGATCAGACTGAGCCGTAACGCGTATATTTATCACTCGTTGGCTCTCGTTTATTTACAAAGTGGTTTTGACGAGTCGGTGCATGCCCCACAAAACACTACACTAAATCCCTTCGATACTAGAAATATTAACTTGTACATTGTAATATATATACGTCGAGCAGAGATTTCACTAGATTGACTATTTCCATATAAATGCCTTGATGCGTCTAACGATTTTTGCGCACACGGCTACCACCAGCCGTCACTATGCCAGCCTCCGTGGCCACTGTCGTGCCATCCATGGTCCCAGCCCTTCTCCCAACCATGATCCCAGCCCTTCTCCCAACCATGGTCCCAACCGCCATGTGACACTTTCACATGATGCACTCTGTAAATAAAATTTTATCATGTGAGCTCTTTTAAAGCAGGGCGACAGAAATTATTGGGGCAAAATTCTGTATATAGAATATAAACATATAAGTTGTATGGAGGCTGCTTGCCGCTTATTATTACTTCGTGCGCTGATAGGGCCGTTAATTAAATAGTTAGCCAGATAATTTCTTCGTGATAGACAAGCGTGGGCAATATCCCGTGTATACATCTATATGGCTGATATGGCAGATAAACTATTCAGCTTCGGGACCAATGAGTTTGATATGATGAATGTTTGAACCATTTTTGTTGAGGGCAGCTTTATGCATTGTTAGGTTCGTTGATACTTACGGCTCATGGTGGACATGCTTGACATGGTAGACTCTGCAAGAGGAGAATATGCGATATTGTAACCATGCTAATAAGATATGAAGCATACAGTTGCATCTGATACACTCGTTGGAAGTTGTGAAGACTGCCCGTGTTTCCATTATCATCTTATTCGCTAGGACCATATGAATGAATCGATTTGCAAAAGCAACACCTGTAGTAGTGGCACCTCAGGATAAAACGTAAATATCGCCCTAGTAAAGATAGCTCAGCTGATATATCATCTATCTCGCCGTCTGATAACAATGCCATGAAAATGCGGTGTGATCAACTCACGGATGATGATGGTGATGTTTAACATGGTGATAATGGCATGGTTCAGGATGTTTGTGGTGCTTGGCAAGAAGTGCCCCCGCTAGACCCCCGGCACCCGCCGCGCCTCCGGCCACCAACGCGAGTGGTCCAAGAATCTTGAGACCTTTTTTCAAAAGACCAGCCTCCGCCTTCTCGGTTGCCGATGACAACACATACAACAATAATATACCAATCGCGGAAGCTGACCACACCTTCATCCTGCAAAGGAGATGTATTGTTCTGTTCCGTTAGGTAAGTTACCCTTGACATATATGTATATCTATATAAAAAAAAAAATATATATATATATAAATGCCCACCGACACCCATGGAAACATTGGCATTCACGCAACATAGTATATTGCATAACAAACTTATGTAACCGATCGCCTAAAAGCAAGACGTCTGACAGAAGTGTGGCAGGGGACATCTTTTGTGTAAAGTGTCATAATTCGAGAAGGGAAAAGAACACAGCCTCGAGCCGAACCACTTTTCGAAGCTTCATACACTGGACTAGTTAGTTGAAGCCGGGCTTCGTAAGACGGACCCCCAAAATGCAAATGTGCAACGGTCGGGATCAAACCCACCGAAGCAATGCTAAAAATCAGTACCGTGGACGTTCAATGTCAGCCTGAAAACCTTAGTATTCCTTAGTTGAATTGTGCTATTTCGTTTACCTTCTCGGCGAGTTCGCGCTGTTCACTTTATCCAATCACAATCATATATGCGATCATATATATATCACATACGCGACATCTGACTGTACTCATTCATCTGTTTTTGTAGCGGACGAAGCTCATGTATTTAAGTGTTTTGGACAACTCGGGTGTGGAAAGGCGAAGTGCCAAAATGTGTTGAACCCCTTGCTCAGGGTTCTGTAAAAAGGGAGGCAGGCGTTGATGTTGTTTGATGGCAAAGTGGAGTGGGTAAACTATATCACTGCTCCAAATATAATATCTGTACAACTGGACGACAACAACAGAATAATTTGTAATCTATTATCCATTAACCCGAAGGTCTACTCCCTCTCTCTTATACACACATGTATACATATATATATATATATATCGACGCTTCAACCCCATCGCACAAATGCGCAGTGGCAGTAGCAGCGATATTTCGCTAATGATTAAAAATGATAATCGTAATAATAATAATAATAATAGATATTATCATTGCCACAGGTTTTAGTACCGCTACTACATAACAGTGCGGCTACCTTCCGTAATCGGCCATTACCAGCATTGCTAGTGCTTAGCATTGGCCCGTTCATCGTTCTGGTGGTGTCGGTAATGAAGTCCACTCTGAAGAATATCACTCGGCCTACCCCCTGAACCACCTATTTTACACGAAGTGTTATTACCCGAGAGTGCGGGGCCGGTCACGTGAAGCCACCGCCCGCTTTGTCCCTCTGTCTATGAGAACGCCCGCCGCGACATTTGCGACTGTTGTTTTGCCGCTTACGGCAGTAATTTCGCTGGGACGCTGTGGGGCCGACGTGGCACCGTTGCTGCTGACGTTACCGTCACAGCCGCTATACAGGATGTCGCCAGTGGCGATTCTCATTTATCAATTGTTGATCAATGCTATATAAATATAATATGGACAGTGTGTCAAGATACCAATGACGAGCGTTGCTGCCAGCAGCAGCAGCCAGCCCCAGCCACGTTGGCATCGTGCAGACACCCGTGGAGGACCCGTGCTCACCGCGCCATTCAGATATTTCTGGGATGGTGCACCAGTAGCAATACCCGTAGTAGTACTAGTATTATGTCGCTTCTGTATTCGCAGTGTCGTACAGCCATCGGCGTACACCACCGCTCGTGGGCTTGCTCACACGTCAACTACCAGCACAGCTGTTGTTAAACAGGCTGCCGAACGCATGCTGGCGTTCGTGTGCGGCGTTCTGTCACGGTGCTGCGCAGTCTTTCGTGGTCGCTAGGTCGCTTTTGCCCGCTCGTGAGCAGTTACGGCCGCTGTTGGTAAGCGAGGAACGACCAGCTGAATAAACATCGTCAACACAGGAAGAAAGTTAGGGAGTTAACGGCAGCGATATCAGCGTAAATGCATAGTGAGAGAGTGCTGTCGAAAGTCGACGAACGGCACAGAGCGAACACGGCACAGAGCGGACCCTTGATCATCCTTAACTGTCCGTGTAACTCTGCTGGCAGCATTTTCGCTTTTGACGTTGTTGCTGTTTTCTCCGTTATTGTTGTTGATGTCACGGTTGTCGATAAAACAAGACAGCTATCCCGGTGGCAATGTCGTTGTTATTCGAGCTGTTACGGCTGGTAATTGGACTGGTGCACAGACGTAACGCGCAGCCAGGCAGACAAACGCATGGAGAAAGAAGTTTACGGAGCTATGCAGTTTGTTGTTGCATATCTATAGTATTTATGCAAGGCTTGTGTAGCGATGTCTATATTGTTGTTTATGCCAACGCGGTTTGCCACTAAGTAAGCCTACCAAGCGTAGTACTGTGCCGACTTAGCTTGGCTGGGGTGATCAGGTGGCGAGACGAGGGTTCGAGGTTAATCTCAAGCGATCATTAATTTGATTACTGTGTGTAGTTATTATTATTATTAATTATTATTGTTCTTCTTGTACTACAAAACGACTTACAATTTACGACTTACTCGGAGGAATGGATCACTCGACGTAAATTTCATCTGTTCACCGTAAGCTGCCAATCGAAATTTCAGTCTACAGCTGAGATATGACAGTGCGCTTGTAGGCTTTGCAACAAACGTCTGCAATCCGTCGTAAGCAGGGAACATCAATTTCAAGAAATGCCAGTAATATCCTACCAGAGGAATAGGGTACAGGCACCGTTCGATTCGACGTAGATGACTAGCATAGGAGGTCTTAACATAACCAATCTTACGAAATACATAATCAATTACTTAGTAAATTGGCATAATTCGTTAGCGAATGACTGATTGGAACTGAAACGCGAATTAGTACATTGGGCCTCCTAGACGTCGTACGTAATCGATCAGAATCCGCAATCGATCTGGGCAATCGGAAGAAACAAAAGCCTTGTGATTAAACGTTAATCATCAACTCGATGATCACATATTAATGGCTATTATATCTGCAGTATTGTATCCGCGTTTCGATGTGCCTCGAGGCTGATAATCTATTCCGCGAGATACAAAGTTGAAGTCATCAATTCTAATGAGCCCGCATGCAACATGGTCCAGGGTAGATCGTGGCACTTCTCTTCTTGATCAGCACTAACTGAATATTGTCCATCTCTGTTGTCCTTCGAGTCTGTTGTATGTCAATAATCACGCAAACAGGAGCTTGTTCCTTTAAACGCACAGGAGTCACTAAAATGAGCTAGAAAGGATACAGATCAATTTGAAGAACTATTCGTTATATAATGCAATCACACTGTCCTGAAAATTGGTAAATTTTTTTTGGGAAAAAAAATGAAGGTAACAACGACTGAAAAAGTAATCTTCGTAACCAAACATCATAATCGTTCACACAACAATATAATTTTGATTACACCTATGCAGTTCCTTTAATAAATCAATAAACCCTTACCTTACCTCATTATGCAGCTCTTTACATGCGCTGAGCTACTTCTCTCTAGGAGCTGTTAACTGCATCTTGGTGTATTGTCAAATAAGCACACCAATAAAAATGTCGCTCATGGGACGTCTTATAATGAGATAACCCTAGACTTAGCGCTGTAGGCATAAACGTATAAATTTCACTATGAAGATGCGTGTGTTGAATTTAAACGTAACAGATGAAGCTTCAGAAAGCGTCACTTCCTGTACGGGCCATGTAAAAATAGCCCTAATTTCTACTAAACCCTGTTTTCAGAGAAGCGCATATCCCTTCCTTTGCGAGATCTCGGGTGTATTCGTTCGCCAAAATTACTATTTTATTACTACTAGCACAAGGCAGAACACACAGGCGTGGAAAGCGTTTGCAGCGTCAGATCAGTGAGAGTGTCTATAATCAATAATTATAATTAATAACGAATTAACTAACCAATAATATTATTAATAATATTATAAATAGCGCAATAGTTAACTGCGCTCTCTTATCAAGTGATTTGAGCCGAAACTACTTTGTATGTGGCACTAGGCCGACTAGCTCAGTCGATTAGAGCGTCGTGCTAATAACGCGAAGGTCGTAGGTTCGATCCCTGCTTGGGCCGCTTGGTTTTTTTCACAGCACCCGTCGATTTCTTGACTCATGTGGAGATTTGAGCAAAGTGGATAATTTGATATCGTATATGCATAATTAGAGCTTAAGATATTCAACATTCACGATGACTATCGAATCTGGGAGATACCGAACACACGTGTTTCCATTCGGTCACGTACCCATTGGTATGGTTGAGTTACCAGTACTGGCTAGAGGCCAAGGCTGGTACGCTGTGAGTGTTAATCGTTGGCTGGTAATTTAGGGAGACGAGATGGGCGGCGATGCCGGAATGACGAATCAATGTACGTTGCTTGCTTTGGGAAGATCTGAGACTCTAAGGAGAGAGTACATAATAAGTGGGTTAAGATGACGTGGAATCAAGTAAATTTATGAGGGCTGTGGCCCTTATAGGTCCTCGTAATAATACCCAAAGGTTAAGAGCCAAGGCCTACTAGACTCATAGGGGAACAGCTGAGAATAAGCTCGCAAATGTCAGGATCAATATACGTGAACATGATCTAAACATTCGTCAACATGTCGATACTTGATATGTAGCCGATACTGCGACATGAGCTGATGATTGCACTTATGATACTAATATTTCTATATGTCTTTAAATTGAGCCTGTTTCATTTCGGGAAATATGAATGAAATAGTGCGGTAGCTGGTCCTATACGTCGACTATTCCACGTCGTGCTCTGGCCTTTTTCGGCCAGAAAAAAGCTTTTTTTCGCCTTTGTCTCACAGTGTTTGTCTATGGGTTTCATTTTGGAACTAGTCATTTTTAAATTATCAAATCTAGTGTCATAATTATCATCTTCTGCGCTATCTGTTCTTCGCACACTAAAAAAGATAAATGCAGGCATACAATAATGTCACTAGCATCTTTGCCAACGGACGCCTGCCTCACACATTTTCACCTGCAAAGCTTTTTTGGGATTTGGATTTGAACTCGATATACCGCAGTGATAGTCATCGACGTCACTACCACGCCATCTCCAATAGCAGGTTACCACGTCCGGCATGGTCTAGTGGCTAGGATACGTGGCTCTCACCCACGAGGCCCGGGTTCGATTCCCGGTGTCGGAATTGTAGGTTCCATGGTGTAATGGTTAGCACTCTGGACTCTGAATCCAGCGATCCGAGTTCAAATCTCGGTGGAACCTTCAATGTTTTGTTTAGCTGATCTCAACATACTGTATAGGTACTCAGATCGGATAGCCAACCAGATATTCTGTGAGCAAAATTCTGTGTGATACTAAAAACAATTGAAGCGCACGAGAACGCAACGAAAAATATATTTTCAGTTGGATACAGAATATTCGACTCGGTATCATGCGAAGTACGCACGATATCTCAAAGGATATTAGATCCCTCGTGTGTTCTAACCTGTCGTGGCGTGGACTGACTTAGGACATTATTGAGATTTAAAGATCATAAATATTGATCGGCGGCTTTCACACAATGGCATTTAGACCTGGAAAAGGTTGCTCGACTCAATACAACACGGCCTAAATCACCACAAGAATCTGATGGCGGTTGAAGGTGAAAATATATTTAGCAATTACCAGGGCCAATTGAGTAGAGCCTGGTGCAAGCTAATCACGTGCATGTCATCTAAAAACGATTCTTATTCTTTAAGACTAATAGATCAATGCGGTGTGAGAATCTGGAATAAATTGTCGCTGACTGATTGACATTGAGACAAATCTGCGAAGATAAAAAACTTCGAAGGTTCCACCGAGATTTGAACTCGGATCGCTGGATTCAGAGTCCAGAGTGCTAACCATTACACCATGGAACCTTGAATTCCGACACCGGGAATCGAACCCGGGCCTCGTGGGTGAGAGCCACGTATCCTAGCCACTAGACCATGCCGGACCTGCGCGATACACCAAACCTCTTCGATGCCATGTACATTGCGTAGATTGGTGGTGTTGAGGCAATATACTTGTACACACATAGATGCATTCATCATACTTCGCGCAACTGAGCGACTTTTGTACTTACACTGTGTTGGGCATTCGTCCGTTATTAGCTCTAGATACTCAACGTTACGCGGGCAGAGATTCGATAGATCAGCAATACAGTTTAACGACATTTATGTAACGCAATGTTTTAACTTCTGCCAGACGCACATGCTTGCTGAACAAAAACAATCTAATCAATTTGTATTCTTATTATTATTAATGTCATCATAGGAAAAAAAGCAACGCTCGAAATGTCATTAATAGCATGGTAATGTTTATTTACAGCGAGTTCAGTTGTTAATGCTTCCACTTTGATCCGTGTAAGCACCATTTGATTAGTCATATTTAATAATGTGTTTACTCACTCACGCACGCAGCCACTTTTCTTGCAACACAGACCCATCCAACAAATACATCCATCTAACTAAAATTGAGATTGTATGGCAAATTTGACAACTATAAGTATGCATATATATATATATATATATACACATAGAATTGAGATAGCTCTCCCAACAGCTTGTATTTATATATTTATATATATATATGTATATATACAAGCTGTTGGGGGAGCTATCTCTTTACTGCTCGTTCTGTTGGCACTCCCTCCTCACCAATTCAAACACTGTGCCGTGGACACTATTATGGTTGCCATATACAATAGCAATCACTTAGTACAGCACACACTGCTCGAGGCGCATTGATCTCTGCGTATTTCTCTAGCTGGCCAACTATTCCACTGGTTTCGTCAAGTCGTCGGTAAGACGCGGACATCTTCCAGCGGAATGGCCTTCTATTGTTGTCGAGCAACGATATCAAATGCGATCGATGACAGCTGATCAGCAGTTCGATCCGTTGGAGAAAGTGTTACACTCGTCTAGATGAGCAGAAACAAACGTCAGCATCTGTCTATTGCCGCTCCGAGTTCGCCACCATCCTCTTGCCGTTTCATCTACGCCAACGAGTGTACAACGGTTTGTGCATGTGGTAACAGCGCTCTCACTCTCAATCTCTCCACAGCCACGTCTGGTGGGCAGATCGATCTACCTATTCCGTAGGGTACCATCTACCACCAGCCTCCGTGACCTCCGTCAAGCTCGAATCCGCCGTGCCATCCTCCGTCAATATCTCCGTGCCAACCGTCATCATGCCAGCCGTGATCGACGTGCTTCTCAATCACCTTCACGTGGTGGATTCTACACAGAAAATATGGGGCAGGGGAAATGAATGGAAAGCGCATGTAGATTTGGAAGTTAAAATAAATAAACTATGACCTTGTCATTACGTTAATAACTGCCTGCTTTCCGAGCTAAATACAAATCTTTCCTAAGGAAGATTTTTTTACATATTAATATATATATATATATATATCAAATGTACTTGATGCATACGTACATACAAATGGAGAAACAATAGGATACACAACAGTGAAAACGTGTTTTGAGAAAGGTAGGAAAAACATCCACAGTGCAAATTAATTAATAGGTACTACATGGTCGTTGTAGAGAATACGCGTGCCAAATTGCAACAACGCTGGATAGATATTGTTGATGGCGCTAATTGTTTCTTAAAACACGTTCTGCTAATCTGAGATGAATCGGCATTAATACAACGAGTTAACAAAACAATGTTGACAGCATTTTCTGCACACACGAAATAGAGAGAGCAACGAATATATATATATATATATCTCCCCGGTAGAAACTTACGGCTCATGATGAACATATTTAACGTGATGGATCCTGAAAGCAAATGAAATAATGAAGGAATAATGCCAACGAGTTAATCTAGTTATAATAATCTCATACTAATCATCGCTATCAACTCTAATTGAGAGTACACCACCAAAATCTATTCGTGTTCAGAGGTTAGATGATACACATCGACTCACACACACTTATATAATACACCGACGAATCGAAGGTAGTACACAGTGTAGTCTTTAGATATGTAGCGGTGTGTGGATGCAAGTTTTTTGTTTTGTTTACAAGTTCACAAACATCATTGCGTACTCCATTAGCAGCTCGGCAGCAGCAGTAACTGCCAAAGAAATATAGGATCGTTTTATGCATTACAACTTTTAATGATTATAAATATTAACAGTTAGGTGTACGTAGCGGAATTGTATAATATGCAAGATGAATAGCAGCTAAGAAGCAAACCAATGATCTGTGAGTGTCACTTACGGGTGGTAGTGTATATGTTTGACATGGTGATGAACAGGATGATGCTTATGGCGAGATCCCAATAGGGCGCCAGCCAGGCCACCGGCGCCAGCGGCTCCTCCGATGATCGCCAGGGGAGCAAGTATCTTAAGGCCCTTCTTGAGGCCCAATGCATCCGTGTGAGGTGTTAACGACATCAAACACAGCGATCCCAGCAACAGAAAGGCGACTGGCGACAACGGCCTCATCGTGGCTGAAATGCAAAAGGAGCAATGTTCAGTTACTCTGACATGGACGATGTTCATTTGAACCAATGACAATAATGCAAAGGCATTTAAGCATTACATCAATGAGAGTTGCTCCGTTATTACATAACCTCACAGAATAGCCGTAGGATAGTGTTAGGCATTGACATCGAAGATGACAAACAGAAATAAATATATCGTTTCCTGCATCTGACTGATTTAGTATTGTATCAACGATACGAGCAGCGATACGATGCACAATTGGGTACATTGCATCTCTGGTGATCTGCACCGACATAAATACATACACACACACACAGACGCACACGGAGCAAGGCTTCGCTGCTAGCACTTCAAACGCCCAGCCAATCTGTCTGACGTAACGCTGTTCCGAAGTATCTACTAATCTATGTCCTCTACGTATTGTGACTCAGCGTACGTATGTGCTACGAGGTCGCTTTGGCTCGACGTTGTTGTCCGCTTCTTGCACAAACAGGAGCAGGAACAGTGGTTCTGGTGGCGTCGTCGTTGTTGTGAATCAATAGTGTCGGCGTGGTGTTCGAGCTCCTGCCAATGTTCAGGATCTATTTAAACTACTGAGCAACAAAAGTGTGGCGAGGGCAGAATTGACCAAAAGCGAAAATGAAAGTTCTCGTAAATAACAACAGCAACGTAAATAGTCATTACGGCGGCGGCGGCGGTGGCGGCAGCAACAGAAACGGTAGCATGGGGCAACCGTGTCAGAAGTGGGGCTCTGGGCTATGTGCCTCTCCCATCCCCTGACGATGTCCGTTGTCCGTCAATCCCTCTAGTTCCCTGTTGCTAATATCTACGCCCGTTACTCGACCGCAGAGCCGCTGGTGGCAGCGACGGCGGCGGCGGCGCCGGCGGCGACAACGAATACAGAAAAGAGCAGTGCCACAGTGGGCCCAACAGCAGCAGAAAGCTATGCAGCGCTTCGTCCAACCACATGACACGTTAAGCTGTATGCGCGTGTGTGTGTGTGTGTGTGCTCTATCTGTCGTGGTGACCATCAGGGCGGGACAGAGGGCAAAGCGGCGCAACCCAGAATCGCAAAGAAATGCGCCATGCTATATTATCAATACATAACATGGACACAGGGTAAATTGATATTTGCTACGATCGGTGACCGCCGGCTATCGGCGGTCGGATTGCGCAATCTGGACACAAGAACGCTATTATTAGAAACGGATTGCGTGTCCCAGAGAAAAGAAGAAAATAACTGGTATACATTGTATCGCCTGGACTGCAGTTTCACATTGGCACACACACACACACACACAGACATTAGTCAGTGGGCAGCCGCAAAAGTGGAGACTGCAAAGAGATGAAAAAGGAAAAGAAAATAGAGAAAATGTGAATGTGGGCTGGACCTGCAGTTGCTTCGAAGGGTGGCTTTTTCACCTTTGTTTCCTTGAAAGTTTTCGGATTCCGGAACTCGAGTGAAATAGCTTTCCCCGGGAGAGCTGAGGTAAGTTGAAGGTTGGCAACGGAGTTCCTCGCGTGAAACTGAAGTCTTCATTTATAATTATTGTTGGCAATTTGTTGATAATAATAGGAAGATGCTGTATAGTATGTGGTACGATGATTTTACAAGGCAATAGCATTCTTCTCAAGTTCTCGAAAAAAAAACATGTACATATTACAATTATTGCACTAATCCACAGTCTATATGTGTGTATATATATATATATATATATATATATATACTTAAAGAGAGTGCTCTCATTATCAATCTCAACCAAGAGCTTCTAGAAGACAGCTGCCGCTGTTGTGAACAGTTTACGCAGTCGCAGTGCACAAGCGGCCCACTAGCTCAGTCGGTTAGAGCGTCGTGCTAATAACGCGAAGGTCGTAGGTTCGATCCCTGCGTGGGCCAGTTAGTTTTTTTCACAGCACCCGTCGATTTCTTGTGTCATGACTGAGATTTGAGCAAAATGGATCCTTTGATATCGCATATGTATATCTAAAGCTAAATATATTCAACACTCACGATGACTATCGAATCTTGGAGATATCGAACACACGTGTTTCCATTCGGTGCAAAAACTTTCGATATAGAAAACCTTAGGGCTATAAGATGCAGAGGATATGATGCCAGCCCTCGTTGCCTTTGGTTGGTAAGTTACGACCCAATTCTTAAGTAATCGTTAGCCCACTTGTAGGGATAAGATATCTGTATTTCGTTATCGATCGATAGTTAACAACAGCCTGGAAAACACAAAATGACCATAATATATTGACTCAACAATTAGCCGGTTCGATTTCTCTCTCTCTCAACCTCAGTGCCTAGGCAATACTTTGCGACTTGATCTGTTCAAATAGTCGATCACATGCTTCGCGAATATGTTTGCATTTCGTTCACTAAAAGCCGCAGACATTACACGGAACGTGATGCACTGTTTGCCTAGTGTCTGACCAGATGTCGAGGCCCACTAGCTCAGTCGGTTAGAGCGTCGTGCTAATAACGCGAAGGTCGTAGGTTCGATCCCTGCGTGGGCCACGTGTCTTTTATGGGTTAACTTGCTAGCTTGTCTCAAGATAGCGTTAATCAATTATTGTTATTTGTCGTATTCAACGATTGTAGAGGTGTCATTGCTGGTTAGGTAGGCGGCACATCGCCGGTGGATGTGCGTAGATCTGTAAAATGATGGTAGGATTTCTACTAAAAAAATATATAAATATATATGCATACATACATATACATGCGCCGTATATAGCGGTGGTGAGGAATGCCGAGACATAAATAATATTCTGTACTTCAAAGAAATTATGTGGAGCGTTATGTTGCATTTTGTTATGTAATCGTTATCCAACGATTTAACCTATGTTAATAGCATTATGTCAAAGATTAAAGTAAAAACCGCAAAAACCTATTTATGTGATTATTTATATGATGATCGCAAGGATGGGACCTCGTTGTAAGTTACGAGAACAAAGTGTCTCACATCTGAAGCAAAATGGTGAGAACATTTCGAATTTTTTTTTTACCTTATAACCGCGTACAATATAAATGCCCTGATTTTAAGTAGTTGAAGCTGTATTCATTGACGTGCTGTTAACCGGTAAAGGATTTTTTTAAATACACTGTATTTTTGTTTGCTAGAAATTGTACTATTTTAATAGGTAAAAGGCATAAGCTAGTGATTACTTTCATTATAAAAACGGGATAATTCACTGCTGTATTAGCCGTTGAGGTATCGCTGCCATCTCGCTGCTCGCAGCCGCGGCATTTGGTAAATAGGATTAACTAAATCGAAAATAAAACTGAACCATTAAAGCGCGGGCAAAAAATATATTGAGGTTTTGCAACATCACGTGCGACTTGTAGATAGATAACTATCTTTGTAACAGCAGGACATACAACGACTGTAAATTGAAATAATGACATCACAATGATGTGAACTCGTTGTGCGTTACCAGGGCTCGAAGTGCCACATAAGCTGAATGATTAGTTTCAAGGTATCTCTCACAAAAGTGTCGTTATAATCGTTGCTGCTTCATTGATATTCTACTTGCTTTAAGATCCGGTAAATATTTTGTAAAATACGCGGTACTTTTTTTACTGTGGAAAAAGCCACCATGTAAACATTTAGCTACTGCATACGGTAATGCGTGCAGACGTGAATGAGATATGAGGTGACAACTTCGTTCTCTTGTGGCCATCCCTGGCCACACTTGATAGAGTGTCTAACTAAGGTAGCATTAAAAAAACAAAAAAATATATTTATATATATATATGAGTCTGTTTAGAGACTACTGAAATGTCTGCTAATTGATGCTATCCCCGAGCACAACTGCTCATGAAATACTACTGTTCGTTGATTGAAACCAGCGCCACGACTGGTGCGGCGATCGTCCGATAGCAGGTAGCCCTCGAAGTGAAAACGTTTATAAATGGTAAAAAGCAAAAATAGTCGTTCTTGTTTTCTGTCAGTAAAATAGTCTTCACACATTCGCGATGTTATTTCAATTTTATCCTTGTGCGCCGCCAATCCCTTTTCTGTTACGGAGTATGCCTCGGGCTTCATTCACAGGATAAATAAATCCGCTGCGGACCCATTCAGGAGAGTACATGTATCCTTGGAGAGAAAGCGGCGACGCCATAAATGTCTAGCGCGGACGAACGATGTGATTTTTGGCTGTGGCGCGTGTTAATTCAGAAGCGAACGGGAGGGAGGTGGTCTAATCAAAACATGATGACAGCAAATAGTACTGCAGAATACGGGGCGGTGTATTTAAGTGCGAATCAAGCAATTATAGAGCGGTGAACGGTGCTACATTTGCCTCCGTTTCAATTATGTTATACGTCTAAGAAACGAATATATATTGTGCTACTTTTTTTTTTCTTTTTCTCAAGCACAGTGGCTGCAGTGGCTATATCTCTAAGTGGGTCGTTATGACATGCCATCTTGACTTTGCAAAATAATGAACATGTGACTTCGCGGCTGGGATACAAGTCAGCTAAATCTTAACCCCGCTGGTGGCAAGGTTTCCGATATTTATTTACTCTGGGCATTAAACAGCCCCACGGAAAGATTAGCATGACGGAAACTAAACGCCAACTAGATCAAGTCACATGATGCGTGGCTGTGATGGATAGCAACGTCGTGGCGTTGCGTAATCGATCTGTTCCAGTTGTAAAACTAGTAGGACATACTTAAAAATTTACTTCAACCCTCCTCTGATGTTTTGCTGACTGTCATTATTGTTATTTTGCAAATAGGAGAATTAAGGAAAAGCCTCCGTGAATTCTGCGTGAAAATGAGTTCTGGATTTTCTTCGACGTATTCCTTCTATTTACGGTATCAGTTTCTCCGATATTGATACAATAATAATCATAACAGTATTAACAATAAGAAAATCATTATTTTTTATTTTTTATTCACCACTTAACCATCATAGGTACTGCTCACTATGCCGGATCGAAGAGATGGGGCCAATTAGCGCTGAAGTCGTGTTACGTATCGCCACGGTGTCATAATCGACGGGTGGAATATTGCTGGCTTGACCACGCGGACACAGAATGCAACCGTTGCTACAGTCGCTTAATGGCATGTGACTGATTGGATCTAACATGTTACAGACAGATATTGAAGGCCGAGCACATATACGAGCAGTGTTAGGTGCGATCGACCACAGTGATACCCACGATCAGTACCGTTCGGGCCTTCAATACTGGATCGGTGACCATCTAGCGTAGTGGTCCAGAGACGGAAGTTCCCAACGGTATCGCCTGTCGACCAGCTTCAATACATAAGGACAGTTTCTAGAAAGAGATAAAGTAAGATCGAAACGTGTGTTCACGTCGTAGGGTACAAATCGCAGATCTTGTGTCGCCGAATCACGAACCCCTTTACTGTAGATATTCTTGATGTAGGGTGGTAACTTTCGCTCGCAGTCTATCGTTTCGCACCGGCACTTAGCCTCTCCAAGGTAAGGATATAAAAGTGATAGCTTTGACACTTGACGCTATATGAGGTGCTGACTTAAATGAAAACGAGCATCGTATTCGGGTAAGAGAACGTTGTCAGGAACGTAAAGGTTCATATACGATGAATGCGGTAGGCACTCCGAATTGTGTGTGGGGACAAACTCCGAATATGATTCTAGATAGCGCGGTACCGGCAAGCGGCGGTGCAAATGTCGATTGAAAGTTATTACATCTTCGCGTTTCTATTTTTTTTTATATCCAATTCGTACTCGTTAGTGGGTTAACTCTTTTTGTAATTTTTTACAGCTATTTTTTTTCACTTATAACTATAGAGCTATAACTATTGTATACCTGATCTCTCGCTGTGTGGGAGGATCTTGTTAAAACTGAAAACAACTCGATATACAGTTGTATGCATAAACTTAACGCACCCCTATATTTCAACAAATCGTTACAAAGAATACACATTTGAGGCATTTATTCAGTATCAGATTAATGTACGTGTCAAATAACATACACACCACAGAGACACGTACATTAATCTGACACTGAATAAATGCCTCAAATGTGTATTCTTTGTAACGATTTGTTGAAATATAGGGGTGCGTTAAGTTTATGCACACCACTGTATCAGAGAACCTAAGCATTGTGAAGGCTGCAGTTTCTTTAATAAATCAATAAGAACTCCTGCCTTACCTTTACATATGTTTTCACACGTAGACAATAAGCGAATGGTCTCTTTTAATACATAGTACGCTATTCTTAAGAACCAATGTTATTTATGTGATTCATTTGACGAAGTTGAACGATTATACATTGTACGATGCACCCACTGTAGGGTGATGTAGCAGAAAAAAAAACTCTATTCCCTATTGCAAACGTACGCCGACCTGGGTAAGACTACTCAACGGGAGGACGTACATGGGTGTGCATTAGTGCCTAGTATAAGAGCCATTAGGACTCGTTGTCTTGTTGTGGTGTCTGCTGGCACGCCTGAAGACGGCACTCAATTTCTTGTTTTTTTTGTACTGTTGCTTTTTCCTTACGAGGGTTATCCCGCGACATTAACACAGAACCTAATTACCTGATAATTGTTTGATTCAGTGCGGTCTCCGTAACTGATTTATGCGATGAATAAGGAAGAAAATAAACTTTCTTTTTTGTAGATTTGAAAAAACCGATCTCTAATGTCCATCGAAACTTAAATATTCAATGATGTTCGAGGCATACGTAATAAAAGCGACGCTTTCCAACTTTTGAAGTGTGTGTGTCTTTTTATTATTTTTTTTTCCAATAAGTAGTACATTAATAGTAGATCTACAAATATGTACATTATCTACACATATTATATCTGCCAGTAAGCACGATTGAACATGGAACTCGGATCAATAGGCACGGACCGACACCACTGCATTTGTCAATCGGCCCACGTCTCTGCCAAACGCGAAAAGCAAATAATGCCCTCTTTTAGAAGATAAAAGATCCCCCACGTCGTCCACTATTTGAACTTGAGCTGTTTGTCATTTTTACAGTATTGTTCAATCCCGCCAGAGCAATAGGCGTCGTCCTTTATACCTTCCTCCACAGATGCCGCGAAAGCTAATCAATTAACATACACCAACACCTTGTTACGCCTCTATTGAGGTCGATATGATTTGCCAACACACATACGTAAAAAAAAAAGAGCACGGATGCGCGTCAGCTGAAGGCATTGGGGATCGAATGAGGTCGACACGTTTTATTGTTTTAGAATATTGAACTTTTGGAGCTGTCACATCAAAGCCGTTGTGAGAACGTATAAAACGCTAAACGATGAGGTCTTAAACAAATCGTGATCTAGGTAGTAGCGACATAGGGGCGGACCTAACCTTTGATACGTTAGAGAGACCTAAAGGTTTTCGGGCTGACTCTCAGCCAACATTTAACGTCCACGGTACATCTGCTTTTAGCATTGCTTCGTAAGACGGACCCCCCTTGTTAGAGAGACCTGCTGGAGCGCGCACCCTGCCAGCTTCGAGCGTCGCCCCGCTTGCCTTGTAAGAAATAGTTAGCCATTCGCTTTCCTAACTGTCTATATGCTACTTTCACCAGTCAGTTTTCCATACATTACACAGTTTTCCATTCGAACGTGTCTGGTTCAACGCTGCAACGGTGCGAAACCGTTCTGTGTAAATCAGTTCAACACAGTCGATCTGGTGGCATTGAAACCATGACGCGCATCGGCAGTGCATCGAGCTGCGGCGAAAAGCGCATCCTGTGGCGCAACCACTTCCATAAATGTCGTCTGTAGATCATTTCTTATCGTTCATCGTGGTTAGCACACGGTGTCACGAGCTCAGTGATGAAGACGAGACTTCATTCGACCAGAATTTTGGTCGACATTTCATTGTATGACAATGACGACTCTCAGAAGCGGTCCACAGGCATTTCTGCATACGTTCGTCTGGGTAACAGCTACAATGTGAACATTGGACAGGGCATATAACCACTATTTACGATCGCGGCAATATCGCGAGCGCGCGGCAGTTTTATAATGCGTGATTGTTATCATACCCCTAAGACCTAAATGTCATTGATGTGTTTTTGTGTTGTTTCAGTTGTGTTGTTCACCCGTCCGCTGTGTGCTATGAAATTACCGAACCGTTTGTGCTGACGGCAAACGTTGAATAACGCTTACTAGAATGTTTGGATGCCGTAAACGTCGTCGCCAGAGGGAACGCCATAAACGTGGGCTAGAAAATGACCTGGGCGACGATTTTTAGCTTTATGCGATAGCGAATAAAAATACTTCTTGATCATTGACAATGCCTCAATAGCAATATACGCTGATGAACGTAATATACGCAAGAAAAATCACATATAAGCCAAGTAGAACGACGTTAACAAGCTGTTTAGCTTTGTTTGCAAACATAAAGGTCACATAAGCGATGATACTTAGATAGAGCATTTTGTGCGTTTCAAGAGATGAACCAGTTTTTTTGGAGCGCAACCTTCCGTTTTGCCCACACACGTGAGCGCTGTCTGGCCGTATTGTTGCGCAACCATAATCAGCTTTCAGGATTCTAGAGATGGAGAATTCGATAGCGGGATAACAGCTAGCGGCGTATGAGGTTTTTTCGGCTGCCGGTTTTATTTTTACAAATCTTCCATTCCACGAGTGCCATTGTCACAGGGACGGAAAGAATATCCTCGAGGGGTTGGGATTCCCTCGATGGGAAACTTGGAATCGTGAAACGCCCCTGGAACTTTGCCCACATGGTTGATAATCATGAGCAAATCAACTCGTTGAACTTGACTCTTTCCGTCACGATGAACTCACCTCGCCCGGATTTCATTCATAGATGAGCTGATCGTCGTTCCCCTGTCGAGCATCAACGAATTCATGAATTCTCTGGGGCCGCAGAGTGCGGCGTTTCCATTAGGTCAACTACGACGCCACTGCGTAAACGTATCCATTGCAATCAATATGAGGTCAAAATGAATCTATCTAATCATATACATAGAGGACGTCGTTGGGTCTCTGTTCGGTCTAGGGAAAACTGTAATGTCAGAAAAGTGGCGATAAGTAGATCTTGCATCGTATAGTTTGTACTTGGATAGTATTCTATTTTCGTGCAAATGTTCATTTTTGACTGGGGTCGCCTAATCTCGAATCTAGTCCCCCGTGCGATAGTGTGCAGTCGTAGATCTATGCGTGATTGATTTGTTTATGTGTACTCGTTATGGCTGTTTGTGTGTATTCTATTTATTTCGCGTATCGTGTGAATCCACGCCGGCTGACGGCAGCGGTCGCCTCTCATATAACGGTAGTCTCTCTCCCTCTCTCCTTGTCTCACCACCTCTCTCGCTTTTGGGAAATGTGCCTAAAAGTATGGCGACAGGACAACGATAGTAATAGCATCATTATCGACATTGGACTTATTTAATGATGCATTCCCTCCGCTGCGTATATCAAACGTGGTTTTCTAAGTCCCACGAGTAATTTAAGCGTGCGGACCAACCAGATAATGAGAACAGGGCTCTTTATATCTATAATAGTGCTCTTCGAGCACAAGCTTCGTTTTTTGCGGTTTCTCTCAATCGTTCAATCCACCTCCATGCTGGTTGATATTCGAGTCGTCACGAGAAACAATCGTAACTGTTTTTTGTTGATTTATTAACGGAATTATATAATAGTTTTACAGCGCTCAAGTTCTCTATATGTTAGGTCGCGGGACACGAACCTGCGTCGTCGAGCTATTAAAAACGGCTATTTATGTTTATAGATATAAATGTATGTAAACACGCCAAGCCTTAAATCAAGGTCTACGTTTTTCCCTTATGTAACAGCATAGTATCATCCATTTTCGCAAGACACCTTGCTCCGCTTCGGGTGAGCAGAAAACAGAACACATTATGACGTTACGCACTTTGGTTGAAAAGACGTTTACGTGGGAAAACCATTTTCTTTCTAGCCTTTCTGCTGACGTTCGCCGCTCTAGAAAGAAGCTTTCCGAGTAGGTAAACTATCATCGTACGATTGACCTTTGCTTCGATCTGAATTGAATATTTGAAGCCCGAAGGGCGCCAGCTGCCACTAAATTTCCTGCTCACGATTTGCTCAGGAGAAGCTCACAGCGTAATGTCCATACTGCTTCGACCGCCCCCCTACAGGATTATAAGCCGAGTGAAAAACGTATTTAATAGACACCGTTTTTTTTGTGCTATGCCCGACGCGCCTTCGTCCGTCAACGTCATGAGCATCATTATCACTGGGTGTTTTTCTACAAAATCAGGGTTCAGCAATGGGCGAATTTATACTCCGCTGTACATATAGCCCGCTATTTGTGGTTCAGCAGAATTTATCAAAACATCTGTAGTCGTGTACATATACCTCGCGGTTTCGGTCGACATCATGTAACAGTAACAGCAAGTATGCCAAGCCGACTCGTCTCATTGGAACAACGTCAACCTGAAGCATTCGATATTCGAACATTTGATCACAAACAAAATCGTCGACAGACGACCGGAGCGGGCAAGGTCCAGGCCAGAGATAATATATTCTGTTTTGTCATTGTCTTCTAATAGCACTGCCCACACGTGCGCTTATATTATATAACGCGCTGTAGCATCCGTGGTGGTAGCTAGTAAGCGTGCAAGTGCAACACATTGTGAAGCTGATTGACTGAGCTATCACCATCACCGGTACTACTTGCGCGCGTTACTTTCAATTGATTCTTTGGTTCCAAATGTTATTACTGCTGTTGGATTATCGGCGATGGCTGAATGCGTAGCGATTACTATGAACATATACAGATTCCGCCATTGGTTCCGCCGCCGTCGCCGCTGCCGCGATCGCCGAAATTGAATCGGATTTTCAGTGGCTTTAAACTGCACTGCTTTCATTGTGTTCGCGCAAGACGCACACGCACACACACACGCTCGTGTGCGGTTACGCGTGTCCATAAATATACAGATATTCACAAATAAATACAGATATTGCCAGAGGCACTTAAGTGAATGCTGCTTTGTCTTCTGTGAATACTAACCATTGTTCTATATCTGCTATCCGCGGTTACTGGGAGTTCGACAGTCGAAATGTGGATTTTGCGGGAACGTGCTGTAGGAACGAACACAAAACATATGCGAATGACCAAAAAGTGAAGTTGCCCTATAACGTTTCAACGAGGCGGATTGGCAGACGAGCGAGAAAACGGCTGAATCATGATGGCGTCCGTCGCCGCTGGCCGTTGCCGTCCGTAAGTGCGGCTTGTCAAAAAAAGAAATTCAAAATTGCAGTGAATTTCAAACAGAAATTCAAATATTTACCTTATCCGGGATATTATTATTATTACACAGCCACACGAACGGCTATAACGGTATTTAATACGTCTTGCCTGTTATTACACAGACAATCATCAATAGGGCATGAACAAAAACGACACAAAACAGTTCTCCACTTAGCAGATCTCAAAGATCGACGGGATGAATGGCATAGTAACAGTGTTTTACAACATCGACACAGTGGGAGGTCATTTCGGGCAATATTTTGTGCATCACCCGTTTGAAATGCGACACTTGGCTCTGTGCCGTTGACAGGATAGATCTTGTTCGAATTGCTTACGAAATGGTGATAACTCGTATTTCGGTGTGGAGCGGTCGCTGTGATGCAACAAGAAATCGAGTTACGTTGATTGGTGAAAAAGAAATGTATTAATGTATTACGTAGATTGACATCTGATACCTCTACTGGAAGGCTTAAAAATCGTGAACGTTAATTAGGTCGTAGTTGACTACAAATTATTCTAATTTTGGATCACACGGTGAAAATTAGAATAATTTGTAAATCTGTATTATAGGGCACACAACGTAGGCCAGATATTTTAACGATTAACTATTTAATATATTAGCAAATATGAATATAACTAAATTAATGAAAATATATAGCGGCCAGACTATTAGCGATTTAAACAGGCTTTTGCAAGAGCGGAAATATCATGACAACATCCCTAATGGGCATATCCGATTGGAAAACGCAATAATTTGGACATTCCTAGTTCCGGTTCTGCTGAACATCTCGGCAGTGCGGTGTGCTCTTATTTGCTACATATATATATATATATACACCCTTTTCCTCACCCACGGGGTTTGCGTTCGTCCACTTTCATGACCAGCCCGGTGTTATTATTTATTTACTGTTCATTAGTGGCACATACCAGATCATTCACCCGTTCACTTGACCCAGCGTGCCATAAGCTGTACTTCATGGGTCAGCATGTCCCGAGTCTGCTAGATCCTAACCCAGCCTTCGTCGAGTGGTAATCGGGGCTCAGATTTTCCCGATACATATATATATATATATATATATATATATGTTATAGATCTGGGGTTCATATCGTTCCATTATGGTGTGTATTGCTTGCGTTGCTAGAAGCTAGATCGTCGTATCCACGCAGGTCGATTGCAAGGTTGCACGAAGCTTTACTGCTAACAGATCTAATTACTAAATACATATACTTTTGTATAGGTTTGCATCTCGATATATGATGACTTTGCTTACGCTGACCACCTGCCAATCATCAATCACACAGTGACGTTCCATTCACCGCATCGAAAGTCCAACCACAAAGGAGATCACCTGTTCATCCGTGTTCAAACATCAGAGGTGCGTGCTTCCACTATGCCAACATGAAACATCTCGCTGTGCCGCATCGTCCTGTCCGCCGAGTCCCGGCTGGCGCACTGACCTTCATCAGTGTATAATACATCAGCGCTTTTCGGTGTTTCGATCCCCCACGCCTATTCGCCCGTGTCCCTTTGCGTCTACTCTCTGCTGAGTTCCTCGCATCGACTGCTCTCGCGGCTGTTCAGCCATTGACAGGGGAGTGAAACAGCAATGCAACACGTATTGAGGATCGATGTCAGTCGGTTGTCGGCTTTTGGTACAACTGTTGACGGCGCTATCCGCTACGGGGGAGGGGGTATTACGATTATTGGACGTTCAGACCCCGGAGTATATACGTGGCTTGCTACCGCTTCACTTTCGCCCCGACTGGCGAGCGGCTTCTGTGCTCGTGCGGCTCGTAGAGTTTGACGGCGACGATAACCGAACGCGTAGTGTCGGTATATGCCTGAGTTGCAGACGGCCCCACGTCGCGTTCGTGGATTGTGGGTTTTGGTGCCGGTTTCAGCATTCCTCCCGCTGGCCTTCTCCGTGATCCATTTTCACCCATACGTCGGTGATGGTTGCACCGACAAGGTAGACAGAGACGCCTTCCCCGCCCCGGCATCTAATGGGTCAGCGGCGCGTAATTGACATGGGCCACGGGGGTCGTTCCGTGTCGTTGGGGAATCGCATGAAATGCGGGTCTCGGGTGCACTATGGTAGGAGTAATATGCTGGCCCGGATGGAAGGGGTACCCTAGCCAACGCCTGAGAGTGTAGTCGGTATGCGCGAAAGGGAGAGGATCCATCCGTCCGTCTACAGCAGAGTTGCCGGAACAGCCCGCCGGTCTGCTTTGCTGAGCTGTGATGCTCGCTTGTCTTTTGCCCTAACGTCCGGCCGGCTATGTGGGGTAGGTGACCTGTAGTCGGGGATTTCGTGTCTAGGACAGGCCGTAGGATACTGAGTGCAGCGAACATACATTTATAGGTACATCTATCTATCTGTCTGTCTCCCTCTCGGTCAATCCATTCTGCCCAATGGCTCCTCCGTTCGCTATGAGGAGGTGTCGGCGGATCAGGCTGTACTTACCAAGCTACCTTGGAGTCCTAGCAGCGTTCTTTGCCTGACACCTTCTACTCTCCCCTTTGCCCCCTCTTCCGACCCCCTTCCACGTTCATCTGCCCCTTCGCCTGCTCTCTAGACGACTGAACACGGCCCGGCTCGCGTCCGGCGGAGGTGGTCAGTTGCTTACCACGCCTAGTTAGCTAGGAGGAGAGAGAGAGAGGGAGAGAGAGAGAAAGAGCTTAACGCAACGGGCAGTCCAGCAGGGTCCACCGCTTACACATATCCCGCTATCCCCGACAGCTACTCCCTATCCCAAGCATTCGTGCAAAGGCGGGCAGGTAGGCAGGCCACGATTCGTGATGTCCACTGATGTCGGCCATGCCTGCTGACGGCTATGCCGATGCGATCCCTGCTCTGCCTCTAGCAGACATGGTAGACTACTTAGCGGGCCCACGCTGGAGAGTGAATTGGGGGGGGGGGGCGAGGGTGGGCAGGACGACGTTCATAGATGGCCGTCGTGGCCTGCAGGTGTCCGACCTGGTCGAAGGCCAGTACCACGTAGCCATAGCGTGGTATGGCATAGCATGGCCCAACTCAGCTAACGCCAGCCCTTAACGCAGGCCCACTGTTTGATGATGTTCCCGCCCGCTGACCGCTCCCTTAGCCTGAGCGAGCTGTGTACGTAATCGGCAGTTCTAGGTAGTAGTGGTAGTAGTGGCAGGGTTAGGTTCATGCCGCAGCAACCCTTTGATGGATCTCGTGTGAAAGGCCACGTCGGTCAGTGTCGGTCGAGCAATTGGCCGAAAGAGGGGGTCCAGGGCTAGAGGCCATCGCTGTAGTCCGCCACCACCGCCCACTCCGAACCTAACCGAAAGGCCGACCAAGCGGCTGCCGTGCAAAGAGCAGGCAAAGTGTAAGCCATGATGGTGATGGTGCTGCTGATGCTGATGACGATGACTGCTCGCCTGTTCTGCCCGATGGTTGGCCAGCGAGACGGGACTAGCAGCGGCCGGTTGACATGAACGAAGGAGACTGGATATGATAGGGAGATGAGGGGGTGGCGGAGGAGGAGGCCATTTAGCTGAGCCAGCTGATTCCGTCTGGTGCCGCATAGAAGCGAAGAGGCCGATAGTGGCGGTTGCAATCGAGCCGGCGCACCGTGCTGACGCTGACTAATCATAGGGCGAAGGCGAGCCGCGGAACTCCCCACTGGCCCACAAAGGATCAGAGAGGTCAGGCGGACGATGTCTGCGCAACTCAACAAGTTTTTCTCCGGATCTTAAGCAGGATCGAACGATCGAATACGATGGAGATGATGCCACTGCTGGTACTTCTGCCAGCCGATCTATCCGATGTTTCGCTGGATGCTTCTCGGTTGTACGGTGGTATAGTTCGTTAGTAGGGTTTAGACTAGCATTGTTGTTCTCTATCGATGGCGCCCTTGTCCGCTAAGTTCCGTTGTTAGTTTGATACATAAGAATCTCTGGAAAACTGCGAACTTCCTCGAGGGGGTCTACCACAGGTTGATCCGGGCCACCGGGGACAAGCGCGCTGGCTCTTTCCTCCTGCAGCGCCTGTCCCTCGCCGTGCAGAGAGGCAATGCCATCGCCTTCCTCGGGACATTGTCGTCCTCACCCCCCCCCCCCATAATCCCTAGAAATACCGACCTACCGTATGTTTGAATAAACGATTCTATCTATTCATCTCTGGAAAATAATAATAGTAATCATAATGGCAATAGGACGAACACTGACTGGCAGAGGAGCAGGTCATACAATGAATGTTGACAGCATATGGTGTTGCCGATGACGGTATCGTCGTTACAGTAACATGCTGCAATATCTACCTTGAATTTGTCGTTGTTGTAGGATTGAGGTTCCATTCATCGAGATTGCGAGAGAAATATGGTAAATACAGTGAAGCGATGACTCGTATGAAATAATTTAGGCTACAAATTTTCGAGTTGATGGTAGATAAAATGAAGTAGCCTTGGATAGCTGATTACGAAAGACTACACATAATACTCCTCCTATATTTTGATATCCTTCTAGAATATCATAGTTGTGTAGTTGGATTAGGGTTGGTCTGTTTCATTAGGTGCACTTAGGAAAAGATATATTAATTGCCCAAGCATTGTCGGTAACATGTGCTATATAATATAAACGCAGTGAAGCACACACACCTTAAGCAAGTGGAGAACGACCAAGCTAAGTTAATAGCGGAGGCGCATGATGTGACTAGTAATTGTATACGTTTTCTTGAAAAAAACAGTGGCGCCGTGGCTTAGTTGGTTAAAGCGCCTGTCTAGTAAACAGGAGATCGTGGGTTCGAATCCCACCGGAGCCTACTCTTTTGCAAACTACCGCTCTACAGCCCCATATACTGCGCCCAATATACGTACACGCAATCGTGCAGATACAACTTTGTACAAATACGAAGAAACATCGTAATCGTAACTGTGTGTGTATTATATATTAGAGATTAACTGTTAGAGAATCCCGCATCGCTCCTGCGAGGACACAACGCACCGTAAGCTCGGAAGGGTTTCGTCTCAGGGACGCTACGAGCTGGAAGAATATGACTTCGAAAGATATGCTTTGGTCACTCTGCGCGGGAGGGTAAAGGGAGGCGACAAAATAGTACTTCGTAGAGGTGGCATCGGCCAGAATGACGCCCTCGATTCGTACCATGGTCAGTAGAAGTGGCATGGATTCCGTCCCCGACATCGTAACAAGGTTCGATCAAGGCGTATGCTAAGCGAGATGTGCTCAATCCATGCCTCAGCCCTGGCTTTCAAAATGTCACAAGGAACTGTTCGTAAAGACATTGCCTTCCCTATCGATGCGGTGATGAAAAATCGACTCGTAGGTCGACAAATTTTGTGACGTCGTTGGCGTTAAAGAGTATGCCGCCACACTCTCGCTTATCGCTTGCCGACAGTTTGGGGTTCGCCTGCTCACGAGATTTGATCACCCACTTCAGCGGAAGCATTTGGATGCAAAACCAAAAAATAAATTTGATAAGCAGCAGTGAATATAATTAATTTCGACCCTTGTGTTGAGTGTATATTTGTAACCCTGGCTCTTATGTAATTGCTTCAGCAATGCATTACTCTTCTTTGTATATACATGATGAATATTGCTGAGCAATATATACTGCTGTACTATATATATATACGATGAAAAATCCACTGGCAGGCAATATCACACGCATATTTTCCATACCATATGCATATCACATAATATGATATTGCAAATATCATGCTTACATTTTTTTAATATCAAAAGCAGCTATATAGACATATAACCATGTGCTGAAGTGGTAACAAGTAACTCGAATAGGCTTAGCCGTTGCGGCCAGCTGCTGCATCAGCCTCATGTGGTGGACAAATACTTGGTATTATAATATCATGAAGATGGCTGATGTCGCTGAAATTCGCGAATGTATTGAAATAGCACCATGCATTATATGTACATTCGCTAACCTTTTCTATTTGGGATTCTCGCAGCCGTTCAGATCGCGCAGCTCCGCATCGGGAAGAAGTATTCGCTTTCAGCCTGTCAAAAAGCAACAACAAGATAGTTCGCTGTGTCACTTAGTAGAGCCTTTATTTAGACTTGGACAAAAATAGGCGGGCATTTCTGTACGCAACGCCATCTTCGTATAGAGGGTGCAGACAATACCTTCGAACTGGTTGTAGACAGAAAGCCACTTGGGTGACAGCTAGGTCCTCCGATTCACAGCCACAGATGAGAAAAGCTTTCTTTGCTTCTGAAGGAACCTGAACTACAAGGCCATGCCTATCGTAAATTTGATATCGGAAGGGAACCCTAGAATTGGTTTTGTTAGTGGGGTCTTTTCTGCTTGGCTATTTATCTCGCACCCATCGAGTAACTGATTCCACGTATCTGATTTGCGAGACCGTTCGTCGTAGTCTAGCAGAAGTTGAATGGCGATGGTGGAAAAGTGTTTCATGTTTAGCTTGGCACCTTGGGATCGTCTTTTTTATCCTGCTTATTTATTCCTCTCGTTCAACGATGGCGGTCGCAGACTCGGGTTGGGCGAGCGTGATAAATGCAGCAGAGGTCTACGTCTAAATCTGCGAACATTTTTATTCGAGTCCCATAAAAATAAGCTCCTACTCAACGCGTACCACTTTTCTCACCTGTGCCGTTTCATTAACCACTACGCCACAAGACGACCATTGCGGTGGATAATACCTTTATATTATTAAAGAAGTATTTTCAACTCGCGACTGACTCTTAGCCTCGTCTCCCTTGAGCAGACGCCGAGAAACTTCACCCACCTGGGGCCCACTAGGGGGTTTTGTCCAGGAGGAGACTTCCGCCACATGAGAGCCCGCTTCAATACCTTCAACACCGGGTTCGGATTACTGTATACCGACATTTCGTTCACCGGTTATTAGCCTTAAATCCATTTCCATGCGGGAATTATTATTCTGTATACGTTAGAGCTGATAGACCTTTGCACGTGATCACGATACGCTACCACTACCGCCCACACGGGTAGTTGTTGTTGTTGTTGTGGCAGCCGTCATCGAGGTGGTACGGCAGTGCCTGCCAACCGTGCCCGTGCCCGAAGGGTATCGACTCACGAGCATGAAACAATGAAACCCTTTTAATTATTGTATTATTATATGCATAAATAATACATAATACATATATATATATATATATATATATATATATATAAATAGTACATAATATATATATATATATATATATATATGCATCGCTGTCAGAACACAGTAAAAGGGAACAGTGACACATCTGAGATATCCTATAATGTTTTCCTTAGAAACAGCAGCGGTTCAATTTACTGTTAATAGAATAATAAAAATATATAGTACCCGCTACTAGTTTCGTCGCTTCTGCCTTGAAAGCGTGTGTCCCTGTTATGAATGCATTAGCCCCGAGTCGTTGTCGTTGTCCGACAGGGCACCTTGTCGTGACAAGCTGCCGATCGCATAACACACCCGATAGCCCATAATGTAACGTTGATCATCATTAACCGGGCACCGCTAGCGACGAAGGGCTTCGTCGGGGGGTGGGGGGGTAGCGGTCCATGGAAAGCCACGGCACATCTATATTGCTGGACATGGTTGAGTAGGATGGGGACAGAGAGAGAGTGAGATGTAATGCCGTCCATATCTGGCTATCCAAGGCTTTTGAATATCTCGTAACTGACATTACGTTTTTCTGGCCAGTCGCTGACAGACAGCGTTCGGGTGGTCACGATCGTGGTCGGACCCTTAGCTCGGCACCGCATCGCGCACCATAGCATATCAACATTTGGAGCGTCTGAGCCGCTTGCTGAGCAGCCGAAGAAACAATAATCGTACATCTATCTATTCGGCGAATGGGATGTTACGGAAGACGACAAACAGGCAAACAGCACACCGTGTTAAGTGAGACGTTCTGAGGGCCGGGTTGTTTGTTTGCGGCAATCGTTTTCTTTGTAGCTCATGTTGTTTACGGAACGACAGCGACAGACGTTCGTAGCGTCTACAATACGAAGTGTGATAAGATTACAGTTTGCTCTAAAACATTATTAACCTTACCAGACATATGTACATCAAACGGGTGCGAACAACACAAACCCTATACGATGAAAAGGCTGAACGAGGAATCAACGCTACAGAGGGCACAATCAGGCCCAACTAAACGTCACAAGATATTCACGGCGAAGAGGTGACGTGCATCTTTATTTCATAGCATCATACAATAGAAGTCATGCTTCCATACCATTCGCGATAAGAAGGATAGAGGCGTATATATAGTAAATAGAGGAAATCTATTTGTTCGTTCAGAGTGAGACATGCGTATACCTACGCTGCTCATCTTGTAACAATGCTGTTATCATGTATGAAGGCATGACATTGAACGGTTTCACAGATTTGTTAGGTTTGCTAGAAAATTGGCACATAGTTACTGTAACACTACAAATTATTCGATACAAAAACATTTCTGCACACGCCTGTGAAGGCGTAACAGCTGTTTGGAACCGCCAGGGATCAAATGAACGTGTGGTGGATGCCATTTTATCAACGAGTGGATCTCGACATGTTGGCGGCACGGATACCGAGCGGCATCCTGCGGGAGAGAGGGCCGCATGAACGCAGAGACTTGTGAATGCAGCTCGATGGTGAACTCACTCTCGCCGCAAGTGCTTTGCGGCCACCATTCTACTGTTGATTGTATTGAATTGTGTGAGTTTTGTTTAACAGACACAAGATACATGAGCTTGATAAGTGCGTGTACGGTTATGAGTCGCCGAACATCAGTAGACAAGTAGTATGAAATAGGCTCATAGCGTGCGAAGTATGCGAGCAGTACATTGTATTATATATTCCATGTGTTTAACATTGCGTTTTGCACGGCTGATCGTTGTGGTGGACACGTTTAGTCATGTGACAGATGTTTATTTCGGGTTTCTGGCTGAGCTGTTCATTTCATTAGATGTTCATTTCTTCCAGTTATTGGGTTCGATGTCGGCTTGAGAAGAGGTCTTTGCTTGTTACACTTTAACGCAATTTCCCCACTTAAATTGAATATTTCTCACAATATCCAGGAACCATATCCACGAATCGTTATGCCGATTTTCAATTGTTGTGATTAATAAGGCATCGGGGATACTGCACGAGCTTCCAGATTAATGTTATCGAGAAACGGCCAATGTTTACAAAACACATTGTTGGGTAAGGACGCATTTCGCACTTTTGTTTATGTTAACGTCTCAGGGCAATCTGCGTACAAATGTAAGTATTTCGGAAATGGAGATAAACAAAAAATACTGGCAGCGGTGGGATTCGAACCCACGCCCCCGAAGAGACTGGTGCCTTAAACCAGCGCCTTAGACCGCTCGGCCACGCTACCTGTGCTGTTAACAGG
Organism: Stratiolaelaps scimitus; assembly: GCA_019614645.1. Classification (NCBI taxonomy): domain Eukaryota; kingdom Metazoa; phylum Arthropoda; class Arachnida; order Mesostigmata; family Laelapidae; genus Stratiolaelaps; species Stratiolaelaps scimitus. The sequence continues at coordinate 6,204,485 of JABWDB010000013.1, read as the reverse complement.
AGACGATCTTCTTGAGTATGGATGAGCCGCCTTAGCAATTCGTACGTATCTATATTCCCTCTCGCATGGAAATTCGTTTATATAAAAGCGAACGGAAGTGTTGGCTCTGTAAAGGAAAAGCGAGACAACTAAGAGTAAGGCAGAGAATAAGCAAAGGTGGCCCCGACAGGTCCTCATAGTAATACCTAAAGGTTAAGAGCTGAGGCCTGTCAGATAGGGGAACAGCTGAGGGTGAGCTCGAAAAAGAGTTTAACTACTGTAGCACCGATATTTGATTGGTTCGTTTAAATATGAACTATCTAAAACATAGATCAGATGCAATCTATCTACGCATTTCAATGAGTATGTTATAAACTGCAATGCAAGGAATTGCTCATCTGGTCCTGGCTGCGTAGTTGATTCTACACCATGATATACTTTTTTTCAATACTACTATACGGTGCAACAATGTATTGACTCGGCGGATCCTTTATTGCACCTGGTTTTGTATATTTTTTCGAATTTCTTATAAACACTGACATCAACTAGTAATTTGCGTCGATACTTGAAGACTTCTGAATATTAATACACTGTAAGAATTAATATGAGCCAAAAAGGATCATACTGAAAAAATTACTTGGCAGCGGTGGGGTTCGAACCCACGCCTCCGAAGAGACTGGTGCCTAAAACCAGCGCCTTAGACCACTCGGCCACGCTACCACGCTATCGTTTCTATAATTGACTAAATTTATATCCTACATATATGGAGCAACATTAACCACCTCACACGTGTTGAAGTATGCAGCATCTGTGTTATCCGTAGTAAAAATTGTATAAATACTGTGATGTTCTATTAGTTGTGAATAGCAATACACAATGGTAGGCCTGGTTAAAAACCACAACGAGCGGCGTTCGTGGACGGAGGAGCGTGGCCACATGAGCCCACTCGATTGCCATAAATGTGTACCCTCGTAATGAGGTATTCTCACTTTAAATACTTTTGCGGGTTAACCTTTTTAGCGGCAATACAGGACGTGCCTTTGAACATAACAGAGCGGTTCCGCCCAATTGTGTAATGCAATATTTGTCACATTCATATTTGAGTTGGTATATTGAAGAAACTGCAGTTTCTACAATGCTTACGTTCTCGTTAAGAATATTTTAAAGAACATTTTTTCGCCACAGAGTGGGTACTAATTATCATGAGTACTAATAGCCGCGTAAATAACACATCGAATTCGAGATGAACTATATAAATCATACGTCGTATAAACAACAATATACATTAGACGTACAAAACGCATGTAAAATTATTACAGCAATGCCTTCATATCTTCGAGCTAGAAGCGTTCAGCTCACTTAAGTTGACGGATCTCGCTCGAAAGCGAGATGTCGAGACAGCAGTTGGCCAAAGAATGGCGGCTAGACTCTCTTATGGTATTGGAGCTCCTAAATTCTACTGCATGACGGGTCATCTATTTGAGAACGGCAACGATTATCTGGAAGGAAATATCAGAGATGGAACAATTTGTTAAAATCATAACATAAACACACCAAATAAAAATCATGAGTCGCATCATGAATTATGAAAATTAATCAAAAATTAATCATCAACACTCCATCAAGCCATACGTCGAGAGAAAGTTGAACGCACGCTTTTGCCCTGCCCACCACAGTCTAGAAAAACATAGCAACTCTGACTCATTGACGCATACCCACGCATTCACGAACATGCGCCCATCACTGTCATAATAAAAAATCTAGCGTATGTTCACTCGGCTCATAAATCACAAGTGGCCACTAAGGCGGATCTACTTCGCACGCAGCAATGGTACGACTGTCAATTTGATGTTGTTACAAGTCTCCCTAGAAACAGCTACACGCCAACCCTTATCTAAGGCAGAGCTTATCAACCTGTGCCACAACCGCTACAGAAATAGATTTATATTTATATCCCCGAAAGTAGTGATAGCTTGTTCGTCGAAAAGTACAGCTACCGCTAATATCTATCGTCCACTGTAACAGCGCTGACATATCGCGTTTACACAGTCATAGATGGGGATACAGCCGTTAAGCTATAGATACGTATTGCAGTCAATATAAAAGTACCTGGTTGTATCAGCCCAGCAATATATAGATATATATATATATGTAGTTAAGTTATATAAGCAAGCTCCGTCTGTTTTTCCAATACTTTTCCTACAGTTGTTACTGTTGTTGTTGTTGCAAAGCATCTGTAGCTGCACTCAGTGCCGGCTAACGCATGAGACAAACAAGATTTATGTAATACTATACTATCAAGCGCACATCTATCTGCAATACACATTTGCGTCCATTCATACACTATATACATGTATATACTATACCATTGTATTATGTCAGTATGCTAGCATGCTCCTTGTGAGCTACCCTTGTTTCCTGGGGCGTTCGCCCTTTTATCGTCGCCTCGAGGGGCTCCTTTTGGCCTCTTCGAAAAGGCAAGGGGTCCGCCTATGTACTACACCGATGCTGTTGTAGCGGTTGTTGTAGTAGTTATCGAGGCCAGCATCGGCCGCCTGGCTGGCCGGCCATAATCGTTCCGGAGGGTACCGGACACAACAGCAATGGACAGCTGAAGGAGTACGAGAGTGATCGCTCCAGTGAACCGAACCCCTGCCCCGCCTCTCCAAACGGAGTGCAAGGAACAACGAGCAAGGGATGAAGGGCGTCCGCTCACTTGGACCTTGGTGGATCTCTGCGTGGAATCGGCGGTGGTCGATCGCTGAGTGATCGAGCCTCTGGTGCGTCCATCGGTCAGCCGGGGGCCGGTAGAGGCCATCGAGAAAACGCCTTACTCTGCCATGTTCTTGTGTTGTTCCGTGCGAGGACAGCCCCGAAGGGTGGCCACTTCTCGGTGCTTTGTTGGCCCACTACACGCACCCGCACGCGTTGGCCTGAGAAGAAGGTCAAAGGCGGATGACGCTGAAGGAACAGCCCTCAACGAGGAAATGCTAGGACCAACGAAGGCAGGTTCCCTTCAAGGCTCTTTGTCGTCGTGTGAGAAATATAACAGCAGCGGAGTGAAACACGGCTCGCCAGGGGCCACTTATTAGTAAATTGTACCTCGGTGGCGTAAGCGTCGACCGTTCACGGAAGTAAAAGCATCGATTTACGCGTGTGGATGTTGTTGGTCCAGACGCAGGCGAACGCAATTCGAGGACTGGTCCGTGAAAGAATCGACCCTTTCTGCTGCCGACACTCTCCAGGTATTTCGCAGCCAGCGCGCACCCGTGGTCAATTTGATCGTTCCGCACGTTAGGTCGGTACATGAATCTGCATGTATTGCATGTCAACATTTTATCACGGCATCCGGAGGGAGTAGTCTACAGTGGTGAGTGGAAATACGGATATGTCTGCAATCAGGGCAAGTATCACTATTTCGTTTACAATAGATGAGGATTTTCGAAAAATCATTTGATTAAAATAATGTGTCGAATCGAAACCAATAACTTGAATGTAATACCATAGATATTGTGAACTGTTCGTAGTGCATTCACAAGCAATTGAAGTCTCAATTTGTTGGCGAACTCAGTTATTCTTATCGCGGAGGGGTACGGTAGCCTCTTCATAACTATAGCATTTCTTTTCGAATCCATCACGCCTGTCTATAGTGACCCGTCAGCCGGCAGGCTGGTCTTCTTCGAGACAGAGGCGTAGGGCCAACGCGGAGAGCTACATCCATCAAAGGAGTACGCTGAAACATTCGGCTCAATGACTCAGGAGCAGAGAAATGTAGCTGTACGGAAAAATACATATCCCTGCGATGACAGCATGGACAAGAGATACGTTACTTGATATAAGGTTATATTTGAGAGCAGGGTGCATCGATTCGCAATCACCGCAGGACTTTTGAATGTAACATTTGTAAGTTTTGCCTTACGTTCATCTAGACCTGATGTACGTATATTCCTGTGTGATAGATACAGAATAGAAATTGCAGTGGTGCTACTGATTATGTTTTGTCCTGTTTAACAACAGGAGGAACGAAAGGCAGGAGCGGAAAGCAGTTACGCGTCACCAGGCCGAAAGGAGTTCCATGGAGGTCAAAAATATTGGCTGTGAGTCAGCCTGTGATATTTACTTTAGGTTGAACACGATGGACATTTTGGGTAGCATAGCATGGAGAAGTGCGTCATCCACGTCAACTGTCCTGCACTGGATCGGCCCACTGTCATGCAGATTGGAATGTCTCTAGTGGTGTCCGTGCGTTTGAAGAAAATTTCCTCTTTTCAAAAAAAAACCATGGGGAAGAGCAGGCCTACAATTGAAACAGATCCTGCAACAGCAGCTAACCTACTTTCTTCTTAACTGTATACCTATTTTTGCTCTACCGTAAGCTTTCTCTACCCTCTGTATATGCACATATTTATAGATCAGCTAGCGAGATCTACAGTTCTTGGCATACCAAACCTACTAAGCACGACTGTATGTGGGATGAGGCGTTTCGTAAAAGTCTTGCTTTCTCAAATTTGGTGTCATTCTTTCCCCATTTTTCGTTTTGCCCGACTTAATCCTTTCGACGCTCAGCCCGCCCCCCTTCCCATACACTCCCCTTCAAAAATTAAGACGCCAGCACATCGCGCATGTGAGCGAGATTACCTTGTCGAGTTAGATAGCCAGACGAAGGGCATGTGACGTCCCGAGTCGTGTTTCTCAGCTTGTCTGTTTAGTTCGTGAGTTTAAGAGTTTGAGTCGTTGTCGCTTCAGCCGAGGCCGCCGCCACCACCGCCGTCTCTATCGCCGCTGCCACTGAGACGACTCCGTCGAAGTCGGCCTGTCAACGTCGTCTTTCTCGTCAGACCCGTCAGGCGTGGAACGCGTCGAATCGAACAGGCGTCTGCTTGGCTGGCAGCTGGCCGTCGCAAGATTGGGTGTCGGCTTTTGGCGAGGGCTAGACGAGGCCCTAGCGCCTCTACAATCATCGCCATCTCTATATCTAAGGACGTGGTTCGCATGGCATTAACCCTCGAAGGATGCAGGAGCCGGAGTGGACCTGCAATGTTCGTCCTTATGCGCCTCCGGCGTCAGTTCCCGTACCCCGTTCTTCGTTCTCTTTCTCATCGTTTCTCTCATCCCCAGCACTCGAACCGCCCACGCCTGGCACAAGTAAGCTGGCGCTCTAGCCAGGATCTTGCTGTGCTTCCTTGGCTCTGTCTTCTTCGGTCGCGTCCGCGCCCGGGTTAACAGGCAAGTTTGTCAGTGCACGGTAGTCGTTTACGAGTCGTTTTCACCAGTCCGCCAGGAGGAACCTTTCCGCCGTGGCCATTCGCGATGCCTCGTATCACAGCAGGTCACAGGAAGTGTCCAGAGGTCGACCTTGAAAGCTAGCAGAACGTACAACCGAACAGAATGCTGAACGCGGAGTAAAGGCAACGCTATTATTTATTCCCTTGCCATTATTGTTGCTGTATGTCCTTGGTGCTCGCATGATAACGCAAACGACAAACGTCAACCAAAGATAACGTGGTGTTGGTTTTGAAGGAATGGAGGAAATCTGCTGGCCAGATATGCTGCGATCTATAATACCTAGCCACCTCACACGTCAATGTAAAACTTCCTACTTGACCTCGACGTCGGGCCCGTCACTACTGTTGCTGTTGTTGCGTGAAACTGATGGCAGGGGTTGGCGTGCATTGTCCAGTTGGATGACGTCGGTGCTAATCGAGCGAGGCGACCGCCGCGGCTTCTATACAGACAAGGCTGGCGATGGATATCCATTAGCAGAGTGGCTAATACATTTCTCCGTTAGTCGTGCTGGGCGGCGTGCAGCAATAAAGCTCACTCAATGTTTCATATACCGTGCATGCCCAGGTAGACGTATCTGTGCAGGGAGTCGATTATAGATGGCGTGATACACTTAGTTGCGCAACGAAGGTTTAGCAGAGGCCATATGAAGTACTGTCCAAATTTTACAAATTTCGCTGACCAACTAAGAAAGGGTTATATTCTGTCAAACGATATTGGTAAATGGGCGCACCGCGTCGGAAGACACTAACTATTAGACAACCGGCTGTTTCCTAAATATCAATAGTACTCATAGAGAACCATACTCAGTGAAAATTAATTTCCTTTCTAGGTACATGTCAAATGAACGCCCTATTCTAGTTGCCGTTTCACCTTATAGTATTTTCTGATTCATCTGATTCATAGAGCACATATCATACTGTTGTATATAGCATTCCGGAATAGGTAAATATAATGTGTGCTCGTGGCTGAAGTCCCATAAAGACCGATTCAAAATCTGCTACGAACTTATAGGGCAGCATAACAAGAAACAAACATATTTTTCACTATTACAGTCACAGCTATTATTCCTTTCCTACTTATCTCGCTTGTAAGGTATATATATATACATATATATATATGCCGACGAACTTTAATCTTGGAGCCTTCGAGTGTTGGCGAGCATTAGAGTAATCATTAACGATTCCGTGGGGGCATCTTTCGATTGCCCAAAATGAACATGTATATTAGAACGATAAAAATCGGACAAGAGCTCTGCATGCAAACATTCTAATATCTGCCCATAACCGCTTTACAGAAAACGGACCGTCTCACAGTGTTACACTTTTTACACAATACCAAGCCATTTTTGTGAGCCCCCAATCACCAAAAGTATTTACCTTGTCCTATGCCTATTTTTAAGAAAAGTAATTAAGAAAATAATACAATTAAGTTGATTGGCTTGAAGTTAGGTTTAACGCGTATGTGGCGGTATCGGACTGATCATAGCCCGATCGCCCGGGGGCCCAGGGAGCTGCTTGCTCGCCAATTGAGTTCGACCAGAAGCTTCGACTTGCCCATCTCGAACGTCACGGCAGGCTCACAGACGAGCCTTCTAAATCATATTAATCTTCCTGTGGTGGACAGATCTCGAAGTCATGTATTACACCTCCCTAGACATCGTCCATCTCTTCTTATATCATACCGAACATATGCAAATGCGTTAGGGCAACTGACGCATTAAATATGATGTAAAATGTCCGCCCCGGGGACATTTACGCCATAATTAGATCTTGGGGCTAACGATAATTATTATAATCAGTGCCAGTTTGAAGTTGTTACCAGTCACTATGTTGCAACCGGTTTTTGCATTATCGCTCTCTCTCTCACTCTCTCTCGCTTTCATAGGGTCATAACAGAATTGTTGTCGGGTTACTTAGGAGGCATTTAGCAGAGCGTGAAATTTGTGAACATTGCCATGTTGTAGAACAGGCTTCAACAACGGACACCTCTTTAACACGCTCGGCCTGAGTCATAATTAAGCAGATACATGGATATATATAAAATATATATTCTTGATCTGACGCTGTGCATGAATCAGTTCTCACGCAACGAAACCATCTCAGTCGCACGTGTTCCGCTTAGCAGTGCGAGAAACTCAAATTATCTTGTGCAAAGTCCTGCCTGATGTGTAAATCAAATCAAATATAGATGTGCGTATTTCTAGGCAAAGCAATGCATAACACGAATTGAATCTAGCAAATGCCAGGTTTTTCGGTTCTATAATTCGATGATATGCTCTTCAGCTTCTACACCATTCACAATAATCGTCCACTCTTCAAGAGAAGTTCTCAAGTGAACGCCTAACACAACTCCTTGCTACATCCTTGTCACTATCATTTTAAAGTCGTCTGTTCCGTCCCGGAACCTCTAGTCCTCGATGGCCCTTTCCCCGTGCGTTCCCTCCTGCAACGAGTACCGACCCTACTTGTATCAAAGTTGTTAGCGCACTCGCCACGTAGTATATCTGTGTGTGGGTCTTCCTCGTGCTAGTTGCGCATGCTATGAGTTTGGCAGCATCGTCGCATCTGGTTGCTTTGCTTCGCCTATGCTCGAGCGGTGGCGCAGCCAGCAGGACGTGGGACAACTTCTGCCTCCTTCTCAGCAGGAGGACGACGAGTAAGTTTTGATAGATTTCAAGGACGCGAGGAAGCTTGCAGGCAAACAGGCTGCAGCTTGGCTGGCTAGCCCGCTCGCCCGCCTATGATCAAGCTCTCCTAGTTCAACTCCTGCTTGACAACTCCCCGAGGACGGGTGATGGTGGTGATGTCGTTGGGGAACAGCACGCCTCTGCTGTTGAGGCCGGTGGCTTGCTGCGCGAACGACGCTGCCGACGAACTTTACTTGAGGAGTTAGTGGCTGTCTTCTTCCAGGCGGGCCCTCACCTTTCTGCGATGTATGGACGTTACCATGCCCAGCAGGTCTAACCGGCTAGGATGCAGAAGACAATACAGGAGAGAGCCTAAGGTTCGAACACGCATATTCGTTTCCCTTCGTCCAGGGAAGTTAGCCTTCTCTTCGTATCTCTCCCGGGCTGTCGTCCGTCATTGCTGGCCTGCATATGTTCTGACACGCCGTTGCTTCGGCGCTGTCGCCATCCACGTTGTTCGCCGTCCTACAATCCTAGCTTCTTTCACGTACCTGGCGCGTGAGTGCACTCACATGTGTGGTTCGTTCGCGCTATATTCTCTCCGTGTTACTCCGTCCTGAACTGTCCCACGTTTTACTTTCCTTCGTGTGCTGTTCTCAAAACTATCGTTCTCGCTCAAGACGTAGTTAAAGGTTTCATATGATTGTTGCAAGGGAGCCACTCGGCCCACTATCTCCCGCCATACAGCAGCTACCGTCGTCTCATGTCGTTGTCGTCGTTTCCTCTCTCGACGACTCTATAGATGATATTGGCATTGGCATCGTAGTGTGTCTCACTGCCGTTGCTCGCTCTGCACTACTGTTCTTCCCATATTGCTGCTTCTGTTTGAAAGCGTCTGCCCCCATCCTTCATGCTCTGGCCTGTAGCTGCGAGCTACGGAGGCTTCGGGCTCGAAGCGAACAGCGAGAAGCAGGACTAGCGAGCGAACAGGAGAGCAGGCTATCGGCCCAATGCCTTCTCGAGGACGAGACCGAAAGATCGGCGAGTCCCGACATTACGAAGAACTCAGGGCTTCAGGACGACAAGGATCCTCGGGACAGGCGAGACAGACGGACGGTCGAGACATACGGCCAAGTAGGAGACGGAAAAATCGACGCAGAAGGGAAGCATACGCTCTCGAGTTGCATGCGACTCTGTGCCTGCATGCGCCTTGCACCGAAGAAAGTGTGCAGCCATCAGCGACAGCAGCAGCAGGATGGACGGAGAGCTCACTCCGCAAAGTGCGTTCGGTAGTCGCTGGAGAGGTTGCCTTTAGTTGGGGCCATCCAAGAATCGCGGGGTGTGGGGGGGGGGGGGGGCGAAAAAGCGCGAGCGGTGAGGAGCGGGACCTGCCGAAGGCGCGACATGGTGTCGGTGTCTCCAAGGAAAAGGAGGAATGAGATCCCTGTGGCCTAGCGAAGATGGATGCGAAGGCCGGCCGCCTCCGCATGCATCATCGTCGCCCGCACGGGTACCATACACTGACCGGGGATGGTGAGCCCACGTCTCTGGAGCCACAAACAGAGAACCTGGAGCGAACAGGATGGAGCTATACTCTGCAGCAGGAAGTGGTAGATCAGACAAGACAGTGCCGGAGCAGGCAGGCAGCCACGAGGGTCACGAAATTGCAAAAGACAATCCCGGGTGAACTCGAAAAATGAAGTGCCATAGAGCGTGCTATGTAGGTTTCCAGGGTTAGGCCCAAACGATTTGTGGCTAACTTCCAGCTCAATATTTTTGGCTCCCTTTAAAATGCGCTAGTTGTTCACTTGGAAGTCGGCCTATCTTTGTGTCTTGTTAATTGTTGCATTGTAGCAATCCAAAATGTACAATCCACAATTAGCACACTAATGCACCGATTTTCCGAGCTCCCTCTCCTCTGCACGTTGGATCTTATTCCACTCCAGGAGTACATGGTGGGTTATTTCTACGAAGCCTACAGTCGTTTTTCTCATTCCTTAAATCTAGCCTGTCGTATGATCATCTATCTACGCACGCCTACTATAATCTATGCTTTCTGTTCTCTGAGACACAGCCCGATAGATATCCAGCTCAATTTATTCGTCCAGTTGCTAGTCATTGTTCTGATGGTTCGTTCTCATTGGTGGTGGTTACTTGCTTCTTTCTCCAATTTCTTGTAGGTTGTTTTTTTCTCTAAAGTTGTTCCCCAATGTCATTTCCCCATGTACGAATCTTCAAGAGCCCACAAATTTGTCCGCCCATCCGAACGGCCTCTTCTTGCCGCACCATCCGTCGTGCCTTCAGGTCGCTGTTCGCAACCAACCTGTGTATCTATCTATCCACTGGATCTATTCATCTTCCCTAAACAACCGCAACCGAAATAGCTCGCAACCACACCCAGCGTTCACAGCCATCACGACTCATTCAACTGCTGCGACTACTGCCGGTTTTGCTGCCTGCGTCAGCCGCAACGACTCACTATGAGCACCACCGTCACCAGCGGACCTTCCTGGACATCTATCCTAGCCCCCTTGGGGTTGCCATGCGTTCCTGATGATGTCTTCAGGACTACCGCATGTCGCATCGTCCTCACGATCATCATTCGCTTGAGCCGCGCTCGCCTTCGTGGTGCTGGTGAATCTCAAATTGAAACCGCCCCTCTTTTCCGTTCGGCGGCGGGAGCCATACATACGAATACGGTTATACATATATACAGACCTGACAGAACCAGCAGAGCCGCCAACTGACCCCCGGGCTGTGCTACGTTATCGGAGGCCTCTGTTATGCCTCGTGGCTTCTCCATCTTCTCGCCCCCTTCATATAGAACAGTCTTTTTTTCTTCTTCGTCTTCTCCTAATCTTTTCACTGGCTGCCAACCTGTGTTCCAACCTATCGTTTCGCGTGTTTTTTCTCCCTATATCCATTTGTGGACGGCGACATGCAGATCGAGAGCAACGACGACGAGCGGACGTCCGCAAACAGGGCGAGCGCTATACAATGTAACCACGTCCGAGAACGATGTGTAGTCCTCCTTTTATGAACGAACTACGCGGTCGTTCGCTAAAAGCCGGAGTAGTGGCTCGTACGCAGGGAACACCACTGGAGAAAAGGAGAGAGAGAGAGAGAGAACCTCCATGTCGTCGTTGTTGAGGTTGTCGTCAGCGTTGCCCCACTTCTCTACCAGGAAAAAACTCCACGTTATGGGACTGAGAGCCTTTCTCATCCTCTGTCTCTGGTGCCAGAGTCTACCTCATGGCTGGGCTTCGCTCTGGACCTTACTGCGTTACACTCATCATGTAGCGCCCAGCATGGTCGCCCCAGAACATTGAATAACTTGCAATCTGTCGAAGGTCTTGGAGTTTTTGGTCCTTGTTTTTACCAATCCCGACTCTCTCGCCCTATTTCCCAGGGAGGCGAGCTTGTATACTCGTCTTTGCGAACTTTCCCCTAGAGCCCCATTGTCGCCCCTATCGCTGCCGTTCCACCTCTCCTCCATAGGGTCTCTCACGTCGCCCATCAATTCGGCAACTGCCGAGTTTTCCTACTGAGCATTCCCTCGATCTATCTCGATGCTATTGTCCTTTGCCTGCCTGCTTACCTACAGGCGGAGGGAGTCCCGAATATGGAAACGGCAGCGAGACGGAGGCCCGCCAGGGGTTTCAATGTTGGTCGTCCTGGCTCATCCAGCGCTTCAAGGGTTGGTCCAGGTATTATTCGTTCGTTTCTCACTCGCGCGACGAACGTGGAAGAGAACGGAAGGGGGCCTAGAGAGAACGAGATAGAGTTGTGGGCCGCTTCCCTTCCACATTTCGCGTTCACTGGCCCGACCCAAGTCGAACATGGGCTGCTGGGGCTTGGGGCTCGGGTGACCGGCCGCTTGTCGCAGCCTGCTGCAATACTTCGCCTGCTGCCTACCGCGTTCGTCGTTGACGGCGGCGACGCCATCGCTGTCGTCGTCCTCGTCGTTGTTATCCTGGTTTTTGTGGTTGTCGTTGTTGTTGTTGTTGTGGGTGCGTTTGCTTCTTCTCACGGATGGCAGAGGAATAAATTTATTCCTTACTCTGTTTTTCCTCTCGTTGCTCGTCGCAGCCGCGTCCGCGACTGCTTCCAGATTCATTTCCATATTCGAAGGTTTTCCTCGAACGCCCACTGCCGACTGAGCGTTCTCCGGCTTGGTCCTTCTCGTCTTCGCCGCCGCCGCCGCCGCCACCACCGCTACGGCAGTTGCGGCTCCTGCCGCTGCGGCAGCTACCCGCTGCCGCGCTTCGTTCTTCCTCCCCCCGAAGCCCAGCCCAGTTACTCCCCACCTCCTGCTGAACAGGCCTCCGAATCCCTTCATCGCGACCCTCGCCTTTCCCCTATCTACCACCATCTCGACTAGCGCTCGACCACCACTACACTATCCCATTCTCTCCTACAACCGCCACCATACTCCACATGGTTCCGCTCACCGACCCAAACCGCCCATCCTGCCTTCCAAATGGTGTCCCCATCCCCTTCGCGCCGCCGCCGCCGCCAGGTCTTTCCCCATCTCTTGCTGCATCCCCTGTAACTCCCGACTAGCAGCACCCGCTATACCGTCGTCCTCTCAAACCGTCAGCCTTCGCTGCAACCGCCACCGCCGCCGTTGCCGCCGCTGGCGCAACCGAGCTCGTCGTTTTCGTCGTTGTTATTTGCATTTATGACGCACGGACGCCGCATTGAAAACAACCGCCTCGCCTTGAGTTCCCCTTCGCTTTCGTTGCATTGCGCTAGTCACCCAGGCCAGCCAGGCCACCCAGACTAGTATTTTCCAAGCCGGAGGTCCCAACGTGGTAGCCCGTTCACACAGACCGACCCACTCTCTCCGTCAACTGGCAGGTTTCGTTCGCCAAGGGCAGCAAGGATGCCGCCGGCTGCTGAAGAATGTGCGGAGACACAGCGTTGCCGGCCAACGGGCCGACTGGCTTGCTCACTTGCAAGCCTGCCGTTGCTTGTATATTTTCCTGCCAGCTGGTTTACGTTCGTTTACCGGCTATGCCTAGTGGGTACGTGTATGTGTGAGCCTGTGTTCGTATGCGCGTCTAGTTGAGCACACACTGCTTAGCAAATGAGGCGAACGGGCTATGGGCTTCTCGCACGCGTCACCTCATCACTAGGTTTGCATCAAGTTCAGCATTGTTAAGCCGTTCTGATGGCCCGGGGGGGACCGCACATCGAATAGACGCAGCGGCATCTGCACTCCTAGATACGTGCGCACCTTGTATGAGGTGAACGTGCGAGTCCAGCGGTCCTCAGCAGGTATCCTCCCACGTGAGAGACAAGAGCTGGCTGTAGGACACTCAAAACGCTAAGTCGCATTATGAACACTCACAAGGAGCAGCAATTTGTCGCTTGTATTTTTTTAACAGGAGTTTCGGCTATAGGAGGGATAATAAAGAACTCATTGCAAGCGTCTCCATATGATTGACCACTTCCTTTGGTCTCATATTTATTTAATTAGTGCTATAATTATCAGTGCTTACAGTCACATTGTTTCTCGTGACGTAAACTTTGACATTCAAACGACGAATAAAACATTCAAAGGTATAATTGCATTTTTTGAATGTGCTTAAGAGCGAGGCTGCACTACATAGTCCTCATTTAACCCAAGTTGCCATGGTGTCTATACCGCATTGTACTTATACGTTACCCCTCTACTAGATGAAAAAATATGACTTTGCCCTGTCCTGCCTTTGATAGCGACACTACATTTGTTGATCCCTGGGATTTCACTATTGTGTTGGCTGTTTATCTAGTACGGTAGTAATGCGTGTACATGGTGAATCGCCAAAGATGTGCGTATCTTGATTCTAACCAAAAACGAGAATGATCGACGCATTGGTTTAAGTCGAATACTAATCTCGAAACACTAATTCTAAGGATAAACTAAATTTTCCATATCTTTAGTGCCGTTCGAACAAACGCATATTATGCATGTCCCTTCACTTTTCAATGGTTTCGGCAATAAAAAGTATCTACATATATATCAATGTAATCATGTTCTATTTTTTGAGAAGGGCACAGTAGTTTATAACCTCTTGCTCACACATTATAAACTATATATATATATATATATATATATGCATGAGAATTTACCACGCTGCAGTGCATGGCTAGAGCGAACAACGTTTCACAGTATTGCACATGCACGTGCCATACCCTAGCACCCATCTTTACCTATGAGAAGCTTCAGCCGCCTCAACTTCTGTCTATCTCGTAGTCGGCTCCAATCTAAGTAAAAAAATCTCAATCAGTGTTGAATGCGAAACAAGTCGCATAATATTTTTCTCTCTCTCTCTTTCTCTCTGTCTCTCTCTCTCTCTCTCTCTCTCCCTGTATTGTCATCTTCTGATAGGTGTCGAAGCCATTAGCACATCCGTCGAATTTCGCTGTCGCTCAGGTCTAGGCGTCGTTGAGTCCTTGCTAGTGCGCCCGGATAGATTCGACTGAGATTTCTCCAAGTGCGGCAGGGGTCCGCCACCACAAGCACAGCGCTGGTAAAAGAATGGTGAGATTTCCAACGCTCATCTTCACTATCAGCAGGTTCAGTACCATCTCATCCGTTGTATTTGCGGGATTCCCAATGGGATTACAACGAGTGAGACGGGACGGAATGAATCGCACAAGGAAAACCGGCCCGGGGAACGCGGGCCCGAAGGTGCGGGCTTGGGTTCCGAGCAGAGAGCGCAGAGAGGAGAAGGTATTCTTCGCTGTGTTCAGCCGTGCGGCGAACACGGAATGAATCTAAGATTGTCACTGATAGTAGCAGACTGAAACCAGTTCTCTCGTCAGATTGAATACAGAAGCGGACGGCGACGAGACAATCAGGCGCGCCACTAGAGTCCATTGTATTCGGATCAGGCTACACAAGCGGCGACATGAGTTACTCGTCCCATCCACCCGTCGTGCACACACACACACACACACACAGCACATGTTGTTCACACATACAATACTCTCTCTCTCTCTCCGACTGTAATATACGGCGATACATCTATCGGCCATGAAGGGGCCTGCCACGGGCCACTAGTGGAGATCGCATGCATTGGCACATATCAACCAAAGCGAGCGGGCGAGCGAGCGTGCCAGCGATCGACCGGCCAGCCAAGCTAACCGCCAGCGCTATTCAATTCGGCCTGAGTGATTCAACAAGTTTTCTCCAAAGACTAACTCAGATTCATGCGCATCGCCCCAATTGCCCGGTCTCGACTCGCATCGGATCGCATCATGAGCAGTGTCACCTGAACGAGGACGACTTCAAAGAAGCCGGCTGTAGAATAGCTCTACACAACGAACGACTGCCGCAGTGGTTAAATCAAATGATGACAGCCACGCACCTAGCTCCGCCCAGATATGGCCTCCATCTCCTCCCCGCTCTCTCTGTCTCTCTTACTCTCTGGTTCTCGAACAGCTTCCGCTGGTAATGCCCACACCAAGGCGCACAGTTGTCGTCTCTCTATGAGAGATAGAGAGAAATATATTCGCGAGAGAAATATAGTGGCAACTAGCATGGCGAACGTCGCGCGGCTGCAGTCGCCGAACGGGCTTGCCTCACGGAGGCTGCAGCCACTAAACAACGTCCAATGCACGGACGATTGCACATCAACACCGACTTGTGCACGCGGGGACACATTGTGCTGTACCTTCTCTTTGTGCAGCCCGCTGTCGCGTCGCCACGCTTTCTCTTAGGGGAACGAGATGGCCAGACGGGCCCGCAGGCGATCATGCCCTGGATAGAATGTCTTGATGACGGAGTGAGCGCGGGCGAGTCGAAGCGATTTAGTCTCGAGGGTCTCTGGTGCAACAACGACAACCAGTCCAGTTCAGCAGCCAGTGGAGCAGCTACGACAACGGCATCAACGGGCTACAGTGGTTTCGTAAGGTGGGAGCCAGGGGTCTGTCTCGGGGATCGTGGAGAGGAGATGGCTTAGAGCGACGCACGATACAGATAAACTTAATTGAAAAGATAGCGCGGGCGATCGCTCGCTCGCTCGGTCGTCGCTGTTGTCAACCTATTGAGATTGACTACTGGCGTCGGCTCCCAGTCGCAAGGGGGTGTGGGTGGAAGAAGCCGTCTCCCAATGGTAGGCAGGAGAGATGGCAGGAGCCGACAACGAGAAGCCAGCCAACGAGAAAAGGAACACACACCTACCGGCGAACGATCGAACGAACTAACGCACCCGATGCCGTCGGAAGAGCTTTCTATCCTTCAAAGTATTTCTCCTCAATCTAACGCCCATTCTTTGCTTTACACTATCTCGCAGTCTATCTCTCTAGCTGTGTCTTTTTTCGTATACATTCTCTCTCTCTCTCTATCTCTCTCCCTGTATCCAAGCTTCCTTAGGCCTCCAGTTCTCCTTAGTCAGTAGGCCTCTTTCGTCACTCAGCTCACAGTGTTCGGACTACTGTGTTGGATGTTGGGGCTTCGAGGCGAGGCTGAAAAGGGCAACTATAACAACGACGACGTGGAGGAGAACAGTCCTGGAGCAGATTCCTCCAAGGATACCAGGTGGACACAGGAAGGCATGAACCAGGGGCTTTTTCGTCAGAAGCTGTCGGTTGTCAACTTGAGCGGCTGCCCGTCAAGGCCGGTTTGGTCGCCATAGGCTGCAAAAGTTGTTCTGCGATTCGCAACCCACTATACGTAGCAACTGACGAAAGAAAAAAAGACTAGCAGGAGCCAGATCGCAAACAAGAAAAACAGGAACAGGTGAGAATGGGGAAGGCTTCGGGGTCAGGTGGGGAGTTGAGGAAGTGTTGTATAGCGTAGGGTGGGAAGCAAAGCTTCCGCCCGCTTGAGGATTAAAAGGGACTAGTGTCCAGGGTAGCTACGTGGGAACTCAGACGAGGGTAGTCTTACGACGCTGAGCGCGGCAGAAAACGCAGGAAAACGGAGCTTAATGGCAACGGCGGAAATGGGTGGCGCCTCAAGTAGCCTCGTTCACCGACACTCACGCCGACTTGGCTCAGTGAGTGAACAGCTCACAGCAACGACGACAGACACTGCTAGAGTAGACGTCTGCGGGAAGGTTGCAAAACGTTTCGTTGCTTGAGAAACGCGACAACTAAGAACGCGGTGACTCGCAGCTGTCCCTCTATGTGACAGGCCAGCACGCTTATGTTGAAACGCGCAAACACACAGACGAAAATAGAGTCCGCTCGAATATGGCAAGCAAACGAGGAAAGGAATGAAAAAATATAGAGAGTTACATCGAAGGGAAACGCAGCTGAGAGCGGAAAACGGGAGACGGTCCGGCGAAGACGAATAAGACGGACTAAAACCGGAAGAGAGCAACAAAAATGCGAAGCAGTATCAGCAGCCGTGGCGGTGTCTGCATCACGCTTTTGCGATTATGGCTATGGCGGATAGCGGCAACAAAGAAGGAAAAAGGTAAATAGCATAGCGCCCTTAGAGTAAAACAGCGCCGGCTGAAGCTGCGCCAGATTCAGCTGAATAGCTGAGAGTGGCAAGCCTCTAACGTTCAGAGAGGAGCGGTGTGCCGGAGAGGGAATCGCGCTGCGGCCTATCGATGGCGACAGCGGCGAATCAGGCTCACATCGCATCTCCGCGAACGACGAGACGGAGCCGGAACCTGAGAACAGCGAGGGGGAACATGCGACGGAACGAGCGGGGGGGGGGCAACGGGTAAACGCGGAAGAGCTGTGGGCAAAGAGATTTTCGAGGAAATACGAGAGAGTATGGGCAAAAAAGAAGAGCTATTGTGGAGAACGATCTCCCTTGAGGTACTCGCGCGTGCTTGAGTGCGTCTACGCTTGGCTGTTGTGTATATGTGAACCTCTATGGGCGTTTCGAGTGTATCTAGGTATTGACTATGCCTGGAAGGAATCGAAGAGAAAATGTGTGAAAAAAAAAGACATCGCTAAGGCTGAGTAGGTAAACGAGTAGAAACGATGCCGATCTGAATAACTGGAAAAGGCGAGGGAAATAGTTGGGAAACGTTGTCGGGCTTGGCGGTTGGTGATTTGAGGATGCAAACGCTAATATGCCACGAGAAAGACAGCTGTGAATTTGCACAGCGCCTGGTGTAGAGGAGACTGCGACCGCATATATTAGAATTCCAAATCAGTTTGAAGTTGACGAATGCGTTCGCTTGATGCATTCGCTTGAGATACTGGACGAGATCGAATATTTCGCGAATTCAATGTTGCTTGATCTATTACGGCTAAATGATTAACGATTAGGACTATTTCGTTTATGATCTTTGCAAACGTTCATGTGATTTCATAGCTACGAGGCAGTGATATACATAACCCAAAAAAAGGCGTGTGAGCTGTTAATTTGGCTGGATTTTCTCAAGCACCAATCTTTTGCTATAAATGAGATACATAACCCCCAATCCTGCGAAGTGCATTAATTAACTAAGCGTTGTCTGTGCGTTTGGATAATTTCTGCGAGTGCATATTTCATTGTTGTCTAAATATTAGGCTCACAAATTGCCAAGCGTCAGAGTTTAAAAGCCGTCTCATTAAAGCACTACGGATCAACATGCATGCAAACGGACAAGTTCAGATTTTTTACACATTTCTACACCGAATAGTATCGACGCTTCATGCTCGTATATGCAATTTAGTATCGATAATGTAATTCACGAGACCCCAAGGTTGACTACAGGCCGCAGGCCTCGACGCGGCGCCTACCCTATCCACTACGAAAGCAGCTCCGGTTTACAACAGTCTCCCTCGCACGAATGGAGCAAAGGACGAACACCCATCCCCAGGCTCAAGGTCTCGTGTCCTCGGTCCTGCTTGCGCTTCCCTTTTCTTCTCTTCTCAATTCCCCTGTGGCCAAATTCGATGAGAGGAGAGATAGTATGCCCGCCCGACCACTTCGATGTCCGGCCCTCTCGATGCTCATCCCGCTCCATGGCTCGCAATCGTAAAAAGGACAATGGCTCGACGGCCAAGACGAGAGAAGGCAGCCGCACCAGACGGCTAACACTGACTTGAGCTGGCGACAACTCAACACTCTCTCAACGTTCGCCTCCCGTCGCCATATTTTTTTCCTTTCCAGCGATACGGAACGAGCAAGCCGAAGCAAAATGCCCTATAGACTCAGGAAAGCCGGAACGGAAGGCACACCGATTTCGCGTGCAGAATCGAGGTTTTTGACCGTCGCCGACTCCAGACTGAATAGAGTCCAACGGGAGAAACACGTTAGCGGGCGGGAGAAATAGGCAGTGGGGCAAAGCAAACAGAAACGCGTTACGTCGTCATCGTCGTCGGCGCCGCAGGGGAAATGCGACAGCCGAAGCGACAATGTAGACCACGATATATAGAACAAGGACGTGTACGGTGAAGTCGCGCAGTGACGGGAAGGACTCGACGGCGTCTTTATGGGGTCATGTCGATGGTGGCGGCTGACGGGAGAGCGACGGCGAGCCGCAGTTGACGATTGGAAAAATCGGCCGTTGGACCTCGCGCAAAGCGAGGGATATGAGGTGGTGGCAGAGGCGACGATGCCGATCAGGGCGCTGGGAGACAGGAGTGGAAATATTGGCACATGAAGGTCGGAAGGACCACCGACGAATGGCTAGATGTTATGAACTGTCTGGAATTGGTGGACCATCAGAAATGGCCTTCGGGGAGAATCCCTGAAGAAAAAAGCCAGTGGGAAAATGTTGTGTATTTAAGCCTCGCGACTACCACTTCGTTCGAAAATAAACTCGATCGACTAGTTTTTCCCTGTGTGCGCACTTGGTGTGGACGACCCATCCAGTAGCTAGAATGGGTCGATCTCACCTCAACAGATACCGGGTTAAGGACTGTAGGTAAACGCTTGTTTGCCAACGAAGTCTGCATGTTATTTATCAAAAATATTATTCTCTTGTTTATTGTCAAACATGACGGCAGAATTCAGATCGCCGATCTAATAATTATCCGATCTAATAACTCCGCCGATCTAATAACTAATTAGAACGACGAGAGGATAAGCAAGAAAACGGATTTACGTTCACTACATATAAATGAACATGGAGAGATATGTTGCCAATTCTATGAATCCAAAATCGGTTCGGTGATTTCGTTCTGTTAGCCTGAGGCTACATTGGATTGGCTGTTTCGACTTCAATACGAAATGATTTGTTCAAAGACCGCAGTAAATTCATAGATTTGTATTAATAGTAGATAGATCCTGCTTATACGCGAACTCTTCCAATCACGCCAATGGGCAATGGCGCCAGACAATTTTACAATTTCTTTGGCACATCTTTGGTTATGTTGTTGCCACAAAAGATCGCTAGAGAATGTGGTACAGTGACTGTTCGCCGTGTAAGAGATTGATATTATCAGAAATAATAGCAACAATCTAAAATTCCCGTTTTTTTCTCTCAGCGTATTATATACTCATGCAGATTTCATTAAGTGAACGTGCACATCGTAGCCGACGCCGACGTAGAGCCACTCCAACGGAGAGCTGGGTTCAAAGATCAATTGTCGATATACTGAGACCGCATAAGAATAGAATATATTATACAAATGGGTACGTGTCCAACCTCAGTGCAGACTCAACCATCGATCTCAATACGACACGCTTAAACGTTCCGTCGAACCTGCCCTTCGGTGGTTACGATGTTCCCCGCGATGCCGATTGTGAGGAACACTATGGCGAACTATGTCCCTTCCAATTACTTCTTCCGCTGTTCGCCAACGCTCGCTTTCACCCATCCGGCGATGGACGAGTGGGTAGTCGGGCTGCCACACGACCGGTATACCCTCCTGGCCATATTATAGCAACGGATGCTATATCGGTGAGGGCGTTGGGTATTCCGGCATCGCCGGCAACTTTGGGAGAAAGAATCGGAGTGTAGGGCGGACTCCTGACGGAGCCTGTCCAGCGGCTCCGTGCGTCCCGCCTGCCCCCCTCCCCCCGCTTCGCCAAACTACCTGACCCAGCTCGTCGACATTGAGGCTGATGCTGCTGCTGCCGCCAATGCCACCACTACTACTGCTGCTGCCGCCTCCGAACAGGAATTTACGATATCCGCCTTTAATAGACGACAAAACAGCGGAGCTAGCTGTAGCCGGCTCCGAAGGAGCAAGCATCGGGCAGGTCAGTAGTCGGTGAGTGAGTTTGTTTTTATGGCAAACGGTAAATATAATAAAGTGGAAGATAGTGACGGAGGAAGCAAAGGAGGCCGCCAGTTGGAGCCGGCTTGGAGCTCAGGGAGACCCGAAGCGGGAGGCGGCGAGGCCGGCATTCGGACGGCCGGCCGGATCCGGGGTTGGAGGGTTTTGGGTAGCGTTCTTGTTAGCGGTGACGGCCAGGGGCTCGGGCGCCGGCGGGGAGAAGCGGTCGGTCGAGGTAGCAGCTGCAAGAAGCAGCGGCAGCACAAGTAGCGGCACCCCAAGGCGCCGACCACTAGCAGTCTTGCTGGGCAGGCATACTTCAGCGTCCTACCCTATAAAGACTGCCAGCAGCTATAAGAGCCAGGTGGAGAGGCAGGTCGTTGCTCAGCGCGCGCCGTTTTCGTTGAGCGTCCCGTTAGCGTTCGGCACCCGCTCGGCCCGGGCCGTCCAAGCCAGCACGAGCACGCGGAACGCGACTGACGGCTGGACTTGAGAGACGGGTTGGGGGGCGGGGGGGTGCAAAGCAAAAGAGAAAGAAGGTTTGTATGGCAGGAAGCGTCGAAGGAACGCCGTGGTATTAGACGACGCTCGCGGGCGGGCGGTCGGTCGGTCCTGCCGAAGCAACTCGACTAGCGGAGGGGTTAAGTGGAGTTAAGTGCGGCTAAGAG
Organism: Stratiolaelaps scimitus; assembly: GCA_019614645.1. Taxonomy (NCBI): domain Eukaryota; kingdom Metazoa; phylum Arthropoda; class Arachnida; order Mesostigmata; family Laelapidae; genus Stratiolaelaps; species Stratiolaelaps scimitus. The sequence continues at coordinate 6,182,819 of JABWDB010000013.1, read as the reverse complement.
AGAAACGAACAGACAGCCCCAACGGGAGGCTGTACGAGCACCAGGACGCCGAACGCCGAAAGGGAAGAGGATCAACGGCGGAAGATGGGACGAACCGCCACGAAACTGCGCGGGACAACCGAGAGGGAAGCCACTCACTAGCTGCAGTAGAGCAGCGCAAGGTGTCGCTTGTAATCGGCTGGAGCTAGGAAGAGGCGCGCGTCAAGCGCTGGAAGCGTAGGTAGGTGGAGCTGGCCCGAGGAGAGCGGCTCAAGTCGGAAAATGGCCGCTACGACACAGACGATGATGACAATGGAGCCAGCTTGGCGGGACACGAAAGCGTGAGGAGGTAGTCTTTTTTTTTCTTCTCAAGCTTGTCCTGGCTGGCTGCTTGAGCAGGCGGGCTGCGATGTGCTGATTTTAGACGGTGATTTATAGGCATATAACTCATCGCAGTGTACCACATAACCCCGAGCTGTTTGGGAGCAAAGCGACGAGTGATGCCATGATCATATTGCCATGTAATAGACGTATAGATAAATAACATCAACTATATATACATATATATATATATATATACACACACAGGGAGATAGTACAGAGAAGTATAAACGTAACGCCAATTATAAGTGCAATTAAAATTACAACACCGAAATAATGCCGTAAAAGTAGTCAAATAATATCTATGAATTCTAGGTTATCTGTTTGCGTTATGTGTGATATTATTATGTTTATTATTCAGCTTACTCGATTAAAGCTTTCGCCATATAAGGCCACCTCGAGAACCTATATAGTCACTCGAATATATGCCGGAAATCGAAGAACTGACCTTCAAAGACAAACAAACAATATTTTATGCTTAATTTTTGTAATGAACTTGCTCATTTCGTTTAGAGCACAAGAATTAATTATTATTATTATTATTATTATTTAAATTAATTATTTTTGCTTAACTACTTTTACCATCGTCGCTGGCTGCACACACACCTGCTTCCTTGGGTTGATAGTATTTTGTATTAACTAACCTTATATTTATGTTCATTTGTCTTTTTTTTGGCGCATTTGAGTGCGTTTGTTTGAAGAAACCGTGAAAAGCTTTCAAAAATCGCTTTCTGGTGAATAAAATAACATAAAATACCGATCTTGTGTTGCATTTAAGCGGCATACAGGACTTAATAGGTTTCTTATAATTATTGATATTATTTCTACCTTCTGCCGGCTTTTTTTTGCAGTGCTCACGTGTTTTGACCTTGTCTATGTTTACTAGCCGAAAGTTAATTATATATCTGCGTAAGTTTTCTTTCATGGACAAGGTTTTTCAGTCATGATATTTCAGTCACCCGCATGATATCAGCTACTAAATCCATTGAATTCGCTAGCAGGCCTTTGACACCTATTACGACGTACGTCTTAAAGCTAAATTGTTTGTGGCATGCGATATCTTCTTTCAATCGGACAATTAATGTGCTCTGCGATAAGCGCATCATCCTTCAATCATTACAGTATGTAAGTAGGTTTCTCCTCATTTTATGATTAGCATCGACCTTAGGAATAAAGTTTATTATTCTCGTCTAGAACTCACTCTGCATGAGAACCATGACAGCGGAGCGAAAGCGCCCGAAATTCAGTGGCAGCGTCGAATGTTTCCCACAGAATTGTTGCCTCTCAAAGCCACCATCATTTTGCTACGCCACATCTGAAAATACCCAAATAGATGGTTGAAGCAATTTTGACTATAGCCCGAAGGCTTCGGCCTGCTGTTTGCTCATTTGACGAAATTGTCAACAGTCGAATTCTCGAATATGGACATCAAGTGAACTGTTCGATGGATTCCCAATGGCACGTGTCTGCTCAGGGTTCATGTCTGTTTCTTTTAGTTAGTATAAAACAAACCGAACGGAAAAATCGGTGAAGTCATGATCCATAGCCCGATGATGATAATTGCTCGAAGTATTGAGTGGCGTATCAGACGAGCGTGATTGACACCGAGCTTAAGCGCACGTATTTCAGCGGCATGTTCGGCGTTACCGCGTATTTGTTATAGAAGTAAGCCTTAGTCAAGATAAATTTTCAATCTGGGAGAGGCTCGCTTTGATCTGTGAACCTGGGCATGTTACGGTGGAACCGTAAGTGAAGGTAACAGTAAAGGTTTCTTCGGTTTATCAAGGGAGCTGCAATGTTTACAATGCCTAAGTTTTCTTACAAGTCATTCTTGATGGGGTGAACAAACACAGCCACATAATAAATGAACCATGAAAGCTATTGAAGAGTCGGCAGTACTTTAATTAAACCTCCGTATGTGCAATTAGCTACAGCTCAAGAAACTGCATAGTTGAACAAGTCGTCGCTCTGTTCAAACGTTACACCTGATACAAATCCTTATAAGTAAAGGTAAACGTAAGGTAAGCTTTATTGTCTTATTGAAGGAGGCGTAGTTTCACAATGCTTAAGCTCGCTTATATGTCACGCAGCGGGACCCGAACCTGCGGCCTCTGGCCTCCGACAGCCAGAGAGACTTAGCCGTCCAAGGCCCCGCTCTGACGGGGCTTATAGATGCATCGTCATTCCAGACAATGGAATCAGGACTGTTGCGAAGCTATTGTTTTAAAATATTACACTAACGCGAGGGTCTACAATTAACTTCGAATGGCGTAACGGTGACAATATGCGTGTAAGCAATCGAAAGGTCATTGAGCATCTCACCCAACTAATATATCATCCTCGTTTCGACTAATCGTTGTTAAAAGTCACGAGCTACAAAAGGATATACCGGAAGGTCACGACAAGCATTCCCAGCATCACTATGCTGACAAGAGTATTAATTTTTCAGGTTTTCCTCGCCTTCAGCTGTCTTCTCCATGTAAAGCGGTCTACGATTTGTGTTTGTTACACCGATTGGGTATATCGAAGAGGAACGTGACACACCGCTGCTTCGATACCGCACTGGCGTAATCCATTGAGAAATATAACCGAGTTATGACATTCGGCCAGCCATTCTAGGTTCTATGCAAATGCAACTTGATATCATAGTGAGAACAAGTGTTTCAGATACAGAAACCGGTTGTAGATTTACCAGAACGTGTTGAATTCAAGTTCACGAAAACAAACACGTCATCAAATCATATCTCTTTAATACGCAACGAATTTCTGGTCGCACCAGAGATTATGTAGATGCAGCTCTTTCGTCCGACAAGCGACTCCGTTGCGGGCGCGGCTTTTTTTTTAGACCAACTAGCAGTGTTCCGAAAATTCCTGCTCAGAAAGTTGCGCCGTTGTGTCAATCACCCATGTTGCGGTTGCGGGCCCAATTTTCGCTGGACTACGAAGAAATTGGCGCGTTGACTCGTCCGGCCAAAAACAAAAACAAAAACCGACAAATTAGTGCGGACAAGTGGCGCGGAGAATAAATACTGTGCATGTTTTATCATTTGAAGCAGCAAAAAAGAAAATATAGCATTGCTGTTTGTCGTTATCAGTAAATGCAAAGTTATAAAACAGAAACAATGTTGTGCGAATTACGAATAATCGGATACAGGTAGCGTTTTCGCTACTGAAGGTGACAGGTTATGCTGTATCGCGTGGCGAGGATAAAAATAAGTTGAACAGAGGCCGAGCGATCAAGTGGTCAGCTCTGCCCAAGGCTCCGGGCAGGGCAACCAGTTAAGGCCTGATCGTCTTGTGGATCGCATCGATTCGTTATGTCGCGTAATATGCGCTTACACATGTTTGATCAATGTAAACATTATCACGCCTTCTACCAGAATTTTCAGTCGAAACTGGTCGTCAACCCCGTTGTTAAGCTTACGTACTATCGCGTGAGTGTACGATGTAATAGATCGGGAGATAAAATTAGATCGTGGTTCATTCAAGGAGCGGAATCGATGAGGCGCTCTAGTTCTCGACCCCTCTTTTGTTCTTCCTCATATGAATTCATACGTGTAACGTGTTTCCATGCAAAAAGGCTCATAGTTATTTGAAAATTTCGACATATTCTCATAATTACTACAAAAATATGTGTGTAGTGTCATTCGCTCGCAAAACTCTACCAGTCAGATACGGATTGAAGATTGGCGGTTCGGCTAAAACTGTGGTATATGAGACGTATTCATTGAACTTCCACGCTCTCAGTTGAGATCATATCTTGGGTACCATCTCCTTCATTGGCCACTTCTCTCAGTCTATATAGTCAAGTCAGCAGCAGCGTATCAGCCCAATCAAAGGGTCCTGTCTCGTTCGATAGAGGCTCATAGTATTCGGCTTCGACTGCTAATCTCTCATAGGCAAATAATTGTATCCTATTTATATTCTCAAACTGTAGTTTCTGAATTGTACAGCAACACCCGATCGCGGTAGTCCGCAATTCACAAGCACAAAAAATGACCCAAACAAAGATTGAGCTACGCGCATTGCGGTATATTTGAGAACATCACACACTACACTCGAATCATTAGATAGCGGTTCCAACACACCTGGTTGTAGCACCTGGCATTTGAGCGAATCTTAAAATGACATCATCAAAGATATGAATGCTTTCCATATTGAAGAAGCATGTGTTCTTCACCAAAGACGTCCTCCAACCATATACGCATATGGCTAAGTTATATATACATATAGAATACACTAAGTTAGGTGCCAACCTTTGCACACGTAACCACCTAGCGCCCTTCACCCATCCATCCCCAATATGACGTGACTTGCATCACGTCTTTTATCGGCCTGCCGTCACGGCCGAAGTCACACTTCGCACTTAAAGTCGATATTTTTTTTCCTCCAGTTTTTCTGGCTGGCGTTCTGGTCCGCTCGGCCACCGGTTGCCTCGTCGTGTTCAGAAAGAAGTTTCTCCGGCTATCAGAACACCACCACCACCGATACCACTTGGTTCTGACAGCTGACTTCGGCTCGTGTTCATGTTCGTCAAGCGTTTGTGATTCGCTGGCTGGACGAACTATCCGACGGTGGGCCTCTCATGATTCTGTGGTCCGTCGACGTCAAAATGGGACAGGCGGGCGCGATACCTTTTGCTTTTGTTGCGGCTACCATTACTATACAACTACTAGTGCTTCTATTATTATCATTAGTTTTATTGTTACGGCGATTCCCTTCGTCGGCTTTCGCCCCCGAACATGTTTGGTTTCCCTTGCCCGCGGTTCTGCCCTGCGATACTTAAATAGATCACCGCTTGAACGAAAAGGTGACACGTTCGTTTCTCAGTCAACACATAGATAGATACACTGGATACAAGCCCGACTGACCCACCGAGCTGCCATCGCCTACAACGTAAGTTTCAGAGAGCAAGAGAGGACGCTCCGAATCGCGTGGTGATTCGAGTGTTTCACACGAAATGGCTTGATGCCTTTTGTTGTAACCGAATCTCGGATATGGCTATGATTTGCTCAAATTCGTCGTACTTTTGCTAGTGCTTCGTTTGGTAAATTATCTTCGGAAGAGCGACAAAAACGCACAAACACACACACCATACATGCTAGAGTCGTTTGCATGTTCATTGTGAGGTTGATGACATCATGGCTAGCAGTGACGAACGGCCTGGATCACTATTTATTGTCAAATGCTGAAAGCCGTATTCTCTGTGGCTTAAATTGCTTACATCTGCGTAGTTTCTATCTGGGGGGCCGCAGGTTACCGGTTCGAATTCCCCAGTGCGACCCTTACATATGCAACCCCCCGTCCATATAGTGTAGATTATCAATATAATGCAAGCAATAAATTGCGATCAGTTTGGCAAAGGCTTCCTCCTAGCGTTATCTTGGATGTACCATCTATGCGTTCGCAGAATGAAATTCGCCGTCTCCGCTGCTTTTCTGGCACTCGTCTGCATAGCGGTGCTTGGCCCGCTGCAAACGGAAGCGCTCGGCTTGAAGAAAGGTCTCAAGATCCTTGGGCCCTTGGCGTTAATCGGAGGAGCCGCGGGAGCTGGTGCACTCGGTGGAGCCCTGCTGGGATCCAGTCACAAGCACCATCATGAACCTGTCCATCACCATCACGTGAAACACGTTCACGTTCATCCGTACGTAGCGTGATCAGGGGTTTAATGGTCGTCCTAAATTCGTTCCAATTGAAAAATTCATCTCTATTTCAAATGGAAATCTCTCCAGAACGGTTTTGGATGCATTTAACTAAACCAAAATGTTTAACGTAATGCTATACTCTCTGCTCGTATCTCCTAGCTAAAGGACATTCATTTTCCTCATTCGTAATTTCAGAGTGCACCACGTGAAGTATGTTCACCACCAACCGTAAGTAAGGTCCCTATGTTTTAGAGCATCAACTTCAAGGATTTGCCAACGACAAAATGATACCAAATCACATATTTGCCCCTAACTGTAGAGGTGGTTCTGGGGTGGCTGAATCATAGCTTGCTAAGGTCAGACACTCTGCTTTTTGTCAGATAAGTCCAGTGCGACCGAGCGCGCTGATAAGGCCAAAAATAGGAAAAAATCGATCAATAATCCTTGTTCCTGGCCCACACTACAATTTCTCACTAGAGACTCCCTCTCCTGACAGGCCCTTGAGGCAGTGCCGGCGCGGCGCTACCGAGGCCTGCAATAGAAGGCTGAGGATAAGCTATGGCAATAATTTTGTTTAGCCACATGTTTATTGCTCTTCATGATCTTACTATAGCACATGCGTTAAGCAAATCTTCACCACAAAACGTGCCATCAGTATGAGAGGATCATCGAGATCTTACGCCGCTTCTTATTGTTGTCTGCATATATCCCGCTGGTCTGAACCATTTCAGTATCCACACCGTGAAAGTGGTTGAGGAACATGGATGGGACGACGGATGGCACGGAGGATCCATTGGAGGCGGCCACGGGTGGTGGTAAATGCGACTGATCAACTCGAATCAGCTGGTGGCGCCCTAACGTGGTGAAGCGCATATATTTCGCCTGAAGCTGCTGGCCTTTTCGACTGGGTCGACCATTGAATTGTATACTTATGTGTGATAAGGACAAATCTGCATTACACTGTACATAAATAACACGCACACTGGATAGCCAAAATGTCGCACGCCAAATGCTCCATACGCGTACACATTTCGTTGTAAATATACATCACGATGGCATCAGGAGTAAATATCTACTAATGGCCAGACAGTAGATTGGCACGACAGAAGCACAATGCACATACTGTCTAATTATGATATCAAATATAATTATGATGGAACATGCTGTCAATAAAACGATTAACGCTGTCGAAATTCGATTTCTTTGTACCGCTGTTGTTTTTATTTTAGTGAATTTTTCGAGACTTAATTAAATCATTTTTGCGACTATGATATGACTGGTGAAAATTGAACTTCGGCGTTCAAGATTTAATATTCAAACTTAAGCTTTTGTCCAAGCTTTCCTATATCTGACTTTTTCAATTTCTTAGCCACAGCCATCGATGAGATTGTATAATATTTGATAAACGATTATTGATTGATTCGAAAATATGAACAGAGTACATGAGACATATGCGTCCAACTTCGAATATGCATTTCGCGTTTTCTTTAATTTTATTACTTACGTTTATTGCACGTCTTTCCAACAGTGGAAATATCGGTGTCTACTATTCTTCTTGAAGTCGAACGTGTCCAACGAACGTGTACGCTCGAAAATCATTGATAACAGCAAATATCTCTACTCGATTCGACATCACTATGCCCCACAAGCTGCTTGTTTTGCATGGACCGATTCCCCGTATTGACCAGTAACATCTAGATCCATGTATAATAATAATAATAATTATTATTATTATTATTATACGAAACGATATATAGCACATCTAGGAGGACAAGTTCGATTCGCGCCTGAACCCATGTTATCTAATGGGACCAACATGTTGTCATGTTTATACCGCTATAATAATGACTTGGCTGCATCAAACACTGTATCGATACGGTCCGAAATCGATCCAGTGATCACAATTCGACACCAGCTACAAATATCGTTTTAATCCGATAAACGATACCCTTTCTTCTATTCTACTTAAGAAACAACGAAGGAAAACTATCAACCGCGGTAGCTCTAATTGAAGGGGACGTTGCTCGAGAAAGAGCACGCAAAAGGCATATTCTATTTGCATCTTGGCTGTGCATTCTATGGCTAAGCATAAATAGCCGAGCCGCTCGCGCTCATCGTCAGAGGCGCAAAGCTTTTTCTTTGTCAACTTGGCACGTTTCTGAAGTTGCGCTTTCATTTCACTCTGGTTGTCCGGGACATTATCTGTGCTATAAATTGAACGGGTTTTCTCTTGGTAGTAGCAGGCGTTATATTTATCAACGCATTCGCTTGCGACCCGTCCCGGCTCCTCTCGCAGCATGGCATTACTACTTGAGATGTCAAGACATATATATTTATAGGGTATATGACTAGATGGCGGGTAATAATAGTAATTTATTGATGTCGTTACTTCCGAGTCAAACGGTCCCATCGTAGCAGCGTAAATTACGACCGCAGTGAACTACCGCTTGTGAATTGATAGTGTTGTGCAAACTTGCCGACATTTAGAGATGACTGAAACGGTTGAGAATAAATTACTATTAAAAAAGTAACATTTAAAATTCATGTTTTACCTGTTGGTCTGGCATGCATTACAACTTTCCATAGATAGCTGTTGGGAGAATATTCTCTGATAATTCTGTACGTGGAATCCGAAGAAATGTACCTTCTCGGGCTCGTCCGGCATTTCAACCCGCTACCTCTCGCATCCTAAGCGAGAATCATGATCCCCGAAACCAACGGGCTATTTCGGCGATAGCCACATGGCGAAAAACCACAATACAACGACTCGCAGTAAATATCTAGCGGTCTTTTTGCCGACATTTTTCGTAGTAATGTAGCCATTTGAAGGTATCAAGAAATTTCTGACGAGACTAAGACTGCTGCTCAGCCTCAGCCGAACTGTACCAGTGTGTCTGGTAGAGGTAGAAGATATTTCACGGTAGTAAGCAGTCCCTGGGTGTAGCTATGAATCTGAAAGGGTCTATTATGAAGTTGCAACAATTCATGAGCAAATAGCTTCCAGTACTAGCAGCTTTCCGGTTATTTGCAAAATTATGGAATCACTATCGACTAAAATGCTAATGACTTCGTTTCCACCATCGTCCGTATCGAAATGCTGAGTGTATGCACTGAACAATCTCAGGTTGCTCGCTGAATGTAATCCGCCAATTAATCTCGTGATCTTGCACGTTTGTTCGGCATGGGAGGTCGGAGGGATTTTTACTGGAAGTAAGGATTACTATACTAGAATACGATTCTTCCTCATGGATCTACTGCACAAAGTCTTCTGCAGTAGGGTCTATGACAGTATATCGGCTGTCTAGTGGCTTCACTATTCTAGCGTTTCGTGTAACATGACGTGTCTAAGGGTCCATTGTATCGTGCGACGTCCCAGCTCAGCGCGAAACCACAACAACAACATCTGTAGCGTACGATCCTACGACTCTCCAAAGAAATACTGTTAAAACGCTAGGTCGAAAACAAACATCTTCAACGGACACGTTTATTCAGTCGAGGTCATACATAACATGGCAGAGCTGGTCCTGCTGCGTGGAATCAGTAGATCATTGGAACACTCGCATTGTAAACTGTGGGGACTCGCTTCGCATCCCTCAAATAGTCTCCTACTCGACATCGATCCCTCCGGGTCGAGTCCGTCAAATTATTCCAGTCTCTGTCGTTTACTTCGCAATCGCCCTTTCACGATCAATATTCAATTATGCCCGGCGTAAGTGGGCATTTTGTGCCTCCAATTTCAATTATTCAGCTCGCTCGAACCACTCACATCAGCCGACGCTGCGCTCATCCACCTATGGCTATTTCCGCACGTATATACATATATTATATGTATCCTTCGTTCTATTGGAACGTGGTTGCAAAAGTCAGCACATTTCGACAGCGGCTGCTCGGAGTTACTCGGCTGCTATTGCTGCCGCAACACTTACAGCAGGTGGGCGACCGCCGTCGCTGGCCAACCCCAATAATACAACCCGTCAGTTCCATTGAGCGCCGAACGAGTTGGACCAAAGGAAGCCACATGTACATCAGCTGAAGACGGGTGACGCTGCTGAGGCGACGGAAGGTGCACATGCAGGCATCCCGTGCCCGCGAACCTGCTTTGAGAAGACCTATTTTACAATTCAGCTTCCGAATAACGGGTATAGGGTAGACAGGACGAGGTAAAAAGTGCAAGAGGGTAAGCAAGACGACGGCGACGGCTGCTGCTGCACGAAGAGAATTTATAAAGCACAAGACGGCGACAGCTCAGACACCTAAGCGAGTGGCATAGTTCCTCGCGGCACCGGACTTTGGCAGCGGGCACTTTTTGGCATCTCGGATTCTCTCGCTCGTTCTTTCGTCGGCTCCTTCTCACTATCTTTCCTGCTCAGACCTTTCTTTCTCGGATGCGGATTCAAGAAGCTCAATTCGAACTCGGCCGAGTTCTGCAAAAAAGGAGAGGAAAAAAGACGAGAAAAAGAAACGACGCGACGAAATAGCCTAAGCGGGATAGTACAACGATAGGAGGATATCAGCAACGGCCTACGTTCGTCGACACCGCTCGCCGTTTTGACAATAGGATGGATCTGGGTAAGAAAAGAAAATACGAGGGAGCTACAGAATTCGAGAGCGAGAGAGAGAGAGAGAGAGGGAACGGGCGTAGGTGAGAAGACGAACTAAAGTGAGTGTAAAAAAACGAATGAGGGGACTGGGCGACGAAGGCGAAGCCAGGTTGAAAAAGGCAGGTGAGTTCTACTGAGGTGCTTGCCTGAAGTGAGTCGATCAGAGCCAACAGGCGTGGAACGTCAGGACGGGAATCGAAGGAAACAGACGGACGGACGCAGTAGCAACAGCGGCAGTGGGAGCAGCAGATGATGTAGCGTTGTTGGAAAATCGAGATCATTGCCATCTCTGGCAGAGCACTTCCGTCAGGTCGTTGAGTGCTACTGCTGCTTTTGCTGCAGTCGCCGCCCACAATACCCCCAATTCCCCACAGCCTACTGCCTTTTCTACCTGCTATCCCGTCCCTTCTTCCCTGAAATCGAAAATCTTCCCGAACCAAGCACAGCCTTCGAGAGAGGCGACGATAAGAGGGACTAACACGTAGGAGAAGTAGCTTCGATGCCCGACATAGTATTGAGACGAGAGGACGATGCCGGCTGGACCGCAAACGAAGTCGAAAGAAACGGGCCGTATATGGAATCATAGCAGGCAGTGCTATTCTGATCCGTGTAGGCCACGCGGTGTCTAGTACATCCAGTCCATTAGTACTTGCTAACATAATGAATCAGCATTGCGTGTGTGTGTGTGTGTGTGTGCAGAGATTTCTTTGGGCCTCACGAAGGATCAGGCCGATCGGCGTCAATCTAACGCGAAAACTGACATCAACAGTAACAACAAGAGTATTGCCAATAAACAAGGCATCAGCCTCGTCGACCAGTCGAACGAACGCCGACTATTGAGTTTTGTATACATTGAGGGGAGGTTTGTGGACGAACTGATAGGAATAGTGTGAGACTTCTGTAAAGTCAGTCGTTACTAGGTCGATCTATATCTCTACGGAATCTAAGATTGCGGGTTTTGACAAGGGGTCTGGTTGGACCATGGATTACATAATCTCCGTTATATAAACTATGCACACAATTAGCACAACAGTGCAGTATCGTGTTGCGACAAACGACAAACAATTCCTTTTCTATGAACGTTCCTGCCATGCGCTGGCTGTTGTTAGCCATTGGAAATAGTCAAAATCAGCATTTGAGCCAGAATACACAGTTGATAAGATCACCCTGTGTGAATGCCTGTAATTCGCAGTTCTGGCTATTCCTCTGCTACCATACGTTATTACCAATCTGTACTATAGCTGGCAACTTCTCAAGCAAATAATAGTACAAATGTCCAGCTATTACAATTGGCAAAATGTTTGAGGTGAACAGTAGAAAGGTTTCCTAACATCCTAAGAGAAGAGATGCCCTAACCACCAGTGCAATTCATAGTGGCCTCCTCGCCCTCCCAAGCCGATTGCGTTGTTTCGGTCAGCACCGCAGTAGACAGCTGTGAACATCGTCACCTCAGATACGCCGCTTCACTTCGCTCAGCGCACGTCGACCTGTGGCACCCCCTCTATTCCAAGACCTGCCTTGAGCTGGGAGTTGAGTAACTCGTTTGTGCGTGCTAAGCAGCTTGCCCACTTTGCTCACGATGTACTAAAGTAGAGACTTGGGGTGTCGAGGCTCCTAGATGCTAAGGGGACGCAAGAGCTATCAAGCGTCAAGGGAAGGCTTGTGTGGCAACAGCAGTGTAGCCGCCCGATTCGGACGGGTCCTAAACTCCTGACGCAGCAGGTTCGTCTTGACAGTAAGCATACGATGAGGCGAGTAAGCGGGTCGTCGGCTAGCTAAGAGAAATCAGTAAGGCCAACATTCAATGTTCCACTATGGCAGTAGCGCCGTGAAACCATCGATAGGTGGGGTGGCATGTGGTCAGGAACTGCTAGCCCCCAGCTCGTCGGAGAAGGCTCGTGGCCAGGAAATGAAAGGGCCCTTTCGAACAATCTCCCCAGCCTTCTTCCTGTTCGGATGTCGTTCTTTTGCTGGATTTCGTTATCGGAAAAGAAGAGCTGAGGGGTAGCGTAAAGTAGTGCGGATAGCTAATGCAGAGACTTAGGGCTAGGATAACCTGAGGGCACACCCGGGTTAAAAAGGCTGGACTCAGACAAAAAATAACAGGTCCGAATAAAAAATCTGACACAGCTTCGTAAACGAGATGCAGCAACTCCGTAGGCTGAACCGATCTAATATCCGTTTGGTGAGAAACGACTGCTAAACGCGTTGGTGAACCCAGGAGAATTTTAACACTCGAATATTTCTGTGTGTTCTTTTTTTCACTATCATTAAACGGCCACCAATCGAGTCTGTTGTAAAACATCCCTTTCATCCTGCTCCAACAGTAGTGTGGTATACTGCAAAGATCTCTCTCTCTCTCAACCTTGAGTTCGTCCGATGAGAAGACAATCAGCAACAAAAGGTGGATTTGCTATTTTCTGAAATGCAGTTTCGCCCTCAGTGAAAAACATGTGTAATGCCACCTTAACTAATCGATACCGCCCTATTGCGTCTACTTCTGAATCTCCGGCTACTCAATTGCCAATATCTCTATTCTAGTGTATTTTAATATATCGATGTGAGTCTACAAAAGTTCCCGATCTCGTTGTTGTTTGTTGTGGTTGTTGTTGCCGCTGCTGCTGCCGTTGTTTTTACTAGCGAAAACACGCCACCCAGTAGAATCGTACCTCACCGAACACGTAACTCAACGCCATAGGCTCTGGCCGCAGGAAAAACGGGATGCGAACGCGGTGCAGAATGCACATGGGCTATATTATGCAGCAATTTTCTGGGAACACCATCATATGCGTGCCTCCCACAAAACAACAAATACGAACCACTACGAAAACCGAATGCGGCATAAGCCCTTGTCTGGTCGACCTAATATAAGTAACAACCTCACCGACATATAGCGTTTGTCGCATAGGCACGAAAATCGCATCAGGTCGCTCGAACTTCGAAGAACCGGAACCGACCAATTTGTGGCTATTAGTTTCTGGTATTTGACACGTACCTCGAACCTGCCTCTTAGAGCCGCATGAGTGTATGCTTGTGGGCCGAAGCCTATCGGAGTTTGTTGTTGAAACTGAAGCGAGCTCCGATTTAGATGATTTCTTCGTACTGCGACGGAGTCCTTCGTCAGCGTGAAGGCATCGGAACGGTATTTTAAATGTAAACACTTGAAGGCTGAAACATGTTGTTGGAGCTTCCTTGGTTTATAGCACTAAGGCTTGTCGAAGCTAAAAGAAAAACCGCCATAAGTGAAAAAACTACAACAATGAATAGTACGCCGAAAGTTCACAAGCAGGGTACTTAATTGTTGCTGATTTATTAGGCATCGTTCAATTCAGAGGTCAGCAAAGCACTCACGGCAATGGTCGCGTTCATACAGACCTCTACCGCCTTATATGTACGCTCTTTAAGCTCCTCCTGAAAGAATAGCATTTAATGGCACTGATTGGGGTATGGGTCTTGACATTTCGATTATAAAGCTCGATACAACAAGCTTGCACAGCCTACTGCGGCAACGAAATGCTTCTAAAAGGCCCTTCGAAATCAGTAATTGTGAGTAGAAATTGTTGCATTCTAAGTTGAGTGGCACGTTCGAAAATCCATAAAGCAGCACGTTTCCTTCTCTCTAATTTCTGTCCATAGTATTTTTTTGTCTACTTTTCCCTGGCGCTTAACCCTGGCGCCCAGGAGCAATAGTACTATCCATAGTATTGGTACATTGGACTGTACATTGGTTGAGAGCTAGCCCGAAAAAGCTTAGTTTCGTTTAGTATTGGTACATCACTAAACAAAAGTACTGTACTAAACATCACACGACAATACTATGAGTTTCAAAAAAACTGCCGTTACGGACTTTACATGGTCCCTGTTGTAAGTAATTTTACTTTAATTTTTACGAGAACTCAAGCGTTGTGTAATCGCAGTTCGGTTAATAAAACCAAAATGAAATTAAACCGGAAACACATTTATTATGAAGTGTCGACAAGTTTATTAAGAAATACTACCATGCAAAAAGCAAAGACCGATTTCAGCTTTCACAAGAAAAAATATCAATGTATATACACTTATACCTTGTCGCTACAAGTATACATGTATTATAAAAAAAAAACGCAGAAATATTTTTTCTAAAATAAACCATGTAAAAATACCTTTCTAAATTCAATTCTACACAAATTCGTATTGAACAAAATCCTTACCGGCGCGAACATGACTGTCTGCGATTTCTGAAACAGCAGCCAAACAAAGAACAAGCTTTTGCGGACAGACAAACAACGAAGAGCTCTCTTGCGCTTTACTATATCAGTATGTTATGATATCATATAGAATATTTCGACAGGACCAATTTTGGCATTGCACTTAAATTATGACAGTGGTATATTAATTAAAATTAAAGAAAATTCTGTATACCCTACGATCACGAGGTGCTCACAAAATCAAATGAAGTATACAAAAGATCGTAGCTAAGAAGACATCCTATCCTGTACTCTAGATAGCGTGAACTTTGAATCTATGTATACATTCGTGTACATATACATACATATATGCCAATGATATCGGGGACAAACAACTCTAATGATTTTGGAAACAATATCAGGATACTAAAAACGAAATAACTGTGATCGACAAGGTCAGAATGAAATTCATCAACAAGGTCGGCAAAAGGTATGAAAATCCATTTTCGGACCATGAGGACCATGCCGGCAAAGATGCCAAGGTGACGACGTTTGACTTGGGTCAAACGACTTGACGATAGTCGAACTGTGCTCACAAGCGGTTCGGTTACGCTTAACACAGATCGAGCGGCAACAGCCATTTCGATACGAATGCTGTTGCAGTAATGATAACAATAATCTTATTCAGCATATTTAGACATATTACCATCTTCCTGAATAGCCACGGACTTTTGCCACACAGATCGTCCGCTAATTCCTGCTTGGTCCTGTTGCTAGCTTCTGTCATTGCATTAGAAATGGTCCTCAGCTTGACGTACACAGTTGGTATCCAATATTGCAGGCAGTCGTCGAAGTTCATCCGTACACGTGGATCCGCATCTAAACAAGATGGCCACATATCCACTCATTATCTGGGTAGTTACAGTATCGTTAGGGGCAATCCGGGATCTGGTTCATCAGCATTGAAAGGAAAAATGCTTCTCTTCGCTAGCTTACTTGCACCGTTTACATCAGTCCTCGGAAGATGTTTTCACTCCTTCGAAACGTGCTTACATGAGGCTAATTTACTATAATTTTTTTTTCTATTTCACCATATAATGTGGCATCCGTGCTAAAATCACCGTTGTATAGCCTTTGTGACGTAACTAACATAGACATCGTGTCTGCCTCACCGCAAAGTATCCAGCCGTCGGGCCCGGGACGCTTTATCGACATTGCTCCGGATATCATCAGCTCGAAGAAAAACACACCCAGTAGCCACGGCAGACTATTGGGAAACAGCATTTCAATTTGTCAAAATGCAAATTCTGCACCTTGAACTTTTGGACGCCTGCCTTATCGAACTCTTTGCGAGGCCGTCTCTGTGCTGACCTTCTGTTGTTGTTTTTGTGCCGAAGTCGTTAATTTGTTAATTGGAAACATTAAAAATTGACCGAAAACCCGCTACAAGTCTGCCTACGCAGGCCTCACTCACTGATGCGCACGAAACACTCTATACTATAACGAAAAGCATACAAGTATTTAGCGGATTGGGCGGACTGCTGTCTCGGAAATCAAACTGACGACGTTATTTGGTCATGAGACTCTCGTATCAAAGCCGGACTGAACGACTCGGTAAGCTTTAGAACTACTGATATATATATATATATATATATATATATTTATGCATACATCGCTGACCTGAATGCGTGGATTCGTCTACCGAATGCTAGTTATTGTAATTAATTTCAGCGAGTGGAGAGTGAGTTGAAGCGAAGGTTCCTACTCGATGAAGGGGAAGGAGGGCGCCGCGTAAACGGAGACCAGGGGTGTCGACTTGGACGTAACACAATTTTCGCTGTAATGCTATCCGCTTTCAGAGTTCTGCTCTTCAGAGCTAACGACTCGAAGGAAGGGACATAGCTAGAAAAATCGAGTGAAAAATGTACACCAAAAAAAAACATCCCCAGGGAGTGCGCAAATATGTAGAATATGTTGTGTCTGGACGTGATCGTGTAGGGTCTATAACTCTCGAAGAACTAACGCCACATATGATAACGGGACTGCGTATGTCTTTTACACTTGCAGGTGCGCGTCGTTTGAATAGCGTTTCGCATTTGGCGAAAGCTCAGCAATGTCCTGTGCTAATGACATGCATAATAGGACCGCTAGAACCAGCATCACCGCAAATATATTCCAGCCGTTTGGTTTACGACGCTATATCGTGCCTGGACAGGACAGCTGGACGGGAAAGGGACTTAAGAGAATCCCCAGAATCCCCCCCGTGGAAACATTTCAATTTGTCTAAATGCAAATTGTGACACATGCGATTCTAGCGACGTCGTTTATGCGTTCGGCGATTGGTTCTGCACTGAATTATGTCTGCACCTGACCCTGAAGTGTCCGGCCACTAGTGACCCTTACCGACATGATTTTGTAACACAATATGCACGCAAATTTATCGCAGTTATCATATCCAAAGCTTGAACGGGAGCTGCAAGCTGAATTCCAATCGTTTCCAGGCATTTAAATATAAAATTAGAGAAAGTTGAGCACATCTCGAGTAGCTCCTCGCCAATCGTTTGACGGTCTTGGTTCGAAGCGAAACTCGAGAACGTTGAGACTCGGCTATAGACGAGGGAGCTGCCAATTCTTGGCGCCTATACGAACGAATGTGAGATCGTTGTAAGCATTTTGGACTTAATAATGGACAATTTTAGTCGTATAAGAGGAAGATGGCAACTGCTGAACTTGACCTTGTGCCAAAAGTGAGCAGTCCAGACTGCCTCTCGCTATAACGCATCACAACGTTTCTTCTGAGCCCAATGTATCCGTACCTATGCGACATTGGCTGAGCAATGGAACACATTTCACGCAAACGGAGTATCCTATCGTGGGATCGTCCATACAGCAACGGGACGCGTTTAGCCTTGAGGGCCAACTTAGCAAGTCACCGGTAAGTTAATAGAATATCGGATATATATTAACTGCAGAGATCCACCTGGCCCAATTAGGCTCCCTCTATAACCAGCCGAGCATGACTTAGTAAATCACGTAATTATGCAATGGTGTGCGTGGGCATATTATTTTCAAAAAAAAAACAACAACTGTGTGTAATTAACATCTGCGAGTTAAATTAATTAAAACCTCCCTTTCTAGATTGTGGGCCCCAGCCACGTAAACTGTGTGTGTGTGTGTATGCAACATACGCGGAACATGATAATGCCATACGATGCATTCTTTTTTTATATATCGTAGCAGTATTATTATATTTGCTCTGTTCCCGCTTGATTATGTTCTTGTCGTATAGAATCATCTGTATAAATAATATATCCATATTTGGGATTATTCTACACGACAAGATAATTGGGAATCAGATATTTTGCAATTCCGTGACATAGAGAACGTCCATTAGAATTTAGGCGAGAAACCTTTCTACTTTGACATATTTCATGTGGCTGGACTATGTTGTATATTATTATTATAGTTGCAACAAAAGGGACGACGTTATTGAAATTTAATTAATCTCTTTATTTTTCTTTCTTAATCATATCTCATTGCATTTTAGCCAAATGTTCTACGCGAAGTGCGCGGTTAAAGTTGAGTGTCTGCCCAAATCGCATCGTCGCCAATTGTACAAGCCTCTTTCTATAATGTGATACAGGCTACGCCCCTATCGGTAGATTTTAGATCGTGAATCTTTTTTTCGTGAATCTCATGGGTCGAATGTAGCGCAAGAAGTTAGATGTAGATACTGATATTCGAATATATATATTCTCACTGAGGGTTGCACCATTGGTACACATTTATTCGCTGGTTCCACTCTGCTCCTGTTGCTCGTTCAATAAAACGCTGACGGCCACGCTCGCATTTATGCAGACCTCTATCGCTCTGAATGTGCGGTCCTTAAGCTGGGCCTGAAATGCATCCAAAAATTAATGTTAGGTGTTACCAAGCGTTCCTTACTAAATTCTATAAAAAACTAGGGTATGTAAACCCGAGAAGTTACCCGGCCGTGGTTCCACACATAGGCTCCCCGGGACATGTTCGCATGACAGCGAGTGGCGCTGTACCTAGTGGTCTTGGCTCTGACAGAAATTGCTTCTGTTGGTAGTTTGTGATTAAAAGCTCGTTAATTTAAGAAGAAATAGCAACTCAAACTAATTCTAGAATATAGAGTCTCCCTAAAATTCATTGGCCAGTGCTGCCTAGTGTACTTGTTTCAGTTATTTGGCCTCGATAATAATAGATATTGTAAGTTGAAATACAACATATTCTTACCGGGGCAAAGTTGACAACCATCTTTTTCTGAAATTCCGGTTAAATATGCAAATATGTCATTAATATTTTCATTTTAGTCTACTCGAAAAATGTCATTCTATTCACTAATAAATTATATATATATATTTTTTTTTATGACGGATATATATATATATATATATATATACATATATATATGCAAATTTTGACAACTGATTCCTACTTTTAGAAGAACTTTCAAGACGATGGTTTCCATATGACCAAAATGAACGAGTTAGCGTTATTAAATTTTTTAACCTCAAGAAGTGTCATGTAAAGTGGCGGAAAAGGTCTAAAGCAACGTGATCTACCTTAATTAGTTCGCCTTCGTGATTTAGACAATCTTATCCAACTTCATTAAATGCCAACTGCTAACTGGATGTTAGGTTGTTAGATTAAGGCAATCTGTGTGTCTTCGCTTGTTGCGTAACGTTGTGGTCTGCATGACATAGACCAACGTTCGGAGATTACTCAGACAAGATAAAGCGAGTTAATTGGGCTCACCATGTTCCTGATGGTTGGTAGACTCGTCTTGCACATGTCCTCCACAAACTGGCTCTCGGTCTTGTTGCTGGCCTCCGTCATCGAGCCGAATATTGCCATGAGCTTATTGTGCACCTCCGGTATCCAATACGACATACAGGGCGAATATAGATCCACCAGCACGCTCGGGTGTATATCTAAATATGTCATAGCATAGTGAGAAATAGATTGTACGAGCGTATTAAATATTACGAGTACATTTTTGTTCGTTGTTGCTGACGTATGCACGCGTATGCACCCAATAGCGACGAACGAAATAACATAAAGAGACAAATACAGAAATGTCACAAAAATGGTGATACTGAATCAAAGTAAATTGCAGGATATCTGGTTTTGATCTATACGCAATCGTGAGCTTAACGAAATGTATCAAGGTATCGAGATATTCAGCGCGAGAAGCTCTATACTCGCGATTCCGAATCCACCAGCCGGGCGCGTGGATTAGAACTCGAGTCATGCGACAATTTTCACTTACTTATCATATGTATCTTTTTTTTTTTTTCGAGCTGACCCTCAGCTGTTTCCCTATATGACAGGCCTCAGCTCTTAACCTTTAGGTATTACTATTATTATTATACAATACGTAAGCTACTAACATTCCTATTGTGCGTGTTGTATTATACATGATAGATCACAATAAGATTCGAATCATTCTGTCAGCGTTTGGGCCATTACAGAGATCGCAATCCGTTGCAACCCACCGCCGTGGCTGCCAGGCGGCGAGGACTCTGCCGCCGATGCCGGAGGTCGAGGGCTCAAATCTCGCGACGGGAGACTTCGTTTCTAGGGGCCACAGTCTTCCATGTCTTCACAAATTGACCAAGGCACCGCATTTCCCTTTGAAACTTCTAAAGACGTCTTAAGAAAAAATGAATTCCGACGCCCGCTTCTCGTTGGTCACGCTTCTTATGATACTCGTGCCTTGTTTTCTTTGGAGAACTGTCTCTGAACTTTACACTATGATACCAGACTTGTCGTTTCCCATGTGCTGTACAATATATGTACGTAAAGCTATCGGCATAGAAGTGGCTTCATCTTCTGTGTGAATTTGGCGACATATCCACGATTTCGATTGCATGATTGAACAGAGGTTCATGGAATGAATGCATACAATGCAAGTGGTGCCAATGTGTCATTCGTCATTGACGCAGGTCATATTAAATTATCCTTATGACTATGTAGCTAAGATTATGGATTTTCAAGATATTCTTTATAATTTAAGCTGATAATATATGGGAATATCGGCCGTGACAGTTGAGTCTCAACTCAATCTAAAGCACAAAATGCCTTCAAAGGAGAGACATTGCTTTTTTTGTAATAATGTCGAATGCAAAACGGCAGCTGTACATAACCTAAATAGTAAAGGAAAAATTGCATTATTAAGAAAACAGCAATGAAATGAATCTACGTCGTCACTGACGCCCTCTCAGTTAATCCCAGATTGACGCAGCATCGGTAGGTCCGGAGTGAAGTTGAAATAATATTTAATTAAGTTCAAATGCCGACAGAGAGCAAGTACAAAACGTTTTCAAGGGCCGTGTACTACGATGAGCGGACTGCGACTATTACAGGCACCAAGTCAGATACGTCGCCGTGTTTGTGATCGCGTACGTCAGCTTGGCAACCAGTCGATAAACAGTACAATTTGAGCCGTAGACGTGAGTGCGCTAAAGAGAGGGAGAGAGATTCAATTTAAGGCTAATAATCAATATATATATAATTAAGAATGACCGTCGAGATGCTTGCCGAGTTCGATGTTGTCATGCCGCGGATCTAGTTTAGTTCGGAATTTACCTTTCGGCTGTCCATTGCTTGCAGTGAATGCACGTTTATATATATATATATATATATATATACATTAGTACCATCAGGTTGATCTATATGTTAACTGTCTATATGTTATGGAATAATAACAATCTATATCTGAATAATGGACAAACCTATATCATTTCCGACATGTATACACAGAGACAGAGACACACACACACACACACTACTCGCAGTTACGACAACGCTATGAGGTCCAGGTCCTAATAATCTTACCGCATATGTTCCAACCTTTCGGGCCCGGACGAGGAATTGAGCCCGTGGTAGATGGCAGGCATTGAATGAAAAGGACACTCAGGAGGAGCCATGCATCGACGAGCACAGACATGTCAATATCTGATGACGCTGCGGCAACAATTATTTCAACGTTGGTCCAAATGCGTAGCTGTATTCGATCGCGTCCCTGCACTCTAACCAATTACTCGGCAGCCGGAGATCGACTTCTTCACGCTGAAAATTCCCGCTGAGGTCCGCCGCTCGTAGCGTTTCTGTTCACGTTAGACCAGAATATTTATGTAAATCAAAGCTTGCACACAGGCAAATCTCTCGATGAGCAGAGTGCCGTCCATCGAACGAGGATCAAACCGATAATTTTGTGTTAAAATCTATCTCTATGTAATATGTCACAACTGGCTGTAACAGGGACGGGCGAAATGCCTGTTGCTGATTGAAAGATTGAAGGCGGCTTACGGGTGACTGTGTGCTAATATGTATTGCAGGGATGCGAGTTTATATATCGATATTAATTCTGAGCACGTGAAAGTGGAGCGAGTCATGAAATTTCACAGAAGTGAGCTACTGGAGTGTGGTAGATACGAATTAGGCACGATCCTATTCTGCGAGCCGATATGCCGAGCGGAAAGGTCAAACGGCCGAGTCGGCTCTGATAGTCACGTATCAGGCCCTCACCCAATACGTGCTCTTAACAATGTTCGCCCGCCACGATGGAGGTTGAATTTATATTTCATAATCGTGCTTGCCAGCGACGTTAGCCGATGGGAAACATCGGTTAAGGCTTCACGTCAGGGACATACTTCGATATGATAATGTCATAGCTCCCGATATTTCCGAATGCACAAATTGCTCATTTAAATCAGACACGAGTAACGACGCTGTAGGCTAACCTTCGTAAATTCGGGTAGGCGGACTCAAGCTCGAGATGTTCGGTCTAGACGCTGACGAGACGTCGATGAGGTGACCTTGAATGATCCGAATTTGTCAAGACCATACCAATATAGATGAAGAGCCACACACACACACACTTCCTGCGAACGGAGAATCAGACACTGGATTGCTAAACTTTAGCCCCATGTCGATCAGAATAGTTCCTGATTGTGGCGGATACGTGCAGTGTTCAACCATATCCAAGCTTCTTATTGATTGCACCAAGCCCGGTGGCGTGGTGCATTCGTGTTTGACTGCCTTGTAATCGAAAGGGAGATATAGGTGCGAGAGTTCGATCGTCACCGTTGCGCATTTTTATTTAATGGGTCCGTCTTACGAAGCAGTGGGCAAAGCAGTTCCGTGAACATTAAATGTTCCGTAGCTGTGCGTCAGCCCGGAACATTTACTAATAAATGCTGTGAAATATTACGAGTCTACAATTGTAACTATACTGACGTATTGTAAAGTTTCGTTTATGAACGGTCTCATTATGTCTTTTCATTATATTTTATATTTATGATATTAAAATGACTATTGTATAATCACTATTTTAGCTATAGTAAATTAGTGGCGGAATACATACTGTACTTCTGCTTACGTTTCGCAGAGTCAGAATACCAGCTGGGCTTAAAGAATAGGTGCGCTAGAGTGCTGCGTCAAACGTTTTTCTGACATGTTCCAAGATGATCGAAGCTATCGGGCCAAAATAGATCGTTGTCAATACAGAAAAGCTCCACATTCTCTGTGTTCAATACAGTTATATATATTCAGACAGTATACAAGTGATTTCTTCATGATCCCCTTCTCCTATTTCGCGCTAACATCCCATCCCCGTGATATGATGAAAAACAGCGGAACGGCGAAAGATGTATGAGCAATCGCCTCGCTTTAAATGATCGAAACCATTTTGTCTCAACGTATTTCGAGCTTGGTCTGTTTCCCACAGCTTCCTGTAGCTACCGGGCAGACAGCCTCTTCGGCTCGATCGACCCGCCACAGCGAGGTTTGCACGTCCCGCTAGTTTTCCTTTACCGCCGCACATTCCCAGCCTTAAAGCGGAACCCAACATTTCCCCAACACTTTTCAAACCCGCTCCCCGTTGTACCGCGGTCGTTCGTTCTCGGGGGGTCTTTTCCTGCATCGTAGATTTCCTTTCGTAGTCGTCGATTTCGTCGTCTCGCCGGCCGTCTTCCTGCCTATGATGATCGTCCACCGCGAGCCGGCTGACGTTCTAGCCGCCTCGGCAGGCTTCAGGATTCAGGTTTGGCCTCGTTTTTCGTTTCCAAGCCTTCGTCCTGTCACCCTGCCCACTGCGGTCGGCCCCGACTTCGCACCGCCCTCGTGGCCTTCCCTCCCTCCCTCCCTCCCGCTGTCCAAAGCGATATTTTTCTCTCGTATTTTTCCTGGTGATCGCAGCGCCGGGAAACGGCAAGAGCCGCGCAGCAAGAGAACGCACCCCGTAATTTTTTCTGCCTCCGCTCGGATCCTCTGTGACCCTCTGTGACGTTTGATTGGATCGCAGCTCGCTCCCTCTCTCTGTCTCATTCTCCCTTTGATTCGGTCGCTCTCTCACTGTTTCAGATCTTGACTCTCCCGCGTGCCCGCCGATGCTCCCTCGGTTTCTTCCTTTATTTCCCGCCTCTTCTCTACTTTTCGTAAAGGAAACACCCATCCTGGACATTTGTGACTGTGCAGGCGCTGCGGCCGACGGCGTGGGTGTACCTGTGTGTGAAAACGTCGAACGAGAAACGTGTCCTTCAGTATATATAATATATCTAAATGTATATATATATATATAGATGTCTTCCAATCTAGAAGTGTGATATTTCAAAATGAGACTTCTGACAGCCGATCGATCTGAAGGACAGGGCATCAAACATCGAGGTAGAACGTGGCTGCCGCCGCCACCACCACCACTCACTCGGGCAGCTGGTACTCGGGCTGCCATTAAGTCAAATTCTGAACTCAAAGTCGGGCCATGATATGCATTCCAATAAAAGAAATAACGAATATAAATAACCAAAGAGTCCCAACTAAATAATGTGTGTGTTATTGTATCTCCTTATCACGCTGCTTAGTCAACGAAGCGGAACTGAGGTATATGTACGTACGCGTATATTTCTAATAGGCGTCCCCTGAATGGTCTAGTGGTGAGCGTCTTGGACTGCTAGACCGGGGGGACGTGTGTGTTGGGTTCAAATCCAAAGTAAGGAAGAGAATAAGCAAAGGTGGCCCCGACAGATACTCATAGTAATACCTAAAGGGTTAAGAGCTGAGGTCTGTCATATAGGGGAACAGCTGAGGGTCAGCTCGAAGAACAGTTTTTATATTTCTAATAGGAGAAGAAATCCCGCCATCGGATAGAACACTGAGGTATTGTCTCCTTGTTCAGCGAGTAGCACTTTGCGAGTTTACACTAGAAACGCTAAAGTCAGGCCGTTTTCTACAACAAGCTGCGCATTTCTTTAGCGACACGCCTTTTGGCCATGTAGACGCCGACATGGGCACATGGGCTTGCGAGTCATACTACTACAATAATAACAATTATAATAATGTCATACATATACATGTACGCATAATGTTAGCGATCATCCCGGTACGGATTGCAATCGCTGGCCCGCCAGCAATCATTTTACGTTCGAACGTTAACGAACACATACGCCTTAGTCTCTGATCACCGTTTCCTGTCCATTGCAGTATCCCGAAGGCGCATAGCCTAATCGGATCTGCTCTGATCGATAAAGCTTGACATAGCGAGAAACACAAGGAAACCATATATGAGCGTTATACCGTTACACCGTTGTCTTCTTCCTTTCCTGCAATATATAATATTTAGATCTGCCATCTGTGCACAGGTCGACAAATGCTTCCATTCCGAGAATCGTTTCGAGGTAGCCGAACGACGGTAGCACTGGGCTACGTATGTGTGAGACAGACTTGACCACCAGGAATGAAGCCGCCGAGAACGACCGGTTGATGACACGGTGGTTTGTCAGATATATTCTGAGCCTAGGCAAGGTTCATTTAGCCGCACTTCCTGTGTTTAATCGGACGTCACCGACGATACCGGACCGGCTTTTGAATCGGCAGATCTCCACGCCCATGATCTCGAGCACACATTTCAGTAGTACAGGGATGAAACGTTCTTTATGGATGCAGCTTCATAGAGAACCCATTATTTGCTCATTGATTTGTCATACTGTTTGGGATGCATTGTCGCGCCGAATAAGTAGCGACGTGAGACCGACACAGTAATAATATTAAGTATCGACGTGTTGCTTGAGTGAAGCGCTCTGGCTGCTTATACTTAGACAAAAACGACTCTTAAACCCTTGCGTTCCGGTGTCGGGACCATGAAAAGATTAATATATGGCCATTATTTCCGCTAATGATCATGCACTTAGCGTTATGATAAGATATCTAATTTTAGGCCTGCCATAAAGAAAACGTTTTTTTTCGGTCTGGTTGATGCAGCGCACCCGTAATAGGCTAGGGGGGAGACAATGTGGTACATTGACTATGGTACTGGACTCATTATATCCACACGAAAACAACAGTAGCAAGATGAACTGTACACATCTCAGTTAGCTGTGCTTGGTAGAATCAGTTCGAAATTGTGTCGTTGTCGAGTAAACACTAATAGAAACCGTATGTACATACCTTCGTACCATTATACCAGATACCTAGCTATGTATAACATAATAAGTAAATATTATAGTGTATAATGTGTAAATAAATTATGCAATATAATTATTATAGTAATGATTCTATATATGCACATAACATTGGACATCGTTGATGACGCTCCGCCAGCGGTGTATGGTTTGCGCCTCTCAGTTTCGTTGGTAGGACTTAACGTTTATTGGTATTTTGTTGATATGGTAACTTAAATAGCATTTCTATTCAATGACGACATCCCGGATATGGGGCAACAATGACGTTTCAGTAGCATGATATGAGTTTTCGAAGTAACAGGTGGCTCAGATGAAAATATCGAAAATTGCATCTTCTTCCGTGAGTAAAGCAAAACCTACCCTGATCTTACGCAAACGGCTGCTGAACCTTCACTTTGCGCCAGACCTAATCGTAACAATTTCATCGTTCAGGCCTCGCCTCGATTTGTCACGGCTGATACTGCTCCCGTAAACGATACGAAGACGACGTATTTCATGTTCGGCGGGTACAATTGTTGCCCTCTTTTATAATTAAAGACATTTTATAATTAAAGACATTGTAAACGAAGTCGATTGTCGATCCTCTCACACTGATTACATCTTCGACTACTAATGTTCGCCTGCCGGTAGCGCGGAACTTGCAACGAACGGATTGACTAGTAATGGACTGTTCTTCTATCCAGCGAGCGTGAGCGATGAAGACAAGATGGCATTGTGCCCAAACATTGTAAAATGCGTGCAACACAACGAGCAACGAGCACACATTGCTCTCTAAATCTCATGATGGCGAAAACGTCATACACATGTGCTATACGTTCTGAGAATCTCATCCGTTCCAGTAGGCATTTGTTCCTTGCGCTATCTGAGCCCTTATGTTGTAGGAATAGCCTGTCACGATATGGGCGATAGCGGGGCGACGATTTCTTTTGCAGAAAGCAGCACGGGTTGCAGAACTAACTCTTAGTTTAATTTCGTTAAGTGCACGAATGGCAAGTGCCCTTCGGATAAACCGTATGGATTACCTCCGTGTGGCAGGTGCTTTCAATGTTCGTATATGAACGTCGGGGTAGTTGGAGCAGCTAGACATCCATTGTCTCAAGGAAGGCAATGATCGCTCGTGCAAGTAATAATCCCTAGATCGTGTGTGATCGTTCCCATTCGCGTTTGGTATCAGTGCATCTATTTTTGGCGTATCGTTTCTATGGAGCATTCGTCATGAGGATAACGACTCTGCTGTCAAGAGCAGGAATATTTAAATGGACAATAACACAGTAAATGCCTAATGAACTCTAAGCCTTACTACTGAGATATTCGCCATGATAGTGTGGGTCGTACGTCGCTTTTCAGCCGTCGATCTCGGTACGATGGCTCTCTTCAATGGCTCTCGACCCTCAATCCTGGCGCTCTTGATTTTATCTATACTTGCTCTGAACACAGCAGCCTCTACGTTAACTGAACAACAAATCTTTTTTGCTTGCTGTGAAATAGCACTTCATTATTGAACATATCACAGAACGAAGCCGGGTGTCCAATTGATTGTGGATCCGAACGCTAACGCCTGCGTTTACTACGCGTACTCTTTCCGTACGTGGCCTTACTCCACTGAGCGCCTAATCAATATCTATTTCACTCGTCGACTGTGAAATCTCAGTAGAACAATTGAGGGTGTTAGTAAATGCGCGGGTTTGAGTGGTCGACAAACGATGGCTTTATTATGTCTTCTAGCCAAATTATTGTTACTTCAATAACGAGAAAAACGAACCCTAAGTGGGCATGTATACTGCTACACCTTAACCTCACTAACCTCGCCGTGCTCCACATACATGCGCGTCATCTGTATACATGATTTTATACAACGCTATCATTTAGCCAGCTTTGTGTACATGTGTAAACGGTAAACTCACTCTGGTAGGCCAAGTAAGATCTATCTAAGAGAATGTTTTCTCAATCAGCTCGTTCGGTAACTAACTATACATGTATGCAATATGATATGCTCTATATGTTGATGCCTCTCGTCTAAAATGAGAATAGTCTTCGTGTCTGGCGAAAAACGGCGATTTTAAAACTACTCATTGTCAATGCAGCTTGAATTCCGTTTCGCCCGAACGATCTGCAGGCGTACACACAGCCGAACAAGGTTTCTAGAGCAGCCGTTCTACGAATGAATGCAGAGACACATTTTCTATGACATATCGACAGCTTTGCGGAAGCTGGTAAAAATCTCGTCATCGAAGCACTCTCGCCATGAATCAAGAGAATTTCACTGAACGGCTAAAACAGCTACGAGATCATTAACGAAGTTGAAAAGGGCACAAACTCGTTACGTATTCAGCCCCGATCGAGGCTAACGCGAATTCGCTAGCTGTGCTTAGAGTGCACAAGTTCTTATTCTACGAGCAGTAGCGGCATGCCTCGGCCAGCCCGAATCGACTCTGCGATCCGCTTTATCTAATGAGTAAATAGCATACGTAATACAAAATAAGATGGGCGTGGGACGGGGAGAAGGAGGATCAATACACTGGGCAAAAACCCAACGCGAGACCAGCGCCATCTTTGTGTGCTATAAAATACAATCGTCAAGCTGGAAATCGGCACAGAAGGCGGGACATCACAGTGTCGCGTTTACTGTATCAATGTAATGCTGGACGTTTCACAGCGGAATACAGCAGG
The DNA here is from genome assembly GCA_019614645.1 of Stratiolaelaps scimitus. Classification (NCBI taxonomy): domain Eukaryota; kingdom Metazoa; phylum Arthropoda; class Arachnida; order Mesostigmata; family Laelapidae; genus Stratiolaelaps; species Stratiolaelaps scimitus. The sequence continues at coordinate 6,153,891 of JABWDB010000013.1, read as the reverse complement.
GGGCGGCACGGGTGTATATTGTCATTGTATCTATGTATCTATGGGGTGGAGTTAATGCGTCATATGGAGGCGGCTTTTGGCAATGTTATCGAAAAGAAAAGAAAAAAAACCACAGTTGCTGTGTCCATTGAGATGAGAACTCTACATCTTCTAGTGGAAGGGGCCATGAGTTCTGCCAAGAAGTTGGTCCCGTATTGGAGAATCTGTGGAATAAATGCAGATGCAAAATAACAAGAATAACATTTTTGTTATTGCCCGGCGATGTCGAACTATAGCCGGTGCCTTTATAGGTTTGTTTATTTCGACGCATACCACCTGTTTGACTATGTTTTTGTAGAGAAACTGAACGGATGCTTCACAGAGAGGAGCTGGCTGTTAGTTGTCGGCAGTATCCTCAACAAGCGTATTATTGAGGACCTTTTTGTATGTTCACACATCTCACGATTATTTCTATGGAATTTCGAAAATATAAGGACTCGGATACAATTTATCTTCGATCAGAGATTACCACTGTCGTTGCCTGACATAAAACAGCTTAGCCTACCCAAATAACTAAATCATGCTTCGTGCTTCATCGGAGTAGTGGAATAACTATTTTGCGAGCGCACGCAGAATCGAAATCCGAAAATAAAATAAAAAAACATTCATATTTCACCTGGATAACGACTCAAGCTAACCAGACAAGCTTGAACAACAACAGAAATTAATTGTTCTTTAATGAGTATCTAGAAAAATACTGTTGTAGAAAAGTTGACATATTCGTTGTGGTTTAAAGCAGAACGCTATCCTATGCCAGAGATATAACTTATATTAGATAGTTTCTATGGGCGACGCAACATGATCGAAACAAAGAGAATATGACCGTATTTTGGTTGAAGTGATAAACAAATCATATAGTCGTACCATAGTCCGCAAGCAAGATGTCACGAATTGTAATGAAACCATTCTCTGCTGTCTCTGCGAAGGCCCCGGTATTCGGTGCATTACGAATTACGTTATTCACCTCACCGATCTGTTCAAGCCAGGCCGCGACTCGGTCGGACGAAGCTTGTCGTGGCTGACGTTCATTAAATGTAGCCAGCTGAAATAGGTTCATTTTGGATCTGTCACTTTCATTGTTCAAGCTTCAACTTGTCAACTTTGTGACTCAGCCAATAGCTCACAGTTGTGAATCAAATAAGCTAACAAGTCGACAAGCGCATCAAGCGATTGTAATTCGCTTTTACTCTCAGAAGCACCTACTCAGGGTACACGAAATGCAAATCGTCCCGGTGGAACAGATCGTAAACAGTCGACCAGTGATATGAATGCCTTGTTAATGAAAATGTTACTGTTGCTGAAGTCTGCTCAGCTCAACTATCAGTGGAATAGCTATTGCTATTCGATGAAATGGTTTTTGCTCAAATCGAAGCGCAACGTCACAGAATGAAACCGAAAATGAGCTCGCAATGAGATAGCCAGACCAATTTTTGTTGTGAAATCAATTAGGCGAAAGCATCAGATTGATTCAACGATGTGTCTCATTATCTCTATCAGTTATCGGGAGATAGAGCAAAATCTGGATATCCCAAATTGATCCCGTAGTTCACGACGTAGTTTACATTATCACTACGCACGTGACATCTTAGTGAGAAATATGCGCGTCGTTAGCTGCTACCTCTTCGGGGGTCGTCTCGCGAAGATCCAGATAGGTGCGGCCTGTTCGTGCAGGTTTCGCTCGATCTGCTGGCGCTCGAATGCTATGTGTAGGGATGCAGTGGAAATAATTCGATTCATTAGTGATACATAGAGATGCATTTGTACATCTCACATTGTTAGTAAAATCTATGAGATCATTGATATGAGATGGATTGAAATTCAAACGAAATATAGACCATGTTCCTTTTTTTCAGCTGTGTGCATCATCCACGCTCCGAGTATCGTAGAGTGCGATATGGTGAAGGTGGTACATCGGCACATCGCTAAAGCATTCCGAGTGTCATCATCATTTTATTGTACACTGTCTCTCTTAAGTATTCGCCATTCTGCTCAACGAATCATACCAACGACTACGAGCAATAACTATGCAGCGCCATAAACAACACATGCTAGCTATTATTATTATTATTAATATTCGTATAACGATGTCAAGAGTTCGCTGAAATTGATTGACAGCGCGTACCAACAAGGTCGTGGAGCCTGCATCTACTTTCTCAATGTTAACGCATTCGATCGGAGAGCAGCTGTTCGTTTTTTTTTTGCTTTCAAATATGAATGAGTAAAGAAATTCATATTTTTGATAGTTTAACATTTTTAATGCAGTAGTAATAGTGCGATATTTATCAACGTTTGAAATTGGTGTCATTATATTATGTCGAAGCGTGTTAGTTCTCCTTACCCGGCCTGATGCCCTACTCGGTCCATGGCAACACGAGATAGTTTGTTCTGATTCCAATTGGGCAAGATTGAGCTCGACTATCTCTATATCAGTCGATGTCACCGTTCACTTCGCATGTTGACATACAATAGGCGAAAATGACAAGTGATTTTGGCATGTACGCGGGCTCGACGTGAGTCCACCTCGAATGGTGCGTGACAAGAGCTATGCACGAACGAGACGCGTGCCGTTCCAACGTATTCGCCATACGGTCGAATATAGCAGTGCACGAAGTGGATGTTCGTGCTGCAACTTGAAACGTGCACACGATCGAACGTGCGAAATGATGCGCATTTGAATCGAGCCGGCAACAGAGCAAACATCCTTCACCTGATGATTGCGTGGCGGGCGACCATATTGCGTAATTACGTGCGCTGGCATTGGACGCACACAGTCGCGACTCGAGGACGGCTGGGAGCTGAGAGAGTTTGAGGAGTGGGATAGCTATGGGGACGTCGACGGTACCGGTTATATTGTGGGTTCCTCTTACGGTCAAATCCAAGGGAACTCTATGGTTTGCCATGATCATTCGTCTAATCAAAATCGGGCTTGCTGTTCAATAAAAGTGGGTTCGTGAACACCTAAAAATGAAATGACTCTAGAGCGAAATAGAATGAATTATTATTAATGTAATTTGCTTATTAACGAATAACTCCACTCTGGAATTATTATGACAATTCTGTCTGATTTGATTTTCTAATATATGTAAATATTTTTGAAAATATCAAAAAACAACTCCTCCTTCGATTAATAAACGGGTAGAAAGTCGTCCGCAAGCGCTACATGAATTCGCCAATAACCAAATAAGGTATTACTGGTTTATTTTAATTATTATACTGCCGTCCTGCTTCTATAATTCCCTAAGATTCATCTCCAGCCAATTGTCCGTGTATCTCTACCAGGAAGACATAAAGGAAGAGCCGGAGGTTTGGAACAATATGGTCTCCGGTTTGAGTTGCCCACCGCGCATGCTAATCAATGCGGTTTTCCACTTGAATCAAATTTATAATTATTATTACACTCTGCATAATCAGCCATTTATATGCATCATTAGAATCTAGAAATGTCTGTCGGACCACAAAGACCCAACTGTCATTATGGCGATGTAGGAAAGAGTGCACAATGTAAGCAGGGATGGTCCATTGAACTTACCAATGCTGCTTAGTGTTTGGGCCAACACCTACTGCTCTATCTATTGAGGAATAGAGTCGATTCCAGCCTCTTGGCAGTACTACAGGGTTTGTCGAGAGGGAACTCACGTTCTTCATGAGCCCGCTTCAATGGCCGCCACCGGTTTTGAATTACTATTGAGGAATTGTTAGAACACTTCCTGTCTGGATCGATGGCGCGGCAAATCAAATCTTGACGGCCGGTAAAGGTCATACACATCATCGAGGCATCTGGACAGTTAATAGATTTTTAAATGGATTTTTGCATTTTATAAGGACGTGCTGACTTCTGCTCTCTTTGCACTCTTACGGTTACACAATTCGTTGTTTAACAGGTTCGTTCGAAAATGGTTTTTAACTATATTTCCTCATAGTTCTCGGAGGCGCTATTTTAAGATGCACCCTGTGGATTGTGCTGGTTCGCAAAAGGCGCTCAACTAACAACAACGACATATGCGAGCGAAAAATTCAACTTTAACCGTGGTCTACTAATGAGCGGCTTCATTCGAACTCTTCTCGATTTTCGGGGCAGTTTTTGTTTTGGGTACATCCGTTCGTTGCAAGGGTTAGTACTTATGGGAAATAAAAGACAAGTCAATAACCTTGGTTATATGTATGATACGTGCCACTTTCCACCTCCTCGGCTTATGGCTAAGTAAAGACAACCAAGAGGTGATGATCCCTCTCGGGTGATCAGCTTCGTTCCTCGGCCTGCTCGAGTGGTAACAAGTCCCCGGGCTAACCTGTCCTCATTGACATAAGAGAACTCTTCCCTAACACTCGCTTAATATGGTTCTTATATTATCGTCGTTTCAAAGTAATGAACTCAATACTAGAAGTTGGGGTCCCGGCTTCTACATCATAGTCGTACTAATTGATGACCACGCTGATGAACAACAAAGCCACTCGTTTCGCGACGACGTGTGACGGCTATTGTGGCCTACTGCCGTGGCCTCACCAGAGGTGTGGATTTCCCTTCCTGAGGAAAGGCGGGACCAAAAGAAGACGAGGAGTCATACGTGTCATGCATATCATAAGTATCGTCCCTTGCATCATGCATATTAATTTACGTACGGCCTACGGCGTTGAATACGTTTGCTCTCTGTTCTTATAGTAATTCATCCTATTCTGAAATTGCAGAGAAATTGTATGACGGCATATGTTTCACGGGTCACCGTGTGCTGACATGTGGTTCCATTTTCAAAGCTCTTCTGTCTGTGGACCCATGCTGTTTATGTATCTTGAAAACTTCGCATGGCCTGTTTCTAAACATGTGTGACCTCAGCCTTTCTACAAACAATGCTCGAGATGGATGCTTTGTTCTTCTAATGCTTGCACACTATAAAATGCAAATAGTGTAGCCCGTCGCTCTGTTCGTATTCGAGACACTTCCATATGAAACGAAGTTTCAAGCGAAACTCGAGCTTTACAAATGTCCCATGTGAGAGTATTTAAGTTTGTACTTAAATATCACATGTAAAAACATTATAAATGTATTCAAAGAAATTATATGTACGACCAATTGGCTGAATGCAAAATACTTCGTGATTGTTCCAGTAATCCAGATGTTGTATATTTTCTGTTGCACAACTCTCGTTGAGACAAAGAAGATAATTTGGTTATGGCTATAAAAAAGCTCTTATGAAATAATAATAATAATAATAATAATAATAATAATGTGTTTCTCGCATAACAATAGTGATACCAACAACGTCTTGTGTTACGTATCAAAGATAGGTTCGCTGATCTATTCGAAGCGTCGCACTGCGTAAAATGCATTAAGACTTCCTCAGTGACATTTCCATTCATTCGTTCATTAATTTGAGGTTAATATATTATATTACAGGCAACAAAAAATATATATTACAGAAACTTGGAGAATATATACACACACTACATAAAACACTATCCTCTTTCTTAGCAATATTGTATAATATTTTTTTTTGTATAATAGTTAATCTCCATTAGCGATTTACATTTATTATGATAATACACGTGTGTAAAAAATGATGGCCCACGCAGGGATCGAACCTGCGACCTTCGCGTTATTAGCACGACGCTCTAACCGACTGAGCTAGTAGGCCGCTTGTCACAAACGCAATGGCATTCTATTACTTAGTTGGTTGTCCTGCTGCCTGTGCGAATCTTGGCACGTGAGCCTATACAGGCGCAGCGGCGTTCTATCTCGCCCTGGCCACTATTCGCCCTGGTTGCGTTTTAAGGACTGTGGACTCAGCCTGTTCTATTAAAGGTGTAAAAGAAGACAAAAGCACTCCACCTGCCTGTTGTATTTATATTATTTTTCGGTTGTCTAACACACTCAATGGTAAGTGTGCGGCGTATCTATTACGGCAGCAAATGTGTGGTATCTGAGAACCAACGGGTGGCCAGATATCAGGTTGGAAAATTGACTCGATCAACCTCACTGACCCACCTGGTCCACTAACAAAGATAAGTATATTTATTCTTCCAAGTGTATGTGCCCTGTTCGCACGACCTGACCCTACAAAATTTAATGTTTACAATTTTTAGCGTTTTCACTGTTCTACCATTTTACTAGATGCGTACAATACAATACAGTGTGAGTAAATGATGCAGTTAGTATGTACAAGGTTTTCAACGAAAGTAGCGTGAATCATTTTTACAATTTTGACACTTTTTGCCAAAATTTCGATGTTTTTGCCAGGGCTCGAACCTGGGACCTTCCGCGTGTTAGGCGGATGTGATAACCACTACACCACAGAAACAACTGTTAGATATTAATGGGTTCCCTAAGGTACTTCCTTTATGTGTGTCGTTTTCTGAAATAAATTTACTGTTTCTGCCAGGGCTCGAACCTGGGACCTTCCGCGTGTTAGGCGGATGTGATAACCACTACACCACAGAAACAACTGTTAGATATTAATGGGTTCCCTAAGGTACTTTTTAACCATAATTATTATGTGTGTCGTTTTCTGCAATAAAATTAATGTTTCTGCCAGGGCTCGAACCTGGGACCTTCCGCGTGTTAGGCGGATGTGATAACCACTACACCACAGAAACAATTATAGTACATTCGAGGCTTTCAAAGAAAATATCGAGAATCATTTTTGCAGTTTTGGCGCTTTTCGCCAAAAGTTCAATGTTTCTGCCAGGGCTCGAACCTGGGACCTTCCGCGTGTTAGGCGGATGTGATAACCACTACACCACAGAAACACCTGATAGAACATTCGAGGTTTTCAAAGAAAGCACTAAATATCAATTATGAAATTTTGACACTTTTTGGCAAAAATTCAATCCTTCTGCCAGGGTTCAAGCCTGGGAGCATCTTAGGCGAATTTGGTTACCACTATGGAAGAAAAAAAAACTGTTAGTTTACACAAGGTTTTCAAGGAAAGTATTAAACATCAATTTTGAAATTTTAACACTTTTTTCCAAAAATTTAATGTTTCTGCCAGGACTCGAACCTGGGACCTTCCGCGTGTAACGCGGATCTGATAACCACTACACCACAGAAGCAACTTGTTTTTGACATACAGGGTTTTCAATTAGCGCTAAATTAAATTTTAACACTGCCAACAATTTAAAATTAAATTTTGATAGCCAACATAACAACGAGTAAGATCGTTAACCCACCACCAATAACATATTCATAAGTCTTTTTTGTGTTGACTTGAATTCTCTTGACTGAGCACTTCTTGTTTGAAAGAGCTGAAACCTCTCAGCACCAATTTCTCGTTAAAGGCCTTGCCGGTGGCGCCGTGGGGACCATTTCAAACTTTGCCCTGCATCAATATCTCCTGCAAATATTAGCAGCCCGAACAGGTGGAGGAGAGATCGATATTTGCATTCATACTTGCACCGCAATTTGCAGCTAGCACTTTTGAGCCTTCGAGATGTTCCCAACGTTGCTAAGCACCAGCGTGATATTATACATTGAAATATACTCATGGCAGCCCAGAACATCTAGTTCATCTTCGATACAGAAGCAACATGTATATATTCTGAGAATATGCCTCGCTCAGCCAAATTATGCTATCATCGCAGTGCGTACGATCAATACCAGAGAGACCTGAGTCGCTGATGTTGGCGAAAACCAACAGAGCCATATCTATATTTGTAGATGTTGTATTGAGCACATTTTGAAGAAAGGTAATTCGGGTTGACGCTTTTGAGTAGTACGGTTTGCATATGATACGTACACTTTACACTTTGTACAAAACTAAGGAGTGACACGATTCGCGTACAGATTCCTGATTACATCATGATTAATTGATACACCATCACTAGTCAATAGATATCTCTCCCTGCTCTCGTGTTAGACGTCAATGCTATATTTGGAGGTGGTGATTCACATGATTTTCACGTCTTTTGATAATGTTGAATGGAGCCATATTTTTTTCAGGCAAACATGACAAGAAATATCAAGTGAGAACAATTGCAGAGTAATTAATAAGAAACGAACACGAATGACTTCGATTTTCACCATTAGCGGTGTCCGTCTGAAGTCAATGTATCCATCAAACACGACAGATGATCGAATGAGTAAATTGGCTGGTCAGATCCAGATGGTGACAACAACCAGAGTCACCATCCAAGTCGGCTAGAGGATCGCCAAACGAATGAATTTAGCTGGGCGCAGACCACAGACACTTGAATCCTTGTAACGGTGACACCGTGCCTCCATGCTTGTCCTTCTTGGCATTCGATCTAGTTGTTGGAAAGACGAGGGCGTCGATCAGCTTTGGTTGACCTTGACGCCAGCCGTCAGTACGGTCGTGTCAATTATTGCATAGAAACTGGATACAGTCGCTCCATCTGTAAGCGATGCTGTATACATCAGCTGATATAGCTAGTGGTTTTATAGCTCGTCGCCATGGTTTTATTTGTTACACCATACGTTCAAGAAATGTTTTTTTTTGAGAGAATTCCATTTGTTGTTGATTGTAATTAAGGAAGAACCATTCAGCGAGATTATATGAGCTTGTCAATGTTACTCGAGAGTATTAATTCATAGATGATAGATTTAGCAGGCAATGAAATATATTTCGAATTGATAACTTTATTATTATTATTATTGTGATTACACATGCCAACGAATGAGTAATTAAATAAAGAATCTATATATTATGATTATTACTATGTATAGGCTCTGAGCTGATGTCAATTCAAATTGATGTATTGGATATCCTTACTGAAGAGTTAGTGAGTTGCTCTGCATTTATTAGGACATTTGAACCACGAAATTAACTTTTTGCGCCTCATGAAGTAATTTTTTACGAACCCAGCTCATTGGTTAATGTCCAAATTACAGTTATTGAGAATAAATGACGAGAGAACTAGAGACTGTGGGCCACGAATGTATTTGAATAAAGTATAGCCAACCGCGGACACCATACGCTTTTTGTCAGTCAGCAGTCATTAGCGAGTGCCGTCGAATATTGTTTTTAAAAAATATATCCGTCGAGCCGGATTTAAAGCAGCGACTCAACTAAAAATTCGGTTGCACGTTGTTCTCCTGTAGCGGACGATAACCTATTTCCCAATATCTGTAGAAACTATTGGCCCCTCCCAAAGTTCGGAAGGCTACAAGGTGCATTCGTTCATTAATGAGGCGTGTTTTCTGTTCTTGGCTTGTTCGAATGCATTCGCAACGTGACCAGACTGTGTTGCTCGGCGACTGACATAAGGAGGTGCTTAAGTGTCAGCCATAGTGCAATTCTAACCCAGAATTTTACCTCTAGAAAATAGGATCAACGACATACCATCAAGAGGCTACCATCAGAGCGACAAATACCTATTGGTCCACGAGTGCAAGGAATAGAAGAGCCCTGGCCGAAATCTCGTTTATTAAAGAGTGTCTCGGGCCACGACCCGCACTTTTTATACAAGAGAGTCCACTACGACCAAGAGAATCAACTGGTTCTCCACGGCAACAGGGATGTGAAGAAACTTGATTCTTTCCAAACGTAAACCTACTGCAACAGCTACATTGATCATCAAGTAGAGTTCCCATACGAGAGGAGGGAACAGCATTAAGTCATGCTCCCGTCCAAGGCCTAGCGAATGTCCTCAACCTGACTCGTTCTACGGTGCACTCCATAGACTACAAAGATGAAGTGGCCGAAAACAGGCCAACTCTGTTAGCGCCACAGAGTAACGCAGCACCACAGCATCCAGACAAATGCTCGAGGTATTAAGTATAGAGTTACAACATATGTGAGAAGAGCGGCGTGTCAAGAGGCTCAATAACACCGAATCTGGAGCTCTTAGTGGGTAAGAGGCTGTTTTTCATCCACACTCATCCGCACATAGTTTAGCCCGCATCCATAGCATTGTCTCCTACATTCTGGCCGTGTCCACTCACGCGAAGAGCATTTACTCCTCGTCGCTTTATAGAAGGAAAGAAATCGCTCACAACCTGATCAAAGAGAGACTGTTTCACGGATTCATGCAAATGCTGCATCCGTTTGCGTTGAACCCTCAGATCTTCAAACGGTATCTTGTTAAGTAGATTAAATTTCATATTAGGTTTATCTCTTGTTGATACAAAGTGCTTACATGTATCTTCAGGTACTACGTTCTTGACCAGATCAAAAATCGAATACATTGACGCAATAACACTGGGTCCGGCGAACGAATCCCAATAGGACGGAAATCTTGTTTTTGCGCTATCGGAGAAAGTTGAATGTTTAATAAAAATGACAAACAATCCATAAATGATCATTGACTAGGTCCCGTAGATAATATTCATCTTGCATATTGCAGCCTCTAAGCAAGTGAATAATTCTCCCAAAAGACAATAAACTCCTCACTAAATACAGTCGTCTGTATGCTCCTAATAACGGCAAACTTTCCACCATAACTCAAAGATTTTCGCACTGTGATTTTAAACGTGGCCGAAATCCGTCATAACGTAAGCGATATACTAATAGCTCGAGGTTGTTTCCTCCGACTTCATTGCACCCAGGAAGTATGTTGCGAACTGCTTGTACTAATGAACACCCGGTAGAAAGGTCTGCAGAGCTGGTGAATGCTTCACTTTTGACCGGACTTATAAATAGATCGGATCGAGAATGAACTGCCAAGACTTTCCTGACATCCGCCATATATATTTTCGCAATGTTTTCGCCAAGATGCAGTTACCAATGTACCAATGGTTTAAAAGAGGCGATAAAGAGCGAACCAACTCCTTCTAAGCTATGCTGAATAAGGCGGGGCCAAGCGGACCACCTTGTTGAATACCAGTTGCCAAACATAGCATTTTTTCATTGTAAAATAGCAGTGATGATTCATGATATACTTGGTCGGATTGATGAAAAACTTCGAGTACATGATCTCTCACTTGTTTGAGCATTAAGTACGATGTAAGAACTGAACGAGCGTCTAGCTTAACTAAAATAGACTAAGGATGAATGAATGGATACCATGAATTGCAGCTTCCGTGCTATGGGGTTTCGAAGCCAAGCTGATGAGCTCCCAAGACCGCAGTAATTTTCTCATTAAAGGAACTGCGGGTAACTTTAGCTGCGATACAAAGTAACGTTAAGTAAAGGACATACGATTGGTCTTAACGACTTATCTTTTTTTACGAAGGGCAAATTGGTGGGCAGAAAATAAAATAGGTTTAGCCTTAGGTAGAACGGACCCCCATCTTATAATATCAGTAACTAGCACAGTTCCTAGTTGTTCTTATTCATATGAATTTTCCATTTAAAAATTAATATCCGTCGAGCCGGATTTGAACCAGTGACCTAAGGATAGCTGCTAATGATTCTACAGTCCTCCGCTCTACCAACTGAGCTATCGACGGGTGCAAGTGTTTAAAAGGCTTGTTATGTATATTCCAATGAAACAATTTAGACTTACTTATACGAATTTTCCATTTAAAAATTAATATCCGTCGAGCCGGATTTGAACCAGCGACCTAAGGATAGCTGCTAATGATTCTACAGTCCTCCGCTCTACCAACTGAGCTATCGACGGGTGCAAGTGTTTAAAAGGCTTATTATGTATATTCCAATGAAACAATTTAGACTTACTTATACGAATTTTCCATTTAAAAATTAATATCCGTCGAGCCGGATTTGAACCAGCGACCTAAGGATAGCTGCTAATGATTCTACAGTCCTCCGCTCTACCAACTGAGCTATCGACAGGTGCAGGTGTTTAAAAGGCTTATTATGTATAGTCCAATGAAACAATTTAGACTTACTTATACGAATTTTCCATTTAAAAATTAATATCCGTCGAGCCGGATTTGAACCAGCGACCTAAGGCTAGCTGCTAATGATTCTACAGTCCTCCGCTCTACCAACTGAGCTATCGACGGGTGCAGGTGTTTAAAAGGCTTATTATATATATTCCAATGAGCGAATTTAGACTTATACGAATTTTCCATTTAAAAATTAATATCCGTCGAGCCGGATTTGAACCAGCGACCTAAGGCTAGCTGCTAATGATTCTACAGTCCTCCGCTCTACCAACTGAGCTATCGACGGGTGCAGGTGTTTAAAAGGCTTATTATATATATTCCAATGAGCGAATTTAGACTTATACGAATTTTCCATTTAAAAATTAATATCCGTCGAGCCGGATTTGAACCAGCGACCTAAGGATAGCTGCTAATGATTCTACAGTCCTCCGCTCTACCAACTGAGCTATCGACGGGTGCAGGTGTTTAAAAGGCTTATTATATATATTCCAATGAGCGAATTTAGACTTATACGAATTTTCCATTTAAAAATTAATATCCGTCGAGCCGGATTTGAACCAGCGACCTAAGGATAGCTGCTAATGATTCTACAGTCCTCCGCTCTACCAACTGAGCTATCGACGGGTGCAAGTGTTTAAAAGGCTTATTATGTATATTCCAATGAGCGAATTTAGACTTATACGAATTTTCCATTTAAAAATTAATATCCGTCGAGCCGGATTTGAACCAGCGACCTAAGGATAGCTGCTAATGATTCTACAGTCCTCCGCTCTACCAACTGAGCTATCGACGGGTGCAGGTGTTTAAAAGGCTTATTATGTATAGTCCAATGAAACAATTTAGACTTACTTATACGAATTTTCCATTTAAAAATTAATATCCGTCGAGCCGGATTTGAACCAGCGACCTAAGGATAGCTGCTAATGATTCTACAGTCCTCCGCTCTACCAACTGAGCTATCGACGGGTGCAAGTGTTTAAAAGGCTTATTATGTATATTCCAATGAGCGAATTTAGACTTATACGAATTTTCCATTTAAAAATTAATATCCGTCGAGCCGGATTTGAACCAGCGACCTAAGGATAGCTGCTAATGATTCTACAGTCCTCCGCTCTACCAACTGAGCTATCGACGGGTGCAGGTGTTTAAAAGGCTTATTATGTATAGTCCAATGAAACAATTTAGACTTACTTATACGAATTTTCCATTTAAAAATTAATATCCGTCGAGCCGGATTTGAACCAGCGACCTAAGGATAGCTGCTAATGATTCTACAGTCCTCCGCTCTACCAACTGAGCTATCGACGGGTGCAAGTGTTTAAAAGGCTTATTATGTATATTCCAATGAAACAATTTAGACTTACTTATACGAATTTTCCATTTAAAAATTAATATCCGTCGAGCCGGATTTGAACCAGCGACCTAAGGATAGCTGCTAATGATTCTACAGTCCTCCGCTCTACCAACTGAGCTATCGACGGGTGCAAGTGTTTAAAAGGCTTATTATGTATAGTCCAATGAAACAATTTAGACTTACTTATACGAATTTTCCATTTAAAAATTAATATCCGTCGAGCCGGATTTGAACCAGCGACCTAAGGATAGCTGCTAATGATTCTACAGTCCTCCGCTCTACCAACTGAGCTATCGACGGGTGCAGGTGTTTAAAAGGCTTATTATATATATTCCAATGAGCGAATTTAGACTTATACGAATTTTCCATTTAAAAATTAATATCCGTCGAGCCGGATTTGAACCAGCGACCTAAGGATAGCTGCTAATGATTCTACAGTCCTCCGCTCTACCAACTGAGCTATCGACGGGTGCAAGTGTTTAAAAGGCTTATTATGTATAGTCCAATGAAACAATTTAGACTTACTTATACGAATTTTCCATTTAAAAATTAATATCCGTCGAGCCGGATTTGAACCAGCGACCTAAGGATAGCTGCTAATGATTCTACAGTCCTCCGCTCTACCAACTGAGCTATCGACGGGTGCAGGTGTTTAAAAGGCTTATTATATATATTCCAATGAGCGAATTTAGACTTATACGAATTTTCCATTTAAAAATTAATATCCGTCGAGCCGGATTTGAACCAGCGACCTAAGGATAGCTGCTAATGATTCTACAGTCCTCCGCTCTACCAACTGAGCTATCGACGGGTGCAAGTGTTTAAAAGGCTTATTATGTATATTCCAATGAAACAATTTAGACTTACTTATACGAATTTTCCATTTAAAAATTAATATCCGTCGAGCCGGATTTGAACCAGCGACCTAAGGATAGCTGCTAATGATTCTACAGTCCTCCGCTCTACCAACTGAGCTATCGACGGGTGCAGGTGTTTAAAAGGCTTATTATGTATAGTCCAATGAAACAATTTAGACTTACTTATACGAATTTTCCATTTAAAAATTAATATCCGTCGAGCCGGATTTGAACCAGCGACCTAAGGCTAGCTGCTAATGATTCTACAGTCCTCCGCTCTACCAACTGAGCTATCGACGGGTGCAGGTGTTTAAAAGGCTTATTATATATATTCCAATGAGCGAATTTAGACTTATACGAATTTTCCATTTAAAAATTAATATCCGTCGAGCCGGATTTGAACCAGCGACCTAAGGATAGCTGCTAATGATTCTACAGTCCTCCGCTCTACCAACTGAGCTATCGACGGGTGCAAGTGTTTAAAAGGCTTATTATGTATATTCCAATGAAACAATTTAGACTTACTTATACGAATTTTCCATTTAAAAATTAATATCCGTCGAGCCGGATTTGAACCAGCGACCTAAGGATAGCTGCTAATGATTCTACAGTCCTCCGCTCTACCAACTGAGCTATCGACGGGTGCAGGTGTTTAAAAGGCTTATTATGTATAGTCCAATGAAACAATTTAGACTTACTTATACGAATTTTCCATTTAAAAATTAATATCCGTCGAGCCGGATTTGAACCAGCGACCTAAGGCTAGCTGCTAATGATTCTACAGTCCTCCGCTCTACCAACTGAGCTATCGACGGGTGCAGGTGTTTAAAAGGCTTATTATATATATTCCAATGAGCGAATTTAGACTTATACGAATTTTCCATTTAAAAATTAATATCCGTCGAGCCGGATTTGAACCAGCGACCTAAGGATAGCTGCTAATGATTCTACAGTCCTCCGCTCTACCAACTGAGCTATCGACGGGTGCAGGTGTTTATAAGGCTTATTATGTATAGTCCAATGAAACAATTTAGACTTACTTATACGAATTTTCCATTTAAAAATTAATATCCGTCGAGCCGGATTTGAACCAGCGACCTAAGGCTAGCTGCTAATGATTCTACAGTCCTCCGCTCTACCAACTGAGCTATCGACGGGTGCAGGTGTTTAAAAGGCTTATTATATATATTCCAATGAGCGAATTTAGACTTATACGAATTTTCCATTTAAAAATTAATATCCGTCGAGCCGGATTTGAACCAGCGACCTAAGGATAGCTGCTAATGATTCTACAGTCCTCCGCTCTACCAACTGAGCTATCGACGGGTGCAGGTGTTTAAAAGGCTTATTATGTATAGTCCAATGAAACAATTTAGACTTACTTATACGAATTTTCCATTTAAAAATTAATATCCGTCGAGCCGGATTTGAACCAGCGACCTAAGGCTAGCTGCTAATGATTCTACAGTCCTCCGCTCTACCAACTGAGCTATCGACGGGTGCAGGTGTTTAAAAGGCTTATTATATATATTCCAATGAGCGAATTTAGACTTATACGAATTTTCCATTTAAAAATTAATATCCGTCGAGCCGGATTTGAACCAGCGACCTAAGGATAGCTGCTAATGATTCTACAGTCCTCCGCTCTACCAACTGAGCTATCGACGGGTGCAGGTGTTTAAAAGGCTTATTATGTATAGTCCAATGAAACAATTTAGACTTACTTATACGAATTTTCCATTTAAAAATTAATATCCGTCGAGCCGGATTTGAACCAGCGACCTAAGGATAGCTGCTAATGATTCTACAGTCCTCCGCTCTACCAACTGAGCTATCGACGGGTGCAAGTGTTTAAAAGGCTTATTATATATATTCCAATGAGCGAATTTAGACTTATACGAATTTTCCATTTAAAAATTAATATCCGTCGAGCCGGATTTGAACCAGCGACCTAAGGATAGCTGCTAATGATTCTACAGTCCTCCGCTCTACCAACTGAGCTATCGACGGGTGCAGGTGTTTAAAAGGCTTATTATATATATTCCAATGAGCGAATTTAGACTTACTTATATTTTCTATTTAAAAAATGATATCCTTCGAGCCGGATTTAAACCAACGCCCTGAGATATCGACGGCGGTGGGAGTCTGCAGGACTTATTATACTTGATGTGATTCGTGATGCTCTTTTAGGTACAAAATACAAGAAAAACAGTGATACTAATAATAGTGAAACATATTCATGCTTTTAATAAACTACTTCGATCGATGCACCGCGGCTATGGCGATCTCTCATCACTAACCAAGTGAAGCTTGCTTAAGCTACTGAAGATATCTCGATATCGACATACGGACTGTTCGTTCTATCGCTGCTAATATTATTATTTTATCAGTTTCACTGCGCCGGCATTCCCCAGTGAGCCTGGCGTGTGACGGGTCGCTGTTAACGCATCCGATGGCACCACCTCGAGAATGACCAGGCTGCTTATCGCTCAGTGGTGTATCAGGAAAATAAACATCAGCCCTTCATATAGACGACTTCGAATGAGGATATCAGTACTGCCGCATGCAGCAGCCTTCATGTCAGAAAGGCTCTTCTTGTGTATTTGTGTGTATGAGAGAGATACCGCCTGTACCGTCGTATCGAATAGATTCGATACCGTTATCGACGTCGAAGAGTGCAATACCCCTTTAATTGTTGTAGGTCTACGTTTAATTAACGGTGTCCAAATAAATGCTTTTCAATGAGGATCGCTGAAATTCTTACGCAAAACGAAGCAGTGGTAGTTAGTCATCAATGGTCACCACGTTGTGATACCGTGGATATGCAGAGGAATAGCTATCGAAGGTTTTCGGTCAGTGCTCTCAGTTTTGGCTCTGCTCGACATCGTGAATTCATTTTAATGACATTGTTTGTACTTCAGCAAATATTTCTATGAATTAATCAATTTTTAAAGGATCGCATGTTTCCCAAGTTATACTACCATTTTGTTGTACTATTTTCATACTACGTTAGCTGGCATACCCCCGAGTGTGCTAATGAAACAGATTGTCTCGGACTATGTTATGGACAACGCATGCTGTCGTGACAACGAAACATGTTATATATATATATTTTTTTTTTATATAAGTGTGCTGAAGGGCGCATTGAAAGGCCAAGGATATGTAACTATATTTACCACCATCATAGCTTACTCAGATCCATAATAATGACGATAGTGACATTATATCCACGTCACTCCCGTTTAGGTTAATGCGTACGTTCTTCAAGTCTAGCATGATGCAGAATTTTTTTTTTATTACGATATTATAATTATGAAAACGCTTTACAGTAAGCGAGAGCCGGATGCTCCGTTCTGTCTTAATTAATCAGTTTGTATCTCGTTTATCTGCATCGATAGCCCGCAATGTCTACGTCAAAGACTGAAAATGGAAGTGGCCAATGTTGTGGCGTCAATTGTTTTCATCATGGTTGTGATGGATGACAGAGATCCTCGATTAGTTAACTGTTGTCCAATCCACAGAATGGATAGCGAATCTTAAGCTTTGTTTTTCGTATTAAATTCGCTGCCTTTAATCGCCGTTTAGCTTAATGTACTGGCTGGCCCCCATGGTAGAGCAGTGTTTCAAGAATGTAGAATAATAAAAAAAAAGAATATAATTCCTGGCGTTACTCGAACCGATGACTATCCTGCAGTAAGTAAGCCGTCTTTTACATTTTCGATGCAAATTCTGTCATGAAACAACTGAGAACAACAACAATAACAGCAAATTGCCGCCTATTTCAGTTATTCGTTTACACCTTGCGTCATTCAATATCTTACATCGTAAGGTCCACTTCTTAAATGTCTGCACGCGTTCTTGGGGTCGCTTTCACAATCTTTAATCATAGATGTATTCCACATCCGTCGGTTTAGGTGCCAAATCAACAGAACACAATTCCTTATCGCCTTACGGAACAACCTCACACACTTATCTGCTAACGCTTCATCTGTGCTCGATATAGTACGATATCGCAAAATATCTAACGTGTGCATATTACAGAACATGTGTTGAGTGTAGACTCTTGTCTCAATGTTCGTGGAGCTCTCCGTGTTTCACGGATACACGATCCGTTTGCTTATCGACTTATGTCGAAGCAACATTTACTGCGCATTCCAACACAGCAGTACCAGCAACAACACCGTAGTGTACACAGTCACTTCGAATACGACCACACGCGCACGAGACAAGCATGATGCATTTGCTAGGGAGTCTTGCTGTGTCCTGTTGTTCAGTTCTATTATAAAATGCATCCATATGAATAATTTTAGCTCGATTCACTCCGTGTCTATATAATGTACCCATTCATCATATCTGTGAGGTATCAAGTGTTGTGGCTGTCTGCCTGCCGCCCCTTCTAACAATATTTGTCGTTTTTGATACGCAGCGCTACTGCGATAGATTCTTGAGAATGAGGGCCGGGCCTGGCCGGTAGAGAACTTCAACGCTGCATCTGTGCTCTTTCTGCTGCACACCTCCTCGCCCGGCGTTTCCGTCGTTGGCTCGCGGACCCGGGGCCCGCGTTCCGCGGTCCAGTTGCATGGCAAATCTCCTTGCACGAATGGCGCCGGCGCAGACATCGCTGGACGGCAGACTGTCGAACGGATCTGCACTGGCAGCATTCGTCTGGCCTCGGACCCCGGACGTGGCCCCCCACGCCAACGAATAGGGATTCCGCGAGAGGTCCAGTGGCACAAGGCGGTCGGCGACCGAGCCGTCCTACCCTGAGCGCTAAGGTGGTACCGCCGATGCTGGAAGAAAGCCGAAGGTCGTCCCCATCCATCAGAGATCCATTAGTCGCTGGCCGTGCGGCGTTGCCGGCACTAGCCAGGCTCGCTAGCAGACACGCAGGCTTGCAGCGGCCGCCCCCGTCGCCGTCGCCTTCTTCGTTGGTCCTTGCTGGCCTGTCGACTTCCGAGGTTCGTTTGCCCGTCGGTCCATACCGAACGGTGGGTAAAATAGGGGACAGGGTCCGGTCGTCACTTCGCGCGGCGCGGAGACCCCGTTGATTGAAGACCTCAGGCCACCCCCACGGTTTCGTCGACCCCGCGCCCTCTGCCTTCTAACCCACATAGTTCTATCCCCACGAATCGCCTCTCATCTGAGCGGCAAGCGCGCGCCTAGGCAGACAGGCTGGCAAACTCCACCATATAATACGCTGGATGCCGGTGAGAGATGAGACTTGCAGAGACAGCACCGAGGCCGCTGCTGCTGCTGCTGCTGACGCTGCTGCCAGCCCTGCCACCGGCCTAACAGTGAACAAACGCAACACGATAACCTGCGTAATTCAATAGTAGTGTACGACTTCCACCAACCGTGCAACGTGGTCTTGTGTCTACACTCGTGTAGGGCACCATTTATATTTCTGACATTGGTGCTTACTTGTAATCTAGGTAGTTGCTAGATGATCCGTCGTATAGATGCATCTTGCCAACATTGAATCTACTTTTACATGATACAACCGGAATATGATTTACGATTTGAAATCTTATGGGTAAACAATTACCCAACTTTGCGTCAACCCCACAGTGGACTCAGAATCAATTTGTGGTTTGTAATGAACGACGAGCAAAATCGCTGGCATCGTTGACGATCACAGGCGTACAAAATAGCAATAGCCTATTATCTATATCTTTGTCATTATCTTTTTCCGTGGCGGCAGCGGCGAGGGCCCGGACACACTTAGACGTGCTCACAGAAAATGATACGCAAGTTGATTTGTAATTATGAAGTTGTAATGCAGATATCCAATACGGCTGTATCATCTAGCAGGCCACGCAGGATCCCACTGTCACTCCTAGATTGTTCGCAGCGACACTCGAGCGTGTGGAAGATTATTTTTAATACATATAAAAATATATGTATATACATGAGATTATATATATATATATATATATATATATATATATATACGTTCTTATGCAGTTTGTGAAAATTCGAACCCCAAGAGAAAGAATTCATTGGTAGTTGCTAAGTGAATAGAATGGGATAATCGAGCAGGATTTACTCCGGACATATCATCGGATATTCGATCATGAAACGACGAAATATTCAATTGTATGCGTAGTACAGAGGTATCAGAACAAGAGATGCACACATTGCTTATATATACATGTGTATATACAAGCAATGTCTGCATCTATTGTTCTGATCCCTCTAGCACTACGCATACAATTGAATATTTCGTCTATATATTTTTTTAGATGCAGCCAAAAAGGTACGGGAAGACAAAGGGAGACTCGGTAGCATCAGACTACACAGGCTCTTGGCGATGGAAAATGGGCGGCAAGATTCTGTAAGAAACAGTTTGACTGGCGAGGAAGGGAACCCGACGGGTGACCCGGTAGGCGTCCACGGCTTCTACCTACCCGTAGTACTATGAAGACCCGGGAGTTATGAGGTGAAGTTTAAGCGAGATGTGTAGGTTTCCAGAACACTCGAAACCTGGGTTTTGTCGGCAACACCAGGTGTCGACCTCACCGCATGGGTGGCGAGTCCGGCACTGTTCGGCCCACATAAAAGGTGATATATATATATATATATATATATATATACAATGTGTGCATCTCTTGTTCTCTAGCACTACGCATACAATTCAATATTTCATCGTTGCATGATCGAATATCCGACGATATGTTCGGAGTAAATCCTGCGCGATTATCCCCATTCTATTCACCGGAACAAGTGGTTCTGTCCCTTAGCAACCACCATTGAATACTCTTGGGGTTCGAATTTTCACAAACTGCATAAAAACGTTTGTGGAATTCTCGAAAGTCCTCGTCTAAGTCAAATCGCTGCCATTGCTGGCTAATTGAGTTGGAAACGCAGCGTTGGGAATTCCTGATGCAGTGCAACTAGTTTTAATATCTCGGAATGTATTAGTGAAGCCTCTTTGAGAAAATAATAACACTTACAATATGAGATGATTTCTAATTGTCTCGAAGTACACGACCTTGAGGACCCATTTCAATGACGCTAAAACTCTGCGATATGTATCGAAGCATCATATGATATCAAAGAGATTCCATCTACTATAAACGTAGCATTGTTCGAATGGTAAATGTCATTTATAAATTAATCCAATCATATTATTATTATTATTATTATGTAATTATAAGCCAACACAATTAACATCGTTTTCATGAATAACGATTTGACGGGTGGATCTTTCGAGAGAAGGTCACTACAGCATCTTTAGCAATTCGTTCAGTTGACCGTAAAATGCTCTGGAACAGTAGATTTTCCACCGCATTTCGTAGCCATAAACACTCTTAGGCGAATTTCATACAATTTTGCCATCATCCTCCGAACGTTTATCGAGTATTTGAACAGAGTACACAGTAGATGTAGCACTCCACGTATACGTGTGTATACACTGGTCCTCCCCTGGATAGCGTTGCCTGACCGATAAGTCACCGACACAAATACACGGATAGACGAAAATCGAAGCTCTCGTTCGGTGGCCAGGCCACCACTGAAGGCACCACCGTCGACGAGTTCCTACCAAATCTGCAACGATACAACGCATAGCCGCAGCGGAGCGTATTTTTAGATTTGTATATATAATCATGTGGCCTTATACTAGCTCCAGGGAGAGAGTTTGTGGAGCCAACAAACCGACGTGGCGATGTTTCAGCTATAGGTTTCTGGTTGTGCAGATCCAAGAATTGGTGGAGTCGACCATTGGCAGGGTTCGCAATGTGGAGGCCAATGGTCTCACTGGTATGGGTTGGGCTATAGCGGCGGTCTCATAGAGAAAGAAAGCGAGCGAGCGAGATAGATAGGGAAGGGGAGAGATGGAGCATCGTGCGAGTCTCTGCCTCGAGGTAATCCTGGTAAGCGGACGCTGGCCACAGCCCGGCATGGGACCTTGTGACCCCCGCTTATCTCTTCGGAACAGTTCCTCCTTGGCCTCCGAACCTCGGCAGCAGGCCGGCCGCCTGGTCGGCCGGGCTCTACGAGGAGCCCTAGGCTCCTAGCCCCCCCGACCCCGCCTGGTAAAGCAGGCGCGAGTCACCGCTTTCGTCGAACAGTGAGAGTGAGAGAGAGAGAAAGAGAGAGAGAACAAGAGAGCCAGAGAGAGAGAGAAAGGGAGGGAGAGAGGGGGAGAGAGAGAGAGAGAGAGAGAAAGAGAAAGAGAGAGAGAGAGAGAGAGAGAGAGAGAGAGAGAGAGAGAGAGAGAGAGAGAGAGAGAGAGAGAGAGAGAGAGAGAGAGAGAGATGGAAGCGAAGATGGTTGGGGGCTGGGAGGCATACCCCGACGTTTGGCCAAAACCCATCTCGGGCCAATCTTCGGGACCCGCAAAGCCCGCAGCCGCTGCTGCTGCTACTGGCCCGTCCAACTGCGTCCCGTTTCTCCGGTTTCTGCTAAAATGCACTTATCTCCAATCGTTTGGCTTCGTTTGCGGGTTGTCGTAACACTCCAAGCAACGTATAGATTCGCCAGCAGACACCTATTGGCAGCGCAAGTTTTTTGGCTAGTTCGTGGAAAAGATGACTTCGTGTAATTGGTTTATTGGCAAATCGTCGCGAATAAACAACGTCCCCTATGGTAATGCGCATTGATTTAATGCAACTTGTGTACGAAGGGGTAGAACTAACGCGATGAATTAGTAAAACGTAAAAAGAAAACGTCAAATTATCTCAGCATGTACGCATGTTAATAGTGAAATATTTGCTGAATCAACCAGCTGAGAAGGTAACAATACATAGGACTGGTAGCTAAATACAAATAGCGAGACTGTCTCGTTTTTTTTATCACTTCGACGTGCTATAATATATAATCATCGTGAGGGGAATAAACCAGCTCGTAGATACTATCGACTACTCTACTACACTCACCAATCAGATACAGTTGCTGACGTGCAGATGCAAAAAAAATCGTAGAACGGACGCGGAGAATCTTTGGAGTTCTTTATCGTCTTTCCTTATCTGAAGAGTCTTGCCAGGTATGAGCAAGGAAGATAATAAGCAAAGGTGGCCCCGACAGGTCCTCATAGTAATATCTAAAAGGTTAAGAGCTAAGGCCTGTCACTTGGGGGAACAGCTGAGGGTCAGCTCGAAAAACTAGAAAGATGCAAAAAAAAAAGGTGTGTTTTTCGGGCTAGGTGAATGAATCCTCAACAACGAGAGCAGAATTCGTTGGTATTGTGAATCGAATGATATCCGAAAAACTCAAACAGAGGATTATGTCAGACGATCACACCCGACAAATGAGTTAAGATTACGGCCACGCGTACGCTAACTTTGTCTCGCTCGTTAAACGGTGTAATACTCAGGCATAACACAGTTGCATTAGTATACCATAATCGTGGGCATGTCCTTAGGTTAACATGTTTTTCTCATTGTGCCATGCATTAACACTACAACCAATTGGTCCCGCTGCCTAAACAAAACACGATCGTCAACAACAACAAAGCCACGAGCCACAACATGGAGGGATCGTCCTTGTTAACTAGAAGGTCGTTTACCAACGGAGAGCTCCGTGTAGCATTTCCGGGATAAACCTTCGTGGCAGAATTTTATTAAACTCGCTGTTTGTGGCCGCCTTTCATATGTCTAGCGTAGAACGGGGCGTATATAGGAAACATTGTTCGTAGGCATTTCGCCATCAAGACGCTTCGTGTGCACAGCCCGAGGGAGCTTCGTCGACGAGCTAAAATGCTATACGTTTTTGAGGCCCATTTGCGGGCAGCCAAGGCCTGCCTTACTGTGTTGCTTTCAGACGTCAACAGGTGTCTCTCTGTAGCTAGACTGCACGACCTTTGGGCTTAAACTTCGGATAAGTCATCAACGTCCGGTCCAGTCGGCGCCTTGCCGCGTTCTCGAGCAGGGAGCGGGGTACGGCCATAACCTGTCACATCGCAAGTAAGGAAAGCCATCATAACATGTGCATGCCATATGCCAGCGAGGTCATATAGAATATGTCTCTGATGTGCGTAACTAGCGTGTTTGCGCCAGCAAACTTTGTCAAACACTTCAATGAGTCGAGCCACGGAGAAGGGACAAGAGCCACGCAGAATGACTCAATATCATTTGGGCAATACCCAAAGATTTAAGCTTTAGAATCCACCCGGCAATAGTTGAATATTCATCAGTTTCGTGTTTGACTGGTTTTACTGTCCGGTACGTTCGATATAAATTGAGCTATTAGAGATAACGCTGTAATGCTCTGATTTGTATTACCACACTCCCTTCCCATAACAACAAACATCGTAAGATCGAATCGTTGTAGCAGTGCTTCATTACCTGAAACTTCTTAATAGCCCGAGTTTAACCCGCGTGGACCAGGTCGCTCTCTCCCTTTCTCGCTTCCGTTCATACCAAAAATAAACTCATCAGCTAAAAAGCCCCATGAGATTTTAACTCTAGCCGTACTCTTCTCTCTCTCTTATTCTCTCGAAGTCCCTGCGTTACCTCCTCGTTATAGCATATCGTCTCGCGGGGCAGCTTGGTTAGTTCTTTCGTGCGCCGAAGAGAAATAATGAGGTGGGGATTGGACTCGCGGCTCGGCGTGCCCCCGCTAAGGGTTGCAGCCCGAAGCAGCACCAAACCCCCTGACTGCCTACCTGCCCCTCGGTCCGGACGGAGCCTGCGGCCTAGCGCAAGCCTAGTTGGGCAGGCAAGGGCCTGCAGCAGGAGCACCGAAGTGCAAGCGTGTGGCAGGTGAGCTCAAGGTCGCGTAAGGCGAACCGAAGCTACGCGAGGCAAAATCGAGGGGACCGCCAGCACCCCGCGAGGCGGTGAAGCGTAGGATGCCACGGGAGTATTTGGTCGGTGCCGGATGGCAGTGGAGTATAAGGGGGCGAGTGGTGGTTGCAGTGCTTAGGCTACGGATGGTATCGCGGCCAGCAAGAGGGAGAGACCTGCAACTCGAACGGTCGAAGGGTCTCGGAGAGGTTTGCTGCGAGCTGGGCTTCGAGGCGTTTCCCAGCCCGCCGACGGGAAAGCCCCGCTTCGGCTTGCAAGTTTTGGTGGCAAAGCGAACCTTGCCACGCAAACTAAAAATGCAACAGCGACAATGCAACCCTTGTTTCTCTCTCTATCTCTCAGCCTCCTTTTGTTTTTTCCAGCTTCTAGCTCAGCCTGATAGCACGACCTGATAGCTGAATGTGTGTCGGCGTGTCAAATAAAAGCGGCGAATAGACAAACTGTGTGTGTGTCTGTATATGGGGTAAATTCAAACGCTCAAATGGTAAGTTCGAACGGCAGATGTGGTTGTATGCGAATGGACGTATGCGCATATTAGGTAAACCGACATCGCGCACAAGGGTGTCAGTTTCGATGCCTCGTGCGCTATGTATAGGTGAAC
This sequence comes from Stratiolaelaps scimitus, assembly GCA_019614645.1. Classification (NCBI taxonomy): domain Eukaryota; kingdom Metazoa; phylum Arthropoda; class Arachnida; order Mesostigmata; family Laelapidae; genus Stratiolaelaps; species Stratiolaelaps scimitus. Next base: position 6,128,552 of record JABWDB010000013.1, on the reverse strand, counting down.
TGAAGCTGTCGTCGTCTACATTGCGTTGTCAAGAGTCATTCTAGCCCTGCGAATAATATCATAGCAACAGACGAGGCCGTTGTACCACCTATAGAGTCGGCCAGACAGACCAGATGAGCCAGTTGTTTCCTAGTCAAAGAGAGGGACCGAGATACGGGAGAAAAATTAAAATGACTTTAAGCTAAGCGCATGTATTATATAAGCGAACACGCGCAGGCAGCGCGATAGTGGATAGCAGCGAATAAAAGCGCTATTGTATGTGATATGTCCACTCGTTGAATGTGTTTGAAGGTGTCCACCGAGAGATATTCTGGAACGTCGGCGACTACGGCCGCCTCCTTGAATTTAATGTCCTGCTAGGGCCAGTGTACTTATCTGACCGGGAGTGGAACGAAACGTAATGGCCTAATGGCGTGCTCTAGTCGAATGAGCTGAAATCAGATAGATTTGCATTCTATATCATATTACGTATGTGTATGTACACATAGGAATATATCGCAATCGAGATCGCGTATCTATCAGTTGATCTCGAAGCCATATCCACACATGCATATTGTCATCAGTGTCGTTCATACATCGGCAACATCCAGACTATGCACACTTATCTCCATCCGGCAACATCTACCTTCAAATTCGATATAGCATTCGCCTACCATAGACAGGGAGTTCGAGAGCGTTCCTCATCGAGCTATTGAAACATTGAAACAGCGCCCACGAGCTGTCTCGATACTTTCAAGTCGTGAGTATGCTCTGGCTCACATCACAACACGATGATATTCGACGACAATAAAAAAATCGATCGTTTGTAAAAGCTGTCTAAGGAGAGCGACTCGAAATGGCCGGGCAATAACATGATTAAGATTGCACAATACAATAGAATGGAATGAGATATGAGAACGGCGAAATGGCCAGCCTATCACAATATGCCTGTGCATATATGTTAGATACAAAAGGCTGATGACAATATGAGCCTGGATGCATATTCAGTATATATATATATATCCTGTTTTCCTGATGTAAGTTCCGACAATGTTATCGTCTTCACCACAATGTTAGACACCTTTCCCAACTATCACGTCATGTTGTGCCCTTGCCGCAATCACCCCGCCACATGTTCACCCCAAGTCAGACACATACCACCCTGCTGACAATCTGCTTGCGCGATCCTACCTCTATGTATAATATATAGTATATATATATATATATATATTTATTCAAACATACAACAATTAGGAATTATTTCTAGGGACTATAAGGGGGGGGGATTAGTAGCGGACCGCGGCAGAGGCCAACATTGTCCCGAGGAAGGTGATGGCGTTGCCTCTCTGCACAGCGAGGGACAAGCGTTCCACAAGGAGAGATCCTGAATATATAGTTGGTTTTCCGGGCTGGTTTTCCCAGCGAACATTTACTGTACGCTATTCCACGGTACCACCGCTTTCGGCATTGCTTTGTAAAACGGGGCCCTTGAATGCAAATTTGTAACGGGGGGGATCGAACAGGTGAACATGAGTGCCTCATCCTGATTGCAAGGCACTCGTACACGAATGCACCACGCTGCCCAGGGGCTTGACACGCACGTGTGTACTACTCATTCTCCATTGTTCCTTCCTTACAACGTTCGTATTACTGTGTAATTCTACCCTGCCCTGAAGGTTTCACACATTCGACAGATTACACAATCTGTTTTGAGCCACACATGGTGTCACCATGATCGTTTTTTGGTTCAGCGGCAAACGCGTGTCACTCGCCAACGACGATTGCCATAATTTTATTCGCGTGCTGTAACGGCAGGAAACCGCGCGAAATTCAGACATTTCACACCGCTAGCTGCCCCTGCGTTCGTAGATCGCGCGATTGATGTCAGCCAAATTCTGGTTTCGATTGCTTTTGTTGACGCCTGAGCGAGGTTGACGCTTGGGGTGATCGTTCTGTCGTAGCCGCTAACGCCGCGGTTCCGATAACACGAGGAGGGGCCGTGCAGATCTTAGTGAGCGCATGTATCGCTTACGTCGACGAGTCGCCAACCTGAAAAGCGAAGAGACATCGTGACAAACAATGGTGACATTTCGATACAAGAACATTCTAATTAGAGTGGTTGCTACGGCAGGACGGAATGCATATCTGCTAATCCCCGCCAGCACATGTATAGGTATAAATGTAGTTATGTATTATTCACGAATATTGTAATAATGCACGTTATAAATAGAATACAGGTAACGGATGGTGTGTATACGTGCACACTCGAACATCTGCATGAGCTGCATGTGTATGCCGCTGTGGTGGCGAGGTGCCTAATAGCCTTCGAGTTGTTAGCACGACGCCCATACCGAACGGGCTAGTGGTTCGTATCATTCGAACACCGCCGTCATGTGACACACAAGTAAGCGAGCAAACAAATAAACATGTTAAATCACAAATGTATACACATAGAATGCAAATGTATACTGCATATGGTACGCAGATGAGGATCAGTTTCAGAATACTGTTTTATCAACGCTCGTTTTTACGACGCATTTCTCTCTCAAAAAACAAAACTCATAAACAAAATGGGACACGCCGATGGTGTTACGCAATGGGCCGTGTATCTCACCTGTGAACGAACTTGATCAGATAATGAGGACGGCGCAAAAAAAGCATCTCGCTCGAAGTGCGGCCGGCGACGTCTTGGATAATACAATACGACTATAGCGTTGACGTTTTACGCACGCAATTTTACCACTACACCGTAAAACGGCTGCATGTTGAAGTGAGGACGAGCGGGAACGCGGGCGTGGGGCGTTTTCAAATCAATGACTGTGGAACTACAGAATTGACAGGTAAACAGGCGGGCCAGCAACAAACTGCGCGCTGGCCTACTACTTGCTGCCTTCGGATCGAAGAGCGAACGAGAGGCAGTTTTTGTTAGCGGTCCGAGCGAACAGTCGTACTTTTTGTGTTTCTGCTGCCGTGACAGCAGAAGTGCCCCATACAACTGGCTCAAGCTATCTGCAACGGGTCACCTATGGCTGGCGGGCAACCAGACGTTAGCGGCTGAGTGATTATGATGAATGGTGTCATGGAAGCTCAATGACATGAAAGCTTCGACGAGCTTGCTTAGACATTTGATGGCAGTATCGATATTCGTGTGCTGGCTAGAACTTGATTCGTTGATTGTCTATTCACAGGGTGAGATTAGTCAAGGCACCACCGTCGGACGACGCTTCCGTTCAGGAATATACGAACATACGAAGCGACCCCTGATTTGACTTATGCTTTTCGTATTGACGTGGAGCATCCACAGACGGAAACACGTCTCCTTCTGTTTAAAACATGTGGTTTTGAAGGTGTTCGCGCTGTAATTGTGTTATATCCCGCCGATACTACTAGGGCTCATTTGTGCCATCAGTAGTTGTCGACATGACTGGATAGAATGAGATCAGTTGCATCGACTGAGGTAGTCATCCGCGTTGTTCGTTATATCATACCTTGAAACCTAGGTCAGTGACATCGCCCAGGCGACCAACAAACAAATAGGGCAAGCGCACGTTAATGTGTACCTCGAAACGTTGATACCTGCTTCTCGAAAAGGTAACACGTTCCCTATTCAATAAGTGCAAATATACATGTAGTCATCAGTAAATAGCTAGAAATTCCTTTTAAACATTGTAACTCCAATCTCGAATTTAATAAAGTTTGAGGGAGAATCCGGTTCGCCCATCTGAGACGGCGTATCTGGCCTCTCACTTCCCGTGCCTCGCCAGCCCAACCGGATCGACTCTGCGCAACCGTAGACGTCTGTACTATAGGGTATAGAATAGGGCGGTGGTGTCTCCCTTCAATCTTTCGTTGTGGCGTTCGTAGTCCGTCGGCCGGTCAGCTAGCCTGAATCCCTTGCCCTCCTTCGTCAGCAATGGGCAACGGACGGAACTGGCGCGATGTCGGTGTCACCATACAAAAGGGGACCCCGGCTGGCACGAGACAACAGAACAGATCAAGCAACGCCCAAGGGAACTAAGAACCATAGAGGAGGGATAACGAACGAGTGTCAGCCAGAGGAACGGAGTGAGTTGCAGCAGAGTCGGAACAAAACGAAAGAACAACCAAACAACGCAGAATGTGGAAATCATCTGCGTTTGTGCTTGTGCTCTGTGCCGTCGAATTTGTCAGACCTACAGCCGGAGGTCATCATGGCCACGGTGGCCATATTCAGGTTGTGCATGATTCAGATCACCATGGCGGACATCACCACGGCCACGGCGGGCATCACCACGGCCACGTTGAAGTTGTCCATGTTGACGATCACCATGGTCATGGAGGCCATCACCATGGTCTTGGAGGACATCACCATGGTCTTGGAGGACATCACCATGGTCTTGGAGGACATCATCACGGCCATGTTAAAGTTATCCATGTTGACGATCACCACGGCCATGGAGGACATCACCATGGCCATGAAGGACACCACCATGGACATGAAGGACATCACCATGGGCATGAAGGACATCACCATGGCCTTGGAGGGCATCATCACGGCCACGTTAAAGTTATCCATGTTGACGATCACCACGGCCATGGAGGACATCACCATGGTCATGAAGGACATCACCATGGGCATGAAGGACATCACCATGGCCTTGGAGGGCATCATCACGGCCACGTTAAAGTTATCCATGTTGACGACCACCATGGTCATGGAGGACACCACCACAAGCATCATCACGGAGGTCATCACGGCGGCTTTATCCACCTAGGCCATCATGAACACCACGGTCATGATCTTGAACATCACGGCCATCATCACGAACCTCATCATGCCACTAAGGTCGTGCACGTCAAGACGCCAATTGTGACCACGCATCACGTGAAGAAGCCGATCATCAGTTACGTTAGCAAACCAGTGAAAAGTGTACATTACGGAAAGCAGGCCGTCTACTCAATTTCGCATAAGCCGATCGTGATTTCAGAAGGCGTCTCGTATCACACATCAAAGAAGCACGGTGATGTGCTATTCGGCTTTGCCAAAGGGGAACATGACTATGGCCACGAACACGGATGGTAGAGTCGTGCCAGCGGCCGCACTCGTCCCCTGTGGATGTGTATGTGTATATACTTGTACTATTTCTATGGCTCAGATTAGAACTATAGATTTGAAGGAGAATGTGTGCTTACTGTTGTCCCTTGTATATAACGTGTAAATAAATGTCATGCGTGTCTGCGTGTATGCATATTCGTAGAGGACATGTTGTCTGTTTGATTTGGCGTCTTTTCCTTAAAAGCAATGATGGGTTTCATGGGTTTCGATGGGTCCTTGTGTATTTGCAATGGATATGGAATAAATGATTATAAGCAGCGAACATTTCCACATAATTGTAGAATCATCGAAATGATTTTCTTTCCGCTGCCCAAAAAAAGCGGGAGGGCTACGTGTATCGTTGTAATATCACCTGAGGTGGGTTAATCCGAAACAACGTTTATCGATGCTATGTTTGAGTGATAAACTATTATATAATATAATGATGTTATTTCATCATTGACTATTATAATTAAAAACTATATATAATAAAGTGATGTTATTTCGTCATTGACTATTATAATTTCTGAGTTATGACAGGTTTCCTTGGGAGCGCTTTACTTGTTATACATACAGAAAATGTATTGTGTTTTTAGCCTGTTTAATGTATTTCTCAAAGTAAACGCAATAACGCTGTCGTATAAGCCGTTGCAAGTCAAACGTAGTGATACACCGCGAATAATGTCGAACTGTCTAGAAATGAAATCGTTATCGTGCAGTGTTTAGTCGATAGACATATGTATGCGTCGAGCCCGGTGGCGTGGTGCGTTCCTGTACGCCTTGCAATTCGAGGAGATACGGTTAGGTGCACGGGGTCGATCCCCACCGTTGCACATTTGCATTTAATGGCGTCCGTCGTATGAAGCAATGCCGAAAGCAGTGGTACCGTGGATGTTAAATGTTGGCGGGTCTGGGTCAGCCCGGAAAATTTATTAGACATATGTATGCATTACATACGCAATCCGACGGGTGTTTTTCTGTTGTTTCTGAGTTTACCGCTTGATTAATTGGTATCCCCTTCAGAATCGTAATGGCTAGCATTTCTGCTTGAATACGGTCGGAATACACAGGTTTTGTTTAACTTGCTCAGTAAGATGATGGCCGCAACAAGTTGGTCCTCGCAAAACGAACCAACGTGCCCGTACTAATGAGCCATTGTAAATACTCACCCTAATATATATACTACGATGCAGATTTTTTCTAGTTCTTTTATTATTACGTAGTCAACATTATGTGAAGCATTATCCTTATGTTGTTTTTTGTAGAAAATTTATTTTCTATTTACACTGAGTATTTGAAATTGAGGCCGGGCTTTGATACCCCGACGGAATGGTTTGTCCTCTCCTTCAAGCATCAAACCAAAGGATCACAAGAAACAAACTTCCAAGGGGACAAAATTGAACAAAAACCTAGACCTTGGCTTAAACCTCGTGATGCCACATACATACATTGTCGTCGCATCATGCAGCCAACTGGTATCTTGATAGTATGGCGGTATGATATATATATATATATATAGAATATATCCACATGGTACAATTTTAATGGAATTTCGTGATTATTGATTTCAAGGAGATCGACCGGCCTATAAGGATTTAAAGTATAATAAAGTATAAAGTAAAATATAGCTTCTAATAAAGTATAATCATATCAAAATTTGTCAAAAAGGAACATTCTTCCTTCTTCCGAGGAACCTTGCTGAACGAAACCTGTCAAGGTGACTTCATCAATTTGGTGACATTTCGTCTGGTCAACCCCCCCCCCCATGTTTTTCTCTGACTGACCTTTAAGCGCACGTGCTGCTGTAAGGTCTCACACCACTCGTTGACGAAGATCGATGCGCCTGCTTTTGACATCACCAGAAAGGGCCACACAGCTGCTGACGGGTCGAATACAGCGGGTTGCGTCACCGACTATAATCCAGTGGTGAGGGAATGATGGTGGCGATGCATCATTCCAGGACGATATTTTGCCCCTTTACGAGATAAGTAAACGGCCAAACACAAGTAGATGTCGCTCCCAAGAGCCTAGTACAATAAAGAGGCAATATTTATGTAACGACAACACATGCCTATAGGTAGTTAGCACATCGCGGACCACTGTCGAGAAGAACAGCGAATACGGCCGCAGCGGACGCTTTACTGGTCACAAAAAGGTTGTGCTTAATCTGGAAGATAATTATTAAGTCGGCTTCGGAAGCTAACGCTCATCACAAAGAAATTGGCCAATCTTTCGCTCAGGAAATGTTTACTTGCAGCGAAGTATCCCTGCATGAGTACTGAATGCTTCGATCGGTAAACGAATGGCCGACTGAAATGTTATTCAATATGGAAGGGGTTGCAATAAAAAGTGCTGAAGTGCGTTTGAAACCGATTGGTGCCTTCTGAATTCGATAGTTTGTAAAAACGAAATTATATATATATATATATATTTATAAACGTGGGGGACAATTGTACCCGCTAAACGTGAAATACATACAGTATTATAATTATTTTATATGAGAAATCTCTATTAAATCCAGCTCGCTGTTACCTCACAATTTCATCACCTTCATTCCAAGAATCTCACTAGTACCTTATACTTTTACTTCTATAAATGTTACATAGAATATCCATTTAAGTCTTTAATAACGACCCACATGGGGCGGCCAGGGAAAAACTGGAGGTAAGCAACATTTTGTGTATTTTATTTTTTGTACATTTTCTCCTACCCCTGCAAACGTGGTCTCGTTGCGGCTGTAGTTAGTGTCCCATGTTTACGCCACTAGTCTTGCAAAATACTATGTAGTCTCCTGTTATAGAAATGTTCTATTCTCCATCTAATTTTTCCACACAAATGGCGTGGTTAGCATTTTTTTTGTAAAAGGCTCTTGTTTACGCCACCAAACTGTTTACAAAGAACTTCTGTAGCCTACTTTGCCCCCAACGAGCCTCTGGCTGATGGGCGTACTCACTAATATACTCAAATGTTGTTTACACGCATGGTCCAGGCACAATTGTTGGTCCTTTGTTCCAATAATAACCTATAATGATAATAATAGCCCAGGGAATTGGGCGAAACTATAATATTAAACAACCATTGATCTACTAAGCGATTTATGTTCTAATATAGACAATAATTTATGACGCATTTGGAGAGAGGGGTTGGTCTTATTCGTTCCTAGTGTTATAAAGGCTATCCACTTCACTCAGTGAACAAATTGTCTTGTTTACCTTAAGAACAAACGGTGTGTGCCAGCACGATAATTATAGATTAAATTGCCTCTATCCCTAGCTACGTTACAAGCTTAGAATCTCTATAAATATTCAACGGTTGTCGAAAACGACGAGATCAAGTTTTCTATCCACTATGTAGTACACAACTAACTAACAATATAACTCAACTGTATCTCCTATCGGACATAACGTTAACGGTGCTCTCTAAACATTCCTCGAATAACAAATCCTACCCAAATTCTAATCGTATCGGGTTGTGAGCTTAGCCTTCTCATCTCTTTGTCCATTTGTATGGACGGGCAATATAGCACAAAGCGCAAGATGGATTTTATGTGAGGTTAGGTATAGAGCCTATAAGCTTGATTGACCCTGTACACAGTGTGCTAAAAAACTTGTGTCCTCGTTAGTATAGTGGTCAGTATCCCCGCCTGTCACGCGGGAGACCGGGGTTCAATTCCCCGACGGGGAGGTTAAGTTTTAATGCCATCTTTTAAATGAGGCAAAAAGGAAAAATCAACTTCCGACACCGGGAATCGAACCCGGGCCTCGTGGGTGAGAGCCACGTATCCTAGCCACTAGACCATGCCGGACCATGACAATAACGTGGTTCATGGTACACTGCGGCTCACGTTCCTGACAGTTAAGTTGATTTTTAAGTATGCCTTCATTTTGCAAATTAGATTCAATGTTGTACCCCCCTCCCCATTTAAAAGGTCCGCCTTTTGTAGCAATGCCGAAAGCAGTTCGTTGCGAATAGATCTGGTTTGGATCGTGTTGGTCCGATACACGAATTTGGGAAAGTCAACTTTTATTAAACGAAACAACCGCCCTAAATGTTTTAGTACCTTAACCCATTTAATTCTCTTTGAGGGTTGCAACTACCACCAAATTCAGGTACTCTGGGCATGTTATTCTCCCCGCAACACAGCACTCAAACTCAATATTGCGCTCGTTTTCGCTCAAAGAGCCGAAGTTATATGGTCAACTTGTCAACAACTACAATATGTTGTTCCATTACAGGCATACGCCTCGTAACTGCTCTAACTTATCGGTACGCATTTCCAAAAGAACTCGTGCAACTCCTTGACATTCTAGAAAAACTTGTGAAGTACGATACGGCGACATTTCAAAAAACACGGAAGGGTTAACCTACAACTATGTTGAAGGTGTGTTTGTGTGTATTACTACTATAATACACACAAACACTAAGCATGATCAAAATGTTCTGTCAGAACTGATAGCTAAACATTTTTTCATCATTGATATCCCTCCGGACGATCTCTCTGTCAACTCCGTGGAAGTTTGATGAAACAGGACAACATACACATGGAATCAAGTGATTTGTACAAACAAAGAACATAGAAGTTACATAGGACAAGCTCGTGCTCGACCATAACCAGAGGACAGAGTAAGCTTTTCGTATACTTTTTGGAGTTTCAATGGTGTCTGAGCCGGCTCCTTCGAGCGTCTTGAACGGCAAAAACAGTTAGTTTCCTCGACATTCGAGAAATGGCCGGGCCTCGCGGATAAACGCTGTGTACCCTAGACACTCGATGTCGGAGCGCATAAATTGCGTAGAATTCCTTTTATATGATGAGACACTTCACTGTTTCCACAAAGGAGCGCATATACATAAGCCTTGAGTGTAGAGAATTCCCTAACGTTCAGCGTTAAAATATAATTCTTAAAATACCTTGGATAATTTCATTTAATTCAGTATATATTCACAGAGGGTGCGCATCAATGGTGGTGTGATCTGATGCACTTAAGCATTTGTAGAATCGCAGTTCCGTAAATAAACCTTGTTTGAATTGAATTGAGGCGGTGTAGTGGGCTGAACGCCAGAACCACTAATATTCGGACCTCCGCTACATCCGTTTATTTCCTCATCCTTAAAGATGATATATCTATATATATTACACTATCAACTTTTGTTAAAGATGTTGCAATTAAATGGTTTTAGTGGATTGGCAGAATTCCATATTCTTCTTTTAAATACACTAGGCAAATTGTGTTAACGAGACAAAATTCTGATCTCAATTGGTATGAGAGCAATACCAGGGTGCTACCCCGGTAGACTCCAACTGTGCACATTGCCAATGTATCTTGAACGAAAAATATGGAGCCGATTCATAACATAGCAGTGCGCTTCTGCCACTTCGAGCTGACGACGAAATTGGTCGATCACTAAGAAATACAAATTGTTAACGTGTGTGAATGACTAGAAGCTAACCATATACTGGTGGTTGGCGTTGGCGCAGTGAAACGACATGTTGTTCAATGAACGCTCACTGATATACTTCTTCTGGATTAGGAAGGCTGATCTGCCTAGAAAACATCTTATCCATAGTGTAGTCACTGCGATCTCAGTAACTTCAGTTCTCTTTTGTATAACTATGAGCGCGACGCTACGACCTTTTTTTAACGACAGAACCGAAAAAGAAGCATTTCACAGAGAATTCGCAATTCATCTGAATACGTTTGGTCATCTTCATATGATCTTCCTCTTAGTAAAGATTTACAAAAACTTGCCGTTAGACCCCGGTGGGCAGTTCGCTAAAATAATAATCGTATTCTATGACCTTTATTAATTCACAGCATTTAACTGACCTCTCTGGCCGTTAATATTACCCACGTAGCTATTATACATCACAGACAGATTGTCGCTACATTGCATTAACGAGAAATTGAATGAAATACAACGTTTGCAATTGTTTAATTTCGAATCAACTTGACCACTATCCTGGGGGCGATAATGCTACGTCGCCCGAAATGTGACAACGAAACTTATCATGTATATTTGTGCCCTTGTCTTGTTTACGTTGAGAATCGTTACGCTACTCTCTTGGCCAGGCTACACATTCACTTAGCTTCGAAGCGACTTGACAGCTCAACTTGAGCGGAGTCATCGATTTCATCATCGTTGTATTGGGCAGTTCCCACTGGCCACCCAGCCGAAGCGATGTGCTGACTTTCATTTTTGAAATTATGGACTTAATTTTCTCAGGACTTCGGTCTGAGCTCCAGAGTACGCGTTCTGCCTGTGTCGAAGAGAAAGACAAAAATGTCCGGGGGTAATCTTCAAGGCGGGCCACTCAGCATCTGGAGTTCTAGGAATGGTTTTTTTTTTCTGCTCTCGAAGGACAGCGGCGATCAACTCTGAATTGTCGATGTTGGATCTTAGCACAACCTTCTTCTGTTCCGTTGTGTTGGTATGTCCCGTGGACCCCCGTGCATTCCTTCAAGGCAGTTAATTAAGGGACACGGTATTTCCGCTGGGAGAGGGAGATCTGACTAGGTTTTTGGAAGCACAAATGTATCTTAGTCTATGGCGTCACTGATGAACCGTGGATCTGCAGCGACAAGTACCACCTTTAAACGGGGCTGTTATTCCGTTAAGCATATGACGTGTACAGGTACCGACGAAAAGCCTCTGTTAGCACCTGCAATGCTTACGCGCTCACGCACTTCAAATTGAAGTCAAACATAGAGCCGATCTAGTGGATACCTCTCTATATATATATATATATATCTAGTGGATACCCCTCTATATATTTATATATATATATATATATATATATATATATAGGAGGTTAGTGTACGCAATGGGTAGACAAACGTAGACAGTGTAAAATGTTCAAGGTCCGTCTTATGAAGTAATGCCGAAAGCAGTTCTTCCGTGGACCTTTAAATGTTAGCTGTGAGTCAGCGCGGAATATTTACTACAATTACTTTTAATGCAAAATCTAAATCAAATTTCATTAAATATCAACACGTTTTACGTGTGTTCTATCTTTCATTCAAAGTTAAAGCCAGATAATTCTCTGCGAGGTTGATCAACGCGACGATTAGTTGTTGTAGTATCGAACTTCTCAATCGTATCCGTCCCGTGAATCTGTAGATTATTTAATTGATAATATATATATATATATATTATATATATATATATATATATATATATATATATATATACATTGGCTCGCAGAAAGTTGAGACACCCCCATATTTTAACAAATCCTTACAAAGAATACACATTTGAGGCATTCATTCTGTAACAGATTGACGTACGTGTCAAATAACATGCATACCACAAAGAAAAGCGCATACGACGGCGCATGCGCAGCCTGTTACAATGAAATGTGTGTGGGTGTTCAAAATGATAAGTCACCATCAGTTAGCGAATGTTTTCGTTGAGTTTATCCAGTTTGTGTTACTCATTCAAGCTGTACTGTAGTCATGGGACATGCTTCGAGCCTTACTGATGCGGAGGAAACAGTTATTACTGCTTTACACCGAGCAAGAAAGACCCTGGCTGCAATTTCCAGAGACATTGCCAGGTGCCAATAAGTCCAAAGAACGAGAAAAGGTCAGCTAGCGAACTGCCATGCACATTTGTCGATTGGAGTCGATTTCGACCATAAGTTGCGAAGCAATTAGGCAAGAGTTAAACTTTCAGGTTCATAAATTAGCAGATTTAAGGATAATTAAGCGTTATCCGTCAACGGGAGCAAATGAAAACTAGACCTCGTCTTCAACAACGCCACATGACTGCCCGACTAAACTTCGCTCGCAACAGTATAGACAGAGACTGGACATTGGTGCGTATTGGGGCAATGTTTTTTAAATAGTATCCTGAGAGTGCACGCCTACCTAAAATGTACTGTGTTGTTTCAGGTCGTCTTCAGTGACGAGAAGAAGTTAAATTTGGACGGGCTAGATGGATTTAAGAGTTATTGGCATGATGTACGTAAAGAGTCGCGGTATTCTCGAAGCAATTTCGGTGGAGGGAGCTTTATGGGTCGGGGAGCTTGCAAACTCGCACTCGCTTTCATCTCGAATGAATAGCGAGGACTATCAGCCGATCTTGACCGACAACCCACTACCGTTTAAGCCCAGATTTTATCGACTGCCAAATATTTCCCAACAATTTATGTCAGAGCGAGTACACATGAGTGGTTCAGACAGCACAAAGTTGAAACGCTATAGTGGCCAGCGTATTCTCCGGATCTCAACCCAATGGAGAACCTCTGGGGCATTCTTGTCCGAAGAGTATATGCGTCGAATCAGGGCGACTTATCATTTTGAACACCCGAAAAATTACATATTTCATTGTAGCAGGCTGTACGCGCCGTTATATGCGCTGTTCTTTGTCGCATGCGTGTTATTTGACGCGTACAGTAATCTAATACAGAATAAATGCCTCAAATGTGTATTCTTTTTTACGATTTGTTGAAATATAGGGGTGTTTTAAGTTCATGAGAACTACTGTGTGCATATGCATTCATAATAGAGCATTCATAGAAAGCCAGTTTCTTCTGCTTACCTGGGGATCTATAGCAGAAAATGCCCAATATCGAGTATACTCGACACTATCTGACAAATCCTTAAATATATAAAGTGTGTATATAGTTGTACATACATACATAGTTGTAATAGTTAGTCGAGCGAATTTCTCCCGGGTATCTGCCTTCGCCAGTTATTAATTACATAATCATCCTTGAATATGAGAAAGTGTGTCAAGCGTCGTTCTCAGTTAGCCATCGTCATCAAATGACAGCTCCACTCTTCCAGTCCATTAATTTAGTCATTAATTCCTGATCCCCAATCTCCTGTTTCTGCCCACTCGCTCGAAATGACACCAATCAGATGGCACTCGTGCTTAAAGAAAGCAACAGTATATAATTTATTTGCTGTTATTTACACGTAGATCACACAATATTTACACATACAAGAAGGAACATCACTAGGACAATTAATAACACGAACACATAAAACACATACATACACACATCATCCTAATATGTCGAGCCGCGCACACAATTACCAGCCATGACCCTTGTGGTAGGTGTGATGGTGCCAGTCCTGATGATGGTGGTGATCTCCGTGGTGGAATCCGATGCCAATTCCAAACGAACCCTTCTTTGCCGTGTGGTACGAGTAGCCATGGTCGATGACGATCGGCTTGTGTGAAATTGAGTACACTGGCTGCTTCGCATAGCTGACAGTTTTGTGCGTCTTGGTGACGTACGACACGATCGGCTTCTTGACGTGGTGCGTTGTCACGATCGGCGTCTTCACGTGCTTCACGATGTGATGATGGCCGATCTCGTGGTGGTGATGATCATCATGGCCGCCGTAATCAGCCAGCTCGTGTCCACCGTCGTCGCCACCATGCCATCCGTGCATATCTCCTGCCTGGGCCACTCCGACAACGAGCACTGAGCAGATACCTGCCGCGACAGCGATCGAGTTCATCATTGCTGTTGGCTACTCGGACTTCTTTGCGATCGCTCTTTCGTACCTGGACCTCTCTCTCTCTCTCTCTCTACTCTCGAAACTGTTCCAAGAGATTCAGTTTTACTTCTTCGAGCTGCTTGGCTGCTCTATCTCAATGTGTCCAGCTATGTACAGCTGTCGCTGCAATATGATTCGGTTTGTGGGGTCCGGGCTCTTTTGTACCCGATGTCCAAACGTCCCAGACATACGCAGACGAGAAAGGTCGATTTAGACAGACCACAATGAGTAGCTCAAACCCGCCGCTTGCCAACGGCAGACTCTCGCTGGGCATCGCCCACTACGCCAGGCCCGAGGGCGAGAGTGTGAAGATATGCCCACTCACATGTATAATATCTTATAATAATGTTATATTGCTATTATTACTATTATTATTATTGTTGTTGTTATTATTATCATCATTATATAATAACAAAATTCGCAGAAGTGGGACGGGGGGTGGGCCAGCCGCGGGGGTCCTACCAAGAGAAGAAGCTAATTATATTTTCTGTGTGCAGTTTTTGTTGACGTCCACCTGCTATGACGGTTATTACAACTGCAGCTGTCTCGGCTGTTCACTATCAGCCCGGATAATCTTCTTTGTTTTTTTTCTTATTACGCCGTTTTGTTTACTGTCGAGTCCTGCTTCGTTGTTATTGTTGTCTTCTACCATAAACAATCTACCAGATACCAAGCACGTGGCCTAAACATTTGGTGGCGAGCCCATTGCTCTGCTGCCGCCCTTGCCGTGTGTTACCGCTGCAGAAGTCTGAAGAACAAAACGCTAAACGATTCTGTATGTGTTTCGTTTTTGTAGTTCGCGACAGGAGCGATGCGGAGTGATATGCTTATCATGAACGAGGGCTGACGACCGAACGTACACGATATCGTCGTCAACAAACGACGAACCGCAGAAGCAGTGGAAGCATTCGCTTGGGGGCATCGCAGATAACATCTCGGTGATAAGCGCTAGCATTATATAATAGTTATTCAACAGTAAAATGCGAAAAAATCTTGATCATGGAGATTAATATAAAAACGATATATATATATATATATATAGTCCCTTTTATCACATTTCATTCATAGACATATGTATGCACATAGAGGGAAGGACGCTTACAAATTAAATATGACAATAGAAATAGTTGAAGAAGGTCTTCTGACGAGACACTAGTGATGGGAGAAAAAATGACAGAACGTGGTGAACGTCTTGAAAGCAAACTGATTCATATTGAATAGCATCAAAATGCCCGCTGGTCGCACGTGTTCAAGCTCAAGCCTTGTAGATCATTTGAATGCCACGATTCGATAAATGTAATCAAGCGAACGAAAACTGCCAATAAGACACGGCCAGATAGATCAGCTGATCGAATATGATAGAAGACAGGACAACAGGGGCCGCTTCGTCACACCCACAAAATAGCCAAATACCGTTCCGCCAAATGTTAGCAAGATTCATTCGTGAGAACACGAACATGGACAGCCAATATGGGGCTGGCCATTGGGACTAGTCTATCGCCATCTGAAATTGGATTAAGCTTTCGCAGCCCTGAAAGTTCCGACAGATTGATGTTCACAAACACACGAGATTGGCTTTAAGCTTGTTTACCGTAATAGTTGAAAGAGGTAATTCCTTTATCTGTCATAGTAGATTTAAATAATTACGTCTCGCACCCCACAAGGCTAGACAAATATTGAACATTTTTCAATACAACAAGAGCGACATATAACTTGCGAAGGTATCTGTCGAAGATAAAACGCATATCGAAGAAAATAGAGTGTATTATATAGAATATCACATATATTTCATACAGTTCGTGTACATATATAGAGTATAGAGCGCCTGACCCAGGTTAACCATGAAAGGCAATGCGGACATGCAGCACACAAATACAGTACCCAATAACGACAAAACTATCAAGCCAACCCGTCCGTTGTTCGGCAATCCCCACTAACCATTCGAATTCAGAGCTTTGTGATCGCAGCATCGTGATGTCGTCCTCGTTAGTATAGTGGTCAGTATCCCCGCCTGTCACGCGGGAGACCGGGGTTCAATTCCCCGACGGGGAGATTTAATTTTGTGCTTTTTTTTCACCTCCGTTTGATGATGAAGTATGTACAGCAAATACTGAATCGTTTATTCAAACATACGGTAGGTCGGTATTTCTAGGGATTATGGGGGGGGGGGGGGTGAGGACGACAATGTCCCGAGGAAGGCGATGGCATTGCCTCTCTGCACGGCGAGGGACAGGCGCTGCAGGAGGAAATTGTACAGCAAATTCATACTAACCCCTCGTCATTTTATTCGTAGAAATAATGACGAATTTCGCCAATTTTTACTTAATTCCGAGATGTTTCCCAACCGAATCACTTTCGGTTCCATAAAATCGTTCGAGGCGTGAAAAAAATCAACTTCCGACACCGGGAATCGAACCCGGGCCTCGCGGGTGAGAGCCGCGTATCCTAGCCCCTAGACCATGCCGGATTGCTTGAGTCGTCAGCGACTAGACCTCTCTATCTCTGGCCTAAGATGAAGGATCCTACGCCCAATGCAAGAGATACTAGTTTTTCGCTATAGTCGGGTTGGCACACACTCGTCCGAGTTTTTCTTCTATCCATAGATCAAAACGGTTTATTATGATTCAACTCGATACAGAATCGACCCCGTTGACCTACGGGACCGGCTAACCAGGACAATGGCTAGAAAGCAAAGATCATGTGCTCACCCCGAGCAAGACCGCAAGAACTCCCGCAGCAATGGCAGCTATTTTCACAATAGTCCTACCGTTGCGCATTTGCATTTAGGGGTCCATCTTACGAAGCAATGCTAAAAGCAGTATCGTGGACGTTAAATGCTAGCTGAGAGTCAGCCTAAAAATCTCGTCTTAGTCCCAAATCGATAAAACCGTTTGCAGGTTAAAACTGCATTAGCGGCATCTTCAGCCACAAGGAAAGTCATTTGATCTCCAGTTTCTAGCAAACACACAATATTCAAATGAGCATAAAGCTTAGAAATTGGGTCATTTCCCTGAACTAAGCCGTTATAGTGTCGAACAACGTTCTACCATACTATGGACAGATGCTCACCTTTTCCGTTCCGCAGTTCCGTCAATAAACATTTGTTTGAATTTGAATTTGAATTTTGATATTATTAAACAATGAAAATTGGTATAATTGATATTATTGCATAAGCGAAGCGGAGTATTTTCAACGTCACCGAACTTGTGAAAAAATAGAACAGAAAACCTAGAAATTCAGCTGCTTCTGCTAAATGTGCGCGTGACTCGACAAAGTATTCAGAGTACTTCCCCATGATATGCATTATCACAAACCTAAATTGAATTGAATTGACGACCTAGGTTGGTCAACCAACTACCCTATGTGGCAGTACGTATGAATTCATATTATTACTGTTATAAATATGTAATTAGCGGGAAGGAAATATTAATTATCAAGTGCTTTGTTGCCTGTGACGATGCTCAAGTGTTTGCTCTAATAACAACTCCCTCCAGTGAATTATATTCGATGAACCCAATAATGCAAGGCAATGCAGTCGTTGTGCGACAGATGTTGGGGGGCTTTGTCCAGCCCAGCTGGGCGAGTTACATAAACAGTTTGTCTTGTGAATTTTCATACGAAGCACGATAGTGTTTGACCATGCTGACCAGATAGATGTTATTATATAATACCGAATTGTGATACATGGTTCGTGTGTCGCTAAGAGCACGCAACAAGCATTTGCCGATGTAACTCCTTTTTATTTTTTGTACTTTTAAGCAACGGCTATTTATTTATGCAGTTGATCTCATTTGTCCACAAGCACTTACGTGCCTGCGCACGGGACCAGATATCGCGCCAGTGAATGGTCGCTGATGAAGGTCGTGCTGGAGCCACTCACATCGTCCACGGTATTGTTTTGGGTGCTATCAAAAGCTTAGTAAAACTAAGTAAGCGCGGTAGATAAAAAAAAGCTAAGTACTGCAGCATCTTATTCGTGTTCTTCGTGACAGGCAATGTGTCCAAATGTGCTATTATAGGTCACCTTGTAGTCTATTGAGAGCCTTCGCCGCGAACTAATACACTCCACATAACCACTTTGCCGTGTTGACTTGGATAGTGATTTACTATTTACACTTCCATGGACAATACACGATAGTCTCGGCAAGATAATATGCTACTTCTGTCATGATTGGTTGCAAGCAGCTGTGGCATAGAATGTTCCCTAATCTACGGTAACTGCGATAGTTAAATTTGTTCCTAAACCGTCCTAAACCGGTTCTTTGACCGTATAATGTTGTCCGATTATGCATCAACACTGGTGGACTAGATACTAGCCAGACAATTCTGGTCCTTTTTTTATTTAATAAGTAACTCAAGCTGGGTGTAAATGTGCATGAATAAACACTCATATAACAAGCGTATTTTCTCTCGAACGCACAAACTTTTAACAACAACGTTCTGTAGAGCTATTCGCCGTAGACGGCGTGCGCCGAATTATTTCGCCATCAACATCGGCCTGTTCGAACCTCCCCCAATGCTTAATAAACAACTAAATCTGTGAGCCCTTATGACGTAATGCACATGTGATAGTTAATCTGTAATATAGATGAATGATTCTGCCATTGTTGTTATATCTAATAACATAACGCGTGACTGTTATACAGAAAAAAAGTACAAAAGCATGCTATATGTTCAGGTTAACGCGACAGAAAAAATGGATGAGAAAAGAAACACCGGGCCCAAACTTTCCCAGAACATAATGATGCACTTAATGATGGAATATTTCTTAAAACGATTCTTATTATTGCTATTATTATTATGATTATCATTAAAGTGCACACGTGCGAGAGATTTCTCCAGCGAAAACATCGGTTCTGGCAGAAGACATTTGCTTATATTGTTCGTTGATATATTAGTCTATTCGACCAAAACGGATACATAACAAAGTATTATTGTTGCCTTTGAATTCAATCTTTCGATGACTCCGACTTCTCGAATAGGCGATTATGTTGTTAGAGTTCATATCTGAGGTGCGGTTGGTAGCGTTTTGGGGGGGACGTTTTGGGAATATCGAATCAATATAGGTTTCATAAGAATATAAATATTTTGTTTTATGATATGTGTTTGGTTGGGAAAATATGTGCTGAGGCGTCATAAAATAGAATGCGGACTCATCGATGATCAACAGTGGGTTGATAATTAATGGAAAATTTATTTTTAGTTAAAAATCAGTTACGCATTGGGGGATCGGTCAGGGAATCAGGTCGCAGCGGATTTATTTTGTATCTGCATTCATCTAAGAACGGATGCAGAATAATCTGCCAGCAGGTGTTTTGAGCTGGGTTGGCCTGAACTGTCAATTGATTTGCAAATATTGTGGGGATGACCTACATATTTCAATAAGTAGAGTAAGTGTTGTCGATGAAATAGGCTCACCATTGGTAATCAATGTAGTAATTTAACGAGTGTGGGAGCATTTGCGTCTAAGTGCTCATCAAGTCCGTATCTACCAAATTGTCTTAGTGAAAGTGAACTTTCCAACAGGTTTTGGTACATTTACTATATATATATATATATATATATATACTACTACTATATATATATATATATATATATATATATATATATATATATATATACTTACGAGACGCAAATGATCCCACACTTATATATATATATATATATATATATATATATAAGTAGTCCATTTTATGAGAAAAGAGCAAAAGAAGCAGGCCGGCAAGCTACGTTCTAGTTAGATGAACCCGTCGACATATTTCCGAAAATTGCCTAATATGCAAATTCTGTCCTAGCCTGCTCTGAAGCTCATTGTAGTCTGTACGTGGCCTACGGTGGCCTGACGCAGAGGGAGACTTCGGGTAGACAGGTTGGTCGTTCATAAAGGTGCTCCCAACTTTCCAGGCGTATACTGGCAGATCTGATGTCGAATCAATCAAAAAAGACGACCTCGTCCTTGGAATAATTGCCCCGTGTAGATTGGCCACCTCACCTTTGATGCCTGCCAGGTAGACAGCACGCCGCTGTAGTACATCGAGCACCTTACAGCGTTACAGTGCTGGCATTACCAGGTCCAATTCAGAAGTAATTAGGTGATGATCATTTCGACTCAAATTCTGCAGGTTGCTGCCGACAAGGCTACACATATAGTTTATAAAGAAGAGACCACAATTCATAGTTATGTAAGTGTAAAAACAAAAAATCTACTGTTGACATTGCGCGTTTTATGAACAAACTCGCTGGGTGTGTGTCCCTTATATAGCTGCCTTTGTCACCCCCATGGCCACTCATGGGTCAATCATTACATAGCATTTCGCACATCACGACCCACCCCAAATAGCAATAGCCAGCAGAGCTAAGCAATGAGCGTAAACAATACGTTAGCCAAGTTACGTAAAGTGCATCGACCTAACGTCCTCTAAAGTGCGTCACGACAGGCAGCGTGTTTACGAATATCCGCTATCTCATGGACACAAGAGTACCTGTATCGTGAGTTTGAATCGATAAGAAATCATATCACGACACGCCTTCAAAAAGGGAGGATGCATTATCCAGCAGTGCCCGGATTGGTAAGGCATCACTTAAAATCCTGCTTGATAACGACTCCAACTCGAGGTGCCGTGAACGACACGGTTTACGATAATGGAACGTTACCATTTGCGTTTGGGTCATCATTGTTGATGGGCATCCCGGATGGTAGCAGTAAATATGTTGTTGCCGTAATGTTGAATTGGCTCGTCTGGTTATATTCCGTGTCACCTCGCATAATGAATATGATTCTTCGCCTTCAAGTCGGTCAGTGAGCTGATTTCTTCTATCGTATTTGGTTACATATGCAGGGTGTTTGGGGAGGCCGCGGACCCCTATGGCAGACACTAAACAAAATTTGACGACTTCCAAGGTAACCATTCGTGCAATGTTTTTCTCACTATTTTTCTAGGTGTATGCTGGGGCAGGTAGAACGTAATTAATATACATATTTAGAAGAAAGAGAAAATGTCCAGAAAAGTTTTTCAGTACCCACTACTATATATATATATATATATATATATATATATATATATATATGGAAAAATGGAGAAAGAAGTCACAGCTAAGGCTAGCTTGGAAATAGTCAAGCTTCATCTGGTCTACCGTAGGGTTGCGTGTCTTTTCCAAATACCCTGTATCTATATTTTCGTATGCGTCATATTTCTCGCTGTTGCTACTTTCGTCCGATAAAGGATGGTATAACTATTTTATATAATGTTTCTGGATATATCATTGGGTTGAGCCTGTCAGAGAAGCTCGCGCGGACATGGCGCTCGGGTCGCTCGTTCCCTTATTGACACCTGCCTATTATACAATATATGATAACGTTGTGTATCTTGTCGGACTCGCTACACGGTCTAGTTGTTTGTTTACAAGTGAATGCCTCATCAATCAATCACCAAATGAATGGTTAGTGGTCAACGTTGCTACGAATCGTAGAGATCGCCCTATGGCTGATTGTTGTCCTTGCATCCGTCGGTTAGATAATCAACAGCAGAGCGAACAGGGGAGGGCTGGACCTGAACAGCAAATCGTACAAAGCGCTACCATTGACAGACCCATAATGTTATCACTATCAAGAGCGGCGTTCGAACGCCGCCCAAGGGTGTTACGCTAGTTTTCATCGTACCGATGTTCGTTTATCAATGCGTCATCAAAGCGAGATTTCCCCGATATCCTTAAGCTCTATCGTCCGTCCTTGTAAAACGCCAACACAGAAATAGCGTATTATTTAGTACGGCACAATAATCGTACCGATATCTATCAAGGTAGCGTCTGATAACAACAACGACAACGACAACAACAGCTTGCCGGTAGTACAAGTAACGTAAACGTTCCGGCCAGTTTACCAATGACCAGCGACTGACTCCGTCCAGCGGTAGACGCTCGATGCCGACAACAGAATAAGCGAATGAACAATTCGAACCAAATCGATCTATTCGCCTATGACTAATACAGCTGTCAGATAGCAACGATAATCGTAACAACAGCAAGAATCGCCACGTCGAGAATAGCCGTACTACTTTCACTCTTGCCTGTGTGATCTTGCCGCCAGCCGTTACGCGCATTGTGAATCACACCGAGGAACTGATAAGGATCGGGTGATGTAGCCACCGCGATACAAGCGCATGTGCGCGATCACTTCACCAGTGACTGGCATCATACAGAAGTTTCAGAAGGAGATGTTATGTAACCGATACTCGAGACAAGCGAGCAGCCTGAGTGGAATATTTCAGATAGGGCTCCGTGGTGGAAGGGCATGCCTCTGCTGGTCGACAGGGCACACGACAAGGCTGAACGGCTGATTTCGATGAACTTCGAGAACGCTAGACGGCAATCCGCAACAAGTGAAAATATGCAAATGACGAATCAGCTTTCAGCTGTTGCTAATCCGATACTCTGGGTCTGGTCGCATTCTGCATCAGCTTGACTGAACATTTCTGTTGGGGTGGTGTTGAGGTCGCGCATGGTGGCCGCCGTCACAAGTTTCACTCAGCGATGGATTCGCGGTGACGGGACACGACATCAAGAAGCCAGTCGTTTCGCACGTCACCAAGGCCCGTAAGAGTATACACTACTTACAACATCCCGTCTATTCTATAATATCTCCCGCAAGCCTGTCCTAATCGAGCAGGACAGGGCTATTCGTGCCACACGGCAAAGGAAGAGCCGTATTACGGCTCATTGTTAGGATAGATTGGCATGACATACTCTAAACAGTGGCGATTCTGTGATACTAGACACTAAACATACGTCGTTCCAAACCAACTAGGGGTGGGGGGCGAGGAACGGGTTTTAGTGAGTTTAACAGTCTCACACTAGGTGGTGGCAAGAGGTGGCTGTTCACGGATGGGCAATTACGCGTTCCCGAAACCCTCCAAAAAAAAAGACACTAAACATGGAGGTAATACACATGTCTTTGGTGTTTGTCTTGTTGTTACTGTGCTGCGCTGTTTATTGGGGTCGTATTTAGGGTAAATAGAGTTAACTCGAAAAAGAGTTCGTTGTTCCGCGAGCGAATGTAAATACAGACCGTCAGAGCTTCACGTTCTTTTTCAGCTTGTCTTCTAACTTGAACATTAATAGAAAGTTATCCATAATCGTTACGTTCTGTTTGGCCAGGAGGAGAGATTTGGTGAGGGCACGTAAGCGTTAAGCGGATCGATAACTGAGCACGAAACCAGATTTTGATAATAGCTTCTTTCATTCGTCTTTACTGCGAAGATATATCAATCTAAGGTGTGAGCACACCTAATATATCTGAGCAGGTTTTTACGCCTTTGACACGTACGTGAATTATTAGTGACATACATGTTGAACGCATGTTATGACGAACAGATTCAATATGAACTCTCTCATAGCATCGCACTAACAAATGTTTACTACTAAATAATTAAGATTATTATTATTATTACTACTACTACTATCTTGAGAGCGAAATTCAATGTTACTAGTAATGGATTTGCAAGGGGCATAAAAATCGAATTCAGCTGAAAACGAGCAAATTTTACGTAAAACGTCAAATTGACGAATGTTAGTCACCTTCATTTTAACAAGACTACATCCCCGGAGAATCGACGATAGTCGATCATTTTCGGCGAGCGGCTATAAAGTTGTTATTAGTGGTAGGGAGGAAGTCATTGAGAACGACGTTCTACGGCCGATTGTCCTTGGAGGGTACCGTGGGGATTCAGTCTCAGACGTTTCTCAGACATACGGCCTCTTTCCAATGAACAAGTTGTGTAGTCTGCAAGTTCTGGCTTTTAAAATCGTTAGAGGTATTGTTCCGTCTGACATCTCATTCCCCGCCGTTATTATCAAAAAAGCGACCTGTCATGTAAAAGAAGAAAAAATTCAAGAAGCCAAATGCCATAAGATAGTCCAGTCGCCATACTCCGACTTACAGACTAACTGCTGTCTTGAGCTCTCGCTTTTGGGTGCAAGCGGAAAACAAGTTCAAGTTAGGCACGAGGTTCTCGCTCGAAGTCAAGACGATGTTGCTGTGATAATTTTACTTGCGTTTGGTGCATTCCATTGTTTTTACACTACGAATTGTACATTTTATATTCGAACTCCTTTTCGAACCTTTATGTTTGTTAAAATGATCGACAGTTCGATCACGCTTGGTGATGCAATAATCTCAGAACTGCAGTTCCGTCAATAAACTACAATTTGAATCGAATTGGATTATTACGAAGATGTAGTTGAGCTCCGGCGAGAATTCGTTGCTCTCATCCGCGGGGCAGGATGGTCGCTAAAGACGAATTTGTTGTCTTGATTTAGAAAGGTAGCCTCTTGCTGTAAGGGGGGGGGCATATTTGAGTCGACGGGTTGAAATGTAAGGTAAAATAACAAACATTTTGGACATTTTCTGCGTTGGAACGGAGCCAAATCACCGGGGAATCGAACCACGACGACTGTGAAGGAAGCGATTGCTGTCGTCCGGCATGGTCTAGTGGCTAGGATACGTGGCTCTCACCCACGAGGCCCGGGTTCGATTCCCGGTGTCGGAATTCATTTTTCATTTCATTGGTTTGATATTATGATGTACTAAAAATGATATCTCCCCGTCGGGGAATTGAACCCCGGTCTCCCGCGTGACAGGCGGGGATACTGACCACTATACTAACGAGGATATACATGCTAAGACGTAAATGTTGAGAGGGTCAATGTAGCTGATGAGATTCCTTGCCTAAGGTTTTTGTCAAGGAAGTGTAAGATTTCTGGTCGTATCTATCGGTGACTGGGGTTTTCTGGCTGATGGTACGGTAGACCAACCCACCAACTAAGGCCCCACTTAAGCTTCACTCTTTGTCGGTGTGTATTACCAATTAACTGTACAACGAATAAGCCCTTTGGGCTGGCAGGCGCCAACCGAATCAATTGGCCGTGGTGGTCTGCCGAGACCCTTACCTTGCCAGACGCGCCATGTCCCGAACGAGGGAAAAACTCCCGTGCATTGATCTGGGTACCCAACGTCAATGTTGCACTGCTGGCAACTGTAGTCAGCTTCTTCTGAGCTGACCCAAGCGCGCTTTTTATTTTAGAACTTCAGTCGCTGTCTATAGCTCTAAGTTCATAGTTACCGGCAGTACTGCTGGAGAACGACAGCTCCTTCCACCAAATTCCGCATCATACCCAAAATATGACCCTTATTGACACATAAGGACACCTCTGCATTGAGAACTGATCAGCAAACAACTATTATGTTTATCCATCCCGAATCCAGCGTTAACCATTTGTAACTAGTTACGTGACCGAGGTACGCCGTCGGTCCCGTTAGGATCACGAAGTCCAACGGTGACTTAGGTTGACTGCTGGATCCGTGTGTCACCTTGCAACTTGCATATGAAGGTGTCAGTCATCTCATAACACATTTGCTCTAACGTTTCTTTGTTCGAGAAAGACGCATTAGAAGTCAATCTCCCCATCAAAGTATCAAACCGCAGCACGTCTGAAGTAGTCCAGCGCGGCTAGGAAATGCTTCTCTGACCAACAATTGCCCCTCTGTCCCCTGACGTCGGAAATCGTTTTCTTTTAATACTTGTTTCGTTGATATTCCTGCGAAAAACACACGTTTTAGTCAATCCTGTTTTGTTCAACTTTTTTGCCTTCGTTAGCCCAAGCCAAGCTAATCAATTGCAAGAGATTTGACAAAAATCTACCCTCCCCGTCGGGGAATTGAACCCCGGTCTCCCGCGTGACAGGCGGGGATACTGACCACTATACTAACGAGGACCCATGCCGAGCTGTCAACACCACAGGCGCTCCTTCTACACCTGAGCTCACCTGGCATTTCCTTACCCATTGTGTAACACAGGGTATTCTGCACAAATGTGTCCAAATCTATCTCAAATATCGGACGGAGGCCAACTGCAAGAACGTAAACTCTGCGGCAGATAATATTCCAGCTGAACCTATTCAATTTCCAGAATCCAATCTGGTTTGGGTGTCTCAACAATTCAGAAGCTAATCATCAAGTTATTTCCAGGCGCTTTTGTACAAAATTTATAATAATGCTTATTAATTTAGTGCATTTGTTAGACAATCAGTTATCACCTGTGGGACATGATCCACAGTCACCTCTTGACCTTGCCAGTTCTCAACCCTTTATTTTAACTGACATCACGACTCGGATCGCTGTTGTATATATATACGTATATACATATTTTTGACAAATGCAGAATGTTCATAACTAGATAGAAGCAGCTTTTCGTAGGCAAGCGATGATTTGGTTTTCTGACTTGTCCATAATCCATTTGCACAGCGTGACTAATAGGAAAGTATCTCATAGCATAGGAGATGGCACGAAAACAGGGGCACTCACAGCCTGGCCTAGATCGAATCGACCTAGACTAGACGCAAGCAGTGGACAAGCGACGTGATCAAGGATAACTCGTTCCTTCAGTTTGGTCGGGTGTCTGGATGCTTTTCGTTAGGACGTGCCTCGGCAAGCATCCTTCTTTCCTTCCCTACTTCCTCAATTAGTGATTCTGGTCTATGGACCGAACTTGATGTTTTGGGACGTTGCTTGCACTAGTATAATGGTTAGTGAGGGAGCGAATGGTTGCGACCCATTGGAGTGCTCTTCCTCGTATGAACATATAACGTAAACGTTGTTTGTTGAAGTCGTCCCGAGGGAGGGGATAGAGAGACAATCAACACCTCTTTGGTCATGATGTCGTCAGTTTGACGCGATCACTCTGAAACCAGCTATCGTGGAAGCACTTATTTTATTTACACACTGGTTCCATAGTTCTGGCAGCTTTCTGACGGCTAGGTATGCACCATTGCCATGCACCATTGCATCTTATGAAGCATTGCTAGAAGCACTACCGTGGACGTTAAATGTTGGCTGAGAGTCAGCCCGAAAACCTTAAAAGGTATGCACCATTTCTATTACCATTTACAACTTCGTTATTTAAGGCCTCTCAGCGAAAATCGATGTTTGCATACCTTTGGTATGCAATACATATTATATAAAGAGCTATAGCCCTCTTTAACTGATGGAAACAACCATAGTCACACGGGCTTAAATCGGGAGAATTGCGGGTTACGCCATCGCTCAATCCTGTTGGCCTTAAGCTAGGACGTAATTTTAATGCCACGATGTACCCTAGCATTGTCACCGCGCAGCCACACTCGGTGCTTCCTATTGCCATGCCAATCATTCATGAGTCCCTTCAAGAACTCGAGATATCGAGCCGAGTCCATTTCTTCTTTTGTGCCGAAAATCTCGTAGTAGCATATTCTGTTGAAATCCATATCAAGCGCTACCATTACTTTAGGCTCGAATCTATTTGGTACCGCTACCGCCATTATCTGTTCACCTGGTCGTAGCCACTGTTTCACTTGATCTTTTTCCGGTCCCCTATTCAGGCTGACCCATGTCTCGTCCACAGCAACGGTATCCTCTAAGCGGCTCTTTTGCTGCCTATATCTCATCAAATTGTCTCGCAAACACTCTTCACGCATTTTCAGTTCGCCAGGACCGAGTTAATGAGGGACCAATTTTGCACTTTTTTACTGCACCCTCAGATTCTTCTTAATAATTCGACGACGTGTTTCACGAGGCACGCCAATTTCAGCGGACAAAGTTGTCAATGACCAAGCTCTAGTTTGCTTAAAAGCTTTCTCGATTATCTCGAACCGTTCGTCGAATCGAGATTCGGGAAGGGATGGGCGCCCCATGTTTATAATGTCTCAGCCACCTTGCCTAAAGTGCGCACACCAACGACACACCCGTCGTCAGCTCAGGGCATTATGACCGTGCACACTAACCAACCTTCGATGGATTTCACCTGGACACTTCTTCTCTTAAAACATCTCTTCCTAACTATTGTGTCTCACAACCTGCCGAATTTGAATCCAAACCGGCCAAGAATAATAATTCGGCGCAAAGCGATATGAGTCTCATTATTTTTGGCCTAATATATATATATATATATATATATAGTATTATACAAATGTATCCATGCACAAATATCACCTCTTACTTATGATGTTACAACCAACTCATGTTATGTATGACAGTTGCATGGTTGAATATATCAAACATTCATCATGACGTGAATTCTTATCGTATGCCAATCCATTGTAGAATTGGTAGAACACAGGTAGTGAACCAGCAGACTCCGCGTTTAGGGAAAGGCGCCACTTAAAACTATTGAAAGCACCACGAATAAAGAGGTAATTAACAAAAGCTCACTTGTTCATTATGCGAAGTGTGGGGCAAGCTCGAATATCTGTTAGCTAAAGAAAGGTTGACCTTGATTAGCTGAACTCTCTCTATATATATATATACATATATATAGGCGTTGCACGACGAGGTAGCTCCGTCCAATGGTAATCTATGTGTAGAGATTACAACTATTGTACGGAGAATGGCGATTTCGACAAGCACGGGGCTTGGTGAAATGTTTCTTACCAAACGATATGAGACCGTAAGCGGCAACTGAAGCCGCTTTTGAATAGACAGCGGCTCTGAAAAGTTAATGTTCCCACCCCCTTTTGTTACCACCCCCTTTTGGTAAATAAAGGTGTATTTGTATTGTAAAAAAAAAATAGTTTGGACCCAATCATGTTTTGTGTTATATTTATCTGTATTTAATGCAGTTCTTCGTTAATCTCTGTACTGACCAAAATCACAAGGCATGGTTAGAGAACAGATGAAAATATAAGGAGTTCAAATGCATCAGTCTATCTATATATCTAGTTATTGCAACTATCAATCAAATCATGTAAGTTTCGCGTTCGTTGGGCCAATGAGATTCATGGCTGCTGATATTTCACAACCCGATTGATCACTGCGAAATTCTTTGCCGTAGCGGCGACATTTAATCCGATCATGTTCTGATCTTCTCCTCGCTCTCTCTAGTATAATTGTCTCGATCACTAAAATCTGTCGAAAAGAATTAGGCTTTAGTCCACGATTTTTTTCAATACGAATAAATCATGCATTGATCTCACGTTCGGGTTACATCGAACGTGGGAATGTTCAATGGCCCCCGACTATTTCCCGCTAATGTCACTTTTTGTTGAGTGTGTCCTTCATGCACGGCATGTCCTGGCCTGTGACGGGTGGGCGACGCCCGGACCCCGGTTGCCCGCTAGGCCTTGTCTAGATTCGAATCCAATTAGGACAATGTCGACTAGTTCTGCTTTTCCTTTGCTTCCTGCCTATTCTCGTTCAGTCTTCGTCTTCTCCGCGTCTGAGAATGTTCGACACACGCGGACTGCAAGCGAAAAAATAATGGCGACATTTTTCATAAATCACCACGACTCTCAGCCTGTCCGTGGCGGCACAGCGTAGCTACCAGGCGCTTCCCAAGAGGCTTTCAGCTTTCCCATAGACGTCCGCCTCTCATCTCCTCTCGATCTCTCCCCTGATTCTCTCTCTCTCTCTCTGTCTTTCGCTCTGAGCTAGTATTGGCGTCACCGACTCAGCATTTCTTCACCGAGGAAACAAGAGCAGGACTCTGTCGTGCCGGCAGGCAGTCGCATCGCCAACGTTGTCTGAGCAGACTTCTTCACACTGCTTGCTAGCTAGTTCGTAGCCACCCCCGTACAAATTCTATCGTTCGCCTTTTCTCCGTTTTGCGAACGGCGGGCGGCTCTGATCTGTGAGCTTCGGTCTACTCTCTGAAGCCGCCACATCGGCCGCTTCGGAGTCTACTTCTACTTACGTCCTGCTCGCAATGTAGCGCCGTTGCTCCTCCGACGGGCTTCGCTTCGTGCTGCCATGACAGCGGCGGCGGCAACAGCAGCAGCAGCAGCAGGCTGCTGCAAGGATCTTGGCGGTGGTGCGCGAAGCCGGGAGCGACCGGTGCGATGCTCGGTTCATTTTTCTTCAAATTAAATTCTCCCTCCACTTCGACAGGAGGCCGACGGCGTCACCAGCATCGGCTGGCCGCGTCGCTGGGGCAGACTCTAGGCGAAGGGGGCCCGAACGATGACTTCAACTACGACGACTTAAGAGATAGAGAGAGATAGAGAAAGAGAGAGAGAGAGAGAGAGCAAGACGAAAAGAAAGGAGCCCACTCCTTTGATAAAGGAGTGGGCCCACCGTCGACGACGAGTATCGCACGATGCTTGCTACCAGGAGGACGCAAGTAAAGATGGATGTTTCCAGAGACGATACAGCTGCAGCAGGACCAACCTAGCAGATAGCTGCGGCACCTGCTTCTATCAGCTGCAATATGCAAGTGGCTTTCGTCTGCTTTCATTCGTTCATTCATCCGAAGGTCTTCGGAATAGATTTTGCAAAGTTTATCTTCTTCGCGTACGTAGTGTCAGTTTGGGTAAATGGATGCGCGCCGAAGAGAGTGCTAGATTGAATGTGAACATTAAAGACAGACAAGATATAAAGAAACACAAAGGCGCTACATTGTCCTCAACAGCATTGTGGCTGTATGTATTATGTAATATTGTTGTATTCGAGAGTGCCTGTCCTTGGCAGCGGATTTCGCTCTGACGGAGACCGCGAGAATAGTCTTACCTCTTCGAAAGGCGTCTCGAGCAGATGAATCCGTCTAATAATGGTTGTTGTTGTTGCTGCAATGCCGAACGCAGTTGTACGTTGTGAACGTTAAATGTTGGCCGCGAGTCAACCAGGAAATTTTACTGTCTTTTTGTAGAAGTTGTCAACGCCATATTTTAAACCGACTCACCAACAAATGCAAGGAGCTTTGCACCGAATGGATAGACACTAAACGCCGACATTAACTGTACTTCAGCTACTTATGGAAAATAACCATGGTCGTCTATGGGGAACATGTAAAAATAGACTTATCTTTTATTTGTTTGTCATTGTTCTGTTACACATGTTGTCACTTCATCAGTAATAAATTGTTTCTCTCGCTTCCATATGCGCCCAGTATAGTTCGCTATATTCATCCATTTCAATCAGTGCAATACTCAAGTGGCTGTATTTCTGCATTCATTTGTTATAAAAAAACTCGATGAATTCATCCTTCACTTATGAGCTGGATTATAGGCGTATCGACTACGTGTGTACGTTTAAACATCCAGATTAACGCCAATTTACGGCTGTTGTTCAACCGTATTTGTTTGACCGTATTGATGAAAGTTTACTCTCTCTCTCTCTTCCTCTGTCATCCATTACCGATGCGTCTCTATAATCCGTGATAATATATCTGTGTATAGAGATTCCCTTATATATATATATTGTATGTATATATCTATTTTATGTATATATATATATGTGTGTGTATATGTACACGAGCTTGTTTTCCCTCTTTCAATGTACAACAGATCTTGTTTTTTGCTTATCACAGTACAATACAAAATTGTGTGGCTCTCATCGTCCTCATCTGTTTTGCTGCGATTCGTTCGATCTACATCTCGACTTCTCTCGACTCTTTGTATGATCTCGCTCTTCCAGGACCCGTTTCCCTGTCTCCGGCCCGCACGGTCCACATCTTCGGGAAACTTTCTCGCTTGGGTCTGTGGTTGAATTCGCTCTCGACGAACGAATTACGTTCATCACGTCCGCATAAGGACCTATCGATCAATGGCATGCCGCGAGAATCAGTAGTTCCCTGCCACGAGGCGATCTGAAACGCCTAATCTTTCGCCTTCATGCCTCGCGTTTGACGTTACAGACGCCTGTGACGCCCGAAATGATATCCAATGAGTTCGAAGCTAACGAAATCCCCCAGCCACAAGGGTAGGAACAACGTTAGCTGTTCAGCTGATTGCCTAATCCATGATGTTGGATCAGCTGCGACGTCGCTGTTTGCCAGGCTAGTTGTATGTATATTTGCTGGTGATCTGTTTGAATTAGCGAATACGCCAAAAATCAAAATAGCGAATCATATGTGAAATTAGCAGTTTTATCGTACACCACGAAGTTGAATTAATTCAACGATGAATCAGGTTGTCGATGCCGATCTCTGCAAAATGATTGCGTCCTTTGTCTGTCGCTAACCAGTAGCGAAACAGGGACAATTTGCTGTTTTCTTTGAAAACCAAGCTGTCTTCGTGATACGTTGAATCTGATCTTGTAACAGAAGAGATTTAATGTACACACGTTTCGCTGTTAATTAATTGGCTAAAACTGTCATTTTCAACTGCGTCTGTTTGACATATTTTTCGCTTGAAACTGCGCGTAAGTAAACACAACGCTTTGCACAAAATCAACAAAACAAAAGTGATTGAGAATACTGAAACCAATAACCAATCCATTAAAGTACTATGTATACTGACAAAAAGTAGAGTTAATTTTATATACTATGAGGAGCATCTGCAAGTTTGAAGTTGTTTCTGTTGAGTGTTCATTTTTTATGAAGAACGTTTCAAACAGAAACGTTTGCCACGTAAATGTCTTTAATTAATATTTAAGAAAAATTAAATAAGAAGATCCTGTAATCGAATCGGGTCGATCTCCCCCACCGTGTTATTAATTCATCACCGGAGTTGCCTGTTATTTTACAATAGATCTATAATCAATTATTATTATTATTACTGAACCTAAATGACCGCAATACGATAAATACTGAGCTGGCGCATGGGTTTGCGCAATTAACGGTAGTAGTTTGAATTTCAAATCGTGGATCGTTGTTCATTTTAAACGGTTTTCCAACTTCTCTATTGACTACACACTTCGGCTTCATTATCTTATTGGCTCTAATTGAGGTTTTGCCCAAATTGGCGGATCCATTGTGCTCTATTTGTCAAACTCTCTAATTGCCTTTTTAAATTTGTCTTATCCGCTACATGTGTGTATAAATATATAGCCGTTTCTACGGAGGCACAAGCAAGTTTGCCGATTGTGGTGCACTTCGAATACAATTAGCCTGTATAAGTAGCCCTCGGGTTATCTTGTAGCTTGTTCTTTGGGAGTAACCATTGAAAATCGTTACGTTCTCAGAGTTCCGCTTTATACCCTAATTGATAGCACATGGCACAAGTTAGATTTCCGTGTCCTGTGTTACGCCTGCAGTTCCGTATTGTCGCTGTTACAATACAGTTTTTGTGGTTAAAAGTACTGGGTCAGAGGATGTCAACAGAGTTGGGGACAGCGAGGTCAGCAGTTAGGGTACGGTGGCTTCCTTTCAAGATGTAGCAACATGTCGTTTGACTTCAACGCAATCATTTTCTGTGACCATTTGCAGCTCACAGGTCAAAGGTCCAGACCTCTCCTCCAGCAATGAGATACATTTATGGATGCTTTGCCTCGTACTAGGACGCTAGCAAAACTAGCAGCTCATAAGAGCTCAGGAAAGGTCTTTGCCAGATCAGTCAGCAGAACTCCGTCCGGAAGCATCGTCCTGCTTGAATTCGTACCTCCAGATCGTTCAAGCTCTCATACTAACCCATTGGCGTTGGCTGAATTTGTCGGTTTGTATCGACGTCTATATATAGATATATGACGCCGATACGAGCATATGCAATGGATGTTGAACTTCAAACGTATGTACTGGTTTTCGCAGGAAGACCTATTCATCCTTAGAAGTGTCTTCAGAGCATCGTTCGGCAAGACGTTTATCCGGCGGCATTATCAACATCAGCGACAACAACCTCTATTTCAATTAGAAGTTAATTCACGTAGAATGTCGCGGTAGTCGTTTTCATTTCGAAGCGGGTTTACCCCATCGGGATGAATCCGGTATCTCTGTACAATGGACGAGGAGTAGCACGGGAAGAGTACCCCTTAAAATACTTTGCTTATTGCTTTAGATTCTATTGTTCTATCAAGTGTTCTGTGCATGTGGTGTATTTGTGTCTTTTATTTAATGTTGGCCTACCTAACCCATTCGACCATTGTGTTTCAGCTGGTACTTCATCCACCACTGGGTTACAGCAGGTTCTTCAAAGCGTGTACGTACTCAAATTATGTACAATTACATTGGTACACCTGGCGGCCTACGCCCAAGCGTCTGGGGTCAAAAACCATTATTGACCGTGCTGCTAACGATAGCACGTATTTCTTTCTGGTGTCTTCTATCCTATCCACGTGACACAATAGGCATCGCGATCTCTTTGGTGGGGGAAGCGTCGAGAGTAGGCAGTTCTCGTCGCCATTACTGAAAGAGTCAGGACTTGGGCTGCTAATCCCGATCTGAGCCGATGCTCTCAACTCATTTCGAAAGCTGCATCGATGACCGTCCTGTGCTGACGGAACGACTTGAGGATTCGCTTTCGAAGTTTCTCCATGTTCTCGACGACTAGAGCGTTTGTCGGCTCCAATGTGTAGGCAACGGTGTAGTGATGAAATGCCGACGAGTAGTCCCCCTGTGAACGAGTTCGAAAATTCAATGGTAACATCTGATTAGAGGAATGATACTGTAGGCATGAAGAGATACGCTACATAACCGAACGGACTACAGCATGTGCTGCTTGTGGCGTTACGAGCGCCGTCAGTCTGGTAGAAACTCTGGTTCACTCAGGCGAACGAGGATTCCGTCTCACCTGAAGATGTCTGATGACCCCGAGATTGATATGGGCATGGGCGAGATCGGGCTGCAATTTTATCGCTTCTATGTAACACTGAAAGTGAATATATACGAAAAAGAACAAATAAAGCAACGAATTGTTAGTAAGATCAGGATTCGTATTGTAGCTGTTCAAGCTAGATAAAATAAAGGGGGTAAATGTCGCAAGGTTTATGCTAGCGTTGGTTGCAGTCGAGCAGGATAGTCGACGTCTATCGTCAACGCCACTTCCATCGTTAACTATTATACTAACCTCGGCGGACCGGTTTAGATGACTGAGATCCTTGAGAATGTCTCCGTAATCAGCATGAAGAGGGGCACACTCGCGAGCGCCCTCCATTGGACACAGCTGCAAGGCTTTCCGAATCCAGACAGCTGCCTCGAGGCTTCGGTTCGTGTAGCTGTACAATAGAGCCATCTGACGAAGTCCGTCACGCCAACTATCGCCTGACTTTGCCAGGGTCTCAGCCAGAACTCGTTCAGCCGCTGTCGTATCGCCTCGCGACAAAAGCATCTGCGTCTGTAAACACAAGTACATCACACACGGTTGTTAAGTATAATACAGCACTCAGTCACTCACCAATCAGTTTCTGTGCGACTCTCATTTGTTAGCCAAAGCTGACTGCGAGTTTAGCCTTGACCCACCGCTACCGCAATCCCTGCCATCGCTATCTATCTCCCTCTTCCTCTCTCTGTTTCCATGTTCGGCTACAGACTCTCCTCATTCGCCTGCAGCACCTAGCCCATCAGCTCCGAATTTCATGGGCATAATCTCTTCGGAATTGCGAAGGGCAGAGACGGTAGCTCAACAATCACTTTGAATGCTGCTGCAACTACGCTGCAATCCAGCAGGCGGGCTCCAAGCAAGGCTGGTAGCCCTTCTTTCTATGTTCTACTGGATTGAGAGACAGGAGCCTGCACAGCCAACTCAAGGCAGGCAGGGTGCGCTGGCAAACCAGCCAGTCAAACGAGCCCGACCCGAAAGCAGGGGGAGGATCATCAGGAGTCACCCCGCGTCGCCGTTCGCTTTCTTCTCCTGGGCGTCCGTTCAACCGCCTAGAATCTCGTCGTCCTCGTCCTGACCGCCTCCTGCTCGCCGAAGCCTCTCTTGTGTTCTCACAGAGCGCCGCCGACGTCGCCGCCTCCGCCACCATCCTCCGTGTGTCTCGAGAAGGGATCAACACTTTTCGAAGGATTAGACTTGGTGACAGGCAGGCCACCCGTTTCCTCTGTCGCCATCTGCTACAAGAGTGAGGCACAATCGCCACCCTACAACGTCCCCTACCGCGAGCAAGGAGGGTCGCGGAAAGGGGAACTTGGGTGAAGGCAGCGGTGATGTATACGGGGGCTGAGGCCTAGCGCTTCACAAGGAGAGCTGAACGAATAGGCGGACTGGTGGACCGGCGGACCGGCGAACCAGAGCTGACCAGGGCGGTTGCCGTGCACAAGTGCACACGCGAACGAGCACCTATGGGGCACCCCGGGGAGAAGAGGGGCTCCGAGCCTGTGTGGAACTCGAGGTGGTTAGTTGGGGTCTTGGAACGGGGGGCCTAGACGGCGGCTACAATCAGCCTAATCTCGCCCAACACAGCTCCCAGCACACCGAGCAGGCCGGGCTGGCGTGCACAGTCAGAACGAATCAGCAACCAGCTACCAGCGACCAGGCCAGCCAGCGTCGAGAGGCAATGCCAGTGGCCCGCAGACAACTTTGTAATTAACATCGGAGCACACAGCATACGAACGCGTACAACATCACCCCGACGACCCGCACGGCCAGCGGGCGGCTCACACCCACAACGACGAAGTAGACGGTGCTTGCCTCATCCCGTTGTCTTCTCTCCTTGTTTCTCTCGTGCGCCTTCTCGCCATTTCTCTCTTGTACAAACGCTTGCTACCCCAGCTCGCCGGGGTATCTTGATGAAAACGGCATACCCGCGCCTCCCGACGATCCGCGATAGGGTACATGCACTTTCCCGGTCGAAGCGAGTCGTTGCTCTTCTGCCGGCTGAGCTTTCCGCGCGAGAGCAACAGGTGCGAATTTTTTCCCTGCTAGACCTCGGGTTGGTGTCGGGAGAGACAGAGGTTTATGCATGCGAGCGGATCGCGGGTTGAAACACAAGGTGTGGCGGTGCACAAACGCGTCGCCGGCACGTTTGTACAAAAACTAGGCACGCTCAGGCGAGATACTGGCACGTCATTCATAGATTGTCTAACTACGAGAATCGCTGTGTTTGTGAGTATGCACGTAACATCCTGGGCGGTGCGAATCGTGCATCAACAAACAACTGCGGACGGCGCAACATAGAAACTTGGCAAGCGTTCGTTAAAGCTATTCTTCTTATGGTCACGAATTTAGCTGACCCGAGGAAATGAGTTCCTAGCAATGCTAATTATACAATAGAATTTGAGAGGTCGATTACTAAGCAATAGATTTCAAGGGGAAATGACGGTGCGGGCAACGCCAAGAGACAGATAAGCGGTGGCTCAATGTAATTGCAAATAGTTCCATGTTATCCATATATAGGACAAATGGTACGAGATCAACATCATATTATGTTATGTCTTGACATCACGGAACCAACGGCGTAGACCTGCAAACGCACGACTATAAGATAGAGCGAGACCGGGTATTAGTCTAACGCATGTCGCTCTACGGTATACTTCATACAAGAGCGGAGACGGATCGAAAACAGAGGCATTCATGGCCTCAGTACAGAGATAGATGCTGCCGCTGCTTCCCTATGCGGTTATGGTTGGTTCCGTAGACGGGATGATATTTGGCAGTGCTCCGATAGGCACGTACAGTCGCCTTTGATTATGTCGTTGTTCAGCTCTCATTAAGAATAGTGCATTCGAAGCCACCGACGAATATGGGGCTGTCAGGCTATTTTCACTTAAGGCAGATTTATGTAGCGAGAACTTTACCGAGCCCTTCAAGCGCCTACGCCCAACGAGAGACTAGAGTGCGGCCCATATCGAAGTTATATTATATTTAATGACAATAAATAGAGTCATGCGGTTGGGCACAATAGGCAAATGTATGCGGAGCTAGTGATTCAAAGGGTCGACATTGTGAGAGAGCACTACTATAATAGTTTAGCACCAGGAAAAAAATAAGGAATTAAATATGTTACAAAATTAGGCATTAAATATGCTACATCTTGAGATGACACCGGCCGTCAGCTGGGACCAAATCAGATCGAATCCAATCAAGCTACCTAACTTACGAAGCTAATTACACTTACATAATGCAGACGGCTCTCGCGGTGATGCGGTCGCGTTTGGTGTATCCGATTGAACAGCTCCTCAGCTTCATGAAGGCGTCCAGTCTTAAAATATAGAACTGCGAGTTGGTCCATAACTGACACGTCATCGGCATTCAATGATAGAGCCCTGCAAAATGAAAAGGCAAATATAAGTATCATATTGTATAATAGATGAGATTACAGCAACTGGTCAATTACCATATAATGGATGCTGCCGTGAGGTTCCATGTCTGGCAGAAGCAAGCAAGCACGATATAATGTGTGGCAACTATGTGTTTTCCCGATATTTCTAGCCCGAGCGTCGCCAAGCCGATAATAGGTACCAAGGAATGTCTGATGGCAGAAGTGTTGGGGGCACTTCATATATATATTATATATATATATATATATAGCATTATGCTTTGTGCTCATCGTATTGAAATCAATGCTCACTTGTAACGTAGTACTGTAGAGCCATTGATTGGGTTTTTCGATGCGTTCGTCCCGTTTGTTTACTCACTATATATTGCCATATATTTTGCTCCATGGATCTGAATAGGTAGCAATTTGATGGAGTAATATATGGGCTGTACGCTGGGTACGGCAGAATTTCGCAGCCCAAATCGATTACAGTTGCCAAAGCCACATGAACCCCAGCGGTTTTAATGTTGCAATATCAATTTAACAACAGCCGTTCTTTGCCCCTCCATGGCAGTTTTCTGTCAATTTCTCGATGTGTTGGCTGAGTTGTACTTATGTAACGGTCTCCGTTAGCCGTTCCCCAGTTTCTAGCAGTTCATACTAGAGCACTTTCATTCATTGAGTGTTCATGAGTCCCCTCTCTCCTGCCTTCTGTGCCCTTCATGGCGCATCTAGACGACGCATTTTAGATGACTGGGGCTACTCCAAAGAAAATAATTCTAGCTGATTCTCAACTGTGCCCCTTATGTGACAGGCCTCGGATCTAAATCTGCGAGGGTCATGTCGGGGCCTCATTGCTTTATTTTCAACTTCGTCGCCTGGCAGAATCCACAGATAAGGAAAGATGATAACGAAATCCAATGATTCTCAGATCTGGCAGGATGTTAACTCAAACCATATGTCCCCCTTCTTTAGGGGGCAACCTAAGACCCGCACCGCTAGGCCATCGAGGGGCTACTCCCAGCTGAGCA
Source organism: Stratiolaelaps scimitus (assembly GCA_019614645.1). Classification (NCBI taxonomy): domain Eukaryota; kingdom Metazoa; phylum Arthropoda; class Arachnida; order Mesostigmata; family Laelapidae; genus Stratiolaelaps; species Stratiolaelaps scimitus. Next base: position 6,089,087 of record JABWDB010000013.1, on the reverse strand, counting down.
GCAAGCTCTCGAGTTTTCATTCAAAAAAATCCAGCAATTCGTCGTCGTCTGTCTCTAGTGGCCGTCCGGAACTTTCCTTGTCATTCACATCGAAATGTCCAGCTCTAAAGTGCTGAAACCATTTTCGACAGCCTCTTTCTGATACTGCGGATTCCCGTTCCACTTCACAGACAATTCTCGAGGCCCCAGCTGCATTTTCCCCTCACGGAAATAGCGAAGAAGACAATGTCGGATATTCACGTTTTTGGCCTTCATATTCGAGCGCTTAGACAGATGTATCCAGAAAAATATGAACAGTTTGTCTGCTGTGGAATCGATTCGTTAAAAAGCGCGTCAAGTTTTAAATGCACTGCCTTCATTTTAGTGAAATTACACCACTCAAGAGATAGCAGAACCAACTTATCAACCAACCTAATACATACATATGCGGGAATAACGGAGCACCTTAAGTGAGGTGTATCCATTTAGCTGATCCTTACCTCAAACTGGTTCCTCTCTAAATAGTCTGCCTGATTGACAAGAGTTCAAAGGCCTACTAGGCATTAATGACTAAGCATACTGGCGGCTCTACATTGACTTAACACAATTCCCGATAATACTCATGTAATTACCAACCTTTTGTAAAGACTTTCAGCTTCGTGGTCAACCGATAGCTCGCGCATGACCTCCGCGGCGTTCCGTACAGCCACAGTGTTATCGGGCTCAAGTGCGATTGCCTCTTTGAATTGCTCGGAGGCTTCTAGAATGCGACCTGAAAACATCAACGATAGACCATTACTTGATTTTTGCTTCTTACAACTAGCATACTATAGAGAAATGTTAGTGTCTATTGACGACGTTTTGGGGGGAGAGGGACATGCAATAATGCATGTCAACACCGTGACTCGGCCCCTTGTGGAACTGTGGACGATGTTCAACAGCACCACCCTTCCCTCCTCTTTCACTCTCTCAAGACCAGACTTCCTCTCAATACCTCTGTCCACTTCCCGTCTGTGAACAACCACTGTGATCAATAGGGTGTCTGTAGAAAGTCCCGTGTATGTAAACATGCAGTATTTATGACGCATACAGGGGGTGTACGGTGCATTCCTTTCTGCACAGTGGTAGCTGTGCCGCTGACCACATTAGTTGCTACTTAACAAATCTTATTGCGGAGATACCATAAAAGTATGGCCCCACTCAGATTTGAACCTCAGACTCCAGAAAACTCCGTTTTTGGTACTGCCTACCTTGCCTACCACGCCATGCCTGCAGGATATTGACGACGTTTGATCTCACTCATCTTCACTCAATATGCACTGATTCGTTTTAGAGTAAAAGTTGAAGTCTGCAAAAATATATGACCGCGGCCAGGTCTTATTTCCTTTATTTGTTCTGCCATGAGTCCGGCATATGCTCTATAAATTTAACTCCCTTAAAAATACTTCCGTAGCAGAACTATTGTCCAGTGGTATGATTCAACCGTTGCATTTCTCTGACAAATGCCATTTTGTTCATGGGTACGAACCGGTCTTAGAACGTTGTTACTCATGAGTTTCTACGGGAAAACAAACTGTATGCAGCACGATCTCGTCCCTCGTAGTTTCCTTAAGCTGGTCTCTATCCGGAGGGACGTTGGCAGTTTGAAACGGATAGGGGTGGCAGCAGTGGTGGGAAAATCGTGGATGACAGGAACCGCTATCTACGTTATCTACGCTGCTGTGGAGGCGCCCCATCACCAATCATTGAGAGGTATTGGTTATCGACGTGTCGTGTGTTGCTCAATGGGACGGCACCCTCTATCCGGCGGCATTCCCCCGAGGGGCCCGTTTCCACCACCCTTGAGATCGTGCATTCTAGGGGATGAGTGAGGACACGCCGTCGAGGACCTCGGCGGTGTGCACCTTTGCAAAATTGCATTGGTGCTCAGTGGCGGCCGTGCTAAGCCCTCGCTCCGCAGATCCTTGGTTCTCTCCACAGAAGCGCGGCTTAGCACCGCTTCGTTCGTCTCTCCCGCCATCATCCCAAAGCCCTCTCTACGTTCATTCGCTCTGCCACTAGACGTCCATCTAACGGAACATTTCCTGCCTCACACCGGAAGATATTTCCGTCGCCGATGACGTCCGCGTTACCATCCCGTCTCATCGCCGCCGTGGCCCCGGCCGTTGCCGCCGCCTCCGCCTCTGCATTGAGAAACGAAGCGATGGCCGAGATGCACAGTGCCACTGTGCAATATTTGCCGCAAGAATTGGTGTGGACGCCAGGGCGTTGAGCGTGATACGCGGTCGCTGACGTGGAGATATCGTTGGCACAGCACAGGACACTTGCGCCTGAAGCAAATCGCGAATTGTCGAGCGAATCCTTTACGCACTATAGCAGAGATACGCGCGTTCAGCAACAACAGCGAAGAAAGTCAGCTATATTCGAAACATATTTGTTGCCAACTCTTCTTAGGTGGGCCGACACATATATTAATGTTGGTGGTATAGGCGGTGGTCATATATCGCACACAAATAATATGCAATAACAAGGATATATTTACATAGCGAGAGAGAGGATAATTCGAAGGAGTTGATGGGGGTTGGATGGGGCGGCGACAGACTGAACTGAACAGCGAAGGGATAAATGGCTACGTAGGCATAACAAAGTACGCCTCATCGAAAGCTGCGTGACGAGCGTGAATGGTGAAGGAGAGAGGACAGAGGATATTCGGGCGTGGCTCGTTTGATTGAGCCGATAGAGCGCTAGGGTGAAGTGGCCAACCATTGTTTGAGTTGATTCGTAGCTGTGACAGGCCCCGGCTTTGAACCTCTAGGTATTATCTCGAAAACAAGTTGGGGGTTTACTTTTACTCGACATTGTGACACCTGGCAGGTATCCACAGAGGAGGAGTGGTGATAAAGAAATCCAAAGATTTTCGGTGCCTGGCAGGATTTGAACCTAAGCCATACATCTCTGTTGTCCATGTAGCGTCCAAACAGAATAGTCTACCCTCCTGCGACGACCGAATTGAAATGTATTCGGGAACCGAAATATATTCGCCAACTACGTCGACAATTAGGAGCTCCCAGGAACGGTCCCTTGACGCAAACGGGTTCTCGCTCACCGCAGCGCACTTTGCCGTCATAAAGACACTTCATTGAAACACTTCGGTGGTCTCGGAGAGACTCCCAGGAAGTGTCACAACGGGAGCAGGTGTGAGTTTGTGAGACGGCATAACGCGGCATGTGGATCATATCAGACCAGGGTCGAGGTCAAATGCCGAATGTGTATGAAGATGCTATTCCTTGAATAAATTGCCCTATGGTGTACGGCGTCGTTATGTGTTCGAGTATGCTGTTGATAACACTTAACCACCTTCGCAGACATTCAGCGTCGGTCGTTGCCTAGCTAACTGCTATCTAGTAAATCATTCCCAACTAGCCTGGAGGCTGCATATCATTCTTAATGAAAGTGACTTTTTATTTAACGAACGAAGAAGGTGACCTTTTATTTAACGAATCCATACAAGCTCCGCATGGCTTTAGGCTCGTGCGCTTGTACTACTATTTACGTTCCGTTATCGCTCTCTCATCGCTCACTCTGGTTGTGCAGAGTGACTCGTCGTCCACTGCGCGCTGCTATCGAGGTCTTACACTATTCAGAGTATGTCTCGTACATCTTGCCTTTGCAGACCGTTTGATCACAGATCTACCCCCAGACGTTGGGTTTGGCGCGCCTCCACTTCGAGCTCGTCGCCGAGGTTGGCTACGGCTAAGTTATGGCGTTTCGTAAAGCCAGCTGCCAGCCGTCTGGCGGAATCGAATTGGCTGAAGGTAAAGCTGAACTCGGCTGGCTGTACGAGAGGACATCTCTAGCGAGCGTCTACCTTGTTCCCTTTATCGCCTTTAAGGTATCCAGTGGCACGCCTTGTTTTTAGCTTTTGGCACAAATCAACTCATTCAGGCCCACGTGCGTTTCCAATGCAGCCGTAACACGCCAACCAGCGTCGCGATAGATATTCATTTATTTAAGAACAAAATCGCTAGATAAAGCAGAACAGAGCGAGGAAATCAAGTTAACCATGGAGGAGTTGACAGCCACCAACCTTGGTGATGTAGAAAAGTAGCGTAGTTATTCCTGATTGGTGCGGAACGCGCGTTGAGTTCAATCGCTCGACGATGTAGTGACTCCGCTTCATTGGCACGACCCCGTTGCCCCTCCAGCTCGGCCAGAGATGAGGCTGCCTCCGCCAGAGAAGCATCCAATGCTAGAGAACGCTCCAGGAGTCCACGAGCTACCTCCACTTGACCTCTTCGTCTGTTGAAATTTGTATCGCCACTTATTATTCATATATAGCAAATACATAAGTCTGTACATGTATATATATATATATATATATAATTGTTACGTTACCATGCTCAGAGCAAATTATACCCTGGCATACGATTACATTTATAATTGGCACAATATATTTGTATGGAACGTGTGAGCAGTAGCAAATATCTCCGTATGGGGATACCTTTAGATTGCATTATATTTTATTATGCTATTGTATTAAATTCAATCAACACGCGAAGTCCACAAATGAACAGACAGTTAACTGAGTAAATAACATCGCACAGGGTTGGACGACTTCATTTCGCCGAGTCCCATTCGCTCGCTTGACGTTATCCTATATCAATCTACAACATACCGGTAAAGCATGGCGAGATTGTAGTGTGCGCCGGCGTGGTGAAGATTAATATTAATCGCTCGACGGAAATGCTCCTCGGCCTCCACCTGGGACTCGACGACTGTTCCGAGATTGTTGTGTGCCGATGCGTGCGTCGGGCATTGCCTACAACAAGTTTAATAGGTCAGCAGGCAAAATCAGCAATACGGTAAGTTATCATACTAGAGAGAGGCTCAGCAAAATGCACTCAACATTATCAGCTCCTTCGAATTTCTCGGCTTGTGACTCCGATTGACCAAGAACACATAGTTCCACCCCTTGCTATCATGGTCACCTCGTGTGATTGGGCATCGCTTAAAACTTTTACGACGCCGGCGTTGTCGTCGATTAGCGACGGCAATTGAAGTCGTCTGAGGGGCTGTGTGCGTGTGGGGTATGCGGGGTGGCTCAAGGCCAAACGAAAGAGGAGACGGTGGACGCTTCCGCGATCGCCGCAACGGCTCGAAGTGGAAATCGGGGCTGGCCTCCGTTGCAGCTCAGAGTGGCGAGTTTGCTTCGGCCGGCGAAGGCGCTCGGGGAACAGCTAGTTCACGTAACGCATGGGCAAGTGCATCCCACAGATTTCCTCTGGGATCATTTCCGAGGCAGGGCGGCAACACTTGAAGTGGCCGTCTGCCACTCAGCTACGAAATCATGATTTTCTGATAGAAGAGAAAGTCGACGATAATACGGGTTTGTCCGCTAATGCTTCAGGCGCCAAACGAGAAGCCACCAGCCGACTTTCGGGCGGCGCCCAACCAGCCAGGAACGTTCATCTGCCGGGTTTAGCGCGGCCAGAACGTCAAACTGGATAAACCCAGCGGAAACACTTGATAACCGAGGGTGACTTATCATTTTGCACACCCGAAACATGACACATGTCATTGTAGCAGGCTGTTTGCGCCGTCATATGCGCTGTCATCTGTGGTATGTATGTTATTTGACACGTACATAAATCTGATATACAGAATAAATGCCTCAAATGTGTATTCTTTGTAACGATTGGTTGAATTATAGGAGTGAGTTAAGTTTACGCACACCACTGTATAATAATAACATTTTACGTTATGCGAAACATTACTTACTCGACAGCTTTGCTGTAGTGAAGGGCGGCTTTCTCATTGCGCCTAAGGTCACGCATGAGGTTGGCATAATTGTAATGTAGTTTGCAGTTTGAAGGCAGGTCACGAACTCCAGATCTAAGTTAGTCGCGAAAAGAAATAGTCAACAAATCAACTATGCTAAATAGCTAGATATGGACATACAATATCGTGCATTCATTCGTTCATTCACATGGCAGCTTATTGCAGGGAAAGGCAATTTTACAGTGCTTAAGTTCCCGTTAGACAAAAGGTGCTATCAGTGCTACTAAATATGATGATGATGATTATTATTATTATTTTAGCGCGTGTATTATTCACACGAGTGACTACTTCGCTATCCAGTACATATTAACAATGAGAGAGCTGATTCCATCAAGATTATTATCGCTAGTATTGCTTTCAGTGATTGACACAGGTGCCACAAGTACAGTTACCATCGACCTAACTATCATAGAACTTACTCAAACAGGGTTTCGCGGGTCATCCAAACGCTATTTCGACGCACGGTGCGCACTGCTCCCAGGGTAACCAGAAGCAGCACCGAAAACAGTATGATTTTCTGATGACGATTACAGGGAAACAACGGTGTTAAACCATTATTCGACGATGTGCCACTGTCTCGTACGGCGAGAAACAATCGCCTGAGTCCCTCGACCAATAAAAGGCAGAACCCCATGCTGGGTATGTAGAGTACGCGTTCGGCTAAGACGAAACCCACAGTGACCAATAGGTTAGACGCAGGTAACCAGGGCAGAATGATTAGCGCAACGCTTATCAGCAACGATGGACTTTGGCTGCTGCTGCCGCCGCCGCCGCTGTTGCTGCTACTGCTGCTGCTCCTGTTATCGTACTCGAAACTATCCACTTCGTTGATGTCCTCTTGTGCTTCGCCGCGAATTCCCGATAGCCTTCGGACGTCATGGTGCTGACGATGAGGGCTGTATTGATCGAGGTTTTCCTTTACAGTTGAGACGGATGGTCCGTACATGAGCGGCCGAAAGTCATTGTGAAGTATACGCCGCAGGAGTTCGGCAACCGCCACGACAAGCACCAGAGTGACGAGGTTGCGGCCGTCGCGTAGCGAATGTATAAGCGGCACTGAGCCCATCTGCCAGTCGTAGCAAAGGACCTGTGGCCACAATACCATTCCTACGTTCATTGCCGCCAAGTACCCGTATGTTAGTGCCCTAAATCAGCGAACAAGGAGAGGAGGCGGACGAAGAAGAACAACAAACAAAAGCAAGCAACAGAGAGTTAGATTATCCACTATGGTAGAAGGACGTAAGACTTATCATATGCTGAACGTATGGTATAACCATTGTTCTGTGTTCGCTTTTCTGCTTATCCTGCTAGGTTCACACACGTTGCGCGTATATTTTTCGGGCTTGCGTCTCGGCTCGTGATGCTTCGCTGGCGGAAGAAAAGCCCCGACTACGGCGCGGAGAGTCCAACGTTAGCTGCTTCCACTGACCTTGAAACCGATTGACAAAGCCAACCGTCCAGCTGTCCATTGCCCCGCTAAATCCCTAGTGGTCATTTACCAGCGACGCCCGAAGCCCCCCATTACGGCTCCAGAAGGTATTTCACTCACCTACGCGGTCATCCGTACTCTAAAGAGCAGGATTTATTTAATGCCCACATACGACGATGTCCGGCCACGTTGTTCGTTTAGGTACGAAGGGTCCTAAACCTCTGTCATTCCCTCTCTCGTTCGGCCCGTTAGCTCCCAGCGAGCCTCAACGAGCACAACTCCCGCAAGGTGAACGTTATAGACAGATAGATAGATAAAAGGTCCGCACAGCATATCTGTTCGACGCTCACCGCCTTCTCCGCGTTCGAGGCCTATGTAACGCCTCCGTCTTGGTTCACGAGCAGACAGCCGCTCTACTCCCATTCGAATACTTCCCCCTCCACACATGACAAGCACACAGACCTACACGATTGCTACTCTTCGTATTGTAAATAAAGCGACTCGCGACTACGGAAATACCTGCAAGCTCCGGTCGCTATTGCCCAGCAGCGACAACGCGCAGCACCCTGCAATTTCGTCCGCTGGTTGTTCATTCGTTTGCTAACAATCGCGAGCGCGCTCACGTTGTCCATCCATGCTGCGGCTGCTATTCAGCGGGCAACTATTCTCTCTCGTGACGGCGGCCAGCCTCGTTGTGCCGTTCAGGCTGGCCCAGACGGTAGTACCGACCGCGGCGGATGTCGAGTGCTGCTGCTGCTGCTGCTGCAGCCGCCACTACGACCTACGCACTTTACGTTTCTGCAGGCGCGCAGCGCTGTCCGACGGACATTTCGTCGAACGGAGTTTCGTTGGCCGGTCTCGGACAACGGCTATGTTGTTGATGATTATATTGCTGCTAGCGCTGCTGCTGATGATGCCGCTTGCTTCGGCAGTTCTGTGAAATGATTGTAGTCGTCACGCCGAGCTACATACAAATGTACGTCGGCGTGCGTCTCGCTGATGCTGCTTGGCGCTGCCTGGCGTTAGTGTTTGTCAAGGTGGACCCACGTGGGGCCCACGGCAAAGAGCTCGCTTAGACGGGTTCCCCCACCTCCACCGTGGCCGATGATGGGGCAGCCACAGCTGCACTCGAATCCGCGGTAGAAACCGCTGCGCCATACATTTCATACATAGCCGGGGATAGTCAGAGTGCACTGTAGTCAGAGAGCACTAGTGTAGTGCTGCCCAGCAGGCAACACCGCGCCTCCACCAGCATCGCTGCCCTGTGGTCGGTGAGCCGCCACGCTTGGCCGTTTGGACTCGTGAGGCGTGACGCACAGATGAGGTCGCCTTCAGCAACGGGAGCACCAGTAAGCAGCAGCAGCAGCAGTTGTAGTCGTGGTAGTAGCAAAAGAATCACGGTCAGCGAAGGCAACCGGCACCGGCTTTGCCAATCCTGCTGTGGTGGCTAACAGCAGCAGCAGCAGCGGCGGTACCGGCAGTTGGACTGCAGCGGCCGTTTCTGTCCGACTCTTTTCCCGAAGGGCACAGGACTTAGCCGGGTCAGTGCGGCCTTCTCTCGTTCGAGACCAGCTGAGAGCTGTCCGAGACCAGCGAGCAAAATCGGCCAAACGCCTGAGCGCCGTGTCCACAGGGCCAGTGCTACCACTGTGGCAGTCAGCGGGGCCTTCTCAGCGGGATCTCGAAATGGGCCGGCCACCGAAGTGAGCTTGCCGTCATTGCCGACGGTTAGCAATCAGACAGTGCGCGGGAGGGGGCAGCTGAGGCGTGGTGTGGGCAAACAGGCAGGCTGGCGCTCACTCAAACCCCCCCACCCCCCCAACACAACCGTGACCCTTCTCGTGTTCCCCTCTTAGCGAGGATCCGGATGCCCCCTTGGCCCTTTCTCGCCACTCTCCACTATAAGGGAGAAAGGAGAGGATGAGCAAGGGAAGCAGGGCCTAGAGTCGTCGCTCAGCCCCTGCCCCTGCCCAGGACCCGAGAGCAGCAGGGCCCTTCACGACCATCAGGGTAATCCCGGCAATAAAGGTGATTCGCTGTTTAGCCACATTCGTGGAAATATTCCGACTACTCGACCAGAAGAACGAACAGACGAACACTGAAGGGCAAGAATGCACAGAGAAAGAAAAACAGAGAGAGAGAGAGAGACTGGTGTCCCATAGTGGGGTCCACCGCCCAGTTGCCCGATGCTATATATACGTTACGTTATATACGTTCGTCTCGGCCGTAGAAGCCCCACCCTCGTACTCACTACTTGGACTATTACTACTCACGTACAACTACTACCAGTACTACTACTACCATAATAACACGATGGTCGTTACCACATCTATCCCATGTTAATGTTACATGTTGCACGAAAAGCCAAAAATCCGAGGAAAAGCGTCCCCTTCTTTCAAGTAAAATCATATATATATATATAGTTGGATGTGCCATGCGTACGTACACCTGCTCATTATATTGCCGACGACTATCGTTGCGTATATGACACCAAGTGCTTCTAGGTAAGTTTAGCTAGTCAACACAAACTAAGATATTTATGTTGTTGTGTTCTAGAATTCCAAAGTTATTCGCTCACAGGTTCTTCTCATCTCACTATATTCATATATCACTCTCCCATCCTCTCTCGCCAACCAGAGAGCGTTTGACCTTCGTCCATTAATTTCGATTCGTACACCTGAGTACTTCAGCTGACACCGATCGGAGGGGTGGTTAAGGTGGCGACGTTTGGTCATTCAAGGGTTGATCGAACATATTCAAATTGATACATATATATATATATATATATATATATATATATATATATATATATATATATATATATATATATATACATACAATCCACATTACCAAATCCTGAAGCATCGTTCATCCAGACTAACTGATTGCATGGGACTGCAGCTTTCGTTGCCGTCAAATGCATTCGTTGAAAGCCAGCAGCAGCTAATGGCCACTGTCCATGGACTCCGATCCACGATCTGTCAGCAGCGTTCATTCGGGCTTAGGTGCGAGGCCGTGGTAGGCGGCTGACGTGCGGGAATGCTGCATCTTTGGTAGAGTCTAAACACTGAGACATGACCACCAATCGCGATACGATTCGTTCGATTAAGGTTAGGCGAGACAACATATATAGCCTGCTCAAAGGTCAAGACCTAGTATATCTCTCTCTCTGTCTCCCTTTGTCTCCACTCTGACAAAGAGGTCTCAAAATGTGGTGGGGGCCAGGCGCCGGCGAGGCCTACCGAGCCGTTCGAGGAACGGCTGTCGAATTGTAAACGAGCTTCGAATACAGAGGAACCTGTCGGTCCGGAGCATGAAAAATGTGCTCGACCTGTGCGTCAATACCAACGACGCGACAATCCTCTTACTGGTACATGCTACTACCAGCTACATACCGCCGCTTACCGTACTCTAACAAACGCAACTTTTAACTGGAATCACTGGCAGTCAACGACTACGTTCGTATCTAGCTCACCCCGACCGGATTCACGCCACGGTCGGCGGTCACACACCCATCGTGAAAAGGCTACACTACACTGCAAAATAAAATAAATACACTTTCGTGATCTAATCTCGCCTGTTGAGTGCGTGTGGGTCATATGTTATTAGATGGTCGGGTGCATTGAGAGGATGGTTTTGAAGTACGGAGACGCCCTGTTAGAGTAGACCTCTGTGACTTAAAGATCCATATGTTTCAAGGTCGTTGATAGAAATGCGGCCTATGGCAAATGAGTAATGCAATCGTGTTCGTCATTTTGGCATCTTAATGCTGATGAGATCCCATCGCGTTAACAAGAACGCGTCAGTAAAAATTTTACTACAAAAATTACAAACGTGCTACAAGCAAATCACGTCCGCCAACGTTAATACTTGCTTCTCCATCGCCTCGTTTAATCATTGTTGGTCACCGTTACGGTAGAAACTTCACAAGGATGCTTCTCGAGCGGTCCACCTGTGCGTGCGCTAGGGTAATGTGTTCTTTTAAATATTTTTTACTGATGTCACGACAACCCTTAAGTAACACATGTTGTTGCTCGCCGCTATTAGCAGTAGAGATCGACTATGCCTGTCCAGGCTTCGAGCGCCCTATTGCATTTATTAGTAGTACCTGTGGGAGAGGCACTTATTATTATATATCTGAAAAATGCCACCCTGCTAATACCTGCTGGCGCGTATCAATTCAAATGAACGAACTTTTACTTGGTTTCAATACGTTCTCGATTCCTCTCATATCATCTAGTTCTATGTTGCAGTCAGTAGAACCTCCTCACCACAAAACTAGATGTGGATTTGCATTGCGTACGAGAACAGACTAGACGTCGGGACCTAGGCCATAGGTAAACCGATCAAGCGGAGTTATCCTGGACTGGTATAAGGAGCACAACGCCCTGGACCAGGGGGACAATGACAGCGGCGGGACGGTGGCGACCTCTACTACACCTGTAACAGTATCGATTGTAGTTGTGAAGCCGGTGGAGTTCTAGAATTACTCGGAGAGGTGGGGAACGGGCGAGAGACTCAACTCGGCGTCTCACTCTGACGTTCTGATCGAGACGTGATCGAGATTAATTAAAACACCGTCGTTGTGTCGGCCTCTATCTATCTGACCACACCAACCAACCCGCCCCACAGGCTTGTTCTCTCTACGGGAACTGAATACCAGCACCACCGGTTGGCCTGCGACTGCCGAGAGGCGAGCTATCTCACTCCGGCTCTCATACACGCTGCCGTGCTCCGTATTACTGTGGAAGTAGTTGTGCGACAGTTTTGCCCAACCTTTGTCGTACCTCGCGGTCCTGACCTTCAATACCTGGCAGTCGTGCGCAGCAGCGAACTTCGGCACGAACCTTCCATTGGGCGCCTCTGTGGACCGGCGTGAGGTGACCCTTGATGGTCAACAGCGAGATCCGCACTACACCAGCCCGAGCTTGATGAAACAATGACAACGTCCAACGGATCGAGAAAGGTGGGGGTCACTGTCATCCCACACTGTCGCTGGCTCACTACAGGTTCGTTGAGCTTTTGCCACCGCCCCCGTCTGTATCTAACTAGTTCAGAGTCATCCGATTACTCTCTCGCTGAATCATCTCGCCCGTCTCATCGAATCCCCTGACCACAATTGCTCGTTCCCTTGCAGCTTGTGGATCGCCAGCTAGGAATTATAGTCATCTATAGTGCCAGATAATAGGCCCATGTGCCTCTCCTGCTATTGGTCTTGTTGTTCTTTCTCTCTCTCTTGGCAAAGAGCGAGCCTCACGTGTGCCTATATTGGTCACGGCCTGCCGTACGCTTTGACCGTTCTCGCTGACAACGTGTACGCTTGTGTTACGCCAACTCGAAATGCTCCACCGACTGCGCCATACCAAAGCAACAGCGACTGCCTCGCCGCTTGGACTCGATGCCAACGTATAGCGGTGAAAGTGTTGCGAGGGGCAATCTGGCTTTCTCCTTTCCAATTGGTTTCCCATCCTGGCTCACGGAACAAAATCCGCGCATGACGTCTAGCGTGTGTGCTTGCCGAGAACCTAGGGAAAGCGAAGCACTCGCCCATAAGGTCCCGGTTCCTATGCTGGACATAGGCCCGCTTCGTACGACACTGGGTGGCATCTATTATTGTGCCGTGCTGTAGGAAGAGTCACAGGACTGTCTGGTCGGTCTCAGCCAGATCCAGCAATCGGGGTCGTCGGAGTGTTGCGCTGGATCCTAATTAATCAACGCAGAAGACGCACGGCGAACGACCGTACTGGCTACACGACACCACAATGGGCTCGTAGGCACTGGTCCACTAGTAAGCATTGGAATAGACAGAACGGCATTGCCGCAGGCTTTGAGACAAAGACGCCTGACAACGTCTCGACAACCCCTACACTTCCAGAATGACTGGAAAATAAGCATAGCCGTATTCCCCGTAAAAGCTCCTCACCAATGCGGAGCTAGTTAATCAGGCCAGCTTGAAATGAATTGCATTTGAAGGTCACTAACCCACCTGATTGTCCTTCCTGACGAATTTAGGGGCACTACGCGGCGCGGAAAACAATTTGTCACAAGCATTTACAGTAGACGGGGTTTGGCGACTCCAAATATTAAGCATGCATTCACTAAGTCTACCATGGCTCGCAGTCTAATCGGCAATTGCAACTGGCTTTCACGACGGGAAACCTACTTCTGCGGTTGGATTGACGACCAGAACTAAATGATTTGAAGGAGATAATGACAAACACTCAAAATGTCGTTTGGAAACGAATCGAATTCACAGCATCAGCGGCAGCTAGACATGCATTGATACCTGACCAGAGTGAACTCCCGTCGTCACCACAATCGCCTAATGTATAATGTAATCAAAACTGATCCATGGTCAGGCGTTGGCAGATAATCACTAACGTCACTAAGATAACAAACTCAGAGTTGACGTCTTCGTCGTTAAAACGAACCTGACACACGTTGCTCCTAATATCGCCCAGTGGTAACATAGTTATCCCGACCGAACTATCACGTATGTAGCCTTCAAGAATAGGTATTGCTGCAACTATCAAATATATATTCCTCTCATATATAAATCTACTCATATCTGAGGATGGCAATGATGATTCTCGTTTGACGCATACGGATCATTTATATCCAATATGTACATGTTCCACAATAGCAATCGCCAGCCATCACAACCATTAGTAAAAGGCAGCGATCGTCCACGCCTTGTTGGCCTTGCCTATCCGACCTTGTTTCATGTAGCACTTATAGCCAGTTATCCAAAAATAGTCTATACATATTATAAATGTTATAACATCCAGCGCCCGCATTCGTTCTAAACCATTACAGGCCCGATCTATTACAGACTAGTCTCCTCTACAGACAAAGTATTTTCGCTACGTTTTGTTACTATGGTTAATTTTTGTGGTTTAGCTCGGCGAAAATCTTCCTCTAAGTAAATCGAGTGTGCGCGCGAATTTATAACGAAAATGAATCAATATATATATATAGGGCACTGCCCAAGTACCTGGTGAGTAAATGAGGATGATGCGACGCAGGGTTATCGTGCTCCGAGAATCGAGGCAGACTGCCGCCTAACATGGCAACGCGAAACGCGACCAGGCCCACGAGGATAGCCAGTGAAAGTCGAAGGTACTCGTCCGCAGCAACCCATTGCGTTAACCGGTTGACTCGGGTCGATGAAAATGAGGCTGTCACGACACCCAGACGCCTTTGACCAGCGACGCGTGAAGAACTGAAACCACAGCCGTAGACGATGAGAAGCCGTCATTAAATTCGTGTCCACAACACAGCTCACCATTATATAATAATACTAATACAGTGAGATATTTAGGGTATTGTTAGTAATTCTTAAGTAATTCTTCTTCTTCTCTCTTGATCGGTCGTCGACCATGTTACGACAATGAATGTATAACATGCGCTGAAAATACAAAAATTAAAGCGGCATCACGCAATAGCCAGTTGTGGCATAGGTCACCACAGGCGTTATCATGTTTGCACTATTGACAGGCAAGAACACACGTTCTTTAAACTGCAATATTGAATTTCGCCTCCCGGCTTGAGTGGTACATGAGTTTGATTATAGAACCTTGGATACAGCATCCCGTTCTATAGAGCACCGTCTCTTTAATCGCAAGATTCGCTTCTGTTCATCCACATCAGACATATCCTTGTTAAATACCTGAACGTCTATGTGCGTGTACTGTTAACTAATCTATTGTTGCCGATATTAGAATATATATATATAGAGGTAACCAATCATGTTTACATGGTGAGGTCTTCGGACGGTGTCCGATCACCAAGTACATAGTCTGCATCTGGGTAATAATGCTATTTCCGGCTGTTTCAAGCCAACAGCACGAATCAACCAGCATGGATCTGCTCGACACATTCGCCGTTCGCGCACGATTGTAAACTAACGTGGCCTGTGCTTCCTTCCCGGTCCGATGCAATCCTCTGCTTTCCTTCTCTGTCTGTTCTGCTTGCTTCTTTATCTTCTATTGGAGCTTGGCTGGCTTGCACTCAGTACGGGACTGACTATGGGAGACTGCGTCGGTCCTTTTTCCCATCGCTGCCTCGACGTCCAACCAATCCTCCGCGAACGTCCTTCAGTGCCAACCAACCTCTGCAAATCTAAGACAAACTCAATATCTGCTGCTGCTGCTCCAGCTCCTCCTGGATGTGAGACCCTTCAAGCGGTGGACGTTGGACGGCAGTCGCTTGAACGACAGGAGTCCCAGAGAACCTTCGTTCTCATTGTCAGAGGGACAGGGTTCTCGCTTCTTTCTATTGTGCTCACACATACCTATACATACATACAGGGTGGCCCACGCGGCCTGTTTTCGCGCCCAGAGACATCAGACCCACCCATAGATGTCCGGGCGTGCCTGCCTGCGTCTGCTTGTGTGTGAGTACGCGATGAGCGAGTGCACTGCAATGAGTGCAATGCCGGGATTCTGGGCGTTGTGTGTGCAGCTGTGAGCGTGTTGAGAGCCTGGTTGTGTATAGGGTTGTGTGCAGGATGTGTGGATGAGCCTAGGTTAGGTGAGGGCACGCTCCTGCTGCAGCACTTTCTGTGGTGCAGGAAGTAGAGGACGAGAAGGCCCTCCTGTCCTGGCTGCCCACTGGCCTGGCTGGGGTCCTTGTCGACACCTCCTCGAACTCCGCGCGAAGGACGGGCACAGTACAGCCCTTGTCGATAACTTGCCTCCCCCCCTCACGGTGCCTGGACAAGAAGAGGACGAGGGAGGCGCTCAAGCTCCTTCTATAAGGACACAAGATCCCCACATCCTTCGCGTCTCTCGCCTTACCCCACAACCCCCAGTCGGTGCCCACTGCCAGTTCTCTCCTCGTCGGGCCCAGTCAGCAGAAGCACTATCGGCACCGTCCACGTAGCCAGACCCCGCAAGGCCCTCGCCCCCTAGGAACATCTAGGAAACCCTCAGGGACCGTTGACGCCGCCCTTCGCATAGAGAGCGGCTGCCTGGGCCCCAGCGGCTCAAGCCGGCCACCTTGGTCGTTCACTCCTCGATGTGCGAAGAACACATCCAAGCAACGAGAGTGAGATAAAGAGAAAAGCGACGGATGCTAGTGGAGAAATTAATAAGCCCACAAGCTAAACGGTCGATACCTTCCCCCAAGCCAAGTCTCGTTGCAAACGAGGCTCCGAGAGAGGGACAGAGAGAGAGAGAACGAGCAAGAGACAGCGGCTAAAATGCGCTCGAAAACGATCGACACACAATTGTAACCCCATTTGCTGGAAGACATAGGGATGCTGATAACTTGCACCTTTCGAGTTTACGGACCAAGCTTGCCAATTGCATTGGCGAGACCTCACATAGAGTAGATAAGGGGTGTGGGCCGCCGGGCGGTCTATCAGCAAGAGTCACACAGAACCATAGACGTTCGCTTGTATGATAATGATGATCCTGCCATCAAAGCAACCCGATATCTCGAGCTCTTGAAAAGTCTCATGGACAAATGGCACGGCAATAGGACGCACGCAGTGGGGACGAGTCGCATGTTCTCCAGTTTTAACACCTCGTGATTATGGCTGTTTCTATGCATTCAAAATGGCACCTGGTGGTGAACATTATGTAAAAATCGCTTTGTTTCAGAGAGCTACCAAGAGCAAAATTAGGTATGGTAACGGAAATGAAACGGCATACTGCCATTCGAAAGCTCGTAGAGCACTGGATGTGGACTTTTGGAAAGACAAGATTGAAAATGAAGCTAAGGTGGCCTCTACATATCACCGTAGTAACACCAAAAGGTTCAGAGACGAGGCCGAATACAAAGGAATCACCTGCGAAACAGCTTAAAGAGCGTTTTTTAGAATGCAGGCGCTCCGGTGAATAAATAATTAAGGAGACAGTACCTCCGGTATATGCTAAACGAATCTAGGTTCTGGTTATTTTAGTTCAAAAATTATCCACGTTTTCTCCAATGCGACCTAATGCACTATATACAGACGTTTACAGCAGCTAAACCACAGTGAAACTAGTGGAGCGAATGCTGCCCTCGATCCGGTGCTTTAATTGTAACCAAAAAAATATTGCGAAAGCGAAACGAGTTGATCATAACTTACGATAGGAACGGCCGTAAAAATTGAAAATTCTTACTGACGGTGTTGCCGACTCTGGGGATACGAAACGTCAATGATCTCATCGTTCAGTGGAAAACACCTCAGTTATCCATGTTTGTCATTCTGCATATTCTTCCCCGATACATTCGTTGCTTCATCAGCTAAATAGCATAGAATATGATGTAATAAATAAGTTACCGTTACATAATAAACTAAGATACTGTTAACCTTGAGACCATGTTGGAGGCCCCAGCTACGGTGCTGCGTTGTATGCATTCGCTTCAGCCGTGAGTACAATCACTATTTGCATTTCGAGTGGTGGTCTATTGGGGGTGCGTGTGATCGACATGATGTGGTAAATAGTACTGCTTGCTACAGACTGCTCAAACGAAAACGAACTGTTGTCTGTCTGTTGTAGACTAAACGTCGTATATATCCATAATATCAAGCTGTTGCCACCATATCATATGATCTAATGTATGGTCGTCTCGAAGTCTTCTGGCTGAAAAAGCCAGCGTGTCATTGATTCAAGCCCCGATAAGGCAGTTGGTTTAAGTTGCGTCTGTGCAACAGACACTATGCAAGTTGTGCAAAATAAATGTGTAGAAATAATGAATATAATGTATATATATGTATCTATATATATATATATATATATATGAAGGCAGTTATTTGTAATTCAGAAAATAGGTTTGTCAAGGTCCAGTTATTGATATCTGCCGGTCAATGTCTAGCCATCTTGTGTCTACACTTTGTATGCGAGCACGAGATGAGAATGTTTCCACTCAGATTGGGAAATGGGGGTTGGGAGGGGGGCTTCGCCGCAAGGGGACAAGCATAGGTCGCCTAACCAACTAAGAGCTAGCATAACGGCAAACTGCACAGGTAGGAAGAGGTCTGACTGCGTTCTCAGATTGGCACCGCTCCACAAATGACCCGAATCGGGTAATCCTAGATCCACCTGGACAGCGGCACGAAGGGGACACGAACAGTCCGAGGGAATGGAAGCCAAAACCGGTCGAGCTTTTAGAGGGAGACGTTAACGCGATGAATTATGCAGCTAACTCCGAAGGAACTGGTCCCGGCTCCTTCGGACCGAGCAGGTGCAGGCTGCGAGCCAGCATTAATGGTGGGGACAACCAGGAGCGAGGGGATGCGGCGGTACGGCGCTGCTGTAGTTCGTAGGAGAAGACGCGCACAGCACGAGCCAAGAGACCTGGGGGAACCTGGCTAAGCAGTGCGGCTCTGCATCCCGTTCGTACATTCCCTGCGCCGAGCTCAGACGGAGCGAGGCTTGCTTAACGCTCGCGGAGGTCTGCACTCCTATGGGCCCGAGCCTATAGGAGAAGAAGACGAAGGACAGCGAATTTTGGCAAAGAGGAGAGTTCTTGCAGCGTTGCAGGAGGATTTCTGCCTCGACACCCTACGAGTCCGAGTGAAGCCTTTAGGCTCACCCCCGGCCCCATCCCCGTGACGAGCACTCAGTCGTAAGGGACTTTTTTTTTTCTCGAATGAGTCCTGTCGAAGGCAGCCTAGGAAAACGGCGAAACCTGGTTGATCCGATTGATTACATCATGTGTATTTCGCCGCGATTGTAGAGTGCTCTCTGATCTCAGCACATCGGTATTCATTCGACAGAGACTGACAACCTGGGAAACGTGGATTATATATTTGTACGAAATAAAACACAATGTAGTAAGATTACCAGGGATTTCTGGCACGCTTGTTTTCCCGAAGCAGCCAAGTATGCCACTTGTAATAGCGTGACCTTGCGAACACTTTCGTGATTGTGGAATACCCATATATTGTCTTCGATTTATTATGTGGACTAGAAGAACTGTCTGCTTAGCCACTAACATAAATTCCTTCTCTCGTTTAAACAATAGGTGTTTGCAGCAACTTGAATCTTGCGGCATATATCAATAACTGAACATTGACGAACCTATTTTCTGAATTAGAAACAACTGCCTGTATATATATATATATATATATATATATATATATATATATACACAGAATATTGATTATTTCTACACATTTATTTTGCGCGACTTATAAGTGTCTGTTGCACAGGCGCGACTTAAACCAATGGCCTTATCGGGGCTTGAACCAACGGTACGCTGGCTTTTTCAGCCAGAAACTAATCAATACATTTGTCGTACTTCGAGACGACCTTACATTATATCATAGATCAATCTAGTCCTCAATTTCCAGCCGAAGAGCCCAACTAAATTGTGGACCAGCCTACCGGCTGGTGCGCAGTTTACATCCATAAATCTTCCTGTCGTTGAGAGTATGGTTTTATTGCTCTTGGTTACTTCAACATTATGGTGATTGTAAAGCAGTTGGAGTGTCAGTTGGTTGACAGCAACGATTTCGAGGGTGGCTTCCAGGACAGCCTCTCTCCACAAAGAGAGCGGACGGGGGAGCATCTAAAGGCGATATCCAGCAAGTTCGTTGTTACCTAGACCGGTAAACAACTCAGAGATCTACTATCATCATTACCTACCCTATCAGCACGAAGTCAGTGAATAGAGATGGTAGAGTGGTTAAGAGGTGGCAACGCCGATCACTATTCCGGCATGGCAACAAGCGCAACAGCCAGCCAGAGCGCAGCCATTGTCTCAGGGGCGTTTCGTTCTCTGTTAGCATGCAGCGCTACGTGGGGCGCGGGATTGCAAAAGTCTGGCAGAGAGACGACTAGCAGATTTGGCGTTGGGTACTGGCCAAGGTGGCGATGGCCTATTATCATATAAAAGTTGCTTGTCTCAAGCTATCCTCGATTTTCCCTGTGCGCCTACTATCCGTTTGTCGTTTCGCCACGAAAGTGTCTCCTCTCGTTGTGTCTGTCGGGCTGTCTGTCTGGTCATGTCATTCACTGGCAGTGTCCCTGGCTCTTCTCAGTCCCCGGCGGAGACGATGTCGGAGGACGCTAGAGGCGGTAGCAGTGGAAGACGGATTTGCGGATCTAGACCTGGACCGAACGGAAAACCTGGATTCACAAACGTCCTACAGCGCCTTCGACAACCGGGGGACAACTCGGCTAACAAAGCGGGCGGCGTCACCTCCTGCTCTCCTACGAGGAGAAGCAGGAGGTACCGGAAAGAAGAAAGAGAAGGAAAGAGAGATTGAAAGGGAGAAAAACGAAAAACTTTTTTTCGGAGGTGGGCGCGGCGTCGCTCTACACCCCACCGCCTTCACGCATCCCCTGCCACAGCCACTGAGGCTGAAGGATCGCTTGCGTTCGTTACCATCTCGAGTGGGGTCAGCAGCAGCAGCGCGAAGTAAGGATACTGCTGCGGTAGCAGAGCGTGCGGAACCGCGGGGGGGTTGTGAAGGCACAAGGAAGGAGACCGGGTGCTTGCTCGTCGCCCGTCGTCCACGAAGGAGATCGGCCATGTTCGCTGTCGCAGGAACGTGTCCGTGACTCGTACTGAGCTGTTTCGGGTGCGCGCCCACAGAACGAGAGAGAATCAGGGGGAGGATGGAGAGGGGATCGACGACTGGCGTCATCCTGCCGAAATCGAGGAGGGACAGATAGAACAAGGCAAGCTAACCCCGCTGCTGAGGGTTTGCTCGATTCGGTCCGCTGTTCGTTCTGTTTATTTCTTGGAAGAGTCTACGCGAGGCATGGCATGCTTGCCAGTGAGCAGCAGTGTGACCCAACGCGAAGAGCGCCGAAACGAAGCGTTCGGGTACACGCTGTCAGCAGCACGGCAGCGTCAGTAAGAAGTGGTGGACAGGTTCTTATCTCACCAGGGGGGCGGGTGAAGGGAGAGGTTGAATGCAAATCAACACTTGTCTGTCCCGACATGAGTTGAAAGGAGGGCGCTATATTTTTTGCACAGTGAGATGAACGACAGAACTCGTCATATTTCCTCTACATCATTGTGTCGTCGTACACATACATACACAAGAACCGGAGAACGGAAGGATCAAGCAATCAACCGAAAACGACTGAGTTTCTCAAGGGGATCTACTCGAGTAGATATACCAGCATCGGACGATAGCTTGCTGGAGGCCTTGTTCCATAGGCCCGATGCGTTCGCTTCGCGCTAGAGACTATCCGAGAGAAAGTTGCTATTACATTGCTCCTATGATATTCGTACAAACACTACTACTTACTTGGTCATTATCTACCTTGAGAACCGGTGTCTCTGTAAAAGGACACAGTTGTCACGCGTAGCGTGTTTTGCTAGTTCTACAGTTCCTTCGTACTTTCGTCCAATATACACCTGAATCGTTATATATTACATTAGGAATAGAATAATTCTATATATATTAAATTAATATGAATGACAACAAGAAATCATAATCGTCACCAACATCAATAAAATGCATACAATACTTTAGTTATAGATGGAAACATTAACCCGAAAATCAACTTACCAGTGAAGGATGGCGTCCGCTCGTTTACACAGTATCCGAAGTCGGTAGAGGACGAATACGCCTAGAACGGTAAGTCCTTGCTCTTTGCTCAGTAGTGCCAGAACTGCGAATAGCATTGAAAACCATAGCTTTAGTCGAGTTGACTGTGTGATCTGTTGGGGTCCGCTCTTTCGAACGAGCCCAGCTGTGGCATCATTATCGGCGTCGTACTGAAGCGTGATGCCCTCGTCACTAGCCACTTGGTCCTGTGCTGACGCCACAAGTTGTTCGTCGTCAGCGCACGCAGCCATGAACGTTAATAGGGCCAGTAGGTAGAACACACCACAGAGGAGATCTGCCCTGCCGACGATCGACGTCACCTGTACACGTTAGGAATTAGAATCAAGCATTCACTAGTTAGCATTGTTATAATCTAGCGCAAACGCCCGCGAGTAGTGTCTTATGCAGTTCGCATCTCAAAATAAAGAGGAAAAACCAATTGCTCCTGTCAGAAACATCATCGGCTGCGGCAAACATCATCGGTACGTAGAATTACCAGATGAGTTGGCATCGTCGAGTACAACATGCCGAGATTCGTTCCTTCCACAATCATGTTCCCGGTAACGGTTGCACAGATCGAACGAATTCTCATTTACGTTCTCGTACGCCTAGTCCCATTACCTGAGTACTTACCGCCTCGGTGTGGACGGGCTGAACACCGAAGATCACTATGACAGCGAGCCGCAATACGAGCGCACTGCAGCCAAGATGCTGGTGGTCATTTCGTCGGTAAATTGGATTAGTCCCAATGCTGCCCAGTGGGGTTGAACTACCTGACCGGCCGCTTCTAGAAACCCGACACTCCGTTGATGTTGAGCAAAGAAGTCGGCCCGCGAGCTCACCCAGCAGGATGCAACATAGCCAGTGAAGAAGTATGTTCACCACGTGATACCCCCGAGTGTTTGATAGACCTCCATATAGATAGTTCAACCTGCAATCACAACACAAACATGTCTTGTTAATCAATGTCTGAGGTCGCATCATCATAGGAGCAAAGTGGGCAATTTTTTGCAGTTTACAGAAAATATAAATTTAGATTAAGTTTTCCAGTTAAAGCCTAATTTCAGAATAGCGATCGACACCATACTAACGTTTCTCCTCGCGTAAGGTAGTAAATGAGTCAAAGCAATGAAACGATGATATAATGAACTTGTTCTTAACTGAGAGGAAGTTTCTATGGACTCTAGACAGGCGGATTTTATGTTGCAGGAACCGCCTGAGAAGCAGAGCCAGCCACTGACTCACATTTGCTAACGTCACGGCCAGCTCTTACATTGGACGCCGTGTTCAAGCCTATGAATTTTTGTATTGCCCATTGGCCAATCGCGACCATATTCAAAGTCAACGAAGAAGACGACATGGACATATGGTCCGTCCCCTGAAGCATTTCAATCTCTTCGATCCCTTGAATCTTCCGACTGCGGCAATCACCATAGGATGGCCTATTATTATCACAATCTAGAGGACATCATTTGGCCGTCGTTGTCTTACAGCCTACGAGACCACACAGCTCTGCCCCCCAGCATTATCGACTAGCAGCACAAGTGATCGAACGAGTTCGCTGCAACACCATCCCCCGCGTTGTCTTGTTACCATGATTGTCCCGCATAAACACTTCACTCCGCTCCCTCCCCCAACCAGGACCTCCCCTTGCACAGGCGAAGTTGTATGCAGTTAGCTCACGGTACTTGGATGGATAGGTAGGTAGACAGAGAGACCAGACAGGCTGGGGTACGGCATATGGAACCCAATCTAGCGCAGTTCCCGTTGCATAGGGCATAGCAAAAAGCGTTGACGGGGTATGCGACCAACACGAGCAGCGGGTAGAGAGTGCAAGAAACCTCCCCAGCTCTCTCTCTCTCTCTCTCGATGTTCCCACTCTGTGGGTCTATCTGTCTGCTTGTCTCGTATTGAGACCAACAACGACTCGCTGTTCCGCACCACAAAACTACAACGTCTACCCGCTTCCACGAGTACAACTGCTACCACTACTACCACCACCATCAGCGCGACTATTGCTTGTAGTACTCATACTACAAGTACTACAACGGGTGCTGGCTCGCTCTTGTTATTCGACTATTGTCGGCGTTACTGCAGATGTCGGCGTTGATCTAGTCGCCGATGCCGTCATAGCCGCTACAGCTGCTGTGCGACTGGTATACGAATGGTGGTTCGGTACGGTAGATGTAGACGTCTGCGAGCCAGCCTGCTCCGCGGCTACAGCCTCGATATATATTTTTTTACTCTCCCTTCGTTATCACGCACAGGGCGCGCGGTGCCGAACTGGCCGTTGGGGGGAGCGGGGGGGGGGGGTGCTACTGGGGGTGCTGCTGTGGGGTAGCTCGTGTGTTCTTTTCCCGTCGGATGAAGTGGGCGGCCGTCCGATGCTGCCAGTGGCGCTGAGCTCATGCAAGCGTGTGTTTTGCTTTCGCGCGCGAGCTGCTCGACTAACATAGCGGGCTAGCCTCGTACCCTCGTCGATGGCGTCGGTGCTGTTCGCCGCTTGTTCTCGCTCGCTCGCTTGCTTGCTTGCTTGCCTGGATGCCTAACAGTGCAGTAGCCAGCCTACGTCGTCGGGGTTAGCGGCGATCGTATCGTCGGTCGAGAGAAGCCGAGCGGGTAGGAGTTGGGCGTTGGCGACGACGAGCTAGACTTCCGTTTCCTTCTCCTCGAGCTACCTTCCCCCAGAACGAATGCCAGCCAGAGTCGAGTTCTTCTTGCAGTCTGCCGAGGCAAGAGGAGCTCGGCTGGGGCCACGAACCTCGTCGGAGGCGGGCAGCAGTGAGACAGGCAGACGGACGGACGGACGACTATTCAGTAGCGATATGCTACGTTTGGTTCGGGTCGAGTTGCTGTAGCAGTTGTTGTAGTAGGCCAGTGCTGCTGGCAGATCGACAGCATAAGAGTGTACACAGCAGTAGCTTCACATTCGGAAGCTATAGAACAACGGGGTAACTGGGGTTACGGAAAGGCCCTCTTGGCCCGGGGGCCCTCGGCAAAAGACCGCCGCTAGAGTGGAATATACATATATATGTATATATATGTATATATATATATATATATATATATATATATGTACATATAATATTATATTATATATTGCTTAATGTGACGGGACGTGGCGACAAGCTGTTTAGGCGTTTGCATTTCTGAGGATGGCAGCAGCCACAGCAATTTTGCGTCACTATCGTCTTCGTCCAAGGACAGACGCTGCCATAACTGAAAGACCTCGATGCAAACAAACAATCGGGACCCGGCAGCTGCCTGATTTCCCGGATCCCCGGTTGTTGTGGTGACGATCTGCGTGTCTCCGCGTTGGTTGCGTTGGTGCCGACGGTCAATGTTTATAGATATTATTAATATATATATATATATATATATATATATATATATATATATATATATATATATATATATATATATATATATATAATTACATAATACTAGTAGAACTAGAACAAGCTTTGAACAAGACGCGCCGAGGCACATGTATCCGCTACAGAGACAGTGCTGCCAATTATGCAATAATTAGATTGGTACGAATCAGCCATATATATATATATATATATATATATATTTCCGATGTTTTCATATATAGTAGTTTCGATCTGTATATGATCCCAACGTAGGGTGGCACCGGGGCCTGCCATAAAAAACAACTGATGCTCAGTTCGTGGTACTGATCTACGACAAGTCTGTTAATACGACTACGTGTATCCCTCGCCTTTTGTTGTTGTTGTTGTTATTACAGTACACTTTGCCGGTACATTTCGCCTTCGATAAGTACAGTGCGTCGTTTCTTTAGCTAAGCGGCGATTACAATTAAGGCAAACGCCAGCTAATTCCCGAAAAACATTGCCCACAAAAGTGTACATCCAAACTTACCTGAAACTCGCTTCTCATCATGTTAACCGTTAACAGTAATTCACAGTTAGTGTCATCTGGGCACCGTGCCAAAACCTGTGTGAACGACGATACAGAGGCCTAACTAACCCTAAAAAACATATACAACGTCACAGACATTTAGTGCATCTCGAGCAGAAGGCGGCATTCGGCCGAAGGAGAATCAACGAATCAATCTCCGAATGATTATATCCAAGCACACAGTATGATAACACTCCCTAACATGGAAACGCGCAGTGCCCGTGACGTATTCTAGCCTTTTAAAGCTCTCGCACAAAAAAAATTAGCCCACAACATGCTGTCACACTGTCCTACACAGCTAGAATTCTGGGTCTGCCCCCTCGCTGTGGGTTTACCACCGTGGTGGCGGCTCGCGCTGCAGATGTTAGCGAATTTTATGTACGGCTTTGTGAAGTATATACTATGCAATATACCTCGGCAACTATGTGTTATCGTGTTGAATCAGCACACGGAGCAGTGTGAGTATGTCTGTGTGCATTTCCTGCTCAGCCACTAATACGTCTACTAGAATATGTCGCAGTTAAGCTTGGCGTGCTACGTTGGAGCCGTAGCGTGCACACCGAGGCGACGCCGAGGAGCCACAATCAATAGGCCGAGATCTGTTCGCTCGCGTACTTGTAGCAGTAGCGGCTGTAGTAAATAGTGTCGCACCTGACTGACAGAACATGTGTCATAACACGCATGAGCCATCTACGAGCCAGCAACAAATTTTACGTGCATTTACGTACACGCTACGGGCATTTAGAGGCGAGGCAGGGTGGCAACAGAAGTGCTGCTAGCTAACCTTGTCGCTGCTGCTGTTTCATGTCTCTCATTATGAAATACTGTAATTGTTTGTGGGCATAATAACGTACATCGGGTCGAAAAGCATTATACGTGCGCGACTATATATATATATACATATATATATATATATATATATTGTGCTAGTTATTGGGAACGTATCTGCACTGTGTAAGCGTATACGCTTTTTGTATACGTAAGATAAACTGCGCTCATTCTTAATCGTTATGAACATTTGGCCACCATTGCCAATGTCACGTTCTAGGTGTGTGCTGGGATTGAGTTCGAGTTTGAGAAGATCTATGTGTTATATGGTGGCGGAATTTGTTATCCGTCGACCTTCAGTGGTGTAGCAGCAGCAGCAGCAGAGCGGATTGTTGAAATTCAAAGAAACAAATAAGCCTGCCAGACTGTCAGATGTGTAACAACAGGTAGGCGATCATGCTTTACTAAAACGTACAGTGGGCTGTTGGCCAGTCGTTGGTTACGTTCGAAAAAATGACGCTAGTATATTATATAATTTGCACGCAGCGTAAATCAAATTTCGTTCACTCCGAGATTCATCTATCAATGAATTGTGCCCATTGTAGCCAATGATGGCTGGAACGAGAATTTATTCGACCGATATCCGTGAATACCTGAACACGCCAATGTACCACATGAACTGGCCATGTGTTGTTAGTCATGTCTGTTAGTAGATCCCGAAAATCCGTTTCGGTAGCACGCCGCCGCTTGGCCGCGCGCGTACTCAGCCCCCCAGGTGCTATTAATCATCAAAGTTCCATTCACTGGCTAACGGAGCAAGTGATTCAGGCGAATCAATTCATGTATCTGTTCAGCAATTCCTATCCAGAAGCAACTGTGATGTTCGGCTGGCAGAATATGAATCGGGATGCAAACGCAAATGGACGTATTGAATAAACTATTTTTTCGTACGAGTTTATCTATCTGTATATGTGCACGACATGGAAATGACGCGTGCGACGGCGGCAGATAGCGATTAGCCGTAGATGGGTGTCCGTAGCAAATCTCTAATGACGACGAGGCCGAGCATCGTCTGTGTGGCCATTGACAAAAACTGGTGGCGTGAAGAGTGATTGTCGATCGGCAGAGTATTACACGTTATTGTATGTCTCTCGAGCTGCAATACTAACAAGTCAGTGTGAATACGACGTGTATATGAAATTATCATCTTGTTCATTAACCGACAGTAAAGGATAGAAAAATTAATGATGACGTTTGATAACCGCGTACTTACTGAGTTTTTTGTACTGCTCTCTGCTGAAGTCATAAATACATATATATATATATATATATATATATATATATATATATATATACAGTGGTGTGCATAAACTTAAGACACACCTATATTTCAGCAAATTATTGCAAAGAATACACAATTGAGGCATTTATTCCGTATAAAATTAATGTACGTGTCAAATAACATGCACATAGCAGAGAACAGCGTATATTACGGTGCAAACAGCCTGCTACAATGAAATGTGTCATTATTCGGGTGTGCAAAACGATAAGTCACCCTCAGTTATCGAGTGTTTTCGCTGGATTGATTCTCGCTTTCTTGTGCTAATTAGTACCGTGCGGCAAGCCCTCGCTAACTATAACGTTAAAGATTCGGTTTGGCATACAGTGAACGATATTTAGCAGAATCTGACCCCTTCCCAGGCCTCCAACAATGCCTCTCTTAGTGCTCCCACAAATGTATGCTGCTTATTCGAAACATATACTCGTGGGACAAGAATCCCTAAGAGGTTTTCTATCGGCTTGAGATCCGGAGAACACGCTGGGCACTCTAGAGTTTTAACCTTGTACCGTCCTAACCACTCACGTGTATTCGCGCTGACATGAATTGTTGGAAAATAATTGTCAGTCAACGAAATTTGGCCTAAACGGTGGTAGGTTGTCGGCCAACATCGGCTGATAGTCCTCGCTATTCATTCGAGATGCGACGAAAGCGAGTGCGAGTTTGCCAAGCTCCCCAAACCATAAAGCACGCTCCGCCGAAATTGGGCTTCGAGAAATAGCGCGACTCCTTACCATACCAATAACCGTTAAATCCATCTAGCCCATCCAAATTTAACTTCTTCTCGTCATTGAAAACGATCTGAAACAACACAGTGCATGTTAGAGAGATGTACACTCTCAGGATACCCTTTAAAAACATTGCCCCAGTATTCACCAATGTCCGGTCTCTGTCCATATTGTTGCGAGGGAAGTAAAGTTGGGCAGTTATGTGATGTTGTTGAAGACATGGCAGCCGATGGATAACTGCTTTCTCTGCATCAGTGAGGCTCGAAGGGTGTCCCATGACTACAGTGCAAATTCAAATTCAAACAAATGTTTATTGACGGAACTGCTATATACATGCTTAAGTTCTCGTAAAAATAATACTTAAAAGAAGCAGCTTGAATGCTTAACGGGATTAATTCGGCGAGAACACTTGATAACTGAGGGTGCGTTATCATTTTGCACAACCGAAAAATGACACATTTCACTGTACTAGGCTGTTTGCGCCGTCATGTGCGCTGTTCTCTGTGGTATGTATGTTATTTGACACGACCATGAATCCGATACGGAATAAATGCCTCAAATGTGTATTCGTTGTAACGATTGTTGAAATATAGGGGTGTCTTTAGTTTATGCACACCACTGTACATATATATATACGTAACACAACAAAAACCACAGGCGTACATATATGTATATGCGTGACCCTTCGCTCGACAGCGGTGCTCGCGTGCTATTGAAGGGGAGGAGCCATCGATAAGTTCTCAGTCGCCTCTGCACGGTCACTTCTACAGCACAAAATTTCCATATATATATATATATATATATATATCTATATATAGCATGCTGATACATATTGCTGGTGTGAGTGATTGTCACACAGCGACGATCCCTGGTTGGCGACTCGTCGCCGCATCGCTGTCTCGGTTGGCGGGCCATGTCTAGCGTCTGAATATGCGCGCCTTCGCTCGTGTGTCTCTATCTATTTGTTTAAGTGCTCCTGTCTGAGCGCGTCGATTTGTCAGAGCGGACCATTGCAGCTGAGAGATCGCCGCTTCAAGATAGACCCGGTGCGCGTCGAGAAGGCGAGAAGCACTCAGCCCACATTTCCCCTACCGATATGAAACAGTGCATACTGCTTGTGTTCTGTGACCGGTATGTTCATTCATGTCTACCAATTGGCCACGGAATCAACAGAACTAGTAGCGCCAAAGGCGGCGGCAGCGACGGCGTCAGTACCGGCGTCAGCGCATAAAGCTATCGCTGGCGTTCACTATTTCGTAATCAACATACCCGCAGAGACAAATGCTCAAAACATCGTCGCGATGATCAGCAGAGCCGCCGTAGCAGCCGAGACGTGTGTGTATGTGTGTGTGTATGTTACAAGGTACCACACGCACAGACGGCAGCAGACACAATCCTTCTATCTCCGCCGAACTCTGTCCTCGTGGGAGACACAGCCTGGTGGCGGACGAAAGTGCAATAGGAAACGACTTCGACTGGCGCAGAAAGGCTACTAGATGTAGTAGTGGTCGTGGTGCCGGTAAGATCCTAGATAATCACAAGCGCACACACGGACACGTATATCTGATGCACGCAAAGCGATAGCGGGCAGCAGCAAATCAGCAGCGGCAATCTCATGAGTAAGGAATAGCTGACGGACCGGTCCACAGACGAAATTAGCAACAGCATCGGCACGACCCAGCGGCACACCGGTGATTGTAGGGGAGGCACCCGTTCACTAGTCGGTGCGATGCAGCTCACCCAGCGTATCGCACGTATACGCTGATTATACACACACAAACACGCACATATATATATATATATATATATACATACATATGCATGGTGCATGGTGAGTAGGCCAACCTCAGAGTCGGCGGCGGCAGCCGCAAAAGCGGCATTTGTCGTTCGTTGTTGCTGTTCGTGTGTTGGTGGCGTGCCGGTGGTGGCAACACAGTCGTTATATCGCGCGATCGTTGTTACTCGCTGCTGCTGATGCGTAACCCGTTACAATCTGTCTATATGTTTGTCTGTTTCAGTCAACGACAGTGCAAAGAGAGATGGAGAGAGAGATAGAGAGAGACATGCGCGCTGGTGTTGACGCGAAGCTTCTGCCAGTGTTCAACTCGGCAGGGACACGGCGGCGGACGACACGACATGATGACTGATATCATCAACGCCAAGAATAACAACGGCAGGCGACACTTCAACGACAACAACAACAGTAGCAGCACCGACATGGCGACGATGGCTGTGACCCTGTGGCGACGGTAATAACATGAACAAAATGCCTACTCATCTATCCTATGTCAGTCAGTCTGTTGAACAGCCGGCCGGCCGGCCGGCTCGTCGGCGGAGCAAGGGAACATACGAATTCCCAGGCAACCGCGCCGGTCGAGCAAGCCAACCCGTCGCTGTCAAGTTGTCGCAAGTTGCTGTTGCTGTTGTTGTTGTTGTTGCTGCTACTGCTGGTGCCGCCGCCGCCGCCGCCGCAGCCATTATAATCATCATCATCATTCTAGTGAAATACACAATGCATAATAATGCGCCTTCCACGCTCGCTGTTCCGATTGCACTCACTTCTCGGCAGAGTGAGAGGGGGCCACATGGGCAAGCCGGGGCGGGTACGGGCTCCGCAGGCGACGAGTCACAGTTCTCAGGTGGGCAAAACGCTTTAAAACGAAACACACTTGAAATGTGTACATATATATATATATATATATATATATATATATATTTAGCGTGACTGATATCTGACGTCTTTGAAAGCAGCTTTCTAAAGCTCAACCTGCCTCTCCTCCAGCAGGAGCAGCTGCTACCGCCACTATCACTTCCAGCATTCGCCTTAGCTTGTTCATATAAACACGAATGTGTTGTGCCAGACTAATGCATTATGCCAGCCACCCTAAGGCAGCAAAGCCGAGCACCGTGAAGAGCGAGCCCGAGAGAACGGCGAAATATACGAGTACGTCCGTAAATATTGCGAGTGGAGTGAATTGAAATGAAGGATAGAGCAGTGAGCGAAATGGCCGTGCAGTAGCGTTGGTATAAGGTGAAAATTGTTCACGGATTTCTCGCTTGCTGCCCACACGCCGAGCTGTGCCGGAAAGTTACGCCTGCTAAATTCGAAGTGAAGAAAGCGCGTCGATACGTCGGCGTTAAACGCGTCGTCGATCGCGCCTGTCATAGGGATGCAACGCTGGTGTGCGTGGGAATTTTTTGCTTTTTTACGAATGCAGTCAGACGGACAAAATCGGGAGCGAGAGAGAGAGAGCGGGGAGAGGCGGGGCAGAGAGACGGTGGCAATAAAAAGTAAGAGCAGCCATCTATCTATCTCGGAATCTGGAACACTTCGGCTGGTGTGACGAATATGGCGGCGGGTGTAGCCAGTGTCCTTCACGGATTGGCAACAATCGATGAAGGCACTTGTGTTTGATCGTTGAAATAGCATTCGTCCAGAGCGGGGGCATAGCTAGCAGGTATCAGAACGGGAAAAGAAGAATTGGGGAATTGTTACCGAATCTAAGCGTGTGACAAGTCCCAGGCCCAAGTAAGTTCCCAGTTGAGGTAAGTCTCGAGCACACACCATCAATGTCATTAGTGTTCGTCACCGGACGATATGTAGGGCCCACGTGTTACTCATAGCAATGACCGATATTCTACGAATAGATCACACAGTCGGAGGATGACGAGACCAAGTGGCAAGCACAACTGGGATCTTAGCAAGGCCGTCATTGAGTGTGAACCATGTTTACACTGACATATTCCGAGGAACCCTGCCAGCAGAGAGAAAATGAAAGACCTTAGCACTTAGTGGAATTGCATCGTAAATAGCAAGTGCTCGAAAGATACAATTGGCTGAAATTTAAGGCCACACTGTCAAGGTTACAGGGTGGTTCGGAACAAATTGAGCCTATTTGACATCATCACTTACAATTTGACAATCGTGAGTTTTGGATTCGAGGTGTACATATGATTGTTTAGCTATTAATGTAAGTTTAATAAGTACAAGTAGCGTTTCATGCTTGTTGTAAACTATTTGGAGTAGAAATTATCATTTGCGTTTTCCTCGGTGATGATCTCAAATAGATTACATCTTTACATATCTCTGTGCGAGAAATGACAATTCTCTCAGCCCTGTGTATACGATTCCGCAATATTATATATAGTCATCCCTCCCATAAAGCGTTTGTTTGAGGCTGCCTTTCCGTCTTGTTTAACACTCAAACTAATTTTGCGGCTTTTTCTTAACCTGCAGAATCCTTAATAGCCAGGATGAATTCCGACTCACTACTTAGTGAATAATGACACATACAAGAAATCCTAGCGAAATATTATTCTTTTTCATATCTCGTTGTCCATGTCTAAAATATACCCACCATATGTGGATACAAGTCTGGCCAGACACAACATCCATACACACGTACCACCACGACACAGCTAACAAAATAATGCATCCCCTTCCAGCGCAAGCATGGCTGACCCGTGCGTCTCTCAGTGCGTCCCTCGTTGCACCATGGTTCATCAAGCCAACCCCTCCCGCGGGCCAATTCCTGATATTTGCTGAGAACCCCTAACGGCCTCCAGATCATCGCCGTTCTGACGTCAGCGTACGCGTTGCAGGACGGTGCTGATAAATTCCATCATATGATAACGCCAAGCCAGACGAAGGGTTGAGCGAGCTAAACAGCACGCCTTTGTGTTGTATGCGTCAACGTTGGCTGCTCTCGTTCGCGATTTACCTCTGGTCTCATTGCTGAAGCGAGCCTGCGATCTCGCACCTCACACCCGCAGCTACGACCCGCGGGGTCGTAGCTGAGCGCTAATGGGGGCGCAACCCTCTCTGTCTCATACAATTGAGTCTACGAAGAATGACAAAATCGTCAGTTGCTCGATTTTCGATTATGATGAGTCTTGGTCCCCTTGGTGCGAGTGATGGAGCCACCCGTAGCGGCGGCAGCCCAGGCGGACCCAGCAGGCAGCGGGAGGAAGGCCAGGTCGTCGCTGCGACGCCCCTGAAACCATTTTCCATTAATCACCCGAGCTCCCCATATCTCTCTCTCTCTCTCTTTCTCTCTCTCTGGCTTTCCCTGCGTCTCTCTCAGCGGTGAGCAACAAGCACCTTGGATCGGCGATCGGCGGCAGCACCCCGGCCAGCTGCCTTAATTTCCACTGGTGCTGCTGCTGCTGCTGCTGCCGAACCAATGGAGGCAATGGCATAACTATCGCCACTTCATCGTCATCAATCAATTAATCAATCCGTTGCTTTCATCAAAATACAACCAGGGCTTGCTGTCGCCTCTGTTGCTGCTGCTGCTGCTGATGTCTCTCGAACGGCTAACGTCTGTACCGGATGGGTGCTTGTATGTAGGCGGGGGAGACGAACTCAAGCGTCGGAAAATTTCAAAATACCGCTACCCAGAACGCTGGCCGCACTGTCCACAGCTGCGAAGGTGACAGCGGCGGCGGCGGCGGCGGTTTTGTCCGTTACCAGATGATGAAAGGGGTGTGAGAATCCTACGCTTACAGAACATGCTCGCTCATTGATGTTATCGCTGATGGCGGACAACGACTAATACGCGATGCGAGTTTCGAGGTATTAAATTGTGCCACAGAGGTGGTCGAACGAGACGACATGCAGGCACAACTTCAGCGAACGAACGAATTGAGGAACAAACGAATGCTCACGGTAGGAGGAGGGTGCATATGCTTAATAAGGACGATGGTGGGGAAACGAACTCTCTGCGTCTGCTTCTGAACTCTCTGGGCGAAAACAGCACATCAACGTCGTCCACCTGAGCTGTCGCGGTGGGTCGGTGTCTATTTGAAGTTTGTGGAATGACAAATTGGATGATGGAAAATGACGATTAGTAGAAGTTATCAGCATGATTATTATGCCTGTGGGAGGGGGGGGGTAGCTGAGACGGCTGACGGCGATTAGGCATAAAATGAGAGTGTGTAGAGAGGGTGGAGGCCTGTGCAAATTTATGCGGTGCGATATCACTCGGAACCTGACGAGGCAACGGCGCGCGATTCATTGAACCAAATACCCGAATTTCGGTATATATATAGCAAGGTACTGTATCAAGCAAGAGGCGCTGAACATTTTCCTTATTCTTTCCATACTCCGCTTTCCAGGACAATATACATTGAGAAAATGCGTTTTCATATTTGTAAAATATGGAGACTTTTTAAAATTCGAACCTCGTCAGGATTCGGTCTAATCAACTCGTCTAGTTCATTTCGGGATTCACGTTGAGTGCCCTGTCGATGTTCATGTCTTGTTCACAGCGGGCTTACACGAAGTGTTATTATACAAACTCGTATAGGATTATGACGATCGTCAGTAAATACACTGTCACGGTACAACGTGGCATGAATGTCGCCGGACTCGACAAGAAAATGGTGCCCTCTGACCTTTGCGTTAGAGTAATTTTGCCATCACAGTCGCGAGACGTATCGGATGAAGACAATAAACTATATTAACGACGATTATTAGTATTATCATTAGAATGATATTTCGCTATTATTATATGCATACAGATTGGCGTTTTAATACAAGGTGAACACGGGTTTAGTCTCCGCAATGAAAAATAGCGATTTAACTCTTCCGACCTCCGCTATCGTTGAATATGTTGCGTGTATCACAGTTGGCGCCGCGTATACATTGGCTGCGGCTACTGCTGTTGCTGCTAGTATTGACTCCACGTCTGAAACAATTCTCAATTCTGCAAGAAGTCAAAAAATGTGTCCATTGTCTTCCAGTGTATAGCCAGCACTCAATGGCATCGGCAATCGTTCAATCGTTCGACTCTCTTCGAAATTCTGCTGTTCGTCGACAACTGTCCGGAGACCCCCTTGCCTTCGCTGTAGCTGCAGCTGTCCGAGGTTGGCAGTCACCGTAAAATACAATTTGTCCATCAGTAGCATCAGCAACAGTTGAACACAATCAATTGAAGTCAATGACGAACGAAGCATCGGATATTTCGTTTGACGTCAATAGAGCTGGCCCAACAGGATAGAGTTGCACTAACACGCTCTAGCATGCACAATTCATTCGAGAATTGTCTAGGGGTGTGTTGTCTTTGAGGGTGAAATAGCACGAACCTAGAGTAGCTAAGGCAGATGGAGAAATACGCCAGTCATCTGTACAGATACGTGACGGTGTCCAGGTGAGAAAAATCAGCCAGTCGACGATAAGGTTAAAAGAGGTAAGGACGATCGGTGGAGATTCAAACGATTACTTCGTTCCCATTTACTGGTCATCGGTTGCAGCTATCAATGAGCTTCAGCTTGATTCAGAAGGTCGGAGAATTTAGACGATACCAATAGTTCGGAATCGAATCGACGCGCCATTTTCGCGTACGCCGTGACCCGCGATTGTCTACAAATCGCCCTACGACAGAATGGACATGAGGCAAGCTGACTCATCCGATCGGAACAATGAATTAATTCACATTTGTGTAGATCCATCTACGCGAACGTACAATACAAACAATGCATTGCGATGATGTCAATTTTATGTCAATTTCATATCGTCTGACAAATCGTACAGTCCAATCACAACAAATATGCGCCGGCCAAAAGCGTTCCTTGGCCGTCGGTTGTCGGCATCGCGCTCTGATCGTCCACTTGGATGGCGTTCGTCTGAATCTCTTCGCCTCCGTTCGCCGCTACAACCTCTGACCCCTTCTCCGTCTGCAGCAGCAGCATCTGCATTTGACACAAGCGGGCAATGTCAATGCAGAAAACAATGCAGAGAAGAGAGATCCTGGGAAACGTAAATGGCAGCCGGCTAGGCAATTGGACGTCGACAGAACAGGCCGAAAGCCATTGGGCAAAATAAAAAGCGAAACAGAGAAAACCAACGACGCACCAACCGCCACTCAGGCACACAGCACGGCCGACGGTAAAGAGACGTCTACATGTAAACAATTTCAATATATATATATATATACCTGTATACAGCAAAGAGTGCCGAAAAGCAATCCCGCGCCAACACAGAGATGCGCGAGTATGCACGGCGCATTCGCATTTAGCTATAAAAAAAAAAAACCGGACGAGGAGAACCCGCTTGGGTTTCGGCGCATTGTGGACCTCCCTGTCGTTACTCCCTTCGATCGCTTGTTCATCGTTCGAGGGGTCGACCCTTCTGTGGTGGTTGTTTTGCCAGATCTAAAACGATGATGCCGATTCGGTGTTGGGCGCCGTAGCGCTCTCTCTCTAGACATTATGCGTCACTCACAAGATGAACTTGACAAGCTAGAATATTATCGTTTGTAAGCGCGAGGAGAGATTGAGGCATAGCTGTGTCTGAATCATTGGTGCCTCTATTTGAGCTGGCACAGGGCTATAGAACATCGTTTTAGGCGAGAGCGCTCATAGCGCGCGCTATACGCCTGACCTATACATAGTCAAAGTGCTGTCGGCCTGTTGCCATTAGTGACCTGTTGCCTGTTCGACCCTAACAGCGAGCCTTGACGCGCAGAATTTATGTGTGTTGCCGAATTACCCGCGTAAACAAGCTACAGCTAGAGGATGATAGACGCAAGTACAACCGTGAACAATCTAAAGCTGCTTCAAAGCTGTTCCAGGAAGGTCTACCGTTGACTGTCGAAAACAAAAACGAGTGTTTATCGTTCACCAATACTACACACTATCTAATGCAATTAGTGCGATCAAAATGGCACACATCAGGAATTCTTGTAATTGTCACTAATAGCAGCAAGCCATTGCTAATGTGTCAGCGGTAGCGAGCGCCAACAGCCGCATCACACTTTCTATCAGAGGTGATTTCTACGGCTTTTTTTTTATCGTTATTTTTCTTTTTTTTTTTTTCTCGATTCCCAACAATGTCACATTTTGCCATCATCTGTCAGATCTCGGTTGGGAAAACGATCAGCCAACGAGCGTTTCCACGAGTGCCGGCCGACGCTGGAGCCGACCACGGGGCCCGATCCCGAACGTGGTATCCTTGCTGCTTCTGCTGGCGCCGCTGCCGTCTTCGCTATCTGCAGCGTTCTCCAAGTCGCGGCAGCGTTTGCTGCTGAGCGCCGCTGTTGCTGTCGCACGATATGAGCAGCAACGGAGCCCGCAGCACAATCGAATAAAAATCCACTGGTGGATCAACAACGTGGTCGGCGTTTAAGCACGAAACGGCCGGCAGGACCGAGCCTACTTTTCTGCGATGTAACGATGCTCCGACCACCGCCACCAAGTACCGCAAGCACACGTGACACCGAAGTAGGCGTCGTGCGTGCTTGCCTTGGCGCTGCTACAACAAAACACTACGGTGCAAGCTTTGCCGCGTGGAGACGGCTGCTGACATACATTGGCAGCATAGCGCTCGGCGGCAGCGGGTTCGAACAACTGCTTCGCGATCGCCGCAAAGGCACTCATAGGTTCGGTGACGTTGGCGGGCGGCGATGGAGCCGGTTGCTCCTGCGGCTGCTCTTGGCGCTGATGCTATGGATGATAGCCCTCTAAAAATGATTATCGCAAGAGACGAACGTGAGCGGCAGAACCGGCTGAGGCGACGTCTAGCAAAAATCCATCATCCACATTTTTATGCGGGAGAGACGACGCTAGGCCGCCGGCTCATGCGCTCACTCAACACTCACTATCCGCTATTACACCAGGCCAATCATACTTCTCAGTCCATCCTTTGCCGTGTCTGCCAGGCGACTATTTCCCCCGGCGGTCACCGGCGGCCCTGGTTGAATCACTCCCCCATATGTCCCGCACACTTGGCCGGCCGGCCGGCTGTGACACGAGCCACTAGTTAGCGCTACAGATCACCGATACAGCCTCAGCGGGTAGTCAATCAGTGAGTCCGCTAGTCGTTATTTTATAGGGAGAACACAGGAAGCCAGATCGGCCGCTGTATGACCGAATGAACTTGTCGCTGGATTTAGTGGTTGAATCCATCGAGGGGAACTTTTTTCCTTTGGTAGCGGTGGTGGTTTTGGCAGCCATGACAGCAACTGGCTATCGATAACTCTGTCGCAAGCGCGTGCGCCCTCCCGAGAGTAAGTCAGTAAAGTTGTATGCTGGCACACGATGTGTGTGTGTGTGTGATATATTCAATCAATGTAAATATGCTAGAAGCCTTATAACTATAATAGAATATCATGGAGCCTAGCAAGGTAGGGACAAACGGTGAACAGTGGTCCCAGGACGGTGTGTTCCAGCGAGTTCCAGAAAGCGGATACTTGGTAATCACAAGGAGAAGCTGGGGTGCCCGTTACTGACTATTGCATCTGATCAACGTAAGTTGGTGTAGGCCTCGGAAAACGTCAGAAACGAAGTAACGGTGAACACAACCGTTGCACTTTCGGAGTCATCTCCTTTCTCCCGAGGAGTCTACCCTTCTCAGGACTGTACAGCATAGCTATGGGAAGACAAGCAGGCTGGCAAGCAAGCCTGGATGGGGCAGGATAACATTTAGCACGACTAGTCACGTAAGAAGAAGTCACGGTGGTTATGGCCCCTCGCCGACCAACCTGGGTACCACCAGTACGGGATGGAAGCAGCCCTAGGCGTGCCATCAAACAGATAAGAGGTCCTAATCTTCGGCTCTACGTTATTCGTTCTCGCTCCTGCTCTCCCCTCTCCTCCACCGCCTCATTTCTGTTTCGCCACGCGGACAGAGCACTCTGCCATCTCATGGGAGCAGGAGTTTCCCTGTGCCGCCCGCTGACCCGCTGAGACCCACTGAGCTAAGGCGGCATCCACTTAATTAGGAGTTTTTCCTGTCCTAGATCGGTGTGTGCGTTTCTGGGGCCGTATGTATGTATCTCCCCGCGCTAGTAGGCTGGCTGACTAGGAGCAGTGAAGGAGCCCGACGAAGGAAATGGACCCAGGGAGAATGCAGCAAGCGATGGAGCCGACTTGCACCCGGCAGCTGGAAAGGCTGTGTGCAACGATTGCCCGGCAGACGGAAACGAAAACCTAGCGAGTGCTTTCTCCACCCTATCCTAAGGAGTAAGAAATCGCTCGAAGACAGAAAAGATAAGGTTTATAGGAAAATAACCGGTTGAGCAGCACTTTGTATTATGATAAAACGTACACGGCGCCGAAGACTACTGCGCTGTTCATTGCGGGGGCACTCGAGTTGAGAGGTTTCTGCATTTGTTGTAAAGGGACATTTGCACGGAAATTTACAATATAAGTACGATGTAGAAAGTCAATAGTAGTATGCTTCCATGATACATAATCCTTTGTGTTCAGGGCTCAAAGACAAGGATTCCGCTTAAGATAGCCGAAGTAAAGACTATAAGGAATCTGACAACACCCAAGTGACTGTTGGCATACTCAAAAATGATTCTTAAGCTCGAGTAAGATCGCATATAATGCAGCGGTTTCGGCAGGATAGCTGCAGAGCTATACACCACATGGTATATTCCTGTCGCAATGTCTTGTGTGATAGTGTCGATTCCAGCAATAAATCAATGGGATGCAGGCAGTTTTCGTCGTAAACCACTTTCCAGCACCTCTCTGTGAATTTTTCCGAAGACGGACCACCGCACGTGCATGTAAGCGAACGGTCACGATGGCGGCCATGATATACGCATACGATGACCCCCTTGCACAAGACATATTCGTTGCTACGTTCTGTAAAAATTCATCGTGCAAAGTAGGCTACGTTGTGGCAACATGAGCATTGTCCACGGGCCAACCTATGTCTCTACTAAATGAAGTGGGCATCAACCGCCGTATTTACCATCGTATCCAATCCCTATCTGAGGCCATAGCAAATGTTTACTCCGTGCCATTCCTGAGGAGTGTTTCGTGAGGTAAAGGGAGCTATTCTCATGCCAACCGTGCCTTCTCATCAATCTGTGTATTTTACCCGTTCTCTACTGTGGATATTTAGCGCAACTCTCGTTCAGCATTTCCTAAAGCAAACCCGCTCAAGACCGGAAAAAAGGCCCTGCTCACTCCGTTGTCGTTAGGCAGCAGCAGCAGCAGTGTACCAGTGGCCTTACCCGGGTCTGGCCTGGTAAAAAATAGAGACGGAAGCCCCCTTCATTCCACGAGGACCTCCTCACGAGAGTGTCCCCTTCTGGCCCCCCCGTCAGGCCCGGGCCTGCTTTCGCCTGATGCCGAGGTTCTGGGTTCGCCGCCGCCGCCCCCGCCCCCCCCACACCACTCCTACTGCTGCCCCCGGCGCTGTCTGGCACCACTGGGTACACACCCCACACTTTCACACACACGCACATATAGAGCAAAGTACACAGGGTACGCTTGGCTGGCCGGTTGCCTTGCTTCGTGGCCACCATCCTACAACTGCTGCTTCTACTATACCACAGCGTAGCAGCATTAACATTGCAGCCTATGCGCACTTGCTGGCTGCCACCCGCTGCCGGCTCTCGTGCTTTCCTCTGCACGTGGACGGGGGCGCAGCAGCACAGCTACATGGAACTCATCCTGGCGCTGGCGGCTAGTCAGTCTATTTTTATTAAGGATCATTACAGGACACTCCAACTAACTCAAGCAGACTCGACCGGCATAAAAGGGAGACCATGCAAGCCATGCGAAGAGCCAGCGTCTCGGACAGAGAGATGGAGATAACGAGAGCGAGAGAGAGAGAGAGAGAAATAGACCGTAGGACAGCAGACGGGGACGGCCGGCACGGCAAGCATTTTTATACATTCTTCTACTTTAAGTCAACTAAGTCAACTCCTCAACTCGTTCGGTGGCCGGAGCCGAAGGACCAGAGGGCCTATTCCAGAGCTTCGGTGCATGTACGTTGCGGCGTTTGGAACTGCAGGTTTGGGCCGACTGGGGAGGCCATACAGTGGAACGGAGAGCGACGTGACAGTCTGCTGCTTAGCGAGTCGCCTCTCTCTCTCCCCTTGAGTTTGTCTGGGTGGGTCTGTGCGCGCGCCATCGTTGCGTGGCCGCCACAGCGTCTTGTACGGAACGGGAGCGAGAGCGAGCGAGATTGTAGAGCCGATGAGACTCCCGAAAAGCTAGGAAGCCGCCAACGGCTGAACTGAGAGCGAGTCAGCCTGCGTAGGCAACTTCGTTTACTGCGGCGGCGGCGGCGGCGGCCGGCACTGCCACCGCTGGCAGGCAGAGGCAGAGTGTCGCGTTGAGCAAATAGACGATAGAAGGCGCGAAGAAGGGCCATCGTACGCTTCTACGCAGCACTAGCAGAAGTGGTAGTAGCAGTACTATATGCAGGCGGCCCTGCTATCAGAAATACGTTTCCCTTCTTATCTAGCGCGCTCTGGGCAATTGCTAGGAGTGGCACTTGGCTGACTTGTTGCCGCGGGTGTAGACTTTGGACGGACTTTGCATCGGGTCGGCCAGGCCGGACGCAAAGCCGACAACGGAAAGCGGTCGGTAGTAAATTCATTGATATCGTAACATCGGGCCACTTGTGATACCCCTTGCGACACACACACAGACGCTCACAGAAGCAACTCTATACTCGCATAAATAAAAGTACTCCGCGACTGGTTGCGGTGATGAAACGTGATGATGAAATAAATTTCGATTAGTGTGTCGCAAGCGGAATAAGCAGGACTGTACAAGGGCTAACGGTAGACAATGCCATCGTAGTTTGTAGCCACGGAATCTAGATGTTATTTGAGCAGTGTGTTAGACTGTTTTTCGACTGACTTTACGAGCGTCGATGACTTTTCTGATGACTTTTTGCGTCTAGTGGATCTAATTTTTTTTGCATTCGGGGTTGGGAGCAAGTGACATTTATATATATATATATATATATATATAGGAGAGGACGTTAACAGAAGCAAACAGCTACGGCGGACCAGGAGCGCATTCCCCTTCCGGCTAAAAATATAAATAAAGAAAAAAGATCAAGCAGAATGAGGAATGAGGATCTCGTCTATGAACGATCGAGTACCTTTGACAGAAGTTGGCAATCGGCTCTGGCCAAACTAGGACGATCTCCCCGGAGCGAACCTAGTACGAACCGAGGCTGGCGTTTGCCGTCGTGGTTTAGTCCCGATTCGAGATAAATCACCGATTTGCGCGTTCTTCACACCCCTCCCCCCCTTCCCCCGTTTCACGAAAAAAGCTCCGTTCAACGAGTCCCGCCTTCGTCCTCTTTGTTCCTCGTCTCCCTCTCGCTTTCCCTCTGCCGGTTTGTGTGCGTTTTGCCTTGTCACATTCAAGGCAAAACGACCGAGGATCTGTTCCTTTCTGCTCCGGAGGGCGACGCCGTTTCCCGACCCGCGGTTTGCCGCCGTGCTGCTTTTATTTTGCTCTCAATTTCGTCTCGCCTCCTTTCAATTTAGGCCCACGGAACCTGTCGGCTTCGTGCTTCTGCCCAGCGCCTCCGTTGCCACTTTTCGCTGGCAGCATTTTCGTTGCTGGCCATGTCGGCCTCGGCGTTGGTGTTTGCTGCCGGCGTTGTTGCGACGCCACCTCTGCCGGACGGCCAAGGGCAGCCGACCATCGTCGCCTCGGTGCGCGGTACGGCGCCGTATTTTGCCGCTGAAACATCTCCCCCCCCCCCCTCTGGCGTGGCCGAACGAGGCGAGCCAGGAGGGGCTAGCTGTATTTCTTCGATGTGACGGCGGCGGCGGCGGCAGTGGCGACGCGGCAGGCTTCGGAAACCCAGGTCAGGGCAGGCAAGGCGAGGCGAGGCCACAAGAGAATCCGCGAGTCGGAAACTCGCCGCCAACGAACGAAAGGAAGCATTAGCTCTAGCAAAGATGGCAAAGCGAACAGCGACGAACCGAATCATCGACGAACGGCGCAAGGAGAGACATAAGGGTGACAACCAACCATGATGATAGAGTTGCCATGTTCGAAGATGAGTACGACGATGAGGACGAGACAAAAAAGGCGACCAAAAGCGAAACAGGAGAATCGCGCAAATCCGGACGAGGGAGAGCCGTTAGAAGCGGTAGGATACGCGTTTTGAGCAAGGCGGCGATAGGGGGCAAAGTGTGAGAACCGAGAAATGTTCATTGGTAATAAGGCGACTCACAGGACCAAGCAAGTATTTTCGATAAAGGCAAAGAATGACTGAAATATAACAGCATTCGAGCGGCTCTAGCGGCAAAAAGAGCCTGAATCTGGGCTATGTTTCAGTGGAGAGTTAGAATATAATTGAATTAGTGAAATTGCTTCGATACGCGCACAGGAGTAGCGCCTCTCGTGCAGACAAACTGGCCAAGTCAAGTTACACAGTAGCTTTTGCATCTAGTGGATTCAACGAGTTGGCTGCTACGGATGTGAAGTCGTCAGGCCGACGATCATTTGGCCCGGCACGACAAGCCCATGATATGCTCTTTCGGTAATCTTTGAAATGGTCTTCGAGTCACAATAGTGGCCAAAATTCGTGACAGTTTAAGTAGACCACAAGCCACCACGCAAATTG
The DNA here is from genome assembly GCA_019614645.1 of Stratiolaelaps scimitus. Lineage (NCBI taxonomy): Eukaryota > Metazoa > Arthropoda > Arachnida > Mesostigmata > Laelapidae > Stratiolaelaps > Stratiolaelaps scimitus. The sequence goes on along the minus strand of JABWDB010000013.1, from coordinate 6,045,242 downwards.
AAAATGACAGGGTCCGCATTATAGGATGTCTATGGCATGTCTTCGTTCATAGCGGAAAATCAGTAGCGAAATTCGGATGCTGATGAGGCCAATCGTTCGTCGTCGTGGAACCATCATTAATGCTGCAATATTAAGTACACCGATATTTCTGTGTTTCTCATAGATCGCCTTTGTATCAAAGTATATCCTATCAACCTTCACAGCGGTCGATCGGAGACAGCGATACGTGCAGGGCAAGCAATTGTCACTTTCGTCCAATAATAAATCATTTATATCCAATTACAGATAGATTACAGTAGGCAGTAGGCGAGAAGATTACCACCGGCCGTAGAAACGTACAACGGCGTAGAAACGTACAAACGGAGTAAACCCACGGAGGACCCCAGTGGACGGAAGGGGACCACATACGAGGAGATGACCGGAGACATTGCCACGACACTAGCATGAATAGGCAGATCCTCTCTTAAAGTAATTCTACACGGAGGTAATGACGAACTCCGGTGGCGCTGTGCAGCGCACGATGACAACTGAAAAGCGTTCAAAAAAAGTAATTGCGCCCACCGTCAAAGTGCTCGCGGCCAGCCTCATTCTGCCCTCAGACGATAACCTCACTATCAGAAACGACATGGATTTCCGTTTCTTCCACGTTAGCCGTGCCCATGTAAGTTTTGCCGAATTTCTATGCGCTTCAATGCGAGTAGATCGAATCTGCGAACAGCGTTCGCAGATTCGATGCCGATCATTCGTAGCCGAAACCGAAACGATTAAGAAAAGATTTATGTCTGGCTAACCGCATATATATATATATATATATGTGTGCACCTTATATGTAATTTAGAGTTTTATCTTCTGCCTGCGTACAGCGCGCGTCCAGCATTATCTAATTGACGAGCACTGGGCGACCATACCTATCTATTATATCTTGATAGGTAATGATTGCTGGCAACGGCGCCAGGCCAACTGAATGGGCAACGAGATAATGCGGCCCACCGCTGTTATTACGACCATTATAATTATACAATCGAATGATTTTCCCGATGAAAAGCATCACAAGCACATGCACACACACACACACATATACATACAACCGCAAAGTATCCTACCAACCGTATTTATCTCGACTTGTCCTACGCCCTTATCAAATCAAAGCGAGCCGTAGTAGCCGCAGCAGCAGCTCCCTGAGCGCAACAACTGTTCAATAGCTGTTAGCATGTCCCTTATCCTTATCTTGAACGAGGCGCGCATTGCAACGGCGAGGGCTTCGATTCGAGCTGATTCAAGAGCTGAACACCAACTCTGTCTAGAGCGAGAAACCCGATGCGTCTCCACGTTTGGGGTATATGCCACACCGAAAAGAAATCGCTGAGGGGACAGATCCAAGAGAACAAAATCTAACTATCGATACAGCCCAACTTAACGGCCTTAAACGTGGCGGCCGCCGTGGTCCGCCGTGCTAGCTTGTCCAGAGATTCAGGCATACGCGCAGCGCATAAACAAGGCTATAGTGAAATCACCTTGGTGCCGCTCTTCGCCCGTCCGACGTTTTAGCTTAGCTGCTTTTCGCCTCGTTGAGCGTGTCATCTAGATAAGTAAGTTGCCGCTACAACTGGGCACGTCACATAAACTGGCGCGCATTGCGGACGACGTCGATAAAGAAGGCAGAGACCGAACTGAAAACGCGCGCGGAAAGAGCCCCTTTATTGCAGGCTGTCCGGTGCGGACTCACATTCAAATACAATTCAAACTGTCAGTGATGGCGGTGCTGGCGGTGGCGGCGGCGGCGCCTGCTGCTGCAGAGGACCGACCGTTCGTTCTCCGATGGGCCAAAATAGAATGGTCAGATAAACTACAGCCATTCGTACTATTTTGATATCGCGCTCAAGTCGTTCGGTGGCCTCGGCGATCCGCTTCCAACAGGAATTTAATAGGGCAACGAGACAACAAATAAATATCCTATTGTTGGATCGATGAACGAGAAGCAAGCACCAATAATTGCCGGGGAAGCCTGTCGCAGTGTGCCGCCTCGTCACGAGACGCTGATCAAACGAAGTGGAGTTAGTGCGTTTTGAAGGACCTGCCCTCCAGATTGGTAAAAACCGACCAGTCCAAAACCACGAACAGGTTCTGTTGTATTGTTCGGCTCCATCCTCTACAGTTGGCCTACTTTATTTTTTGATAAGTATATAATTAGAAATAACGCTAGTCATATTTTTAAAAGTATAACCCAGCGTGTTCATGGCATTCACGTACCTGGTCAACCAAACCAGTGAGCTTAGGCAGCTGCATTGACGGGACTCATTCTTCGGCCAATCTCCGGTGGCCGGTTGGACCAGCTATTGAAGGGACGTTGTGAGTTAATCAAAGTATTATATATACATACACCTGTGTTGCACGGCACTGTTTTGTTTAAGACTAAGCGGAATATTTACATCGCGGTTGTTCTTCGTTTCAACTTATTGTTTTCATTTCTACTGTTTTCTCCAAAACCGACCATCAATTCCTTACATCTCCTATATATATATATATATATATACCAAAGGGCATGATTGTATACGGCAGTTGAGTATCTTTTATTTCTTTATTTGTTTATACTGCTTTCAGCGACCTCTTCGTTCCCTGCTCCCTGATTGTTCTAAGAGCCGAACTCGTCATCACCATAAACAATTTACGATCGAGCCTATATCTGTCTCAATTTGACGATTCTTTAAAGGTTGAAGGTTGGAGTTTGCTGCCGGTTAGCCGCTTGGTCCCCAGCTCGTGGTAATCATAAATTTATTATTATTATTCTTATTATTATTATCGTTGCGAATTTCGACGATGACTACTCCCAGATTTACTACGCAGTCATTCGGCCGCCGCGGCAGTGTCCGTCGTCTCTGACGACTTTCTATCGAATTCTGCTTCTGTGTACATTGGCAAAGTCCGTGGCTTCCGTTTCAAGGCAGTAGCCGTCAGAGCCAATCTCAGCGTTCAGCGAAGCTGTCCCCCAAAGACAACTTGGGTGGCAGCGCCGCGACCTCGTAGTGGTGCCGCCATTCGTTGTTGTAGACCGGTCGCATTGTAACAATGTTGACCTGTCATCGTCTCATGAATCGCAACGATGGCCGGCGAGTCAATGGTCGTTTCAAAACGACAATGATGTCGCTGGCCGTACGCAACAACATCGAGTCTCAGTCGGGCTTCACAGCCGTAAAATTTTGCTCTGATCGTGCGCTGAGCTCGAAGCTGGTTGGCAGAAGACGACGACGACAACAAAAAATGATCCAATCGTGACTCTCTTCAGTGTTCTCTCGGGTTGCGCGTCGTGGAAGCGCACCGCTAAGCAAATAAGCAGTTATTGCCATTTGTCACTTGCATATGCTAGCGATGCAGGGGCGGCGGTTTTTGTCTTCATTCGGGTCATATTTGAAGCGAGAGATGGAGACAGAGAGAGAGAGAGAGAGCGAGAGAAAGTTAGAGAGAGACAACGTAAAGATATTCCAGGGCTTACTGCTATGTGAGTTTAGGGTCGCCATTATATTAGGGGAATATAATTTGTAGCGGAATTGAGATATCAGAGAGGTCTGAATCAGGGGAACTAAGTTCAATGTGTTTCCATGTTCGGCTGACATTAAGACCATTGTATGTCCAGTGTTTAATGACATGTGAGTATTCTTCACCTGCGTAAAACGGAAGAAATGTATCGGCTTATTCTGAGCAAAGTATCACATAAAGATGTATGCGACAAAGGGATAGTTACGTGCACACGTACATCGTATCGTCATTATTAAGGTAACTGAGGTTGTGTGAGGTTTATTTTACTCGGTGCGCCTAGTCGCCTGAGCTAGGTCGAATCGACATAACAATGAAAAAACGACATTTCGAAAATTGACATTTCTTGAAATGCTTTGGTCGATTTTGAGCAAAGTTTTCCACCCTCTACAAAAGCTTCCTCTGGATATCTTACCCTTTTCATGCGATTTTAGGGTACAGGGTACTCAATTAATTCGTACAGGAAAATAAAACGAAAAAATTGCTTAGTAAGTTACCGTCGAAATTGGAACATTTTGGTTCATCTTCCATAGGATTGCCCAACTTTACCAATACCCCGTAGGGGACTTCTATAAATTTTCCACAATTGCCTTTGAAATGAAATATAACTGTGACAGCATTCCATACTAAACAATACTGTAAACAAATAATACCACATCTTTTAGATGGCTACAATAAGGCATTGGGTCGCACTAAATTATGCGCATTGTGTACTGACTTAAAACAAACCATGTAGCCTGTCGAAATTTTGCGTCTCTGAACATGGAGGCCCTGCCTAGAAGCTGCGGTAAGCTTTAGGCCAATCATTTGCCAGGATCAAACGAAAGACCTGACAATTGTCTATAATGCCTATCAAAAAACAAAAGTAGTTCTAATCTTGGTAAATAATCATGGTGTTCGTTAGCTAATCAATATATCATATATTGGCTTTTCCGCACAAAATTATTCCTTCTCATATGGGCCCACCTATATAGGGCTTGCCCAACTATACCCGGGACCTTACAATTATCAGAAAAATGGGGGCGGGCTTATATAATGGTAATAGAAATATTCAGTTTTTTCAATTGGCATTTTCTCGAAAATTACCGAATCGCGAGACACAAAAAGCGGTAAGGGTTTTTTTTTGAGAATAAACTCATATAACTCCTTTCTCCCAGGCCAACATTTTCGTGTTTCGTAACCGCTACCTCGCTTTGCGGTAGCAACCGCGTCATTATCATTAACTTAAGCATTGTATGCAGTTCGTTAAATAAATCAATAATAAGCTCTACCCTTTACCGTATACAATTAAATGACCGTTCGTGCGCGAAAAATACCCACAGCACAAATTCCTCTCTCAATCTCCCTCTCTGTCCATAAGTTTGGAACTGCCCTGATCTGAATGTCCGCGTGCGGCGCAAAGGTGAGTGCCAGCAACAGGCAGCGTCGTATGGGAAAGTAGTACACGACGAATCAGATAATGCAGGTCAAACAAAGCGCCATCATTGTCTCCTTACGCTGAGCCTATGCACACGAAAGGTAAGCCGTCATACAGACGCCCACAGGAACGCGTACTCCATGATGCACTTAGCCCAGCAAGCGTGACGCTCCATTTTCAAACATCGTCAAAGCGCATCGGGATATATACTATAGGAATTGCCGCCAACCTGCAGCCGGGGCAGACCGAGCGTTGGTCGACAACCAACGCTCTCTTCGACACTCGTCCCTCTCTCTACTGTTCTTCTGCCTCGGTGTCTTCTGTCTAACCAAACCCTCGACGCCTTTTCCACCTGTCGCTTGGCTTGCTTTCATAAATTTTTTTTTGGATGTTTCGACGTCCCTCGCTGTCGCCAGCCGCTCCACTGGTTTCGCCGTCGGTCGTATGAAAATTTATGTTCTTCTCACTTTATCGCCCGCTGCGGCCCGAGTCGTTCGTTGTTGAGCCAGCTACTGTGCCTCGTGCATGAATGTCCTTGCGCGCTTCCTCGCTCGTCGCCGGCTCCCTCGGTTACAATGATCCTTCGAGCCAGCTCCTGGCCCTCTGACCAGGCGGCAAGGAAGCAATGGAGTGACGGTATGCTTGTGGTATGAGTACGGTGTTTGGCTGTGGATGTCGGCCGCCGAGTCGCTCATCGTCTTCGGCCTTTATTCTACCCCTACCCTTGATTCTGTCCCTGTTGGACGACTGCAGACGCGGCTGACACCTTTTCTAGCAGGCCGACTCCCCTCCCGCATTTTTTCTATACACATACACTCGCACACACACACACACATACACATACATACATATGTGCTTCCACCGTTCTTTTCTCCTGTTTCTTTCATTTATTCCTTCCTTGCTTTCTTGCGTTCACCAGTTTTGTTCTACCCTTTCTCGGGCCGTTTGCTCACCTCGAACCCTCTTCGCGACCAGCTCTCGTTGGCTCGCGCCGGTCGCATGAGGGGGCAAGCTTTAGACGACGAAAGAAAGGAAGAGATCTTCTTGTGTGCGTGGGTCCTGTCGTCTGAATCGGCAGACTCAGGCCGCCCAACCTGCTCCGGCAAGCACTTCTTGTTCTTCTCCTCTGGCGGATCGTTCTGGGGACTGGAGCAGATCAGAGCCGGCCTGGCCAAGGCTGGCCGAGGTCCTGTTGGCAGTCGTCGCTATGGTTTCCTACGTATTCCCGCGGCCCGACCTCCATCTCTCACTCACCCGCTCATTTTGTGCAACTAACACACTCGCGTTCCGTATAGGCGCACACTCTACTTTCTCTGGTCGGACTGGAGAAGCCGGTGCCGGAATACGCGCAGTTCGCCACCCGTCTGCTGGCCGTTTTCGGGTATCAGCCGCTAAAAACGGCACGACAAAGGGCTACCGTAGTGGAAGTCATCGCCGCACTGGCTGCGCCGGCAACGGCGCCAGCAGCAGCAGCTGCAGTCTTCTCCGTAGAGGGTGCGAACAGTGGACGAAGAAGTGTGGGTCGGCCGGCGGCGGCCGTGGCGGTGCCGACGGCAGTAGGTTATAAAATATTATGAGATATGTCCACAACTCGTCGCCCTCCCGGAAGGCTGCTCGCGGGCAGGCCGCGAGCGCGGGGCAACCAACGGGTCGCCGGGGTTGATGGTCGCGGTTGGTTCGGCGCGGGAGACCACCGCCGCCGCCGCCGCCGCCGAAAGAATGCCTCCGGCGACGGCCCGGCGGTCGACCGAGGTTTTCTTCTTTCTATCGTCGTCGCAGTCGGGGACCAAGGCAGACACAGACATACGCAAGCGCTAGGCCCGGCCACGAGGCCGACCGGAACGGACCGCGCGTCTAGCCAGACGTGCCAGCAGCAAGACAAGGCACACATCAAGCGAGAACGAGAAGAGAGATGAATCCAGAAAGGGGTAAAGGGAGCCAGCTTCTTTCTATGTCGACTATTCTGAACATTCCCCAACCCCCGCATGCGTTCGCATATGGCAGAGGAGGGACTTGAGGTGAGGCTGGTCGAGTCGCACACGCCCCGTCATGAAGGTCCAAGTAGCTTTTGTGGCCTTCGCTCGATGGCGCGTACTGATGTGTATATAAGGTAGGTTACATATGATGTGCCGGTGGAGACTATCGATATACAGAACCAACAAAGGGCAAAAACGTTTCTATTACACATCATACGTGGTGTGCCCATTAATCTGCGCTGGGCAGGAACGCGCATGACGGTGGTCATATTCGAAGTGATTTTGATGAACGCTCACAAGCAATGCCGTCAGCTGCTCTAGTCGCCTTTGTTCTGATCTCGGTGTCCTGCGTAAATGCTTACCTGAAAATAGAGAATTGTAAATCGATGTTAGTGACTATATTCTATGTTGTATTATAACTTTGCACACCAAATGATGAGTACTTTGATTGACCTAATGAGCAGCAGAGAAGTTACGACCGTACACACAGCACCATTGCCGCGTTACTGTATTAAAATACGTCGACGTACTGTGAGTTTTCTCGTACAACTCCGCAATGCCAACCACGATCACCACGTAACTGCTAACAAGCGTTACGGAAGTCACGTTATTTGAGTAGAGATATGCCGAACCGTACCTTCATATAATATATTAGGATTATTACCGCTTCACCTATATATTACTTGTTCATCTACGTCTATCTCTATGACGTCGGAGAGCTACGGAGACTTGGATTCGCCAGACACATTCTGGCAACAAGAACCAATCAGATTCTAGCGGCCGGTTTGCTTCTGGGCAAACTAGGTCGGGTCAAACTGCTCGAATCTGCCTGTTTGTTTGCGGCGTACAGCTCCTCGGGCAGCAGGTTATGAACCCACCGGCCGAACTGCGACAGTGACCTGTCAGAGCTGAAGTTGTCCGACAGGAGATCTCAGAGGCCGCCGAGAAGGGCTGAGCTTGCTATCGCTTCTACTGCGAAAGCACGTCCGAAAAATAAACAAATCCCACCAACACAGATATACTACCGCCTTATATAAATACATGTATATATATATATATAATATAGACCGACAGAAAATGCTGTACACACCGCCGCGTTGTGTTAGCTAGACCGTCGGAGAGAAGCCCCGTGGGAAGCACGCACATGGACTCAGGCTTAAGCGGACTGGACACGGACCATGCGACGACCTATCTAAATAGCTGATATATTGTAACACAGTACGGTAAACGGGAATAGAGGGATGGCGAATTCATGAGAACGGGTAACCCCAGACATTCTGATGGTGAAGGTGATCATTGTCGAAGAACGTGGCCTGCTGCAGCTAGCCCATTCACTCGCTCATTGTGGCAAGCTTTTTCGCGGTCGCTACGATTTCTGGTCCAGCCTCGTCCCAGTTTTCGATACTTGCTTTACGGTCTCGTGACGAGTCGTCATCACACGACAGAATTGATAGATTCTACGGTTTCGATACGAACGAAGCGGTGGAAGAATTCCTCAACCAGCCACTCAATCACTATTGGCCTGCTGGGCTCCGTCAGGGTCATTCGAGCCCCTACGGCCGGTCTTTTAAGTCCAGCCGGGAGATTTCAGACAAAGAGGGAGGGAGCTCTCTTCGTCGGCGGTGCGATCGAGCTTCTCCATTCTCTATGACGAAAAGGACGACGTTCGTCTGGTTGTATGTGTGTGTACGTGTCTGGGTCTGCGTGCATGCCCCGTGTACTATGCAGGAGCTCTCGCTGTGATATTAGCCAATTTTAGAGCATTCCACCAATCCTCCGTCCGGCCCCGTTCCGCTCGTTCTCGTCTCCGTCGGGGCGTTTCATCCCAGACACACCGCGATGAGACTGCATGGACGGCCGTGGCGGGAGAGATCCACCATAAAAACAGCCCCTTTGCAGCCGTTTCCCGTGCCGCGACCCCGTCCATCCTGTCCCATTGTTGGAGACTCTGCAGAATCTCCACGGAGGGAATCGCACGAAGAAATCCTCCCATTCCAGATTTGCGGCTCTCTACCCGCTTTCCCGGCCCCTCGCAGTCTCGCCCTGCTCCTCTCTCTCTCTCGCTCTCGCTCTCTTTCTCTCTCTCTCTGCGCGATTCCAGGGGTCCAGAAACAGGACAGACGAAACAGGAACGGAAGACGAACCCGGCGGGGCGGCCCCGGTCTCTACTTGCTCAAGTTCCCCTCGTCGACCTACCAGCACCAGCACCAGCACCACCACCAGCACCACCACTATCCTCTCTCGCCTGCTCGCTCTATATCATTCGCTGTACTTGACTAAGAGCAGGAAACACGAGCGGCGAACGCGGGACGAACCGACCCGAATCGCGCCGAGTGCGAGAAGTCGGCGATAACAGGAGAGTGAAAAACGAAGAAAGGCACAAGAAAGAAGATCACAACGAGGGGGCAAACGCGAGCGGGAGCTGAACGGCGGAGGATTGCTGGCCAGCCTCTCTGACGGGGAATATTAAACTTTTCAAATTCAATCGTAGTGAAAAGCGTCGACGAGCGGAGCAAAGCTGCGGACCTTCCTGCACCACGACGCCGCTGTCAGCGCCGCGTACAGAGATGAACTCGATAAATAGTAGTTTTCCTTTTGAAGGGGGAATCTCGTACAGAACAAAACGATCGTGTTAAACGGCCGTATAATATCTCGGCACGGATGCAATAACGTCGACTGAGTGACCTGCGTGGATGGGCGGACGGTGCCGTGACTGTGGAAAAAAATGAATACGCAATTTGATCTTGGGAAATAACTTGCACTTGAGGACGAATTGCACAAAACCTTTTTTCTATTCAACACTAGACGTGCGGTTTTAGGATGCAATGTACCTGGTCGATTGCAGCTTGGCACAGCTTGACCTAACGCTAGGTATAACCTAATTCGGGCGAATATACCATTCATTAGGTGGTGATTCAAAAGTGATTGTCGAGTCGATAGGTCGCAAGCTGTGGCGACAACGAATTACTCCAGAAGTAATTTTCCTCGCTGCTCGATAGACGCATTCGATTACAATTGCTGCTCGACTAATCGATCTATATATATATATATATGTATAGTGAGAACATATTTAGATGTCCTTCTCTCTTCCTTCAGTGACCTGTGTTTGAGCGAACTCCACTTCTAGCAGTAGCAGCAGAAGCAGTTGACTGCAACGCAGGTGACATTCACAATTGCGAGGCTCATTACGAGCGAACGAAACGGGCAATCTACCTGGAGAACAACGAAGATCAGTCGAGACTACGCCGGTAGCCTCGCGCATCGTCAGAAATCTGGTCTTCAACCGCGACCAGAAGCATCAATTCGGCCAATAGACGACAGACAGATGACAATCAAGCAACTTCGCTGAGGTGATCCATGGTCCGTTGGCGCTTGTTCATCGTCCGGGTGGCTTCGCGGACCTGTCCCAAGCGTTATGCTGTTTGAATTTACGCGCGCCTAGCCACACCACACCGCATAGCGTTGGGTGCGCGTGACGGGCTGTCAGAAATGTTCTTTGTATAATTTTTCTTTCGTGTGACGCCGGTGCAGCCGACACGATGGGCGCTCTTGCCTATTTTCGACGACCGATGCGCGGCTGATGGGCGATGGGTTCTGGTGTCACAGTGGGCGCCTCCGTCAACAACAGTCAACAGCGGCAAAGTCGGTAGGTGGTTATCTGGTCGTCGTCGTCGAGTCCGATGCCACCATCGCTGGGACGAAGGACCAGCAGCATTAGCAGCAGCAGCAGCAGAACAGCGATTTCTGCCGCTGAAAATATCATTTGGCGGCACGAGGAAGCTTAGTGAGGACCGTTGGGTGCTGGGTGCCAACCTGGGAGCTGTTCCTGTTGTCGTTGTTGTCGGTTTTTGGCCGTCGGGTGTCGGCAGAAGCAGCAGCGTCGGCGGCGGCGGCGGCGGCAACCGGCCCAGAGGAAGAGCGAGAGGCGAGCTCGTCAGCGGTGGTTTCGTGAGCTACGTTTGAGCGGAGGGCGGGCGAGTGTTCGGGGGCTGAGGGGTGAGCAATGAGCGGTAAGAGCGAACGAAAGAGCTCTGGGAGATTTCTTTTTTTTTTTTTTGGCGTCATCGTCGCCGCTATCGTCGGCGTCTTTCTCGCTGCTGCGGCCGCTGCTGCCGCTGTTGTTGTCGTCCTCGTTGTCTTCAAGTCAGTCAGTATAACTCGTTGCTGTTGAAGTTGCTGGTTCGAACCAGCGGAGAAACAGTCGCTCCACGAGGCATGTTGAGCGATTGTGGGGCTGAATAGTGGCGGCGGCCGCGGCGCTCGCAACAGCGTGCATTGGGTGCTGTGTGCGCCTGTGTTTGTCTCTGTCTATGATGACGACTTCAGACGATGCGAACTTCAGACGACGGACCGAGGGGTGACCTGACTTCGGAGGAGGAGGCCCAAGAGTGAGAGAGGCTCGGGCGCTCGGACCCCCCACCTGGCGTTAAGCGGCCGCTGCCAAGACCTCCGCGGTGTTCGCACGATGATACCCGCTTCGGCTGTCGTCTTCGATGAGATGACGCGACATGAGAGCCGTGGTGGTCTTCTCGCTGGGTCTTTCGCGCGCCATCTCTCTCTCTCTCTCTCTCTCTCTCTCTCTCTCTCTCTCTCTCTCTCTCTCTCTCTCTCTCTCTCTCTCTCTCTCTCTCTCTCTCTCTCACTCTCTCTCTCTCTCTCGATCACTCCCGTCTAGAGCTACTCAGGTCTTCGAATCCGCCTGTCTGGCAGGGGTTTCTGTTACGCGGTGTCGGGCCGATTGCAGTCGCTGCCGCGGCCGCCGCTGTTTCTGCCGACAACCTTACGCGATCTCTCGTCGGATTTCGCAGGGATTTCGATGATTTGCCGGTCATTATCATGTATGTATTGCTTTGCTCGGTGGGACCTAGCAAACGGAGGAGAACTCGATCGGCACTCTTGGCTGACTCGGGTGACGATTTCTCAGACATGTCTCATCATATCGTCTCGGCGTGCCATATAAGATGTATATCTCCTGACAGCATCATGTATCACGTACCAGGAGGTCGAAATGGAGGTCGAGACAGAGAGAGAGAGAGGGAGGACGAAGTATAAGGTTTCGATGAGGAGAAAGTAGCAAGAGGATGCAGGTACAATTATTTAGTTTAAGTACTCGATTTGGGAGAGATTTGGTAAAGGGGGGAGATGAGGGAAGGTCGTCAGATAAAAAAAAAAGGAACAAATATATTGCTATGTGATAAAACCTAAGGTTTAAGTGCAGAAACGTTTTTGCATTGTGATATACGGACAGTGGTACAACTCGGGAATACGCTGTTTGCGAGTTCGAGGTAATAGCAGCAACAATATTGAAACAAGCTTAATCAACGCATTTGACAGTACATCAAAACAGCCGATATGCCATGAGGCTAATTTGTTCATGTTGATTACTGTTCGCGCTGTGCGGTCACTCAAAGCGAGATTATTTGAAAACGCCCTTATAGAGACGTCGCTGCAATGTAACAAAAAAAAATCACAACGACGATTAGATATTTATGTGATTTAATAGCTGCCAGGGTAACTGAGAAACGCCATGAATACAGGTAAATGAACAAAAGCACTGGCGTAGTAGACTTTACTGCAGTGTGGCTGAAATAGTCACAAACTGTGTATCTCTACATATTTCACTTTCTTTTTCTATTATAATAGTAATAATAATAATAAGCAATATATTCTTAAAAAAATGTGTTGCTAGGCCCAACACCGCTCTCCTGTATACTCTGTTGTGTACTCATATTCATAGATAAGTACACAGAGGGTTGTGGACAACTTATCCACACGTGTATATTATTAGACAGCGACGAATGACAGCCGTCACGATTGATGAACACGAAGAATACCTGGGGCAGCAGCAGGAATATCTTTGAACAAATTGAGTCGCGTTAAATCCGTCATTTTTGCTTGTACGCGACCGCACAACCAAGAGAGAAGCCTCCGAGGTCTCCTACAAATCCTCTTTACCAATTTCACCCTCCTATTTTAACTCGAGTGGACCAGCGAGATGCCTCACAGCGAGCTTGACAATTTTGATTTATTCGTTACAATTGTATTTTATATGTTGGCCCTTAAGGAATACCACGAACCGGCCGACGCCGTCTCCCGGTCACATCTCGTAGTTTCCATCATACACAGCCCGCAGCATCTGCTTGAATCTACAATAGGCACAATGATCAGCCAACTAACGTGCAAGCAGCGCGCTCTATTTTGTCAGGCGGCGCCAGCCAAGCACGTGAACGGGTGAACATCTCTACAATGTGACACTACTTACTACTGCTGGTATATACTTTTAATATTTTGTTCAAAGATGAAGAACTTTATAAATGAATCAAGCACGAGCTCAACATCGGTCATCTGCCTCTGCTTTCCTTCGCATCCACCAGAACTACTGCTTTCAGTGGAAGAACTACGTACGATTCGATTGCTAGTATTGTTGGGCCGTCGCCAGAGCAGGAGCGACACCGCCAGCCTAACTAGCAGCCTAGTTATAGGCGAGATACGAACAACAAAGCAATTATGCTTTGTTTCGATTTTTCGTTGTATGATTTTTGATGTTTTTGCCGGTATTAGTACCGGCTTTCATAGACACAGCGTTCTGCGCACAGACCAAACGTCTGACTTCGTCAGCGTTGGCCAACCATCACTAACGGACGAGCAGCGTCAATGACACCTGCCGAAAAGTACACATACACGGGCTGGCGTTGTTGCTGCTGCTGCTGCTGCCGTGGTCGGTTAATTGCTATCGTATTGTTGAATATTGAACACTGTTTACGTTTAATAATCATTTGCTTCATGTACTGATGTACATATGCCGATGGCCGGTGGATAGAGTACAACGATACGTTGAGACCGCAAGCGAGTAATTACTCTGGTATTTTTGCAGAATTATATTATATATACGTCGTATATGTTGTTTCGCCTAGAATTGTCTACAATAGCGCGGATACAGGTAGTTCGAGCAAGATTTGTCACATGATGATGGTATGATTGAGCTGCGGTTGATATCTTCGTTTTTGTTCTATGGGTATGCCAATATTTGCAGAAGAGAAAAAAGAAAATATTAATTATGGTTATTATTGCTACTACAACTACTACTGTTACTACAACAATAACAAGTTCGTCATTACCAGTCGTATTAATGATGACTGAGAATCTATCTATTTCGCTATTCATATAGTATTAATTACTTCTTTGTAGCTGCGAGTGCGCTTCGATTAGGACGCTGTTTATTAATGGTTTTTCATACAACGAAGACGCAAACACAATAATAGTGTTATTAATACGCACATCGCAAACATGCAATACAGAAATCGTCCATCGGCAAATGAGTATATGCAACAGGGCCGTATGATTAATTTGTTCTACAGGGCACTAGCTATTTAGTAATTTACTGTATTCTCTAAGATGAGCCACGGTCCCGTGATTCAATTTGGATGAGAACCCCATGATGAGAATCATTCTCTCATGTAACACCATCCTATTGGGTCCACTCCACCCTCACTGGTATATCTCCAGCTCATACGATATATAAATAGGCTTTCGACGAATGCAAATGATATATCAGTCGGGTACACCGCTGCTTGTGTTAAACGTTACTTTTGAATATATTCACCAGAATTTTTGAAATGACCCTACGACACATATCCATTGCCAGTGGGAGTGTTGACATGTTGATTAAACACAAGTACGTTCAATTCCGCCTCTCCTCGGGTCAACGCTTAGACTATGCAGCTTTACGCAGGCAGGCTGCTACTCGTCACGTAATGCTCAATGTTGCCTCAGTTCGCTGGCCGATTTCGCCAGCCGAGCCAGTCGCTCCGGTTAATGAGACAATGGCGTTTTACAAAGCAGGGAAACTGAGATGACATAACGATGATCCGTAACAAATTCATTCGTTGGATCCCTTGCGATAATGGTATTAATACAATTTAGTCCCATTATCGCCGTCGGTCACCTTCCTCTTCACTTGAAAATCAATCTTCGAAGAGCAGCATTTTAGCAGTGGTCGAGATTTGCAAAATTAATCCAGCCAGCGTGCATAATCCCATAGCACGACAGTGTCGTCGTAATGACGGTAATATGTATAAAGTAAAATAATGATAAATGAAATATTGTGTAGAGGCCGGGGTAAGGTGTCACGATTACAGCGAATTGATGTTCGCTTATATGCGTTCTTTATACAATATGTAGAT
Organism: Stratiolaelaps scimitus; assembly: GCA_019614645.1. Classification (NCBI taxonomy): domain Eukaryota; kingdom Metazoa; phylum Arthropoda; class Arachnida; order Mesostigmata; family Laelapidae; genus Stratiolaelaps; species Stratiolaelaps scimitus. The sequence continues at coordinate 6,030,135 of JABWDB010000013.1, read as the reverse complement.
ATGTGTCATGGCTGTGGTAGCCTATGTGTGTACATGTTTGCCATATATGTATATATAATATTGTATGCCTTATAATAAAGAGCACTGACCACATTTCTAAGGATAATATTAGTAATAATGATAATATCATATAAAACATAATGAACATCTCTAGTTTCTCATCTATATGTGCATTAGCAAACTCGTTACCCGTAATGAAATCGTCCATCGCATTGGAATCGTTTGGTGCGTTGAGCTAGCTAACTCCATATCGCTCATGTTCTAGATGATCCTAAAACTGCGATAGAGTCTGCGACTCGTGGAAGACACCTTTCAAAGAGGAGATACAATTCCATACGTGCGTGTAGGCCCAAGCTGGAAAAGGCAGAAATCCCTCCTAATTCCAGTCAACAACTACGATATCAATGGAAGTCGAAACTGCTCATCGTCATCTGATTTATGGGCGATTCTCGCTGACGTCCGTTTGTTCATCACGATTTTCCGGTGTTATACATTGGTGAGCATAGAGTTCGTTTTCAGACGACCACCGGCTGACCTTATCGATCGGTGGCTCGCATATTGACACAGCCATCGAAAGTTCCCTAAGCAACGATAAAAATCAATCCAGCTCCGTTTTATCGATGGTTCATTCATTCGCTGACAAAGCCATCTTGTAAATGCAAATCGTCATTATAATAGTAACGACATTGCCGTTAGTTTTCACAGTGAGATGATATCGAGACGGCCCAGTGGCAAAGTTGCCCACCTAACACTGACAAAACCGCTGTGCCAATGGACCACGTTTGGCAGTTAATTAGCTTCCACTTAAATTCAAGCGAATTCTGGCGCGAGCTTCACCTAAATGGGCACAACGAAACTAGAGAAAACACACTTTTACGTAGCCCACATAAATAAATCATCCTTAGAAAGAGAGAGAGGGAAACTTAATGATATTATACTTGTCAATTATTTCATGCAAAGGGGGGGTTGAAGGAGACTCGGGATTGTCTCTTTCTAGTTGTAGGTCGGATCGATGATTAGCTCTACCAACGCATGTTACCTTACTAGTGAGAACACGCATTTCACTGTTGATCGCACACGGAGTTTCGCGTGTGAATGATCTATCGAAGATAGATCTCTCCTTTATTTCGTGGATACAAATTGAGTGTGCGGAATTAATTGCTTCTGTAAGTTGGGCGCCTCCGAGAGCGCGGTCAATTCGATTCGTCTACGAGGTATTATTATTGTATCACAAGTATAATCCACAGTCCACCCTGAGATGAACTGGCTAGTTCATCTCATGCAATATTACAATATACAAAGGCAGTAAGTGTTTTTTTTTTTACAACCATATGATGAGTTCCACTATTATTATTACAACTAATATTTTGCTGGGGACGTTCTGTCCAACTACACGACCTCTAACGGGTACAACAATTGTGCGGCCCTCCGTGTCTGATATCCATTTTGGTATCTAATTGTGTATGTGCGCGTTTTGCCATCTCTACCCGAATGCCCTTCTACTATGCGCACGAGATTCCATTTAATCCTAGGCAAGTTATCGTCTTTCAACAAACACACATCCCCGTTTTCTATCGTTCTACAACGCCCGGTGGCGTCCTTGTTCGCCGTCTTCAGCTGCAACAAATACTCGCGGTACCATCTCACTGACAGGGCCTTGAAATAGTTCGCCCGTCGACGGAGGGCGGATCGGAACTGGCCGGCCGTGCACGGTAGAACGCCTCCATTTGGTCCCAGTGTGTCCAGCGGCGTTAGAGCAGCGAGGGCCGGCCCAACGGGGCCACCATGTACAAATTGCGCTGGGGTGATCGGCTGCGGCGTGTTTGGGTCCTCGGTGGTATAGGTGAGCGGCCGGCTGTTGATGACGGCGGCGAGCTCGGAGACAATGGTTCGCATCTCTTCGTAACTAATGAGACTCTTACCGAGTGTCTTCGAGATCGCCACCTTCACAGTGCCAACCATCCTCTCGAAAAATCCACCGTGCCACGGCGCGCGTGGACAATTGAACGCCCACACCACTCTTCTCTCCGCCAACAGCTCGCAAGAGGCGGGGTCGCGTACTGAGTTGAGCAGTCGTTTGATGTCCGTGGCCGCTCTGACGAATGATCGGGCATTATCTGATACGAGGCGTGTGCAACCCGGGTGCAGCGAGAGGAAACGCCGGAGGGCGAGATGGGTGTCGGGGGCCGTCATAGCCGGGACAAGCTCGAGATGTATGGCGCGCGTGGATGCGCAGGTGAATAAGGCCACGTACGTCTTCTTCAATACATCTCCAGCGCGCGTAAGAAATGGACCGCAGAAGTCCAGTCCGGCTGTCGCGAAAGGTACTGTTAGCGTCACCCGATCCTCGGGCAGCGGTGCCTGCACTTGATCAGCGGTGGTCCCGTGCGCCTTTCGGCAAACGACGCACCGATGCAAAATGGCCTTGATGATCTGCCGGCCGCGGGTGACCCAGAACCGATTTCTGAGCGCTGACAAGATCACACTCACACCAAAGTGTGCGTTGACCCGGTGGTACTGGGTCACGAGAAGACTAGCAAGCCGAGATTCCCCCGGTATAACAATGGGGTTCATCTGGTCAAAGCTGAGCTGTTGGCTTCTCGTCAACCTCGTCTTTGCTCGGAGTAGGCCATCCTCATCGAGAAACAATGTGAATGCCGCTATCGGTGACCTGCTCGTTGGTCGTTCGCCCTGACGCACGGCTCGGAGTTCCGCGGCAAAATGATTGCGCTGCGTCCACCGGATGAAGTATCGCTCAGCTTCTAGTCGCGCTTCGGCTGCATTGAGGATCGGCTGTCGGAGACGGATCCGGATGAATCTTTGCACCATGCTCATGACCCGCAGTGCTGCTTCTAGGCTGCTGTACCTTTCGAGGTCGACAATAGGCGCATCTTGTACTACTGGCGCGACGACTACGCGGCGTTCTTCCGCGGTGGCTGATCGTTCCGTTCTATCTTCGGGACGCAGTTTTCGTGACGGACGTTCCTCTTCGGGTAGACGCAGCCAATTTGGGCCGAACCACCACTCACGGTTGTCGTTGAGGTCGCGTGCCGAGATGCCCCGCGTGGCAAGATCAGCAATGTTCTGCGGTCCCGGGACGTGATGCCATTCCGACGACGCCGTACTACGCTGGATCTCTTCAACCCGATTGCAAATGAACGCCTTCCACTGGCTTGGCTGCTCAACAGTACACCAATAGTAGGCGGTGGTCGAATCTGTATAGTGAAAGACGCGCTCCACCTTGATCATAAGCCGCTCAAGTACGAATTTCCTTAGCCGGGCAGCGATGAGCGCCGCCATCAGCTCGAGACGGGGCAGCGTGAGTTGCTTGCGTGGCGCGAGCCGGGATTTGGCCATTACTAACGCACACTCGCTACCACCGTTCGCGTATACCGTCTGGAGATACGCCACTGCGGCGTATGCTGTTTCTGAGGCGTCTCCAAACACGTGTAGATAATACGCTTTCACCGGCTGGTCGGTCGAGGCGTAGTGTCGCGGGATGAGCAAATCGCGCAAGTCGGTTAGCTCGGCCGCCCACTCCCGGAAGGTATCAAGTAACGCTCCCTCGATCGGGTCGTCCCAGCGGAGCGACTGGGTCCATAGCTGTTGAATCAGCTGTTTCCCTCGTAGAGTGAACGGCAGCAGCCATCCAATGGGATCAAAGATGGACGCCACAAATCGAAGTACGGTGCGTTTGGTGGCACGCGATACCATACTACCCTCCCGGGCTAGGGACGTCAGCTGGACACGAAGGTGGTCACCCATCGGCGCCCAACCGATGCCAAGCACTGCGAGCAATGTGCCTTCATCGAAGCACGTCCCGGTCGAGAGGGCTCCGCGCTTCCTGAGATGTTCAACTACAGCTGGCGAGTTGCTTTTCCATTTCGCCAGTTGCATGCCTGCCGACCCGAACCACTCCACTGCTCGATCGACGAATTTGATAGCTTCCGACGCCGTGTCAAAGCTTCGCAGCAAGTCATCATGATACAACGACTCGCCTAGATGATGAGTGTCAGTCGCGTCCACCCGTTTGAATATCTCGCGGAGCGTGGCAGCCAGTAGAAAGCCACTGGGGGCTGCGCCCCACGTGACCTTCTTCATTTGATAACATTTTACGCGGTCGTCGCTCGGTCCCTGCCAGAGGAATCGGAAGAGACGTCGGTCGGGCTCGTCGAGGTTGAGCATCATGTATGCTCGTGCAATGTCCGCGGAGACTGCCACCTGATGCATCCGAAAGTTGATGAGCAACCTGGCGACGTCGGGGTTAAGGTTCGGGCCCGGGAGGAGGTGCGCATTGAGGGATGTCTTTCCCCGCGCCGCGGAGGAACAGTCGAAGACAATACGCCACTTTTCTTTGCCTTCTCCTTGGGTGACGACTTGATGGTGAGGCATATAGTAAGTTCCATCGAGCGCGCCGGGCTGGTTGAAATCGACATCGGCGACCTCCTCGGCGTGCCCTTCAGTGACGAAGGCCATCAGCTCGGCATGGTATCGAGCATACATGGTTAGGTCTCGACTCAAACTTCGCCGCTTTGCCGCAAGTCGCTGGACCGCTGTATCAAGGTTGTTCGCGAGCTGCGCGATTGAGTCTCGTTTCGGCATCACGACTGTGTATGAGTGACCGTCATACGTCAAGCCTTCTCGGAACTGTTTCAGCGCAGCTATCTCCTCGCCCGATAAGGTCTCCTCCGGGGCATCTTGGATACCAACGGCTTCCAACGACCACAGCCGCTCGATGTCGCGTGCCGTCTTGGACCGCGCGGTCGCGCAGCACACCAAGTGAGCGCAAGATTTGTCCATCTGCTGCGATCTCGAAGTCGTTCTTCCCGCGCAGACCCAACCGAACTTGGACTCCGTAGCCACCAGATCGTCGACAATGTCCAGCGGCCGGCTTCGCAGCATGATCTGGTTGAAATAGTCCACGCCAATCAGCAATGCGGGAGCCTCGGTGTCAGAGCCCCTGAGGTACGCTTCGTCGGCCAGGGGATGGGATGCACCGAAATGTGCGATCGCACGGACGACGGCTGACGAGCACCCACCTGTCGGGTTAACTCCGAAATCATGTGCGAAGGCGCACACCTCGACACGCACACTGTCGTCATGACAACTAGCGAGGCACAGGCGGTATCTGTCCGCTGTGAATGCGTGAGAGCTGGCAAACCCCTTCACTCGAAGCGTCTCTCTTCCCTGAGACTGGATTCCACACATTTTTTCGATCAATTGCGGCATCACAAAACTCAGCATACTGCCCTGATCGAGGAACACGCGTACTGGCACTCGGGAGTTGCCGTGGACAACGTTCACTCGAGCTGTCATCACCAAAGCGGCCGACGTGAGAACGGGTGCAGCGGCCAAAGCCATTGAGGAGGCTGGTTCGGACGGTGTGGTTGGCTGAGGAGGGTGCATGGAAGTATAGTGCTCCCGGCTCTGGCACGTTCGGCATGGTACCTTAGGACCCTTACACCTTTCACCAGCAGGATGGTTCCTTGCAAGGCAGACTATACACCTGTTCTTACGTCGAAGCACTGCTCGCCGCTGCTGGTGTGTCATCTCACTGTCACAATTAGAGGGCCTATGCACCACCCTATCACAAAACAAACACGGTCGCGGAGCGCGGTGTTCCGCCGCCGCCGCAGCTACCGTTGAGTGGTTACGAAAGCGCGGTGGCGCTCTAGCTGCACGATGGTTTAACTGTCTATCTCCATTCTGTTGCCGCAGCCCGTGGTTCGATCGCCCGCTCCACACAGTATCGTCCGAGTTTTCTTTGTTTCCTCCCGACTGTATTCTTTGCGTAAGCGTTACCTGTTCTCGATGTTCGGTATAACGACGCAGGTACGCGATGAGGCTCTTGATGCGATCAGCCGCGGCACTACTCTTTAGCTCCACAGTATCGGCACTGGAGTGCGGCGATTGGCCACCGGGTTCACTGCCATTGCACAGCTGATCGCGGCGAACGCTTTCTTCGAATTCGAATATGATTCGTGGCGGCACCGCAGCCCACACTTTGGTCTCAAACATCAGGGCATATGCTGGTAACTCGATGCCGAGTCCACCCAATGAGAGCTGCGCAGCTTGCAGATAGTTAACCAACCGCCGAAGGCCCTTTGTGTCACCCTCTGAACGCACAGCCGGTAGAGTCTCCAGCTTAGCCATAGCACGCCTCTCCTCGACATCAACACGACCGTAGTTGTCATCTAGGAGCTTGAGAGCAGCACTGTAATTTGCGTCACAGATCGTAAGTGATTGCACTAGTTCCTTGGGTTCGCCACGGAGTAACTTCATCAAAGCGATTAACTTGTCGGTGTCGGTGGCCGTTCGTCGCTCTACCCATGCGTTGAACTGCGACCTGAATAAGCGGTAATTTGTCTGCTCACTATCGAACTTCTCCGGCTGAGTGTCAACAAACATGGGTTGGACCACCGTGACTGGCTGCTGCAGATTGGGTGAGGGAGCCATGCTACCGCCGGAGATCGCCGAGCTGATGCCAGAGGCCGCCATGTTATTCTGCTGACTTGCCCTCCCAGCTAGCAGCCGTCGCAACCGCCGTATGCTGGCCTGCATTCGCTTATCAATGGCGTGCGCGTCGTCGAGTTCTTTCTCTTCGTCAGATAAGCGAAATGCCGGGTGTCCCTGTATCTTACCATCGAGGTCTTCGATCTGCTCCTTGCTTAACTCGATGCTCTCCAGCAAATCCTGGATGTCGTCGCAGTTATCAGCGGTAACGGTGCTGTAGGCACCAGCTCTCTCCTCATCTGTCGTAAATGAGTTTCTCAGACGGGTCCGCTTTCCACGCAGCGTGCTGAGCCGAATGCCGTTGCCTGGCTCCTCTGGCGCAGTGCTGGCTTGCTCTAGGCGTGCGGCGGGTCCGTGAGACACGCTTGGTTGTGTGGGGCTATACTCGATTGGCATCGTGGATGATTAAGTGTCGTTGACAGTCAAAAACACCGGTATCGGAAAACACGGGATTGAAGGTGCAGCACACACACAAAGTCAGAAGAGGTTGATAGTCACGGGCCAAAAACTCACTGTTGCAAAGTCGTGTACACCGGTGATGTTGCACAGACACAAGGTCAGATGAGGTCGATGGTCCGGGCTAGACACCCTGTTGCCGAGTCATGTACATCGATGATGTCGCGTAGGCAGGAGGTCTGATGAGAAGGGTCTGCGCGGATCGATGCTAGCAGGTTGATGCGGGGTAAGGTGCGACTAGTTGAGTAAATGCTTGTTGGTCACGGGCACTGTAGATCCTGATGTCACGGCACCATGTCAATTATTTCATGCAAAGGGGGGGTTGAAGGAGACTCGGGATTGTCTCTTTCTAGTTGTAGGTCGGATCGATGATTAGCTCTACCAACGCATGTTACCTTACTAGTGAGAACACGCATTTCACTGTTGATCGCACACGGAGTTTCGCGTGTGAATGATCTATCGAAGATAGATCTCTCCTTTATTTCGTGGATACAAATTGAGTGTGCGGAATTAATTGCTTCTGTAAGTTGGGCGCCTCCGAGAGCGCGGTAAATTCGATTCGTCTACGAGGTATTATTATTGTATCACAAGTATAATCCACAATACTTAAAGTATCAGATGAAAACAGTTCAGATGGCAGATCGACTAGATTTGCCCAAATAAAAAGTACGCTCTTTTCCTTATCAACCACCCTACTAGGTACGCCTAAAAGTGAAACCCACGCTGCGCTGAAGGTTGACCCCCCAGTTCTATCACGATGGTAGGTCTTGCGTTGCCACCATCTTTACCCAGTTGTCGAACACAAACAAATATAGACATGTCGATCAGCTGAAATACATAATTATCATTATTACTATGGCGACAGTTCCTCGTGTACAACCCTTCCTTCCCGCAGCAGAATTTCGTCTCAATCTCTTTCGCGCTCGGTGTCCGCCCTTATGCGCTTGTTCTAGATATTTAACAACGGTGAGCAACTCTTCTCCGACTCGGCCTCCTCCCAGACGTCCAGCTTGGTCAATATTTGATTTTTCCAACCGGTTCTTCAACCAGCGGCGACCCAATGCGTTCGTTGCGGCGAAGTTACGATTCTTCGATGTTCGCACAACTAAATTAACGCCGAGCGTAGGCCCTTACTCGTTTGGACGGCAGCGACACCAGGGCTGGCTTGGCATCGAGGTGATCGCGATAGAGAGGGAGAGTGAGAGAGAGAGAGGACGAAGTAAACAACGAAGAAAGGTATCATAAATAAAAAAAAATAAAGAGAAAAACATAGAATATGTGCGATGAGCTGTTCATGTCGAACGATCGAACGACGGCCCGTTATTGAGCTGCTGGCATTGGCTCATTTCATCGATTTGGTGAACGTCACCTGTCGGAGTGGAGCTGCGCTGGTGCTGTGTACAATGTGCAGGTCCGCGCAGAGCAGACCGGCTCGGCTTGAGCACAGATCGGCGCCGGCCAAAGCTGTCACTGACGCTAATCGAATTGGCTGTCATTAGCGAGCTTAGCCTTCGTCCTCTTACGCAACGGCGTCGGCCGTTGAGCTTCAGCATCCCCGCCTCACTCTTTACTTCGAACGGCAGCGACGACTCGGCTTCTTCGATGCCCACCGCAGATACAGTTGACACAGGCAGTGAAAGAAGATGTCGCTAGATAATGCTACGCCGACATCGCAAGCGTCGCATCGACGAATGGCTAGCGCGCAGGTCGACGTTGATCAGCAAATTGGTTGATGATCGATTGTACAAAGTGGTCTATAAGCACAGTACGCGAAGCGGCGCCGCCTGCCGCCGACACGGCAGCCGCGCTCGGTCAGGACGTCGTCAACGGTTAAAAGCGCTTCTGTGTATAGCTAGTCTGTACCGTGTATAATACACATATCGGGTCTGCGTCTGTGCTATTTTATGTCTGTGTACTTGTGTGTGTTTGTTTGAGCGAACCACCGCTGGGGGGTTGACAAACATCTTATTTTTGACGGGTTCTTCCTGCGCAAGGCTTCGAACAAACCCGGCACACAAGCAGAAACATGGTCAATCATTGGCCATTTTGCCACGGGTTATGCGGTAGCCAGCCACTGTGGCGTTTATATTTCTGCTTCACGCATTTTTTTTTTATGTAACCTCGTCCGTATAGCTGTGTGTATCAATTCCCGGCGGTCTATCTGGCTGGGTGGATGATTGTGTCTGTGTGTGTGTGTGGAGCCGACCACGAGATGAGTAGAGTGACAAGCCCACATTTCGATTGTCTTCACCGTGATCACCCGAGGTGTGAAGCCTTGGCTACAAGCAACTCGTCGTAACGGTTGGCCGGTCTCCGTGACTGTTCATCATGGACACGGCTCGATGAAGTGCTGGGAGACGGGGCGAGCTCCCGCAAGCATTATGGTCACTGTTGTGGCTCTTTGGCTCGATGTCATACAGGTGTACTAATGCCAAATCTCTCGAGCGGCATTACCACATGATAGCGAAACCATGCACAACACTTAGGTCCAATCGAACAAACGGACGACTTCGGTCACTTATCGCCAGATTATATAATATATATATATATATGTATATATATATGTAATAGAAAAATCATTCGTGCCTGTGGTGCTGTTCTTGCTGAAGAAGAAAGGCAATGGCGCAGCAGAGACATGTTACCACTTCCGAACCCGTCGTCGCGACTTTACCATAATCACCTTTAACACGACACATCGAGGTGAGAATGTTAGTTGATGATCTCGGCTGTTCAACGGTGAACGGAGACGAAGTGCAGAAGTCGCGCGAGCAGTAGCGAGTCCGCGCATCAATGTCCGCGACTCTTTGTGGCCTTCTCATTATTTCTCGCGCTTCCCAATTTCGTCTCTCCGGTCCCGAGCTGTTGGCTGAGGTCGTCGGTCACGTGTCTGTCCGCCATCATTTATACCATACCGTCGTCGAAGATGGCGCACACGGCAGACGTTGTTGCTGCTGCTGCTGCTGTTGATGAAAACCATTGCACCGCTAAATGGTAAAATTTGATATCATGGGGCGCAATGTCGAGGGCCGGTTCCCGAAGCGATCGGAATATGTTGGGACACGCGATGCTTTGTTGATCGTGCCGAAGGTTGGCGCTTCGAGCGACCACAAGGCGAAGTGCGAGAACGCTCCAGCTCGAGATTCATTCGAAGCAATTTCTGCGGTGGACACGTAACAGCTAGAAGGACAGGTGACGAAGATAACAACTACACAGGCGAAATACGGTGTGACCATACAGATGGTGTTGTTCCCCAGTAATATATATTATATTAATATCATTATACGAATGATGACGATGATAGATACAATTGATTGCGCATTTTACGACTGGGATTATAATGACGGGGGCTGAATTTAGTAGCGGTCATTATTAATATTCTTCACACGTTCGCGGGCAACCAAGCTGAAGTTTATCCATTCATGTGCACCATGAAAATGCCTGATTAGGTAGCGAATATTCGTTGAAGGTTAGTAAATGACAACAATATGAATAACATGTTGCCGATAATAAAGCCTAACGCTCCTGACGCACCCTGTCCCGAACTGCGACGCTAATTATTGTTTATAACTTAGACGCACAATAATACAAATAAATCAATTTGAATCACTAGACCTGACGCATTCCCTAAACTCTCGTTACATCTAACAACATAACAGGGTCAAGTCGAGAAATTCAGAGCAAAAAAAACACGAGAGTAAGTCGCGAAAAAACGATTGCGCTTAGCAAAAGCAGACGCGGCACAGAGACAGAGACAAATGCAATCAAGAGCTAATTACATATTAATTATCCGTGTAGCGTTTATGCGGCAGCTAACGTCTGATCCGATTCCCACTCGGGCAGTATACACCACAAGCAACATAACTCAAATGCCGGACGTCAGGCGTACCGGCCGCTGCGTTAGCCGAGTACGAGGGCAGACAAGGCGTGCTCAATGCTACTTGCGCCAGCAGACAGGCAACAACAGAGGTCCGACAACCGCGTGAGGGGGCGGTCGCGTCTGGGGAACGCTCGTGTACGCCCATGCATACGAAAGCATATCGCATAACGGCGATCCACGAGAGATCGTCGGGTGAATCGGCCGAATATCGGTCGAATATCATCTCGTGCGTGTCCTACGTCGCGTTTAATAGCACGTATGCTCGGTCCAGCTGCGTTTTGCTGTGGGTGGCAGGTGGCTCTTGGAAGCGGGACTCCTGATCAGTTAAACGAATAGAGGCAAAACATCCCAACGAGATGGCTGTCATGTCTCATGCTATGCAAGTACTCCCACCCCATACAACGAGAGTACGTCGCGTACGGCCTATAGAGCCGTATCAACTAGCCACGGATTATATCCAAACCCCTGTTGTTGTACGGCTCGGGGAAGAGCACGGAGGGAGTTAGCACTTCTCGTTGATCACCCATGGCATCATTATTACTGACGCCAGCACCAGGATGAATACGAACTATATCTAGTTCTAACCACGTGTCCTCTCTCTCTCTCTCCCCTTCTCTCTCCCGGACATCTGTTACCGCTTGCATACATGTACGGCATACACGAGTGTGTTTGCTAGACAATTCGTTCGGCTCATTAAAATAGTACCCATGGTTCCCATGAGGAACAGCTCATAAGGCTACCGAAGACATTTCCCATATGCTTGCGTCTGTCAACGTATGCTAAAGTCGACGTACCAGACGCCCGACGCGGTTAGCGAACCGTGAGGATTTTTTGGCTGCGAATTGTTGCCGTTCAATTTTGTGGATTCCGTTTCGCGAGAATCCCATCCTACTATGGCTACTAGTCGGGTAAGAGTATTTGGTTATCTTTATCGGATATCGTCTTGCTCGATGCCATATAGTGATCAGTGTCTGCTCCGTTGGCTGTCGTAGTCTGTCGCCTACATAGGTAGCGAATTAGCTAAGGCCTACTTCTAAAAGATAACAAAACAGTTAACGATAAAACATTCAGGGTCAGCCCGTGCAACTAGGGCGAACGATTGAATGCGATATATAATAGTGAGAGATTATAATTCAGATTTTACCATTATTATTATTATTACGACGATTATTTGGGCTATTACCGCTATTGCTAATCGGCTGGGATATATGAATCGTTGACGAATCGTCGCTAGAGTTGACGTACTGACAAAACCGATATGCATCACCTAGCCTTGCCTCTAGAACGCTGCCGTCGCCGGTACTTTACCAATGATAAATATGATTAGTACACATGACTAGAGATGATAATACCGTTTACTATTATTACTATAGCGGCATTATAAGTGTACGTACACGCACGGGGTAGTCTACCAAGCAATAATTGAATTAATCACTCGATCGAGCTAGGAAGAGGACCAGAGTAGTAGTGGCGGCGGCGGCGACGGCGGCAGCAGCAGCAGCGGAGCGAGCGAGTAACACACAGGGCAATAAGTCGAACAGAAGGTCACCGAGGCACGGGCACAGGCAGAGATCGGGGGCTCGTTGTTCGTGGAGTTGCTATTGGGGGCGTGGGGGTAGACCGATTTTTCGGGGGGGGAGGAGGCTGATGTAGCTACATAGGCGGACAGTCGGGGGAATAGAGGGGATGCGATTGTAGGGATGCGCAAGGTAACCTCGCCTCGTCGTACTTTATTACTAGTATCCTCACGGCGTTGGTAGTTTTGTCCGAGTCACACACAGACACACGCATGCTTGTCCCATGATTAGTAAGCAGGTAAGCAGGTAGACGGGGAGATAAAGAGACAGAGTGAAAGGGGTGTTGTTACCGGTGTTGTGCTGCTGCTGCTGCCGCTGCGGCTTGATGTACCAGTTGATGCTGTCGCGCGGGTGAGCTCATAAAACGAAATGGCTTTTTGAGCTCCGTATTATATAAACAAGCAACGAAGCCATATGGTGCTCGTCTCTCGGAGGTCGGCTTTTGGCAAGGGGAAACTTCTGAGATACGTGGACGGCGTAAGCGGCGCGCGAGAGTGGTTGCGGTCGCAAGAATATCTGACACCGTACACATTATACTCAGAGATATGTCATTCATTATCTCAGATGGGGGGCGGGGGTTAACTTGCATAGAATATATCACTGCTTATATCTGCTGTTGACGATTGATGATTACTCTGCTCTTGTCTATAATGATGTTTATGATTAAGATGATAATTATCTCGTGAAGATTTGAGTCAGCCAACTAATACAGCTAATGACAACTTTACGATTCCTTATACATTCGATAGCATAGCTATCATACCATCATCCGTACCAACGTGCTACCGTAGGAAATGCCGAAGCCATGACCGGTCGGGACAGTAAACAGAGGTCGTCCAGTGAATAAGGCTCAGTCGATCTTCCTGTGCCTGATCACTCGAGATTGAATCTAGTAAGAATCTACCCGAACAGCACCGCTATTATACGTTGGACTTAGCGGCATAAAATTCGACAGCCAGTTGCAGTTGAGTGAGCCGATAGCGAGCTCTGCCATCTCAGCAACCCAGCCGAAATAGAGTCATAAAGCCGTGGTGAACGACTCGACAACTATCCCACTGTTTGGTGCAGCTCGGCGACGGGCGCCACCGCCCGCACAACCAATCGACTTTATTTATTTCTGCAGCTTCTTTGCCGCTGCCGCCGCCGTCGTTGTCGTAGTCTTCAATTCGACTGCTTGAATTTCTAATAGTGGGCTGGCTAAGCGTCGCATCCACGAACAGTTGCTTTCCACCTGTTCCTGCTGGCTGTGCATAGCGGTAGGCGACACGATCGTCCACAATCAGCACACGCCGTCCGTACAGCCAGCACGTGAGTGTCTAACAAATCGTCTAGGGTTTTAAAGATGTCCACGGATTTATTTCACAGCGACGGTTAGGGCAGCACCATCGTCGCTGTGTCTCACCAGCATTTGTCACAGCGCTGCGGACGAGGAGCAAACAGTGACAGTAAGGTCGCCTAAAGTGCCTCCACCGGCTGCGCCTAATGGCCAAACAGACGAACCGATTTCGACAGATCTACGACATCTATAAACGACAACAGAACGAAACGGCTATCTAACGCCCTATAACGAGCACTGCTGCTGCTGCTGCTGCTGCTGGATACCCCAGCGACGATAACGAAATAAAAAACACTTTTAGTTTCGTTAGTATGAAATCTGCCCTGCTGGCCGCCGGGGCTAGCGCTGGCCATTAGGCTGGACTGAAGAAAGTGAGAAATACACGCCTTGTTCGTCCCCGCGACAGCTGCTGCTGTGTCCACTGGTAAAATTGACTTTTTGTTGTTTGCTATTGTTGTTGTCGTCGTCGACAGTTCGGGAAACGCCGTGCGTTTCACGTAATAACGACCAGACCCGATAGTTCGACTGGTTAGTACTTCCGTTCACTTATCCCGAGCGACTTCAGCTCGCACCTTAAACGACATGATGAGTGTGTGTGTGTGTGTGGTGGAATCGCCTATTTGCAATAATGACCCCACACAGTTGGCATGTTGGACAACGCCGTTGTCGTTTTGATTCGGCCATCATCGAATTGCACCTCTTCAACCGGTGTTCTTCTTGACCTGAAACCACCGTAGTCGGGCGGGAAAAAGAGTGCTGGATAGCTGCTGAACATCAAATACGGCCCGGTAAATGAATGCGACAAAGAAGTCAATGGAAACCAATCTGACAGTGTTCGCTGAATTTCGGATATCGGAAGCTAGCCGATCCGAGCGAATCCATTGTGGCCAACATGACAATTGGCTATTATATCTATGTGCTGATGGTATTGTATATAGCTCTCGTTGTTTGAGCCAACTGGAAGCCAGTAACCAGCAGCTGACAGCAACATAGTCGCCTGACTACGCGACTCGAATCAAGTATTGCGCCCACCAGAATTATGTACCCAGTCTGGCACCAGGTAAGCGTCATTGAGGATAACTTTTTTTCTTCTAATCTGTATGGGTATTACATATAAATAGGTCCAATTTGCAAAGCTGTCGCATAGCAGAACGCGTCGACTGTACAACAATCGAGCCTGCCACTATACAACAATTCGCCAAGCCAATAATATAATTACTAATAATAATTACCAAAAACTTCTATAGAATAATAGCAAGCCGTAATAATCAGCTGTCGTTGTTAGTAGATTCACGCATAGAACTGCACGGATATACGCCCATGTTCACGTTGAACATTGGCCGGTGTTCCGTAAAGGCGCCGATGTTGCGCTGAGCGCAATCTCCACGTTTGCTGTTGTTGCTGTTGCTGCTGACGCCGTCCGCAAACACCACTGGGAACAACGATGCGGCTAATTCTTGCGGCTGCAGCTTCCTGTAGCGGCCACGATCAACTTATGGACGCGTGTTGACAAGTGAGCGAAAAACGACTTAATTTCATTTACCTCGATGTCCTGTTCGCCCCGTCTCCACCGAGTCAGCACACACACATCACACGCTTGCCGCCTGAGCTCAACACCGAATCGAGTGAGTGGTATTTCTGTCGAAGCGTACACAAATCTCGACGTTCGGACCGGGGAGCTGGGATTGCCGAGCGTCCGACGAGTCTGAGGGGCGCTCCACCCCGAGACGCGGAAGGCGACGCCAATAACAGATCAACGGGATATATCAGAAAAAAGACAACAGCGATAGACGGAGCAAACGCTAAGGGACGGCAGCGGGAGGAAGAGAGCGCAAAGCAAAATGAAAGACGAAGAAGAAGAACAAGAAGAGAAAGACAACAGAGTCTTCTCAATTCTTCCCTCGGCTGCTTCTGGCCCCAGTGAGTGTGTTCCTCCGGTAGCGTCGGCCTGAGCATTTGCGATCAGCGTCTACTTTTCCGCGAAGACGAGCAAGTGGTTGGACATCGGCGGCACCGGCGATGTTCAACGTCTATAACGGCGTCGATAACAAGAGTAGTAGCAGCAGCAGCAGCAACAACAGCAGCAGCAGGAACGAAGCCCGCAGTGTCGACAACAATCGTGTTAGTAATAATAGACGGATTCGTTGATGTTCTCGTTGTTGTATTAAATCTTCGCTGTCTATGTCTCTCTCTCGCTCTCTCGCTCTCTCCAGCTAGAAATTTATGGATGTGTTTAGTGGATAGCGAGTCCGACCTCCCGTCCGCGCAGCCATCGACACGCCACTACGGCAACGGCGGCGACCACAGCTATGATACTATTACAATAGAATCTGCGTGATTCGGCTGCTGGATTTCGGGAAATTTCGCCGAACCTCTTTGCGAGCGTCAGGCGATCCCGACGAAGACATCAACGTCAACACGTAGACGATCAGGAGAAGATGTCGGGATATGTTAGCACATGTCCACCAATGCAGCGGCTCGGCGGGGCGGCCGCTCCGGCAATATGCTTCGGATCATATTGCCGTTTCCCCTTTTGTGTGCGTGCGTATGAGCGGAGGATTTAGCGGCTCCGTTTAAATAGCGGGCGGCGGCGGCGCCGGCGACATGACACTTTAAGATTTAGTGGTTGTCGTTGCTGCGTTTGGTTTTGCTGCAGCGGCTGCTGTTTACGCTGCCGCGTTGACACATAACAACACTACATTGCCGTTTACTGCTAGACATTTGGCCAACTTAAATCGAGAGTTTATGTGGCGCTGTCGTGTCTCTCGCTTGTCCTCTGTCGCGCATTGGGCAACATTAGAAAACGGAATAGAGACAACGGCCGCAAAGGTTAAGCGTCATTGGTCCCCCGTAGAAGGTTGGGGACATGCTTCCCGCGGGTTATTGTATAGTACAATATAGCCGACTGTTCTGTAGCAAGCAAGTGTTTGTCGCTTCGAGGCTCTGTGAGGGCTGCGTATGAAGTCTCCCCTGTTACATACCCATAGGCTGAACTGCTGACTGTTCATCGTCCTGTCGCCGTGTCGTACTATTGTTGTAGTTTATCGGCTTTCATCGTTTGTTGAGCTAATCAGTAGGGCGTACGTGTTCATTGAATCTGCGTCACTGTTAATTGTTCACATATGTGGGTGGATGACGGAACAGCGCATTCAACTTTGATAAATTACAAATATATGAACGCCTGGTCCCCCAGTGAGATCTAAGGTTAGGCCAAGAATGTCAAGTCCAAGCTAAGAACTGAAGCGAGGCATCGTTTGAGCCGTTGTTCGTTGTCGTCACGACTTCAGCTAACGAAAACGAATTCGGTGACGAATTAGTTGTCAAGTGAAGACACAGCCAAGACACAGGAACCGCAAATCTTCGAAGAAGCTCAGCGTCCGCCAAACGCTCGCCGTCTCTTGAAGCGTAACAGTGGGCGTCCGCTCTACAACAATACGATACGCGAAGGGCGAGCTCGGCAACACCCAGCGTCGGAGCGACCAATAATACATACGCCTATATAGAAAGGTCCTAAGAAGAATCGGCTATTCGGTCTTTTTACCAAGAACTAAGAAGATGTAGCCATCTGCACGTGGTCGAACGAAATCGTCCACTGAGCAAGCAAGCCAGACATGCGCCCATCCACCCACCCATCCTGCTTAACGTTAACCTGTGGACGACGCCGGCTATCGGAGGCCGACGCAAGAGTAACACTAAGGGGTCGAACGAGGCACAGACAAACGTATCATTTTCAATACGCACATGCCACTCGCTCGAAATAGTCTTAAATTGATTGTGGAGTTTGCTCGGTCTTTTCTCGCACCCTCGTGTTGCTCGATATATTTAAGCGGCTCTCAGATGCGGCGAATTTAGATGAAAAATGCTGCGTGTCATTCTCACGATGATATTCAATATATTAAAACAAAGCAGCACCAGCAGCAGCAACGACAACAAGGTACAACTTGCGCTCTATCCACTACAGGTCTGTGTATACACACACACACACAAAAAAAAATATATATATATATGTGGATATATATATATATCTTATAGTGGTGGTGGTAATTGATGTAGCCCCCAAATAGGAAGCTTCGGAATAGATTGTACAAACACTTACGACTACTTGCGTGCGGATGGTACGAGAACGGCGCTTGAAACGGATAGCGAGGAAGAAAAAATTACCGCCACTTTCTGACACGGCGTCGCAACCACTGAGCGGTGGCAACGAATGACGTCAGGACAATCAGACGAGAGACGGCAACGGTTGCGGTCGGCGCTGTTCGAGGGTCACACTGCAGTAAGATACTCGCGGGCAACTATTTATCTGTCGGACAGCGAAATAGCTAACTGCTCAATTATGTGAGCGCGCCTGCCTCTGTGAGCACTCGCGTTTGTGTGTTGGATGCACGTAGCAGATCTAGCAATGCGGTTATGGCTGCTGGTGCCGATGAAGACGGGAAGACATTTGAAATCATACGGCTGTGATAAGGCGTTCTGTTGTTTTTCTAACGTTCCTCTTGCTTATTTGCTATGCTACTCCTTGGTTGGATTCTCGCTCTTGCTCTCCGGAACGGTATCCGGCGGGTCGCCTGTTGCGACGTGGACGTCACCGTGCATCGACTGTACAATAGGACAGTCTGGCATTTTGGTCATATTTTTCGTACAGTAACTACGAAGGCTCATCGCTTCGTCGTTTAAGCTTAAGGTCGATAATGGAAGTGTATTATAGTGTGGTAGAAATGTAGCTGAAAGCGTTGGTAGCTTCAGATTTGTAAATTTGCCATCGTCTTATGTGTGTGAGTGCCGCGAGGATCGCGAGAGACCCTGTGCCGACATACTCCATTCATATTTCGGATCAATTTATCTGCTGGTGGATTTGGAAGATTCGAATTTGGGCCGGCTGTTCAGTGGTATTAGCGTTTTTCGAGTGTTAGACGTGGCGTGGGTAGTTTGTTATTTGTTATTCGACAAAACGACACATGAAAGCCTAAACCAAACATTACTAGGAAGCGAGAAGGCAAAACTCGTTGCTGGCGCGCTCCAACGTTGCAGAGGAAACACTCTGCAATGGCCAACGCACGGCCTATAATCATATATCATATCGCCGTCCATGCAATAATAATGACACTTCTTCGCTTCGTGCCAATAGATGAAGTATGGGGAGGGTGGCGGGGAGTGTACATGGCATTATCATTCGCAAAAGCTAATTAATTATACACAAATATATGTATATATATATATACGTGTGTGTGTGTGTCATTCAGACATGATGCACTCATGCTGTTGTTATATCACCAGTCGCTGGTTACCGAAACCGACATGGCAGTAGCCCCAGCAGCAGCAGTTGTAGCAACAATAACGCCGTTGTTAATGTTTAGGATAAAGCGACAACTTGGTAAATTTCGCGTACATAATATTGCACCGGATCGCCCACCCGTCAGCAGATGGCCAAGGGAGATCGATTTATCTTCACAGACGACGCGCTGTGCTGCAGAGCCAACGAGTCAGGTGGAGCGGTTGGGTGGGGGGGGGGGGTGGGTGGCACTCTGGGGGATTTCGATTTCAAATCGTTTCAATTGATCTCATTGAGAGTCATGCACCAAACGCCCAGTCGACATCGACAGTGATATAAACAATACGACGTGCAGATCAGCGGCGTTCGGCGGCGGCGGTGGTGGTGATACATAAGTAATAATAAATCCCATACAATTTATTCATGTGCTCGATAGAATCGATATATTTCGAGTAATTGTAATGGCTGTCGATGCTAACGACAGCGGCAGCGGCCGCCGACAAAAAGAATAACAACACCAACGATTGCCAGCGAACAGCGCAAAGTCGAGGGAGAAAGACAAGCCGAAGATGTATTGTCTAGATTAACGTATGAACCCCGACCACCGCTGACTTGCCGCGTCTCGGCGGCGGCGGCGGCGTCAGTTGAACAGTGCGAAAGGCGAGCGTCTGCAACCCAGCTCGGATCGAGGGAGCCATCGATCGAGTGGAGCGCAAACGGTCCATAGTGATGTAAATTTCAATAAAATAAAAGCGCAACAAGAAAAGGAGACACCACACACAGACCGCCACACATCGAAAGCCGCCGATGTCAACGGAAAGAACGAATAGTACGAGGAAAAAGAATCAATCTAATGTAATTGGAAATCGTACAAATCATCCAGCCTCGCTGATCGCTACAGAGTGAGGGAGGGGGCGGGGGGATCGAGAACGGGAGACGGCGGCATTCCGGCGAAATGCAGAATTTCATCATCCGAAGATGCGGACGTCTCTCGGATCGGTCAGCCGAAGTTGTACGAATCGGACGAACTGACCCTTTCCTTCGGTGCCGTCAGAGTCGTGTGGAGATTGAGAGGCGCACGGGCTCGCATCTACACAACATGTTCGCCCGCCCTCGTCGTTCTTGTTGAAGACAGACGCCCTAGCAATTGCTGAGCATTACTTCACAATATTAACAACAACGACACCAACGACAGCGACGACGACGACGGCAACAACAACAACGACAACAGCAACAGCAGCAGCGGTAACAACAAGAAGGGGAGTGACAACAACAACAGCGAAGATATTGCCAGTTGAATTTGTTTTGTGCAAATTTCAATTCAAGGCTAACTCTCCTCGCGCAGCCTGTTTCCATCCATTTTTGAGTCTGGTCGACCACTTAGCGTCGTCAATATATATATATTAGTAACGATTTGTACAGCGGCACTGCGTCCTCCACAGGAGTCATGTGCACATCCAAGGCACAGCTAGTAGTGTTGTTGTATTTTTTGTTTTTCGTTGTTTAACTCAGTTTAGGGCAGCCCTCTCGCTGCTTATTGAATGTCGTTCAACGAACAAGATTGAGCTTCTGGTTTGTGAGGATGTACACGAAACGCGGACAAATCGCGGCAGTTAGATAGCAGCAAGTTATACTACAAGATAAACAAATAAACACGGGTGGTGTGTGCGTATGTGTGTGTGTGTATATATCTGTGTCGCTCCTGTTGTCACGATGGGGGCATTCAGCCGGGAGTTAAAGTCAGCAGCAACAGCAGCAGCAAACAGTGAGGCGGCATACGTGCAGCCAAATGTTTTAGCTGGTATACTAAAGCCGCCGCCGGCGCTACTGGTGAACGGGCGAATAAAAAGATGGACGAGGACTGAATGCCTGGTTGATGTACGGCCGCCGTCGCGGACGCCGTTGACGCTACTCTTGCGCTCGGCTACAATCGGTGTCGTCGTGGTTGTGACGAAACTTGGATTTTTATTGTTATTGCAAAATAGACAACAATTGACAGGCTGAGGACAACAACAACAACAACAACAACAACAACGATAGCAACGAGGTGCCAGACAGAAATGTCTGCCAGTAACCGGGAACAGAGGTTCTGCAGACGCTGGAGAAACACCGCCGCGGAGTCGAGGCAGACTTCGATTGCTGGTTTCGTTATCGCCATAACCAGCTCAAGCGGGCACAGATTATCCGGCAGAGGCTGGTCGAAATTGTTCAGACATCTGTGTCAGACAGGGTGTCCTCGAGAATGGCCCTCGAACATTCGCTCGTGTAGAGCCTGTGAGGACACGAGCGCCAGCCTAGGTCCAGCTCCAGCGGCGGCTGATGGGGTGCGGCATCGTTCAGCTCGTGTACGTTGTATGCGTGACTGGAGGACGTGTCTGTGCTAATGTGTTAATGCTTTCCCGTCGATTTGTATATAAATATATATATATATATATATATTATATATTTCCATGTACATACATGCTGTATGTGATAGCTACAATACCTCTGAATGACATCGAACGTCGTCCGTTGTCGTCTGACGTCAAAGCGTGTTCAGGTCCACCTCTGCCCTCTCCATAAACTCACAAAGAGTGACAAGAACGCTGAGGGTGGTCCGCACCGAGGGTTGTGGATGCAAAGACGGAGATTACTGCTGTTGCTAATGATGAAATCGACATACGACAAGAAGGCGAAAATAAAGAGGAAAGCAGGCGGAACCAGTGTCCACCACGGGGACATTTTGTTCCACAGCTACTATTAGTAACTACGCGAACAACGACAGCCCCGCACCCGCCACGGCGGCGGCAGCAGCAGTAACAACGTCCAAATGATCCAGTTTCAGCGTTGCTATTGTTGTTGTTGTTGCTGCTGCTGCTGTTGTTGCCATTCGGCTGTTCAATCTGAGCTTCGAGAAATCGGCGAAGCATTCTCAAAATCATCGGCCAATCAGCCCGGCGCCATTAACTTACACATTGATTTCGCCGACAACACCTAATCATGACGACGTCTGCTCGTAAAAACGCGCTGCTCTTGAATTCGATGTCAATCACGTCAAACATAACTCCGGCTAGTAAAACGTCAGCAGAAGTCGCTTGTACACTTGTACCGTTTCTCGTGTTCATCATTGAGACGCGCTCGGCGACGTGGCTGTTGTACGAAACGATGCGGGCACTTAGCGAGGAACAACGAAACGCTGAATGATGCTACCGATCGAGTCAAACGTTGTGCGCGTGTAATGCTCAGTGCTAACGGCTTTGGCATATTAGAAATTGTTGCTGATCTACGAGAGAGAGAGAGAAAGACACAGTGAGAGGCAGCTTGTTGCACCGTCCTCCCAATGGCACATCAGCAGCTACCAGTCCACGCGTCTGATCCAGACGCTGCAAGGCTGGTGGCGGTATTTGCGCTTCTGATTTTCCTTCTTCGCGTTGGATATCTGATCTGTGTATGTTCCGTTCATCAGTGGGTGAGCCTGCCCGCAGCACGAGCGGATTCAATGTCCGCCGGTCAGTTCGAAAATAGCTCAATTGTATTGGAGTTTCTATTCTGTTGGATACGTCTCAGATAACGGCTGAGAGTGTCTTGTTGCAGTTCGCATTATATTCATGTACGAATTGTTATTACATTCGGGTCGTCAGAAGAAGAACTCCTTTGAGCGAAAACAAAAATGGATCTATCATTTTTCAGTTTCGCGTGTCTTGCTCGTGGTCAATTTCGAAATTATTGGCCACTGTCATTTCGTGTACACTCTCTCATGTGTGCATTCTGTAGTTGTACATCCTGATAGATGCAAATAATAATAATAGTAACATGAACTATCCCTTGAGATGTTGTATACAGTCATCTCGGTGTTCGGAGTTATATATATATATATATATATATATATTCACAGTTAAAAGGGCAAATATGCACCCAGCAACTGAGTAGATGTTCGGCCACTTTGGGATATTGAAGAACGTGATTATGACTTCATTGTATTCTGTCTCCTTCTTCGATATAACAGAGTTCCACACATATCCGTGTTTGGGGATCGAAAAGGGTTCTTTTTCTGTTCTTCGCAGATATTAGATCCTCGCCACCCATACATAGATAGACTTAGCTCCACGACAGCGGCAGTGGGCACTTGACAAGTTGACAGTCAGGTCAAAATATATTGTGCTAGGCTAAGCCAGCGGACGATGCCACCAAGTGGCACTCAGTTCATCCATCGACTCAACTGTAAATGCTAGACACGTACGAACATATAATGTATAAGACACTCACTACCCTATGTACGTGTGCTGGGAGTCTACGTATATATATATACATATATATATATATATATATACATATATATATGTATATGTGCATGTCGCACGTTGCCCGACAACTCCGCAATACCACTGGTATCAAGGTTCGACATAGCCCGCGCCAGTGCTTCGGCGGAGGGCACCGCGGCGTTTCGTTTAAATAGTGCCCGTTGTCTACAAAACTCATCACCGCTGACACACGCGCCTTCCTGTTAGTTCAGGATGAACCCAGTGGCCAGTCTACGACGCCAGCTATCCAGCGCACAGACGGATAAAAAGCCTGAACGCCAAAGCGCCTACATGAAACGATGGCGGCGAGGCGTCCCGCTACTGAACACACGTCAGGCGCAATAACAAAAGCGAATTACTTTGTAATTACAGAGATAACGCGGCCGCAGCAACGCCGCACCACTCACAGCAAGAGGCCTACGAACAGCAGGGACAGATGAAAAGTTGAGCAGCGTAACAAACTAAGTAACAACGCTCTTAGCGGCCTGGCAGTGGCGACCAACGACAAAGATCGGGCCACCTCGTTGGCCGGCGAGCGAACCAGGTCCGGCAGGCCCGGCAGGGAGGTAGCTTCGCGATTAGCAAATCATTACTGTTCAGCCGCGGATTCAGCATCATCTAGCTGACTGGCTGGCTGAAGTGCTACCATAATATGTCTGAAGGTGCACTGGATACTGGAAAGGCATTATAGCATAATACAATATCACAGCAGCAGAGGTACGAACGGCGTTTGCCGGCACCGGTCGGTGGTTGTTGTTGTTGTTGCTGTCATTGTTGCTATCGTTGTTGTTGTCTCGAACTGCTTCGGCTGTCGCTGCTTCTCTTGAAGCGCAGAGAAAAGATGTGGGGTGACGACGGGAGCAGGTGGCTGACTATATAATGTTGCTGCTGTTGATAATGCTGCTACGAACGATGTTTCTATGATATCGAGCAGAGTGAGAGTAGGCTCTGACGACGACAACGACGGCTATACTAGCAGAAATAGCGGTAGCGACGGCAGCAGCAGCAGATTCAACAGGAGCTGATGGGGTGTGCAGCAACACATCGTCGTCGTCTCTGCCTGACGACGACGACGTTCAAATCGTCGTCAGCCGTAGTGAAAAGCCGCAGTAACATCAGCCGCGGCGAGAATCAAGCTCGTTTGCTGGCGTCCGCTCTTGTTCAAGCCTGTTGTTTTTCGTAAACGGAGAGAGAAGAAAAAGTGCACTGCTGGCCAAGTCACAGTTATCAACCGCCGAGCGCGGAGCAATGTTGTCCGTAGTGTGCACTGCTATCATATTATATGCTATCTCTCTGTCCATCTATCTATGTAGTGTGTGTGTACCCATGTAAGCGAGAAACAGCTCGAGGAACCTTCTCCGGGAACGGCAGACAGATGAGAGAGCGAGGGGGAGCGGCGAGAATGGAGCGTATATAATATTATTTGAGGGCCCGCGGTGCAATTGAGTGCTGCCAACGAATTGAGAGTCGAGCCGAGTTCAGCTGAGGAGTGTTAGTATATGATGATGGGGCTATGCTGACGTTACACTTGCTCGGCTCTCGCTGGACATCATAGTTGCCGCGGCCGCCGCCGCCGCCGCCGACGACTTCGTTCGTTCGTTCGAAATCGCAAAAGTGTGAGGTGGTTTTGTCTGAAGCCATGCTGCTAGGGAAATGGACGAAAACTAAAGTGTGGGCAGCCGACTGGAACAACGAAACCGTAGCGGCGGCAACAGCAGTGGCGGCAACAGGGGCGACATCAGCTCCCGGTTATCCGTAAGCAGCGTCTCTCCTCTTGAAAACATAGGACTCACTCTTCTGGTAATGATGATGCTGATGACCATAATAATAATGACGAAACAAGAGGCTGCGATGGAACCCCGGCGTAGGAGTTCACTGCGTTCTAAGGCACTGGTGAAATACAATGGTCATTTTATTTTTTTACACCGGGATGACTTCATATATATATATATATATAAATATATATAATATGATATTATAAATAAACTGCATCGGTCAGTCATCTCGTCGTCCGTGTGCAGACACCTCAGTTTAGTTTGCGGGTGAATCACCACCTTCAACAGAGGGTTGAATAGACGCGACCACTATATATATATATATATATATATATATGGTCAAAAACAAAAAACGAATTCTTGCAAACGCTCATTGAGCACATTCAGTCCATATCTGGCTTCTTCACTGCAGGTTGATCTTCCTCGCCACGATGCTTAAGTGAACACCTGCAAGAGCAACTACTATTACTACTAACAGGTAGTACAACTAACAACTCCGCAAGTGATGCTCAACTAAATATTATAAACAAGAAACGTAGCAAGATCGAGAGCGAACAAAATTCTAACAGCTCGCGCAAGCGGGTCCATAAGGGAGTGGCGGAACGCATTGTTCTAGGCTAGCGGTGCCTTGAGCGCCGCCACCTCGGCTTCTACTGCTTCTGATCAGCTTTATGAAAAGTATCTTGCTCTGGCCGACGCCGGCGTCAGACCCGGCCGCAGTAGTGGCCTGCTGTAGTTCCATGTGTACACATGACACACCATTGGCGGCCGGATCCCTGCATACTCGCTTGTCTGGCTGACTTCGAAGTGCCGAAATCATCTCTAGCGGTCTGCCTGCTCGCCTGGATGCCTCTGTGCGACCAACCGACCATCCGTCTGTGCGTGCTCGTCTGAGTGTGATCCCTTAATATACCTCTCTCACTCGATGAGAACTACACAAGTTTTCGTCCACCACCACCACCACCACCGCTGCTGCTGCTGTTCCTATTACGTGGGGCAGCCGAGACGGCGAGTTAGTGTTGCTGAAAATTACCCCAGCACCGCCAGTGTCAGCAGCAGTAGCATTACTACGCCAGGCAGTGCCGTAGTAGTGACTGGCGGCTGACATGGTGGCTGCCGTCAGCCGGTGGCCCCAGAAGAACGTCGCAAACTCTCCCCGCTCGACGGCTCGACAAGAAATGACTCGAGCGATTCTGAAATCCTTCAGCCTCTTCTCTCCCCCTAACTCTGCCTATATCCCCCTCTCTCTCTCTCTCTCTCTCTCTCTCTCTCTCTGTTTCGTCAGTTGTCAGTACAAGTCGAAGCGACGGTGGTGCCGGCCCCGCCGAGTAAAGTATTCAGCAGGGGAACGCGGATAAAAATGCCTACGGCCATCTTATATACGGTGGTAATAGGGTCATAGTAATGGCCACACTAATAGAGTTGCAGCAGCAGCAGCAGCATCAGTAATCGTAGTAGTAGCGGTCTAGCCGCCGCTGCCGCCGCCGCCAGTGACTAGCATAGATGGATATCAGCATTCGCTGTGCGTACGTCCACCTCTCACTGTGATATGTACACGATGTGCTGGCTCGTGATGACTGCCCGGTGAGGAACGTGTTTTGGGGAAACGCGGCAGTTTGGCTAAGTAGATGGCAGGTACCTACACTAACCCAACCGCTCCATAACGTAAAGTTTGTCGGCACTTGCGAAAATCCGCCGGTCAAAGGTTCGCTGGTACCGGCGCCGCCACCCGCTGCTAACTGCGGCAAAATATAGTCTCAGCCCTTTTTTTTGGTGACATGACCGCACACTAGGTTGTGTGGGATCACCTGAGTGGGATCTGCGATGTGATAGCGGGTAGTCTACGTAGCATGATTCTCATTATTATATTAGCATAGCAGCACCGTGGCATATACCGACTCAGCATGAGTGATTAAAACGAAGAAGGTATTATACCATGATTATTATAATTCTTATATACTAATGCCGGTTTCCGATTCCGCTCGAGTTAGTAACTCTGAAGCTGCTTGCACTTCCTTGATTTGTAACAGGTGAACCTTCCGGACTGTTACGCGATGAGTATACTAGCGGAATCATCGGATGGCATTGGACAGTTAACAATGTGGAGCGGTCTTGTCGAAGAGGTGACGGCAAGCGTCTGCTGCGAAGCGAAGTTTCTGCCGCCAGGAGGGAAAGTACTATATGTACTTTTAGGTAAAGACCTACCATATGTGAAGACTGTTATATTTATGGAGACATTTCCGTAATATTAAAATAGTCTACGTCTATATTTGCCACATTATCTAGACTCATATTTATGCCTTGCTGATTCTTAGAGAGAGAGAGAGAAGAGAGGTGGGTTTATCTCGGTGAGTTGTAAGATAATAATTATGATGTTTGAGTTTTTTTTCTTCTCGATATGTTTGATCTAATCGCATACGCTTATTCGACCAGTAACATAACCTACCTCGATCCGGGGACCATAAACAATCGCAGCGCAAGTGTGAAAGGCATTCAACGATAAATCGACCATTCTATTCCACGAAGAGATGGGAAGTCTCTCATTTTTACCGATTGCAGCCAAGAAGGCTAGGTAGAGTCTAGACGACGATGGTGCTGCTAGATTCAATGAGGACATACTCCCCGTCCATGTCGTCGTGGTCCATTCCACCAATGGGAAGAGGTCTCATTCTATGTCTCAATTGTACAACGATGGCGACACTGCCAACACTTCCCGTGGTCGCGAAAAATCGCCAAATGCAAGCGCGCACCGCGTTGCCGGCGCTCAACTCAACCAGTCACACATCTCCTCAAAACGGCGCGGCTAATCAATAGGCATTGCGTGGCTATATTTCATGGCGGGCGTTCAGCGGACATATTCGCTGGCCGTTTCTCGCCGTCTCGATTGTGGCTCAGACGTATGAGCCATCTAGAGAAATGGGTGTCGGTCGAATAAATCAATGCGACTGTGGGTGCCTCTTTGAGATGGAACACACAGCCGAATGGTAATGACCAATTGTCACTTCTGCGCGTGTCTCGGGATCTGGCTACTTCAGCTGCCGACTTCGCATCGACGTCGGCTGATGCCAACGACGATGAGCGCTGCTGCCGAATTCATCCTAGCCCTTCTCTACGATAAGCTAACGTAGCACGGAGAAGCTAAGAAGTATCAGTGCTCCTATACCAGCAGCCTCTAGTGCATCCCCGTCCCCCCCTACCGAGACAACCATCACAAGCATAACAATCAGCTCATTACATCCATACCCATCCGTATTATGTAGAATGACAAAAAAAATGCTATACTTAGCCATGAGCCACTTGGGAGGCTTCCATTAACTCATATCAACGTTCGGTCAACGTTCAAATATGTAAATTCGGTCGAAGTCAATACTTCCGAAGGTTCTTCTACTTTTACATATCTTCTTCGTCTCGTCGATTCGAAGTATACGATATGTGCTCAGCCGAATATCAATACTATAGTCCAAAATATGGGAACTAGATACACGTCCCTCGATCATCGAATACCTGCCTTACCGGACAAGGCGCGTTCTAGTGCTGATATAATAAATGTGTCGGGGATCAATCTACAAAATGGCGAGGATGACAACATCGATATATCTGTACACTATATCGATTATAGTTGCTACGCAGAAGGCCGATTAACTGAACGCTGATGCGATAAATGCCACTTTAACGTGCGGTCGATTGAATGGTTCAAATTTCTTCTCAAAGTCGCCAGTCTGAGGCACTACTATGCATCTTCTGTAATATCTATTTCGCCTCCCTCAAGGAGCCATATCACGTCAACGCGTTCGCTTGAAGCGACCTAAGAAAACTTAGCGTTAGAAGCAGATCGTAGTCATCAGGCGTTTTCGTCACCATTAACGGCAATGCCGCGACGAGCTACGCGCTACCGGCGTGGCGCATATGGATCGGATACTTGTGATCTGACGGCGTTGTGAATCTCAGCGACATCGAGGTAATAGCCGCTGTTGCACCGGGGGCAAGCGCTTCGCCGTCAGGAGAAGTCGTCGGTCATCCTCGCCGGTAGCTTCGCTGATCGTCAGAGTTGCGCGGTCGCCGAGGCGAAATAACCATAACGACGACTCAACGACGATCACCGAACGCATTGAAGTGAACAAGCTGAGCTAAGGAGCTAGCGTATTGCGCGCTATAGCGTATGTGTCATATCGCAACAAGTCCGGTACCACCGGCTGTTCGACTATGAACAGGAGAAATAACGATGGTCAGGGACATCACGACGTTCGGTGGCCGACGCCAGGCTTCGCTTGACGTCAGAGCACGGCGAGTTTCCGCGCGGGCACTTCACACTCGCGCGCAGCCACGCAGATAGAAACGCACACATCGTCAGTGCTGTTGTCAGCGCATGATGCCTAACGCCCGCTGTTGGCAAGGCATTTTCTCTACCGACTTCAGATCTTGACACGAAGGAAGGCCAGCTCAGCTAGCTTCAACGACACTCTCGCTGTGGTCCGCGAGGAGCTGCGCGCAGCGTCAGTCGATGCGTAGTGATTACGATTGTCGCTTGTAGGCGACCACTGGCGACTACTTTTGAGAAAACGAGCTCAGTCGTGATGAGTGTAAGTCGCTCGTCGAAGCAGTGCCACTGCAGAAGCTCTTGGCGTCCTCCAGTCTGGCTCGTCGTCTTCGTCGTTGTCGGCGGCGGCAGCCACTGATCAAGCAATGCCAGGGATGAAGCGAGATTCGTCGGGACGCGACGTGTTCATCGGCTAGGATCGCTGAGTGCCGAGATACGAACCCTACGTGTCAGCGACACTCGGCAGCTTCACCAGTCGGTGAATTCTGCACCGCTAGGAAGGCACACCTTTTTGAATACGATTGGGTCAGAAGAGGTCCACGTGAGGAGAGTCGACAACAGTATCGGTGCTACTGTCGAGGGTATCCTGATTCGTAAATAAATTAAAGGTACTGAGATGGGGGAGAATGATCTTTGTTGCGGCAACGAGACAGTGAGTTCTCGCAATATTTTTCTATTATAAGCATTGTGTTTATATATATATATATATATATATATATATATATATATATATGATACAGTGTATTGTGTAAGTTGGCTTAGCAATTTTCTTCTGTCTAGCCTTCAAATGATGTACGAAGCTCATTTAAGGCTCTCTCCCAGCGACCCTCATTCCTTGCGAAGCTGCAGAAATACAAAGATAGCCATTATGGATATTGAGATCAAGCTGAGCGTTCTATTTGGCGGGACACCGTTACGCTAGTATATATATAGGGGCCTGTCAGATAGGGGAATAGCTCAGGGTCATCTCGAAAAACAGTATATATATATATATATATAGTATGATGTAACAGAAAAACACACAACCAGACCGACGGCATACGACTACGAATATCAAGGTAGTAAGCAGAACGCGCAACTTGAGACAATTCGATGACATACTTTGTTTTCCATCTCACACCATTGAGGTAGATATTGTAGATACGAAGGTGCCACAATCCGAACACGGACAGATAGTCGAGAGAGAGAGAGAGCGAGAGAGAGAGATAGGGGAGAGACAGGAAAATGGATAAAGAAAAATCATGGTTGATCGTTTTGCTTGCTCCGGTATTTGCGCGGGGGTGTGACTGTGTCCAGCAGTGTGCTCAAGTCAGCTGCTGGTTTTTCCCTCGTTTTTTGGGATCACGGCCGATGACCGGCGAATAGATGGGACGGCTGAGAGAAGGGCCAAATCAGGATGGCGGACAGCTGGCCACAATTGTTTCCGCGTCTCTCCCTCTCTCTGTCTCCCTCTGGCTCTCAGTGACGAAAATCACGGCCTCTTCACAGATAGAAGGATAGGCTTGAGGGAACACGCTAGTGCACTATTTGCTCATCTGCCATTGCCACCCTGCGGGATCGAAGGGAAGTTTCTTCTTGGTCCAGCATCTCCTCCTGCCTCCGCGACCCCATCCCGCCCTTTTCCGAAGGTGCCGGCAGCAAGGAACGGTAAAATCCCCACGGCACAAATCCCATCGAGCAGGGGACTACTGGAAGCGACGTGAGCTTTGGAAGGAAGCAAGCAGAGAACGGGGCAGGGCATACACAGACGCTGTTGTTGTCGAATCGGTAGACAACGGCTGACTATAGTAGAATGCTGCTACTGCTGCTGCTGCTCCTACTGTGCTGGCACACATGTCTACGTACCACGAACTGTCCCCTCGGTGGCGATGTACGACGGTAACGCTGGGGCCATATAGATGGTATTGGATGGCTATGACGACTGTCGCCTTGGCTGTTGGCGGTCGACGCAACCTGCTATTGGAGGATGATGCGGGTAGGTGTCGCCGTCGACGACGATGGCGACGGTAGTGGTCCCGTTGGCCAAGTTGTCTCATTCATTCCCGTCCGGCCATTCGCCGCGGTATCGTCCACTGTGACGCTGTGCCAACGCCGGCCGTTGGATACGGGTGGAACGCAGGGTAGAATACACCAAAAGGAGTGGACTACTCGACCACTGCTGCGAACACTGTGGGGGGGGGGGGGGGCGGGCTGCACTGCGACAGAAAAGAATAAGCCGAGAGCAGCCAAACTGACAAAGTGACAGACCCACCGCCGGGCCGCCCTTCTCGACGGATTCCCTCACGCGCCCCCGGCACCCCCGGCCTGTCTTCCACATCTCCACCCTCTCAAATAGCGGGTGTGTTTGTTCTGTCGTCTTTTCTTCCTCTTCTTCTTCTTCGGCTTCTGCTTTCTAAGAAAAGGAAAACGAAGACGAATAAGTGGACGACTACCGGTGGAAGAAGTTTACTGCCCTTTGCTTTCCCCTTCATTTGTGCCCCAGGATAGCAGTGGTCGTTGTAGCCATTGTAGCAGTCGTACATGGGACATAGCTGCTCGAGCAGCGTACTGCCAGCGCACTCACTCAACCCTGCGTTTTTGGACGCATGACTCATACGAGCGGCTCGTTTTTTGCAGGCGACCAACGAGAGCCAGACATACGCACACACACACACACAGGTAGATTGAGAGCGTGAGCCGTACAAATGATCGGTTGGTGCCAAAAGTGCGGCCCGAAGTAGAGTCCGACGAAGTACACTGAAACGGCCGTCTGCGATAGGACTCTCTATATGTCGATGGTTGTATGAACGTAGCAATGCCGTGTCGTGTAATTCTGGTGCCGTTTATGCGGATAGTTATCGAAGAAACACCATGAGTTCGCCGTTGAGTATGTGCTGATGTAGTATTCTCATTCGAGTTCCGCATCCTCTACCGGTTCGAAGTACAACGATACTGTAAGGCGCGCGTTTCGTTGTATCATACATGTCATGTCCTACTGATGGGAGTTGCTCATGTTGCTGCTATATGGGCCGCAAACGGCATCGTCATATTGACGTGAGATATTGCTTGCGCCCGGCAACGGAACACCATTCCTCTCCTCGGTTTTCCTGCTATTACTTAGCCAGAAACAACATCACATTGGTGTCGATGTGTAGATCTGTGTGTGTATGTGTTTGTATGTGACCGTGAGTTGTTGTTATCCACGATAATGACTGTATGTACAATCCGCTCGTGTACATCGTCATTATCATCATAATACGAATATATCCAAGCGCGTACGATCTCCCCGCCGCATTTGTTCATGAATCACAATATGAACAACAGCAAATGCTTAGACCGGCTCGATACGAGTGCGTACACTGCGGTCAGGCGAATCCCATTTCCATGGATCATAAAAGCGGCAGCTTTCCCGGCAGCAACAGCAGCATCTGCTATTGGTGCTGTTGCTGCTGCTGCTGGTGCCGTTCGATGGCGGCCTCATACTTATTATTTTCTCTGCTAGAATTTTCTTGTTTGTGGCACAGTTCTCTGCAACTGCCGATTACTGCTGTTGCTGTTCTTGTTATTGCTGCTGCCTTTCTGCCGCCTCGTTCTTCTCTCGTTCGCCGGCCTTACGGCGCTCCTCCCGGGGCTGCCACCCACGACATCGTCAATGACGACTGAGTACCCGAAGCCGACGAGGGAGATGATCACTCGACGATGTTGTTACGGAAGACTACTCGCTTTCGTTTTTCTGACTGTGTCCTTCTTTTTTTTTGTTTGTTTGTTGTATTTGTTTCACGCTGTGAATTCAATAAACTCTATGTCGCCGACAGTAACGACGAGATAATAAAACCAACGAGCAAATGAAAAGCTACGAACACTGCTTCTATATGTGGCCATACGTATACATATATATATATATATATATGTACGTATATAACACAGCAGCAACGCCGAGCACACGTTTCTTATAACGATGAAATGACCATCCGAAAGAGCAGCGGCGGCGGCGGCGGCGGCGGCGGCGTCTACCAGTTTCTGACCAACGGAGATGTAAATAATAACAACAAGTGACCAGGTTGCTGCCGGCGAGAGCGAGAGACAGAGAGAGAGAGAGGGAATATTGATGGCAAAGCGTTTTCGAAATGCAGCAAAATCTCTCCGGATTTTTGTTGCCGTTCCCGCCGAAAATGCTGACTGTCGCCCCGAACCATCCCGAACGCGTAAAACGCGCCGGCGATGATGAAGAATCGTCCCAATGCGAGAGAGAAAAGCGAGAACGAGAGAGAGAGAGATGGAAGAGGAGGGACTTAATTCTTTTTACTGTGTTGGCGTTCAATTCCACAGCTTAAGGACACGAAATCCGCGCAGGGCATCGTGGGACGATCGATGTCGTCCAACACACGAAGACCTACGTAGATACATCATCGCCGTGAGGACGGCCGGCAGCCGGCAGAGGCATAGATGATTACTCGGATTGCTCAAACATGTTGTCTGTGTTTGGTCTGGTTAGATGTTACGAATGTCAACGGCATGGGCTGTTCATAGCGTGTCCGAATTAATCGTTCACCCCTACCGATTCAACTGAATTCAGAGCCGAGTTGAATCGGGAGAATCGCACAATCATGGTGTTGTCGAAATTCGTTAGCAAAAGTATAGGTTGTCCTTGCCGACGTCGGTGGCCCAGTTCGACGTATCGTGTTCTTGTGATCGATACGTATGCCATACGTGATCGGGTGTCGGTGCATAGAGGAGAGTTCAGCCCTAACAAAATATAACATGGGATTACGATATAATTGCATTGTAGCTTTCCAGCCTGCTCGGAGTGAGTTGCAGACTATCGCTTCTCTCTCCTCTTTTATAGAAAATGACGAAACTCCCCTCGAGATCTCTGCGAATCTCTAGTTCCGCTTTAGATATATGCTTGTTGAATAAATGTGTGCATAGTTAGTAGTATACGGTGAGTACCAATGATGCGACAAATGAACACATGTCATTAGGACAATGATAATGATTTTGCCATTTCGTATTTGTCGGCAACGATCAACGGTACGTATGTCCGCATATGCTATGCGGCCAAACGGAGTAGACAAATTGCAATTAAAATATCGACGTCAACATCAATCACGGTCGGTTATTGCCTGCCGGTTCGGCATTCAGCTCCAAAGCCCTAAAAGTTTTCGATTTGTTCTTGTCCTCCAATATGGCACAGCTCCTATCAATATATTCGATTATGTGAATTATATATTATTCTGCAGTCGATATGTTTTAAGGGGCTGCGTCAGCTTATTGAGTCACGGTTGTTGTTGTCGCAGTTATCGCATTGATCACAAACCAGATATAGAGGAGCATCGCTCGGCCGAACAAATTTGACGACCGGCGTTGACTATTCTAAGTAGTAGCCTTACTGACATCACTATGTCGCAAACCCCTCCGCCCCCTCCTACGCTTAGGTGCTGTCCTGCGCACAATCCGCAGAGTATCGCCTGACCCCAAACGGCATGACCCTCTTAATACTCGCATGCCAATGGTGGCAGCATAATAATAAGAGTAGCAGTAATAGCAGCAGCAGCAGCAACAACCTCAATTGCAACGATAATGAGACGGCTCGCAGCGCCAACAAGGCACAGACTCTAGCGCAGAGCCGAATTCGGCCAACGAGAACAATAGGCGGTCGACGAGGGATGAATCTCTCGACGATGACAAGAGAAGCAGAACAGCTGAGACCATAGCCAAAGTTGATTCGCGGCGAGGCTACATGCGCCAAGTGTAGATTTCCTATGTAGAAATAGTATTATAGAAATACTGTCGGCTATCACCTAGCGTCACTCTGCCTCCCGACCATATGATATTGTTGTTGTTTATTTGTTGTTGTTGTTACTGACGAATTCGAGTGGCACCGAATCCACTCAGCTTTGCACCATCCTCCTCACTCATGTTGCTTCAATGGCCACCACTCCTGACCCCGCCATCGCTGCCGGTGCCGGAAAACTGGCCGCTGGTCCCTCATCTGTTAGCGATCGCACAAAGAGCAGCAACACCAGCTTTGTGAGGTCCTCCAGAGTCTGACGGTACTACGTCGTCTAGATGTCTATATGGCTCGACGGCAAGGCGACAGCGTACAATATGCGGAGGCGCCGAGGGGGGCGCGTTGGAATTACATATGCTGAACGCTTTGGTATAATAGTATTTATATGTACACCTTGCTGTAAACTGCTTCGATGCCTCTGCAGTGGTATCACCCGGCAGAACGACGCTTGCATTTGTTCGTCCCTCGACAGCCAATGACCTAGACTGAGACATAGGCCACGCAGAGTAAATATAAGGTCTAGCAATCAGAATCCAACTCAAGCCTGATGTACAATACAATACGTCCATCAATTTGATTACACAGTGCTGTATTGTTCGTGTGCTTGCGAAATGCTATACAACATCTCCTAACGCTTCATTACAAACCACTACCCGAACGTGCGTGGAGCGTTGTCACGATAGGGCATGATATAAAAATAATAATAATACAACTCATATTACTGAGGGTTTCCTTATAAAAAGCATAGATGGAAATTGAATCCCTGTCGGTTTCAGTGGGGCCCACCTTTAGGTCATAGGCAGCCCCGTTCTCTGGTTTCAGATTCGGTCGTCGCCACAGTTGATGACGAGCACGTCATCTTTTTTTAGATTGTCCATACGTTCATCGGTGCTTGGGCTTACCTGTAAACAGAACGCAAGAGGCGGTTAGATGAAATTCAACATTTACTGCAGCTTTGCCAACACGTAGCTTACCGAGACCAACATTCTCACCAACACTCACAAGTGCCTACCACGTTTTTAAGGTCTTCGTCAACGCATATTGCGCTAACCCAAATCACCCACCAGAAAAAAGGCGTACTTTTTCAACCTGTTTTTTTCAACTGTTTCCTGTGAGCACCAAAATGGAAAATCGTCTTCAAAACCCTTCCGCTGAATATATCACTGGCGAAGGGGGCCGCGCGCATCGTCGTGTTTGTCATTATACAGCAACCACAAATGTTCGAAGGAACTCCGGAAAACTCTCTGCTGTCCTCTGGCAAGTCTTTTGACGGGTGATCAGTCAGCGTGGCGCGACCGCCAATGCCGCCGAAGTTCTTATGCGGCCTAATTAATTGCCCGGTGAATTGTAGCGCCGCCGCCGCCTTCATCACCGCCGCTATTGGCGTCTCAACCAAAGAGCAGGAGAATTCTGTAATCTGCAGCGTCAAACAGCAGGCGGTATTCGGCTCTCCTCAGCACTTCGGAAATGGCCAACTATCGATTCTGACATGATTCCAATGTATTTGATACCATAGCCATTAGTCGACAACGAGACATCGCATGAGCAAATCGACAACAACAACACGTCTGAGAAAGTGATCTTCGTCCGACTATAATGACTGATCTGACCATTGATCGTTGCTAAACCCTAAATCTTGGGTTTGGGGTTCGCCACTTGGTGAAGTGTGGAAAATTAAGCATGACCATCAAACAAATGCTCGTTTCCTGTCCTTGTTCTTGGAGTAATTGGACGGTCAATAATTGGCACTATAATTTTTACGCTGTTTAGGTACTTTCAATTTTAGCGTTACTACGGTTTAGCTTTTATTACGGCTTTCCAGTTGTTTCTGTCACTGTTTTGTATCACTAATTTGCTGTTCTCGCACAACAGTCGTCAATTGAATGATGATACATCGCTAACATCAGACCTTTAGACAATCGAATAGGGTCACTTTGGCAATGCTTACCACCTGTCATATGCAGCGCCAGCTGCGGTAGTTGTGCGCCACCGTTTGTTGTGCAGTTGTTGTGCACAGCAGATTCAATGTATTAGCCCCCGCGACTGTGTACCCCTGCGTTGAATGAATAGGTTTTCCAGTTCGCCATTTTAAGCTTGTCCCAGTTTCCAAATCTGCCCGTCGCTCCGCGTATGCCTGTGGCGCCAAAGGGCGCTACACAATATCCGACTAGCAAGGCTGCGTCGGTCGGCCACCGATGGTACGTGGGCAGCTCTGCCGTAACTGCCCTATCGGATAGCTGATTTGAGGAGAGAGGGCTTTCGGGCTGATGGGAAGGCGAGGTACGAGGTAGAGGACAACATGTATAGTAGTGTGGTGGACGGGTACTGGGGTGATTACATCCCGGAATGACTCCTGCTTGTTCCTGCACTGTCATCGAGACCCTGGGTGAGTTCTGCCGATGGCTGAGTCGCCCTATCGATTGGCTAGGTGTGTGGGTGTACCCGGCGGCCTCAGGGGTGAGCTGAGGCCGGGCAGGGGTGAGGCTGATTGAGACTGCCTCGGGCGCCTGAAGCGGGGCTCCACCACAACGATGCCATAACGGTGCCACGGACATCAACGCACATGCTATCGACGGGGAGGGATGATTCGCTCACGACGGTGAGCAACAACAGTGGCAGCAACGACATCCAGAACAACAACAGTCCCTATGATGGCGACGTGGTGACGCGTTGTGTGTGGGTTCGAGGCCGGACGATTCCACCCAGACCGTGTTAGTTTACGTCCCCCATTGTGCTCCTGGCATCAACCAGCGACGGTCACCTTGATCAGGCAAACAAGCAAATGGCAGTCTCTGCAGGCGAAAAGGACCCCAAAGAAATCTAATCAACAATGATTCCAATGAGATTTGCAT
Organism: Stratiolaelaps scimitus; assembly: GCA_019614645.1. Lineage (NCBI taxonomy): Eukaryota > Metazoa > Arthropoda > Arachnida > Mesostigmata > Laelapidae > Stratiolaelaps > Stratiolaelaps scimitus. The sequence goes on along the minus strand of JABWDB010000013.1, from coordinate 5,992,109 downwards.
GGACCAACGACGAATTAATAGACCCAATAGCCAATATCACCACGGGCGTAAACCACCACTCCTCATGGTTAACGGTATAAAATATCACCCATATGCATGATATGCTGTATCAGGCTGCAGGCCGAATTGCCCGAAGAATCACGTTGATGTTTGTACGAGAAAATTTTACGATGAAAAGTCCGAGTAATACGCCAAAGAAGGCAGTAAGGGGGTGAGCACTACTTTGAACGAAATGAGGTCGGGAAGAGCAACGACGAGATCGACAACGAACGGTTAGTCATTATTGAGAATAGTGTACTGAAGAACGGCTCTGAGAGTGGCTCTCCAGTAGATATTCCTAACGTATCGAATACTAGACCTGCCTCTGTACCAGTTCTAGTTTTGAACCTTCTCTCCGAAAAAGGCAGTTCAATTGGCTGCTGTACCCCAACACTGCCAGCTGCGGCCCAGAGTGGACATGCCGAACAGCGTAAAATATGCAATACGTAATGCTGGGCATTGATACTATACACTATGGTAAATTGTTTTTGTTAGCGTTTCACTGTGAATCCGCGTTCGTTCTTATCTTCTTCAATTGCCTTCGCTTTATTAGAAAATAGCTAAATAATTCGGGGTATCAATTGGCAAATTTATGAAAGTAATCACGAGGGATTTTTAGGGATTTATTTTGGTAACCTTTATTATTGAATATATACAAAGTTGACTACATCGGACGTCTACGTAAAGGTGTGTTTTTCTTGGCTCAATCGATAGGTGTCGGGAAGCTGAATTGAGAGGCTTCAGCCGTTCCTACGCTGGTGATTGAGTCTTATTCAAGTCACAGTTGGGTCGTTTCGTACTGCAATACAGATGTTTATGCCAAACATCTGTTCAAAGAATCAAATCTTCGCGTTTTATACGCTTTGGCAAGTTCGTCCGTCCAAACGTTGCCTGCGTCGTTGCCGTTATTTTGATGTGGCGACGAATAGGATAGCTTAACTAATTTGATATACTGAGATATACAGAATACGCAAAATACTATTTAGACTAATGTAAATGGAACACTGTATTTCAAGCTAACTTCTTTGTGTGTATGAGAAACACGATGTCCCAAAATAAGAAAAGTGTCCGCTTCGACACCGTTTCTCGTACCGCAACAGGTGGACATGTATTTCACAAGTTTTGGATCCTTTGAAGATACTGACGCTGATGATCACGATAAGTTAGTTAATACGTAAATCTTGACGGGGACGCTTTCATGTCTTCCCAAGCGGAGTCGGAGGACTTGTGAAGGTCCCACGCCTGGCAGCCGACAAATCGGTTGCGCCTAGCACCAGTAAGAACGCCGTCCATCTATATATATATATATATATATATAGGGTCTTCCCCGTTGTTGCTGGAGGCAGTACCGCTCTGTACCGACCCGAGATCATGCTGGCTGGCTGACTGCCTGCTTATCTTGCCGTCAAGTAGTGCCCCAGACACTGGCTTAGCAATCGGAATTCCCATCTCGCAACGTCACACCCTACCGGCGTCAGTTCGTCGTTGAGGAAACGGAACAGAGGGAGGTGAAGGAGCAGGAATGGGTCCTATTTTTCAGTGGAAAGGCCTCACGGCCTAGTGTAAGGGAGGGACCAATGCAGGACCTCCTTGAAAGAGTGAGGAAATTACGCAGGGGAAACTTGGGAAGCGGCCGCGAAGCAAGTGAGCAGGGGAGACGTCTGCTGGGAAAACACATTGGCACGCAGGCGACCGCGACCCCCAAGCCCTCGGCTAGCCTCGAGGGACACGAGCGTCATCGTTCGTTCGAGCGGGCCGCAATAGCCATCGTCCTGAAAACGTATAAAGCAATCCTCGATAACCCGCTATACGCACACGCGAGTACGTCTTCGCCACACTAAGTAAAACTTTCGCAACCCGAAACGCTGTATTAGTAAGATAAACGACGGTAGAATTTCACACATGTGCCCTGATAGCAGTGCTGGACGCAAGCTAGCACCAGGTGGGCCGGAGTTAACCAGTAATATCAGCATTGCAATACAATTTCGCAATGCTCAAAAATGCCACGCTGCTGGTTCACGTGTCTTTAAGCTGTTCGCTAGGCGCAGAACAACATCGGTAAGATCTGCGTCATTGGCGTCACCGTTCGCTGCTCGCTTGCCTCGATGGGTGTGTGGGTCGGCCAGGCGCCCTCCCTGGCAGGGCGTTTTAGGACGCACGGGAATCTGTCCCATGACCGGGCCGAGGCGTCATCCCAAGGGATGGTCGAGGCGCGCGAGATTCCTGCCTCGTTCATCCCCTTCAACTATCCCCCGCGCTCGCCGCCTCTACCACCTATCTCAGCGTCTCCTGCACCCTCTCAATTCTCCACTAGGCACCCGCCGAAGCCAACTCCATTGCCAGGCACCCCTTGCCACTCCCCGTTCGTAGGTTACTTCGTCGCCCTCCCTCTCATTCCGGCCTGTCTAAATGTCCAATTTGGCCCATCCGACCACTAGACATTCGCCTCCTGTATGGGTTTGTATGTCTGCCCTGTCCCTGGTTGTGCCTTGTGCTCTCGTCTCTCAGGCCCAGAGACCGAGCGTCTCCTCGCGGTAAGCTCTGCCGGAGCGGTGCTCCTCGGGCCGAGTTGTGCGTTCCTTTCTCCCATCGTACGCTGCCCTCGCTGTCGACCCCTCCTAAAAAGACCCCCGGAAAGCGCTGCCATTTCGGGTCTGTGTGACAATAAGCGATATGCACAGATGGCTGGTTGGCTGGGTTTCCTCGCCTTTCGAAGCCGGGGCTGGTACCGTCCAGTGGGCTACTCGTGAATCCTCACTCGCTCCTGCGCGCTCTCTCTCTCTCTCTCTCTCTCTCTCTGTTACCTCGCGCGCCCCTGCGTTCAGAACTCCCTGAACAACGAACGTACCCGTGGCAGCGGCAATGCCTTGCTCTGCCTGAGCCCGCGCCTTGAATACCGGGGACCGTATGCGGGAACGCACCTCCTCACTTAGACCCTGCCCAGGGTGGGGCAAACGCGACAGATTGGGGTGAGGCAACTGCCCAACGCGTTGCAGCAGACCCGGTCATACCCAGACCTCCAAGTTCATCCAGTACATGTCCCACCATTGGCGTCGTTGCCGACGACGCCCACAAGCTTGCTCGCTACATTGCCTCACTCAGACCTACTGGTAGTAGTTCTCAGTCCTCCGGAGCGCCATAAGGCCGGCTACCTACATGCTATGCCATCGTCCGACCCCATATAACTGCGAAAGCGGCTTGCCTGCCGCTTCATGCGGGTTAGTGTGTTGGAGACCGGTGGGGAATGGTTCATATGCCTCCGCTGTGGGCCTTCTTCTGCCGTCCGCCCGGGGGTTTCGTTCGTCCCCAGAGGTAGCCGAGTACTCGCGGCTGTCCATGAGACTCGGGCGCACAAAGACAGGGCGAATAGCCCAGTGAAAAGGAGATGTCGAGTAGACCTCGGACAGACATTTACAGGCTGGGTGCAGGTTGGAGCTTGCGGGTCGTTTAGCCGAGGTCGCTAGTGTCTAGCACCTGCTAACCTCGCACTAACATCTAACCTACTCCTCTTCTTTCTCAAAGAGTGGCTCTGGGGCGAAGATACAAGCGACGATAAGATCTCGCCTCTCTTCCTCTCTCTCTCTCTCTCTCTTATACCCACCCACATACACACACACACACTATAGCCGCCAATGCTTCTGTACTGTACCTATACGTATAGTCACCCACTTCGGGTATCGAGAGGCCATCTATTGCTATGGCGCAATGTGACGCTGTCGAAGGGACGAGAGCGGCGAAGCATCAATGAGAAAATGAACGAACAGACGAAAATGCTGCCCACTGACAGCGGCCACGGCAGATGCTCTGCTATACGGAAGACAGATGCGATAGTCAGGGATGAGGGGGCGTTCCGTCAGTTAGTTATCAACAGATCGACATCCGCTGTAGTGGGTGCTGGCGCTGACCAGCAAATGGTGGGACCCCGCTCGTGCGCTGTGTGTCTCCCACGATGGCAAGGTGCGGGAAGTGGCTGCTGGAAATACCAGGATTAACCATAAACAGCCGCAGAGATAGCAATGCCGAGACAGGCCGAATGCCTGTTTGGTGGACAGCCCCCGAGAGGCAGATACTCTGTTGAACGGGCGGACGGGCGGGCGGGAGACACCATTGACAAACCGACGGCATCGCTCACTCTTGCGTCCTGGATGTTACCATACCCGATGTACCTAGATAGCTAAATATGTGTACTGGCAGAGACGGATAAAACAGACCAGTATAACGGTATTGAATTTACCGCTAGGGGACTACATAGGGCATAGCTAGCGGCATAAGTCGCCAGCTGTGTATCATATGAGCGTAGATTCATCAAAGATGAATTGCACTGTCTATTTTCGCTGTAACAAATCATTGGAAGAGTCGACTAACGTTCGACTAACCCAAGTAAACCGAAAAAACAATAGCTTTTCATGAAAGGATGTTTTTGTAATGACGTGCGGGGATGCGTTTGTTAGTCGTGTGAATCCCTAAACCGCAATTATCATCATATCATTTTTCTTCACACGGTAACAGTTCGGCGCACGGTGGCATTCTTCGGCGACAAACCAAGATCCGATCGACGATAGAGGTTACATTACGTAGGCCACTACAGCCTAGCAGTGAGTGGCGATAACAGTGGATGGCTCATAAAATAGTATTGAAGCAACGGAGATCAGAACCAATATGCCGATTTTGCACTCTAAAGATCTCCTCTCTCTCTCTCTCTCACTCCATCCTATGGCCACACTAGGGAAGACAGCCTCTGTATAGATGAACCACTGAACCCTAATCGCCACTTTAATAACAAATTTACCGCCTGAATTATTATGCATAGTGAATGAAGAATGAATCAAGTAGGCCAGTAACTAAGTATATTCTCATTATAGGCGCTTTCTCTCCCTCCCTCTCTCTCTCTCTCCATCTGACTCGCCGTTTCCATTCTGTCGACCCCGTCTGCACTCGCCGGGTTGTCCTAGCTCCAGGGCTGGCCTGCGAGAAGCAGCCACCGTCGCCACCACCAGCACGGCCTCCGCCAGGAACACCGAGAACCGGCGGAGAAGTCTGGGAGGAATCTAATTAAGTGGCCGCTGTGGGCGCTGCTAAGGGCCGACCAAAGCAGGAACAGGGAACAAAGCCTGATCAGGACTGTCCGCCTACGAAGGCCACTTTGCATTCTAACAAGCAGTTCACCCACACGACCACGAGACCGTCGTCGGCATTTATACGGAACGGAACATCATTGTGTCGTCTCGCCACAGCGTGGAGCAGTGCAGCTAGCGGGGCGGTTTAACGCGCGACTATATAACTCTCGTATCAACGACAGCCGATAACGTGGCAGTATCGTGCGCGAACTGTTGTATTGCGTCACTGTGACCTGCGATATTAGGTGAATTGGCTGCTGTTTTTATATACTGAATACTATGGTGAGAATTATGTCGATGATTGCGAAGAATATCGCACCAACAATGACTATGTCATACATTTTGTTAGGCTGCTGGTGGACGACCGGGTGTCGGCGTTTCTGTTAAAATTTCTACATGCAAAAAATTGAGGATGTCAAGGTCCTGATTTTCGAGGACCAGTTGGCGGTGCTTCAGTAAGCGTGCCTAAGCAGAATTAAGCGCATTAAATATTCGTCAAATGTATGAAGAGAATAGCGCCGCGATGGAAGGTAGAGAAGGTCACTGTGCGCTTCCAGGCTCCAAATAAAAGCCATCCCTCATAGTAGTCATAGGCGGCAAAAGCGCCAGGTTAGATCAAGCAAGCTATCAACGAATCAAAGCGCTCATGGATAGTGAGCGGTCATAGATAGTCGTCGTATACGAAACATCTAGATTTTAGATGCGACAAGCATTGACTTAATTGCCCGCAATTTATAGTTCAGTCGGCCGCAGTCTCTAAATCGACTCAGGAAAAACGAAGGCGAGGATGAGGTTCCTCAAAGGATGCTGTACTACCCGTAGCGACAACTTAGATACATACTTTGTTCGCCTCGAGTATGGAAAAAGCTTCATATACCTCGGAATTAGATTGCCCACCAACATCAATCTGAGCTCATCTCTCACGAAAGCAACTAGAGCTCCTCGACAGGAGCCAAGTTGGGGTCGTCTCTGAAACCGGTTAATATATCCTCTAGCAGATACACCACTGTGCGTTGAAGACCTCACGACGAGATTCCACCTTCCAGCAGCCCCTTACAAGGAGCTGCTGGAAGTTGGAATAGCCAACTGCACAAGATAGCCTATATGGACCTTCGCCTTTACAAGGCTAGAGCCGTGACAGCCGAAATCGCCATGTTCCCACGCCAAGTATCGCCACCCATGGATCTCATCGTATCCTCGGCGCTACGAGCAGCTTTCAATCGTTTCAAAAGCCGCTATCGTCATGTCCATGCCAACAATATGGGGTGGCGTGTACAGCAAGATATCTCGAGAGAAATTGTCTAGGGGTGCCATCCCTCAACCGTCTCACAAAGCTGACAAAGGCGATTTTAAATTAAGATTGTTACTTGGACCCGTTGTATCGCTTCCTTCGTTTGGAAAAATTGAGAGCTGTATTAATACCAAATCGTCTATTTGCTTAATCAGCTGCACAAACATTTCCCGTTTGTCCCTCACGCGACGAATAAACAAGCTTAGGAAACCTGTGATTTGACAGATTTACGGTTGTTCAGCAAGAGTGTTTTCAAGTTTTATCAAGGAAGGTGGTGGCCTCCACGCATCAACGAAGCGTACCTTTGAGGTTTAACTAAAGGTTTTTGGGCTGACTCTCAGCCAACACTTTGAGGTTTATTGAAGTCGACACTACCAGCAGATTTCAGTTTAGTTTAATTTGTCGTATAATAATATCTACACAAATTCGCATAATCACGATCGATAGTAAGAATAACAATCGCACAATCTTGCCAAGCTTAGAGGGGGTTATCCATAACCTTCTATTTCGACAAAAACCTTGAGCTTTCATTCTCATCGCTCTCCAGCCGCACGCAGTCAGTCCGCCACAGCTTACTCCCGACTTGCTGTTATACCGTATATATATATGGCTGTCCGTTATCCGCTGCAGATGATCTGAAATTCGCCATCATCATGAGGTTGCCGTTGATGATGATGCTGCCGATGTGTGCGGTTAGATTAGACGTTGTTGATGGCAATGATCAACGTGAAGCGAAGGGATCGACGCCTCACCCTCGACACCCCTCATCACAACACTGGCACTGTTGACTGTCGACCACCGCCGCGGCCACCGCCGCCACAATTGACCCGCTGCGGACGAGACGTACGGCGGAAGCGGCTGTACTGTGGAACGGAACTGAACCGAACAGGAGCAAGCCAGCTGGCTTTACCTGCGATGCCTGTGACGGGGCGAATGCGGAGCGCGTTACGCACGCTGCCGTGTTGCCACGGGTGATCACCGCAGCACCGTACTGTATCGTACGCAACGTCGCTGCGCCGGCGGAGGCGGCCAACGGCGAACACAACTGGACTAAAGCCACCGATGGCCTGTTCTGAGTGCCGGTTTTGAGCGGCGGCGGCGACGACGACGCGGGCCGGTGGGGGGTGTGGGCGGAAATATTCATTGCCGGATGAATATTTGACACGGGATTGCAGTCGACCACGGTAACCGGTCGCAGGGTCGCAGTGGCGAACGAGAACGATGCACATGGTATTGCTTCGTCACATGGCGGACAAGGCAGGTGCCTTTCGATTCGTGGTATACAATGACAATTCAATAGGAACGGCAACGATAATGAGCATGGATAGAACGAGACGGTTAATGACGTCGAATGGAATGGTCGCCAGTAGATGCAATTCAACTGTAGTGTCATTTTTTTCAAAGAGATTATATATATATATATATATATATATATATATAGGGGGGTAACGACAATAAAATGAAATGACTCATAAGAGCTCTCTGGAAATTCTGTACTCGAATGGCGAATGGCGAGAGCTGAAATAAGCGACACATCAGCGTTGCCCCTGCAAAGCATATGCATACGGCAGTTTGACTGAATACATTACCAGTAACGGTAGAGTACATATTTTGATTGTTCAACGTCGATCCACCCTTGCAGCCGCGCCGGTATTACTGTTATCGACGCATGCGAACAACATGGTCGCAGCGCTCTAGCCGATTTACTACCAAGCAATTTTTGGCAAGAACCTACAAATTGTAGGGGCCGCCGGCGAGAAAGGCCAACCGAATGTGACATATTGTTCCCTCTATGGTGCGCCACAGTTCGTGCTCCTCCAACCTCCGAAAGACTCACTTAGGCAGTGTGTGATAATGTGTCGTTCTATGGAAACGAACCAGCCACTATCGTAGAACAATGCCCATCAAGATAATACTCCGCTGATAATGCCGCTAGTCATGCTGGTCCGACTTTTGTGGTCTCGAGGTCGTCGCGTAGCACTCTGTTGTTGTTGTGTTTTCACTAAAGGCGCCAGCGAGCGCCAGGGATCGTGTTACTCTCTCCCCCCCTTCTCACGAGGACAACTTCTATCCGGGCGTAGACATCTGTCCGCTGGCAACAACCGGCCAACACCAGAATGGCAACATATCAGGGCAGAGTCAGTCGACAGCCGGTACACAGGTCGTTCGCAGTGACGTTCGCCATGCGATGTTGCGGAGCCGCCAGACGTCGCACGTCAGAGCGCCGCGAAATATAAACATCCATCACGTCGCCTCTCCGTGCTAGCCGGCACGTCACATCACACAGCACATAGACAAAACGGCAAAAGCAAGTAGACAAGCAGAACGCTGGAACGAAGCGATGAGAGAGACCCACCCCCCTTCCCGCCCCCGCCGCCCCAAACTCGTCCGCCGACGCCAGCAGAAACACATCATATGGAGCAGAGAAGAATGACGGAGAGAGGCGGCGGCCGCCGCCGCCACCGCCAATACCATCATCATTGCCGTCCACTACCGCCTCTGCCGCCACAGCGATTCGGGACCATCCGGAGTCAGGGCTACCTCACCCCTTGTCGGTCGGCGTCTCTCCGACTAAGTACGGCTTTACCTATCTCCTCTATGTTATGTCTATCATGCGGTGTCTCTCTCTCTCTCGCTGTCTCGTTGTCCCTCTCTCGTGCGCGCTCACTCTTATAACAGTTGTTGTAGTAGTGGTGTCCTAGTACTAGATTTATCTCGTCGTAGATTCCTCCATCCTCTATATCCCTGTCCGACTCGCGGCTGGCTGTCTGCCTCGTTCCGCTTTTTCTTCTTTTTCATCTTCAGCGATTTCCATAGCGTTCCCCCATCTATCGGTTTGTGTTTGGCCTACCCACCCGCCGTTCCCCTATAGTTCCCGATGTCAAAGCAATGCAGACGGCGGCGGCGGCGGCGGCGGCGGCTATTCGTACGACGGCGGAACGACTCCGCATGGCCCCGCTAGTGATTCTCATCTATGTGATGTGCTGCGAGATGTGGCCGTGGATAGGACAGGCCTAGCCAGGCCATGAGACATGGCATCTGTCCCGTCTAGTGTCGCTTTCCCATACGATGTAGTCGGCCTCTTCCAGGGCATATCTGGCGCGAGTGTTCACTTGCCAGCATATACACATATGCTGGCCGGGGATGATTCCAGCTATCATTTCGTCGTGCGACATAACGAGTGCCTCAGCTCCGACTCTGCCACACTGCGAGCGAGTGCATGTAGCTATCGGTCGGTGCACACGGTTCATTCAAGGCTAGGTAGGCTTTACTAGCAAACGCGCGACAGACACTTTCGTGTGAGTGTTCAGGTTCTCGTGATTTTCGCTGCCGGGTCGGCATGTCAAGCAAGCATACATACAGCCAGACGGACGGGTAAACACTTTTTTTTCGGGAATGATATATTAGCCTCGTTTGGAAAACTCTTCTACGGCAAAGGCAGCATTTCCGCAGGGTTAAGGTACACAGATGACATCCCCATTAAGTGAGCCATCTCGCACCCTCTGCCTGACGCCGACCGGCGTCACATAAGCAGGCGAATATGAGCGGTCGTCTAAGGTGGTGGACTTTCTTTCATTTTCGTAGGGGGTGAAGCTGAGAGAGGCAACTATTATTATTATTATTATTACATGTATATAGCATTTTCGTAGGTGATTCCAACAGATCGTCGCTGTCAACAAGAAGCGATTTCATCGGTTTGCGGAACAACCAACGAGGACTAACATAATAGCAACAATATAAAAAAATGCACTATTAATTTTATTTCACGTGCAAACAACAAGTATGCACGTCAGCGCGAATATGACGATATCGTCAAATTTAGGTAAGATCCCATGTTAAAGTCTTTCCTTAATTCATTACATATGCTAGGGGTTTAGTAGACGAAGCCGTCGACACAGAGAGCTTGCAATATTTACAAAGAAAATCACAAACCTCTCATCTATTAAATGTATCTATGATTCAATTCAATACTCATCATTATCCCAAGTGTCACTCACGCTGTTGAACACAAGACCTTCAGCAGCTCCTTCATTAAGCCTTTACATTTACCGCCACACGTATATCCACATGGCACCGAGTACGACTCCAATGGAGAAGATGCTGCAAATTCAAAACGTTCATAATCCTAGCAACAATAATAATAATCCAAAGTGCCCAAAAAGAGTGCGGATACGAATCACGAATTAAATCAGCGAAGATCTCTCGCGCTGGCTAGGTGACAGACTACATCGCGCTCGGGACCCAGTGCGCGCTGATATCTGATTCGAATGTCGTAGTCTTCCATTGAATTCATTTTGCTTCAACCCTGTACCGCAGCCACACATACGCACAATAAAGTGTGAAATTTGCAATTCACAAGTGGAATGAATATCGCGCAGGGAGGTGTCAAGCAGCGGCCGCGCTCGCATTAGTGGCGACAAAGGTCCTCCTCTATGCTCGGCCCTGCTCGATACGGGATAGCCTAGCCACCTACCACCTGTCTATCATTTTGCAAAGAGCACTTCCCCCTCACGTGCGCCTCTGAGGAGGGCACATTCATCCAGACACCTTTTGCACCCGTGAGCCGGCGGGGTCGGACAGACCTGACGCAATAGATCTGCGCGACTGTCACCTCTGTCATTCAATCGGGCAACGCCGAACACGGCAATCTCTCATGGCGTTTAGTTTCAACACATTTCATCGGGGGTGCACTGCCGGCTGGCCAGCGTGTCAGCCATACTTGCGGATTTTTAATCAAGCCCCCCCATTGCAAGCCGCAAGGTTTGACACCTCGAATACATTCATCTGTAGGGCAGGCGCTGAATCTGCGAATATGCTGACGTTACCATTTTTTTTTGTTTCTATTGCAGCAAAAGGCAGAGTTCGAGAGCGCAATGCGATTGTGCTCGTCTTCGTGATACTCGAACACCCAGATGAACCAGAAGAAACAGCCACCCCACGGCCAGCTTCTGTTCGTGGAAACTGGCGAAGAGAGTGCACAGTGACGTGTGGGCAGTTGGACCAAGCCACTGCTCCACTGTTTTGATGAGGAGTCAGTGCAGAGCCAGTAGCCCCATCGGGATCAAAGTACCGTGGACGTTAAATGCTGGCTGTGAGTCAGACCGAAAATTTACCTAGGTTCATCCACGTGATGCTATTCAATACGATCGATTCCGAGACTTCCGAGTCAATATGTCAACTTGTCCTATTTACCAGGCTCACGGTGGTCAGCAACAGCATGCATTGAAAACTCTATCCCGTACTTCCTTCTATCATTGCGATATGCTTTTGTATCTCGTATATTATGTGTGCACAAGCAGGCGCCACCACTGCCGCTATGAACAGCACGCTCACCGCGCGACTGACGACATTGCACGATTCTCGTACACAAAGCTGTTTGCAATCGATTATTCAATGCGCTGCCGCGTTTCGCCGCCTAGGCAACGTCATACGAAAAATCGACTGATCCGGATCTCGACACTGGGACGACAACGCTGGAACCGCACCTCCAGCCACACTCATCCATAGCTGTTCCACTGTTTGGGTCGCTCACGGCCGGGTGAGCGAGTCACCCAGCAGCGCCTTTGTGGATTTTCATGTCTCCCATGTCTCCTGGGGTGGCCGCTCATAACGAGATGATATTTGAGCTCCGACATTAACGAGTGGCTCACGCCAAAGAGAGCACGGTGCGCGGTGACGAACGGGGATGGCGCACTACCCTCTGGCGTTCGCGCGCTCAACGCGTTAGGGAAAATGATTTTGAATTTACATTTTTATCGATCCACGGCCGGCTGCTACGGGGAAGTCGCGAGAGCGGGTGCGAGATGCGCCATACGATTATATGATTGCATGTTTTCGAAATGGCAGCCAGAGGTAACACGGGGCAGGTCACCTTGGCCATCCCATTCGACGACTGCCGAGTGCGAGCATCCCGCAGTGAGATGCATATTGCGTTCAGGCTGAAAGCCCGTTGGGAGCAGCCAGCAGCCTTCGTGGTGGAAGTCAGACGGGTCGGACACAAAGGAAAAGGATGTGTGTGTGTGTGTGTGTGACATTCAACCGGCGCGATTTCCCGTAGAGGGTGGCTGGCGCGTTCGTCGCACAGACGTCAGCAATTCATCACTGGAGATTTCGTGCGGTGAGAGGGATTCAAATTAGCCAGACAGATGACAAAAATCTCGTTAGAAACACGGGGGGCACGTGTCGATGCCGGACAGCGACGTTTGCAAATCACAAACTCACGATCGGAGAGACTAGCCTAGCCGAGCCGTTGGCTGCCTTGACTCACCAATGGAGTACTATTGTAGGAGGAATACCGTGTGCAACATTTAAAAACAGGGCTAAATGTCTAATGTAGGTAGAAGTTTCGTGATGACAAAGCCAGTGGAGTAGAGGAAATGTTCTGCGGTATTAAAAATTGATAATAAAACAAAAAAGTCGGAGAAGGGGCACCAATACCCGCAGCCCCATGATGGAAAGTATTTCGATATCGTTCAACGTAACGCATCGCTGTTCGTATCCGTGATAGAGAGCGTGCCATTTTTTCTTCTGGCCGGCCTCATTTTAATACAAACATTTTAATGTATCACATGATATACAAGGATTACAGCAGTTCGAGCCAATCAGTGTCAATACACGCTCATACAACTGCATCGTACAATCGTTGCCTATGCACCAAGTACGCATAGTAGGAAGAATAAGCGACAAACTAGATCAGAGAAGGCATTAATCATCATTTCCATATATATGAGATAGTTGTTGGCGTATTCGTTTCTCCGTTTGCATCTCCCGACACGTGTGTGAAACGGGTTCGAATATCGTCAAGCGTCTCAGAGAATGGCCACACATGCGGCCACACCAACCTCATCATCATCAAATGATAAATATATTAACAGGATATTGCATCGCTTTGATCCGGTATTACTCCAGTCGCGTACATTGCTTACTTAAACCTACTTGCATCAGTCTTTTTTGATCACTATTTTTTTTCATTTCCTCTTGCCGAAATGAAGAGAGGCGCTATAGTCCAATGAACTACCCTGCTTAACTTGACGGTTGCCGCCGGTTGAATCGCCGCGGGAAGCGACCCACAACGCTCGCGGACAGAGTACGATCTAATAAATGCTACGAGATAAATCAATTCTTCTTTTTAATAAAAAAAAACTTCTTCGTTACTCCGCTGCTGACTGGCGAACTCTGCCATCTCCCAATAATAGCCGCCTTCAGCTGCCAGCGCGAGTAGAAAAGCTTCGCGCGCGCTGTTAGTCTCGTGTCCCTGCTTCGCCATCGCTCTCTCTCTCTCGGATGGATGCCTGTGCCCTTTAGTCTGTCTCTCGCTCGCTGGCCGCGTTTGTCTATTGGAGCAAAACATATATCGCTTCTCATTGAGCGCACAGGATTGAGCTGAATTAAATTCAGTCCCCCCTCTCCCGGCTGTTTTCCCTATACTAGCCTTCCAGTGGGAGCGTTCGGGATGGTTTTCTGGGAGGCTCTCGTTGAACTCGCCGACTTTGCAAGGCAGTGCTGCCACTGCTCGCTCGCTTAGGGAAATAGCGTTCAGAGGCTATTTCTTAGTTGGTATGTGCGTATGCATGTGTATGTGTTCATTGACCGTGCTGATGTCGGAGACCCGCGAGCCCATGAGGGCAAGTCCACCCCCCACCCCCCCACCCACCCTCGGTCCGATCATCCAGAATTTCGGCGGGGGTGAATAAAACGCCCATAAATCCTCACCCATTGCCTTGTTAGTAAGTTGGCTACGAGCCGCGGGTCCCCTTTCTTTCCATGTGTCGTACCCTTCGAATTCGCCACTAGCCTATAAAGCCACTCTGATTTTGCACACTGCAGGCGAACTATTGAAACTTATCAAAAAACACAGTGAGAGTAGCTGTATTCGACGGACTACGAAATGGCTACCGCCATTATTAGTACCACTATTGCTATCGTCATTTCCCCACGATACTTCCCCGTGCTGACGAGTGTCATAGTTTCGACGAACAACAAGACGCTGCCGCCGCTACAACTTGATGCAAAGGTGAACCCTACTCGGCGCTTCACAATGGAGTCATTCCATGCATGGTTCATTTTCATTTGCTCACCACTGCCGTTGATGCCTGCCTGTGGTGTAGAGCATCCCATTTCCTCGAACAGCGCCGTTCCATCGCCTCCGAGTGGTAGACACACAAATAGACTCACGGAGAGACATCTCCATGGATCCATGCACGCAGACACACACACACAGAGTCAATGCTTTGCATGGCAGCATTCTTCTTATGCGATTCATGTCCAATGTCGACTGCCCCTTCGACAACCCCCCTACTTCCATTCTCTCACGTCGCTACAGGTTCTCGTTGGCTGTTCTCCACATCGATTCCAGTTGCGGTGAGTCGTAATACCAGTGGCAGTCGTCGTTGTCATTGTAGCAGAGCGATGGTAAGTGGTATAGTGGCCCATCACTGGCCAGCGCTCAATGGGTGGCCGACAGAGCGACTGGCTGGCTGGCTGGCGACCCAGTGGCAAAATAAGCAGGAAACAAGCACTCGCAACTGACAACAATAGTATCATCGCCGAGGGCAGCTACAGGCTCTTCCCTCGATTCTCTGCCGCCCCTGCCCTCGCGAGGATAACTTCCATCGTCTGCCCATCGTCGAGTCCATTTGTTCTTCATCGCATTGTGCGCCAGTGGAAAACCAGCAGGCCAACTGGCAATCGAAGTGTGCCTTGTCGACGAAGGCGCGGAGGTCGCTTTCTTGTCTGGTCTCCCCGCTCGGATCTGGCAGCTGGCGAATGACAACAAAAGTCGGCCGTGGGCTCTTCAACGGCCCGATGTACTCGATACATATATATATATATATATATATATATATATATATACGAGCAGGATTGTCGTCTGTAGCATGTACGACTGCTGCAGCATTTAAGGGTAATCTCGCGGAGCCCAACGAGCGACGAGACATAGCCGTATCCGGCTTTCGGGTGACATCGGTAGCGGGGCTTTCCTCATCAAGAAACGTGGCTGTTACCCCGGCCGATCATCGACCCATCGTATGCCGATATGTCGCACAATTGAATAGTCCATCTGGATCTGAATGTAGTGTAGTAGTCGTTGTAACAGAAATAGTATTCCTATGTATGTAAGAGCCTAGTACAGTGTTAGGAACAGCAGCGTAGGGAACGCCACCTCTATCTTTGAGGAAACACTCCCACCATCAGTAACATCGGTGTCAGTGCTAAACTCATCATGATAGGCGTCGCCCACATTAGTGATCTCGGATAGATGTCTAACCAGAGAGGTAACTCGTCAAACAACGCACGTTCGCTTTGCGATGCTCATCAGCAACAGCACCAGCAGCAGGGCAGTATCATCACAATCATCAGCACCGCCACCATCGTTGTCATCGGTAGCGCCCTCTGTCCTGGGAGCCGCCAGCGCCCAGGGGCAATATCAGTCAGATTTTCATCGTCCACTCGAACTGTGCAGTATCGACATCAGTGGACGAACCAACTCATTCGTCTTCGTGATAACTGTCCTTCTTGATCACCCCACGCCCGATGATCGACTCTCCACTTCTCCTCCTCGGCCTGCATTCTCATCGAATGGAATGGAACGAACTAAGATTGACTTGTCTCAGCTCGTCCGCCTTACCATCTCAGTTTTAGTATCCAACCTCATAACAGCATAGGCATGGAGGAAATGACGACGCGTCGGAGGTGGAAGCATTTCGAACAAAGTCCTGCACAACGCCTGTCCCCGGTGTAGGCGCGAGAGTCATAGGGTTAACTTCCACCAGGGCTTTGAGGCAGTTCCTCACTCGCGCCCGCGTACACACCCAAACATACTCATGGACACACATATCCGCCAAATGACGACGGTGTAGTATGGTGTGTTGTAATGCTTTGGCGTTATCTTGAAAATACAGTGTCCCCCTTCTGCAGCACGGCTCCGATTGCTCACCGACTCTTTGTGCGTGATTTCGGCCTGGCATCCAGACACACATCGGATATGGCTGACACAGCAAAGAAGCTTGGCTAACAATGACGCCCGGCCGTAGTTGTCCGAATCGTGATATTCGCGTTGCAATGCTAATATATAATATTATATTTCTATCAAACACAATATATTTCGTAACTTCGAGGTCTGTGTGCGTAAGCGATAGTGGGCAACCCATTGATTTAGCTGAGTTGATACCGGCCGACATCATCGATACAGGTTACGAAGCCGGGCATATGAGCTACCACTCAGAGCTTCAGGCTGATCGCCCGCTAAAACAACATTTGGAGACCTCACCACGAGTGACCTCGGGGACTCCGCCCGGCCGATCGAAGGCCACTTCCCAAACGTAACGAAAACTGTGCTCAACTCCGCCAGAGACTCTACAGAAACTGAACGGCGTTTCGAATATGGCTCTGCTGCTTGAATATTCACATCTACGCATTTGAGTGATGTGGTGCAATCCGGCGCATATTACATAGCTCTACCTAGATGCAGAGATGGAAAAACCGTTATTGACAGACACCTGCTTATGCGTTTATGTGCGGTTGCACATTTTGTGATATCGCCAGGGTTCGCTTTGTTTTGTAACCTACGATCAAGGCTGTGATACGCTCGTCTACGCATGCAACCACAAACGTTGATTGTACTAAACTCCGAACCCGATGCCATAACATTAGGTCCACCATCGACGGTCACGTGGCATCTGTGGGCAATAGTTCGCCTACACGCAATATCCCATACTATCGCCCCTTATCGAGATAGCACATCCCCAAAAAGTAACTGTGATTGCCAGCCCAGCACGAACGCGTTACTGTTGTAGACAGGCTTCCTTCCGGCAGTGAATGCTGTGAAGGATCGATTGCCATGTTATCGTTTCACATCGCTAAAGTACCACCCCTTCATTGCGGTAGTCCCTTTCTCTTTGTAGTCGTCAATCAGTCTTACTTGCCACTATCCGCGAGATAGGCCGGATACGAGAGAGGCTGGATGCGGTTGCATCGCAATTAACATCTAGCAGTCGGTGTGGCAGCTGGCTTGAGCCATCTTTGTATCGTGTAGTTCTTTGTGTCGCGTCGTGTCGAGTTGCGGCAAATGCCCATCCCGAGGCAGGCAATGCCGACCTGCGTCGACTTTCTCAATCTCTGCGATCCTGCTCTGTCCCGCCCCCCTGTTCCTGATGGGGGCGGGTCCTCACTGATTTTCATTTGCGGCACACGAAAACAAGCCATCTGATTAGTACGACCACCCTCGCGCGATTTCCGGCACCCGAAACAGTCAAACGGGAGCTGAGACCAAACCGTCTCCCTTTCTGCAATCTACCTCTATCGTTCGTTTCTGCTCCTCGCTGTTTACTTGCTTGGCTTTTATGTATTATTAGACGTTACATCTGTCCACTGTACAGCCACTTCCTCCGTTGCTGGCATCGTGCTGTCGCGAACGCCCACTTCCCTTCGAAATCCACCTCAGGACAATCCACCTTCGCGTCCCATAGAAACCAAACAGCTCAACCAAGCAATGGGACCGACCAACCAACCCGCACTACCTCATGTGTATGCGCGTGTGTGAGTCTGTGTGAGTCGTGTATGTGTGTTTGTGAGTGTACCTCCTTCTTTCATAACGGCTCCAGCGCGCAGACTAGCTATTATGGCTAAGCACACTCTTACATACATCGGCTCGAATACATCTGCCTGAATACATGTACGCCAGAGGGGCGGCATGGTACGAGGCCTGGAGACCTTCTTCCGGCCAGCCCAACACACACACAGACGCTGTCGCCGCTGACGACTCACCCAGTGGCGCTGAGCACGCATAGAGTACTATTATACTAGGGCATGATAGTTGCCACCTTCTCTTTATCTTCGCTTCTTTTCCTCTCGTTCATATTAAACCACCGTTGGTGAGTAACGTGTCGCTCTTTTATCGTGGCCCTGAGTCTGTACACCCCGGCTGTGTACGTGTTTTACTATTCGCTCCCACATCGCCTCGTCACAACAGTACCGGCAGCAGAATCAGCCGCAGCATCCATCTGCAGCATATACGAGGGGATGGGGTCTCACAGACGGAGTCCCTCTGATAGAAACGGAACGGGAGACGGAGGGGAGCGAGTACTCACAGGAAACGAACAGCGATGCAAAGGAACTCGAGCAAGCGCCTATTCAAGAGTGATCTCCCTTCTCAGTACCACTGTTCCTCTGCCAGCAGCGGCAGCAGCAGCAGCAGCAGCAGCACTCCTACGCTAGGACTACTAGGACTACTTGTCCTAGCCGATCTCGACTGACGATGCCTTGCCCCTGTCCTACATCGGGCTATCCGCTCACATGCAAGAGGAAGGGGCCTTCGTCATCGTCGTAGCCATCATCAGAGCCATCGCCACCGCGACTGTCGCGCGGTCTTGATGTGTTTCCATCAGGACGCAGTGCGAGTGAGGACGACTGGTGGACGACTGGCGGAGGACAGAAGGAGAGAGAGGGGGTCACTGGATGATCTGGCGAAGTGTGGGGTGTCTACGTTGTCACTCAACGGCGCGGCAGCGCGAGCAGCAATAGTAGTGGCAACAACAATAGTAGTTGTGGTAAAAGTAGTAGCAGCAGCAGCCGCGCCGCTCACTGTCGCCTGCGTATTAGCAACAGAAATGGCTGCGGCGGTCGGTAGCAACCCCGGCCGGCCGCAGTTAGGATACCATCGCTGTGCGTATGCATGCATTCATGTATGTATCTATGTATTATGTGCATGAGGCTGACGCGCAGAATCCCGCTCGCGAGCAGTGCCTCCGAGGGCAGCAGAATAGCTCGAACCGCGGGTGGGCTGCACAACGTTAGCTTACTGTATACACTCTAGTCGTCGTCGTCGTCGGCTGCACGCTGTTTCGCTAGCAGCACGGCGAATGCGACTGCCTGCCCTTACTACAATACCACTGCTATGGGGGATGGTCGGGGCTGTCTTGATGGGTTCGGCCTTTCCCTCCATCTCCTCATCCATCTCCCTATCTCTCCCCAATATCCAGCCCGCCTCCCGTTTCCCGGTTTAACTCTTCCGACATTATCGTGTCGGTTTCGTCATCGGCGTCGCTGCTGCTGCTGCTGCTGCTGTTGCCGCCATCAGAGCCATACCCGCCGTAATATCCGTACCGCTCGACTATCGTTCTAGTTCTTTTTTTTTCCATCTTATTCCCTCTACCCTTGCCACCGTCAACCGATCGTCTCAAAGCACTTGCTCGCGCTGGCTGACAGACCTCGTCGGTGTTCTGTGTCAAAATCGCCCCGCTGACTATCGTCATTGCTTCGCCGTAGTCCAAAATGACTCACGGCTGGGATGGAGCTGTTGCCTGCTCTGTTTGGCGACGCCTCTGAGGGAAATCGGCATCGCCGATACGCTGCCACGTGATCTGGTGCATTTCTATGAGACAATGAAATACGTGGTAATTGTTAACTGCAAGTATCTGTTCATCAATCGCTTCGAGTGCGTTCACATCGACACGCCGCACGACGATTGTGAGAAATGATGATGCACGTCGCTAAGTTTGGCCTGAACGCCGTTAGACGGATGAACATAACATGTTGGCCTTGCTAGATTTCGATGCTTTAGTCAAGCGGCGCCGGCGCATGATGCTGCCTATGAACGATTCCTTGCCTTGACCCAGTGAGTTTCTGACCAATCTCTCTGACTCGATCCCCTGACTCGGCCCAGTGTTGTTAGCCCAGCACACTGAGCGTCACCCTCGATACGCTTTGCAAGAGACTTTCTCCAGGAGGAGGAGAATCGTGAAGGAGCCGCATCGAGCTGGATTCGTTCCCCATTCCTTAATCGAGTCTCCTTCTCGTAGAGCAGTTCCTGTCGTCCTCAATCAGCATCGCTCGCTTTCACCATCTCTGCACGCCCGTTTTGCCAGCCAGCCAGCCAGCCCACAGTGCCGGATTGTAATGCACCCCCGCAACTAGCTGATATCGTCGCGCTAAGCAAAATTCCTATCCAGCCTTTAGGGCGCTGGCGGATAAAGAGTCTCGTCCCCGTCACCCTTCCAACCCATTTCTTCACCCACCGAGTCCACCGTTCCTCGTCCTCGCAGCCTTCGGCAAACTAGCCCGGGTGTTCCGGGAGCCTTGGGGCGCTCCCGAAGCGACGAAATACATTCTCGTTCGTCCGAGGCCGTCGCAGCAAGCCCGAGCATTCCCTCGTCTCCCTACCATCTCTCCAGTGATCTGTCGTGGCTAGGTTAGCCAAACACCGAGTGAGCTCTGTAGCTCCAGCGGGCCCAGCCCGCGACACGTCAGTCGTACCGCTGCTTGCGCTGGTGCTCATGATCGTGGTGGCGGCGGTGGACTGTGTGTGACGCGTGGCCGGGTCTATTTGTGAGTGTCTTGCAGTTTCGTGTGTGTCTGTGAAGGAGAGAGAGAGCGAGGGAGAGAAAGAGACACTGAGAGCCGGAAGTCGCCGGCGGTCGCGGCCGGATCGGAAGTCGCCGAGCAATTCGTGTTTCCGGTTTCACTTTGCGCTTGCCTTCGCTTTCTGTCTGTATCATCTCTCTCCCGCTCCTCAACTGCTGTCCCTTCGCTGTCCTCTGCGGGCACGGCCAGCGGTCGTTTTCTAAATTCGACCCCTTTGCTGAGAACACGGAGGCCGTGTCGGATGCGGACATCTTGCACAACAACGGAGAATTTGAACGTCTGGCAAAGTAAAAAACGGGTACATAGACAATAGATACATCGAGAAATAAATGATCAATGTCTTCGGGGTTCTGCATCACGTGAGAGTTGTTAATTAAGATGGTATTAACTTGAAATTTATG
This sequence comes from Stratiolaelaps scimitus, assembly GCA_019614645.1. Lineage (NCBI taxonomy): Eukaryota > Metazoa > Arthropoda > Arachnida > Mesostigmata > Laelapidae > Stratiolaelaps > Stratiolaelaps scimitus. The sequence continues at coordinate 5,970,903 of JABWDB010000013.1, read as the reverse complement.
AAGGGTTCATCCGATAACTGTATACAGGATACAGCACGTCCACGAATCACCTCTCAGGCTTACTCTATCGAGCTGTACGTCAACGTATTCGAGCGGAATCCCTTGCCAGAAAATATAACAACTCCGAAGTATGTTCCACTCTAGGTCCTTCATAGAGTGTACTTCAGAGAGCGTTCATAGAGCGTGCATTTTAAAATATTCTAGCAAACTTTGTAACCTCAGAGGGATTTACAGATTTAACATTCATACACAAATTATACTGCTTCTAACCAGAGCACACTGAGCGAAACCATTTCGTATAATTTTCTCGTCGTTTTAATCATACATTATTGTGGACATATAGTATAATTGAATATATCTAATCAGCTGTTAATTATTAAGTGCACAGAGTTTGCGGCTATGCTCGCCAATCTGCCCGCCTGCGTCTGCTTGTGTTGGCGGCGCTGGTAGGTTCGTTAGGTCGATGTGAATCTCGATTCTACTCTCGTATGTTCATTTCCAGCTAAGTCATCAGGCCAAGCCAGGCCTCACGGGGTCGCCAGCCAGGTCACCTGGATCGCCGTTCATACGCGTGCACCTGCGTACGTCACAAGCCTACCGACGATCGAAATGCCTGACCCGACTCCGCGTCGGGCCCTTACTCATTATACACTTCCCCCTCTCTTCTTGCTCCTCAACGTTGGTGTCTGTCGTTCGAGCTACCCGACCGCCGAGGCCAACGCCGGGAGAGCAGACTTACTCTAATCATTCCATTCCTTTTCAGCGTCCTCGTTAGCACAGCTATTCCCGCAGGCAGCAAGGAGACACACGACGAGAGCGAACCGATAGATAGATAGATAAATATAATCGAAGCTAATAGATAACTCTAACTCTCTTATCACCTTTGCCATTGGCGTAATGATGTTGTTATCGTTGTTGTTGTTGTTGCTACTGCCGCTGCTGCTTCTGCTATCGAGAGCGGCAGACAGACACCTCTGGACAAACTTGCCAATTAGCTCGCTCGCGGGCCAGCCGCGGGCAGACCTAAACCCCTCACCTCATCCCTTAGTACCTAGCTGGTTGGGCCAATGATACGCTCGTCGCTGCGTCAGACGGAGCCGGTGGCTCTCAGCCGAGCGCAAAGGCAATGAGAGAACTATCGAGTGGAAGAGACAGCCGGTGAGGGGAGCAGCGACTATGAAACTCGAGCTGCGCGCAAGAAAATCAGAGGGTGCCACAGCATCCGAAGTGGTAGCAGTAGTGATTTAGGAAACGCGCTGTACTCGTCCGTTTCACCCCGGGAATTAACTTCAAATGAATCGAAACCTCGGTCTCCACACCTTTCACCGTCCAGCGACACCGGCCAGGACTTCAGTCAATTGATTGATTTGTCCCTAGCTCTTGTTCCTGGGGACACTCCACCGAACATCTCTGAAGCTTTCACATACTCAGGCCAGATTCATTTAGGTCCTGATAAGCAATACAGATTCTTGTCCAAAGAGGAAGTGAACTGAAACAAAGAGCAACGATTATCAACCGATTATTATTTTATATTGCAGTGAGTGTGAGACGTATTATTAGTGGCAATGTTCAGTGCAGGCAGCCGGCAGCCAACCCTAAACTTCTTCGAAATTAATTAATGGCGTCCTGAACTTTGCAAGTAGGTTCTGCTCGTAGGCCTTCGCCGCAACCAACCACATTGGTGACGGCCTCTCCTAAGAGTGTCCGTTTGCCAGTTTGTGCGCCGTTGGGATCGGAAGCGAGATGAACCTCCGCCGTTAGCTGGTTCCCTTCCTGACTCACGGGTTCCGAGTCTTTCCACGATCTCTTCAAGCGTCCCTTCACTTCACGGAGGCAACGAACCGCTCTGTGATCACACTAGATTACCGAGAACGGTCGTTTGGCAGCCCGCGACTACGATTTTACGCAACCACCTAACCGCCGCAAGTTGGCTCACTGCAGACCACATCATCCTGTGTCTATATCATGCGTCGTATCACGCACTCCAATTCATTTGAACGTGTCTTAACCCACGATCGTCATGAGGCCCCTGAGCGCTTCGACTGTCCGGCCCACAAGCGCTCTCGCTAGACTAGCACGGACGATTCAATCGGTTCAACTGGCGGACCATCAGCTATCTATTATATCTTGTGGTCTTAGGCCGCCAGTGACACCGTAGTCACACCGATGTACGAGATGATGGAGTTGATGATGCTGATGATAATGCGAGTGATAATGATTGCAATGGGGAGAGTACGAGACGAGGACGCACGCCTGCTTTTGCACCACGCCTCCGCGAGCGACGCCGAAAGGATATCTGTCTGGCTCTGTGCGGCATCGAAGGGGAGTAGCCGGGCGCGTTTCAGAAACACCCACCCCGCGACTGAACCCCCGGCAGTCGCCATTGAACACACCCTGGACAGCCCCACCGATCACCCGCAGGTCGCCACTGGCACGGCTGCGAAAAAACCTTTGATCGGTTGGTGGTTGCATCCCCTTTCGCACACGTGACCACCGCTAGCTACCAGAAGCGTTTCAGCCGCCTCGAGGAAGCGCACGCCGAGGAAGCGATTTCAGCCATTCAGCCCACTACTGTTAGCTAGCAGTCCGCCATACATGAAATGCGCGGCGCCACCTCAAACAAGCAAACGAGGGTTTTCGTGCGAGCCTCGAAACGCAACTAGAAGGAATGGGACAAGCAGGGACGATGTTGTACAATTGAAACCGGCTGAAACGACGAAAATGGCAAGACCGACAAGGGGATCAGCAGAGTAGCACAGTGAGCATCCGGCCAAACTATCAATGGGGGATATGGAAGGCAGAGAGGGCGAGATAAGATCAAAAACACAGGACGAAGCTGGTAAGCTGGCGAGCGGCTGGATAGGAAAGTGTCGTACAGCAAACCAACGAAGGCCTAGCTAGTGAGCTAGCTCCAAAAGAATCAACCTAGGGTCTGGGAACGCCGAGAAACGCTGCTGATGGTGTCGCCCGAGGCAACCGGCCTGAGAACAAGGTGAGGGAACTACTTGCACCGGCTGACTGGCTGGGACCGGCGGTTCGGCCGCAGATCGAAAAGTCTCGCTCGGTTTTAGTTGGGAGAAGCAGACAGACCCTCTGGCCGACGTGGGCTTTTGGGACTCTGCAGAGACGAATACAGAAAGAGAGACACAGAGAGAGAGAGAACGATGCGCAGCGATAGCAAGGAGAGCGTGCTGGTGGTTGTGGGCTACCTCTAATTGCAAGACACACGTGATCAGCCCCGTTTCCTTCGATGCTTCCCCTGTCTTCTCCTTCAATGCCCCCCCTAGCGAGCAACCGCAAATGAGGTGTTTTTACCGTACTCAGAGAGCCACTCCCTAGCGGTGGGAGGCCTTCCCCATACAACAAGAACCACCACAACCAGCTCCGTCTTTGAATCTCTCAGTCTGGCCCTCGCAGGACCCAGGGGGCGATCGGTGGGGGAGGCAGGGGGAGGTAATGGCGGGTGGTGAGGAAACACACTTCTCCGCGACCTTTTTTTTATGTTATCAGAAGACCCCAACGAAGATGATGCGCTGTCGATGACACAACACCCTCAAAGTCTTACCGGCTACTACTCTAACAACATGGGCACTGCCTCATCCCGCCGACTTGGCTGACTTATTTGTCGCTATTTGTGGCGGCAGGCGTGGACATACAGCTGTACCACAACCACTGCTACAATTCCAACTGTTAGAACGGGTGGACATGAAGGTAGAATTCTCCTGAAATCATCTCCCTTCATCCTTTAGACTGATGGAAGCCAAGACATTGTGCACCGACAAGATAATAGAAAACTCGTACACTAGTTAATGTGTATTGTTGAGCAACACAAGACGTTCAGACGCTTCACCACTGGAGACAGTAGCTCAGAATAATGATGCATGCAATGGTTTCGTCAGGCTGACAAAACCATTATTGCAAAACAAGTTAGACAAAAATTGCATGCTGAATACAATTCACACAAATATAACTGTTCGGCAACGCAGAGGTGAATAGCCCGTTGCTAGTGTTTGTAGCGAACTCAGGAGCGTATGAGAAGATCGGTATATGGAAACGTGAGGCATGTGTGTCTGTTTGAAATGGACAGCTGACTTAATTAGGCGAGGCGGTATCCAGCAATCGTTAAGAAAACGCCATTCGCGCTTTCGTATGGCAGACTCACTATCCGCCTCAGCCAAACTTTACATGAAAACCATCGATCTCCATTGCACTCAATCAGCTCGAGATATAATTAACGACAAAGCACTATAGAGCTGCCCCAGCAAATGATTGGGAGCCCTTTTCATAACAAACTCGATCCTTTCAACGCGATAGTAGTTCTTCGATATGCTCAATCCTGCAAATCGTGTCGATCTCGCTATCAACAATTAGCGACAATTGAACTACCATTATCTCATATTCACATACGAAGAACAATACAGAAACCAGCTCCGTCGAAGAGGATCTATTGCATGTCTGAATAGCCGCCGATGAGCGCCTCTAGTGGTGCGTCTCGTGTGAATCTCATGAATCATTCACCCCTTCATAATCCTTTAGTATTCGCTAAATGCACAGATCATCTCTCTCTCTCTCTATCTCTCTCTCTCTGTATTTCCTTTCTCCATCTAGTTTCAGACAGCCCGACGATACTCTGGCGATGCCTGACAACACTTCGACTAATGTATAACAAACGTCTACAATGCCACCTCCGACTACCTCGGCGTTTTCATACAATCTCTCGCGTTCTCTCGCTATGGCCATTTTCGCCATCACTACCTAGCCAGCGACTACCGTACCCTACATATGTATCTTTCCCAAACGTCTCCTGCAGTGAACACCATCATCGTCTGCTGCTCCGGTAGCGGCGCGCTCCTGGCTGTGTGTGTGTGTGTGTATGTGTCCATGAGAACAGAGCCCAGCAGGCAAATCTTGTCCATTCCTTCACTCACAGATCACCGTGCTCGGCGGGCCATAACGCGAGCGACTTTACGAATGGCCGAGCGCATCGCCAGCTCGCCTTGATGTCATTCTTCGCACCTCACCTAGCTAGCGAACTTCGACTGCGTTCCTCACGAGCGCCCGGCAGGCTGGCACTGCCATCCCTCTTTTCTGCCCAGCAAATATTGTACCTGCGTAGTGGTCACCACAGCTCCAGTCTCGCTGGTTGATGCTGCTGCGGCGTCTTGTCAGATGTGAGTGTGAACACAGCGAGCTGAACCTTGCCGACGCTGCTTACTGACACTGCTTGTATGAAGCACTTCGGCTACATGCGGAGCGAGCCGAACAGCGGTCAGCTTCGTCAGGCTGAATCGGCCATCGACAACATCGAATTATAGGATTAACTGGGGGGAGGCGACGATGAGGACACGAGGGAATACGCCCTAACTTACTTGGTCCAAGCCAGCCTAACCGCACAGGGAGCCAGTGAGTAACTCCAACACATATACACAGACACACCCGGTCGTATAGAACAGCGAAGTGAACATCGCTCTCTCTCTCTCGGCAGACCCAAGGAGGAGCACAGCGCGTAGTCCAGAAAGCTTTGAAGGATGAAGGTCTAACTTCTCCGGCAAGAGTAGCTCGCAGTTACTTCAACATACATTCGATGTATAGTGGTGAATATCTGTTGAAATGAGCAGCTTAGACGCCATCATGAGGACTATGGCCAGCCGGCAGCAGTATCTACTAATTTATATATTGTAGAATGCAGTAAAATGATTGTTTGTTAATGAGTCCCCTCTCCATATGTGTCTACGATCTTCAGCATTACATCGAGCACAGCTCGTCCACTAGCAACAAGGCTTCACACCAGTCTCCAAGAAAAAAATAGTGGTTTTACGGACGACGTTACGTCCTGCGTACGATTGCATTGATAGCAACAATATAAATACGAATAAGTCAGCTAGGGACAGAACACACGACATGCTCATTAATAATTGATGAGCGTTAGCAAGCTTGTAAGCACCTCCTAGCGCTATTGGCTCGCCAACCATTATTGTATAGTACAACACTAATATGTTTGTGCGTCGTCTGTGGGACCCTCTTTCGACACAGTACCTATAACACAGCCTCCATTCAACTGAGTGCTGTACGTGTGGTCCAAGCCTGTGTCGTCTTCTTCAGTGTCATTCTAAAACCATCACCAGGCTGCGTGCGTTCGCTACTGCTGCTGATCCTACAGCGCTATCTATGGTTACCTATTATACAACTGGCGAAACTGGCTTCTATCAGTGCGCGCGACGGCAGACGCTGTGACACTGACGTTCATTTGATGTTTCTTTCGTGTAAAACAAACAAAACGACGACCCAAGCTGAGGAGGTTCACCGAGACACCGGCAGCACGGCAATAGCAATTGGCCGCGAAGACATGAACAGCCGTCTGGTAATCGCGCCGCCGCCGCCGAAACATCAGCAACTCTTCAACGACATCCGGAGTACCCGTAGCAAATATCCAGAAAGCGAGGCTTGCTTTATGTCTGCAGTGTTCTCGGGGCGCGAAGCGGGCCGCTGCCCATAGATAGAGCGGTTAGCGAGAGAGGCAACTGCGATAATGTCATTGGGGGTAGGCAGTTGTCGCCGATAGAGAAGCATGCAAAAGCGACGAACGAGCAAGGTCAGAATGTCTTCGTCGGTCGGCTTCGGTTGCTCGATGTCACCGCTTTCCTTTGGGGAATCGGTGAATTCAGCTATTCAGTTGTGCGGGATGTAACAAGCGAAGAAATCCGTAAATTGAATAAATGAGGTGGATGCATGATCCGATAAGGGACGTGAGGGGACACGGGAATCGCAGGAGGTTGTGGCTGTACCGCGGCAGTGCTAACAAATGAATGCAACTGATGAGTAGGTTGTATTTAGAATCGATGGCTAATCTGAATGAGCAGAGGTGTGCATCGTGGGCGTGACATGTACAGTCGCGAGTGGGGCGCTGAGCATCGCGAAGGAATCGTGAGATGGGATGCGTCCGAACTAGCTGCTGTGTTTGTAGATATCAGATAATGAGATAAATAATAGGCGGTATGCACACACTCGTCTTGGCTAAGGACACCCCTGTTGGACTCTGTTTACGAAGTCCTTCCACACAGCTGTGACTCGGGTGTTACGCGAGCATGAATGTTGTGTGCTAAGGCTTCAAGGGAGAGACGTGTCCGTCTGTTGGTCAACCATTTTGATTTGACCTCACGAAGCAACGAGTATACTTAATATACCTGCATATAATCCTGGCCATATACGTAACTCATTGAGAGATTAGGCTGTTTGAAGAGCATCGAATGGACTCCGTCAAATCCGTACAATAGTTACCTGAAAACATCAAGGATATCGAATATATTATTCCTAATTAATGCAATCAGTATAGATAGGATCGAACTTTCGAACAAAATCACAAGCGCGCTAAGTAACGAATAATTGGTTTGAAAAAAATTGCCACATATATTTTCCGGGCCGCGAAAGAAATCGAGAGAATAGAGATATCCCGTGGCTAACAACGACCTATGTTCGTTAGGAGCAGGCCTGATTCCCACAAGAAAAGATATCTTTCCTTCTGATATTTGCGAGCTACTCGCGAATCTCAGGACTAACCAGCATGCCAAAGTTGAATTGTTCCACCACTATTCCATTCTGGACTATTCTAGGTCGCCGCCTGTCGCCGACGCTTGTGAAATTACGACTGTTTTCCTAGGCGCTGGATGGCTCGATCTCCCAACCACTTCTCATGGGCCCGGCACCCCAGCATGGGCGCCTCGCACTCTCCAGGCGCTGTGGCGCCAAAACGCCAGACGGAACAGGGCAGGCCAGCCAACCACGGCGAACCAGCATAGCCGGCTGTGCCACCGATTTTGCTTCTCGAGCTCGAGCGCGCACAACGAAGGCCAACGCTCGGCCCTACTTATTTTCCCGTCCTCTATTCAAATCCATTTACGACGATTCATCGATTTCTGGAATGTGCACCTCTCTCCTTAGCCCGAGACAGTGGCCTCAGGGGTGCCGCTTTGCCTGAACATTCTCCCCGGGTCGTTTTATCGGCGCCCCTCTCGCCCATCTCCCGCTTGCCCGTCTCGTGTATACCCCAGCGGCAGTCGCGAGCAAGTTCCATTCTCAGGACTTGCTCTCGTTCGCCGAATGGCGAACTGCTTCGTCTGCACTGGGCACTGCAACTGAGCTCGCGTTTTCCGCTTTCTTGCCCCATGTACGCATCAATGTGGGTGAAGACCCCTTCGTTCTAGGGGAGTGGTCTCGTTGAGATTCAGTCGCTAGACTGGCGGACCCACAATCTGTACAGAAGTTGGGAGGATGGCCGAAACACGCTCGCCTCTGCCCTGTGGGCAACGACCAGTGGAAGGGAACGAACGTAAAAGAGGAGCCCGGGACCAGGCTACGACCTCTGAAGGAAAGAGAAATCGTGGTGCGCCAGCTCAGCTCCGCTCGGCTCCGCACGTTGCCCACTGTTGGCGTTTTGGAACACACGAAATTCAATGGAGTTTTCACTGCCGATTCGGGTTTGAGATCTCAGCGCAGCGAGGAGAAAAATAAAGAGCCGGTGCCGTTCGCCTCCTTTGTCTCTCGGATTTTGCGCTTCCTCCAACAGCGGCCACAGTCAGATGGCCGATTATGGGGTCCTCACCAGTGGCCGAAAAATCGATTCTGTTCATTCTTCTAGTTTTCTCCACCTCTCCCTTCGTCTCTCCGGATATCTCTTTGTTACGCACATTTCCGGGTAGCGCATACAACAGCCAAGTACTGCGGCAGTGTGGACACTGCAGACGAGCTCCTGAGTTTGTCATATATTAGAATAGGCTGGCGGCAACCGCATGCGGGTGTTCAGTTGAATTTAGGTGGTGTATCCCGTCGCTCATGCTAACCCGCCACCCCTAGTATCACTCGCTGTGCTAACTAGTTTTTAACAGTTTCTGGTTAGCGAACTCCCTTCTGTAGAGGTCGGTGCGGGGTGACATGCGTATTCTTCTAGCAGATGTATCGTCTTGCTAGCAACATGTGGGGTTCGCTGCTTCGCCCGTTTCTACATACGTCTGCGACTGTCTGTCTATCTGGACGGAGCCAGTGGCGACTTCGGCAAGTCGCTACAAGCATTCGGCCCTCAGTTAGTCAAGCTTTCAAGCTCGTATCCATATGCGAAAAGGCTACACACATATGCAATATATATATATATATATCGTATTGGTGCTCGTCGAGTGAAACATGTACAGAGATGCTTTCTTAGGCTAACTTCCCCCATCGTAACGCGAAGATCAGAGGTCGGCCTAGCCAGCTCCTCCCAGCCCATTGTGGCTGTGCCTGTGGGGTGCCCTTTTCGGGTGCCTATTCAAGTTCGTGCGTTGCTCTGTCTGCTGTTTCTTTTGCTGCTGCTGGTGCTGTCTCTGTAGCTGTTTCTGTTGATGGTTACAGCGGCGGCGGCGGATGGGTGCTTCTGCTGATCATCCCCAATGATGCTTTCACGGAGCACCAAATAGAAGACGGACGCTTCGAATCATCACCGTCTGGACCACCCAGGGGTGGCGAATCGGGCCGGCATCAGGCGGACTCATGCGAGTGTGTGCGCACTGAGAGACTGGAGGAACGGCACCCAATAGCCTATAAGTGGGCTCTCACTGTGTGAGCTGGCTAGCCAAGTTGACGATTGAGTAGCCATCGGACGTTCCGACCGACTCTACTCTGCCCGAAACAAGTTGGCCTGCTCGTCAAGATTTAATCGAAATATGTTGTACTACTGGTGCTGAGCTGGACACGTTCTTCTTCGCAGATCGAGACCGGCCACATGGCTACATTTAGCCGAGTATTCCCTTTGAAACTGTTCGGAATCTAGTCACAGCCCTTCGATACCAAGTTAAAAACCTCCGAGTTCGGATGATTGTCCAACACAAAGCTGTGTTATTTAGTTATGATATTTTCACTGCTGCAGAAGAATCAAACCTAACATCCTTCGCACATTACGATCGATATTTAATAACAAAGTAAATATACATAGCTGGTGTACTATTGTAGAGACAAAACAAGAATGAGAGCGGCGCTACATAACAGTGTGAGATTGTGTTATATGAATCACGTGGCAAAAGTATATCATATAAATGGTTATTAGTTCAGAAATTCGATTTGTGTGGGTCACAGCATAATGCTACTGCTGTGTGGACCGAGAGACGAAAGCCAAATGGGCGACAACGCAACGTTATATAATCAACATGATATGGATATATCAATCATTATAGATAGACACATCGACTATCTTGTCGAGCCCGGTAGACGGTGTTGTGCATTCGAGTACACCATGCAATCGGAGGAGACACGTAGGTGCACGGCGGGCTCGATCCCCACCGTTGCACATTTGCAGTTAAAGGGGCTGTCCGTCTTGTGAAGCCTTGTGCCGAGAGCAATAGCGTGGACGTTAAACGTTGGCTGTGGGTCGGCCCGGAATATTTACGCATCAGAGGCAAGATCAAGGGACTGTCGATGGTCGGAATAAATTGTGGGACACTATACGAGGTTGGATTCGAAGTATTGTGACGTCTTGTCTGGCGCTGGACGCCACAGATGAATCAGACTTGAACAACGTTGTTTACTCAAAGCGGCTATTGACGGCGACTCTCTGCGGATCGGGCGAACTCTGTTTGACTGTGGGTGGCCGTGTGTTCTGATTTTGGCAACTAAACTCGAATCCATATTTCTCATGTATTCACACTGCATAATAGTATACCACATAACCTATATTGACCAACTGGATACCAAGAAATAAATAATATTATGCTTAAATTCCCAATTAATAGAACAGTGAAACACCATCTCGTTGAAACCAAGATCAGTTGCCAACACATTCTTTGAACGTGCCTGTTACTTATTACTCACTTAAGAATAGTCTCTCTGCACTTCTCATTAGTTTTAAGTGACGTATTCCACACTGATGCTGACATCTCTTGTAGCGTTTAATAAGCTCTGCTATAATTTACATAGAACGTCACGTAATTAACATGAAATTAGCCGTTTGCTGCTCGCGCCACACTCGAAACAACAAAATATTGTCGGGGAGTATCGCGATTTGCGGAGCGAGTCTCTGGCGGTATGGCGCGTTGACAATACTAACGTTCGGTTAAATTGATTCCAGAGAGCTACCGACTGACCGGCCGACCTTCGTGATGATCATTCGAAAGCTCGTTACTCTCATCTAGTCGCTGCTCTGTAACCACTTCGGTACAATGACACACGATCTTGTACTCATCATGCTTGAGCACCAGTTCGCACCCTGCTATCAGCACCCTGACTGACGACCGCCCCGTCGAGACGCACTCCTCACTTCCGTGACCCCCAATGAGATACTGCCCATTGGGGTGCTTGCTCGAGCGGATAAGAACGTCACGATGAACAATCAGTGATATCATGCCCAAGGAGAAGCTCCCTTGGGCAACATTCCCCGTCCCAACTGCGGCTTGACACCGTTTGCACTGCTGCAGGCAGAGGTGAACATCGACGGACGGTCCTTCGTGACTTTCCGGTCTGGGAGGGAAGGAGAGAGAGAGAGAGAGGAGGGGCGACAGGCCGGTCAAGCGATACCTTTCTCATCCAAGTGGCTGCCTTCTGACTTGCCTGACTCCACCTCGCCTTCTCCAGTCGCAGTTTGTCGTCATCGCGTATGTCGTTGTGATTTGGCGGAGACGCCCGTAAAGACATCGCACCAACACCGTCTAGTCGGTGGGATCCACAAGGGACCGTGTTAGGGGAAAACGATTCAGGACGCTACGAGGATGCCGCAGTCGGCCCGATGGTGCCTGCCTGCTCGAGTCCGTACGGATGCTGACTGTGCCTCCCGAGCTGGCGGGAAGCCATTGAGTTTGGTGCGCACACGACTGGCTGGCACTGTGTCGGCGTTGGACGCAACCCATCCAAAACTATAATAAGACGAACGACTCTGCTGGAGGGTAATTTAGGTAAAAACTTAACGCGCACGGTGCCTAGTGGTTCTCTGAAAAGAACGACGACCTGGCTAGCGATGACTAACTTGTGCTTTCCTGGACCTCCCCTCACCCGGCCATGGTATCAGGGTCATTCCACGTTTCGTCCCTGATGTCTTGTTCCTTTACTGAACTCATGCGGCCTTCCGTTGCTTTCTTCGCAGAGGTCGAGTGCTGACGACCTGACGACGACCAACGCGAGAGGGGGCGCGGGGGCTCGGTACTGCAAAACGCGCAGCCACCCCCCAGTTCAACGAGCAGCAACCGACCGGCACACCCTTGTGGGACGCCACAACCGGGATTGAACGCTGACCGGCATTACTTCTCTGCAGGGCAAGTCTTCTCGTTCAAAGTTGCACGATTCAAGTCCGCTTCCTGTTCCATGCAAACGCAAGGCACCAAGCGCGGATCGGCATGAATTGAGCACGATCCTGTGTCCTGGTGGCAGGGGAGGATGGTAAGGGCTTTAAAAAGACCATCTCCTAAGTTGTACTCTTAGCGTAACGCAAGCAAATCGTCGAAGCCACATGGATGAATAGACAGAGAGGTGTTGCCTTTGGTAATAATGTATCGGCAATGTTCACCGCTCGACGGAGCGACGATACGACAAAGTTCAGCCTTAGAGATACGGTTCCGTGACATGTACACTTATACCACGAAGGACCCTCGAAGTGAGGCCAGAGGATCGTTTGGAAGAAAACAATTCTCTAACTTGTCAAGAACATCCCCGTGCTTGCTTAGCCGATGAGGCCAGCCGTTGTCTTCTGTACAATGTGCTACACATAATCCACTTATTGTGTCACCTCAATTCAGCACGCTAGAGGCACACCGGCCAGCACCATGCATAGAAAAATTAAAGTGATGTGACAACACCCTGCCTCCATCGTTGATTGCGTTTACTGTTCGAGTACTTGCTATTCACGGCCCGTCATTTCGATGACGATGTCCTACTGCTGGTAAGCCACCAGAAAAGTAATTATCATTATGAGGAATTGCTAAAGCTACCCCATATGCGATACTACGAGACGGATCGGCCACTCACATGGAGATGGCCATCAGACATAACCGGCTTATCGTACCACTGCCATATGCCAACACTGGCCACTACCCTAACTGATAATAGCTCTCAAGAGCTGAACAGACGTCAATTCAACACAACTGCGCCACTTTACAGCGGCTGAAGCGCGCTTGCTCAGTAGCCGAAGTAGCCGAGGTAGCGGAGAACGAAGTAGGACATAGACGATAGGTTCGTCCAAGGCAAGAAGAAGATGTCCAAAAACGTTATATGCTATAGCTTCTATCTGTGTACCGCCAATGTGGTGGTCATACAGGTCTGTCCAGACCCGATCTGCGCAACCCGATCGAGACGAGGTTGCTAGAACAGTGGGCCTTCCTTCAGCGTGTTCTGTGAGGAGCCCACAATTCGCCGTAAATCCCACTTAGAGACGGATTCTACGACCATGTGAGCAAGTACATTCGACGTCTGTGTGTTCAACGCTTAGTGCATTCGTTCGTTCTGCTGTCGCCGTCTCGACCGATGCGCCACCGCTCAGCTTGGCCGGATAGTGTAGTGCGGACTGAAGTGGCGTCATGAGGTGCAGACCTGGTCGACTCGGCGTCCTGGAGGCATTTCCTCCGCGCGGAGATGCGCAGAGAGAGAGCGTGAGCGAGAGAGAAAGAGTAAGAAAATAGTTACGAGATAGAACGACGCTGATGGGCTGAGTGTGGCTATGCCATCGGTGTGTGCTTCACATTGACGGCAAACGAGCTGGCGATCATCGTCATCTTTGTTCTTCGGATTGTCGTCGAACCGCTGTCCTCCTCTCTTTCACGCTCTCTCCATCTCACTCTCATAACCAAGATGTAACGTGAGGTGTGTCTCTCTCTCTCTCTCTCGTTCTCTGTATGTGTGTGTTCTCTTCGAGAAAAAAGCAGGCCGAGGGATAGAGCTAAACCGCGCGACAAACTTTCGTCGTTTTCGCCAACGTTGTCGCTGGCAGGCGAACCATTCGGTGGCCAATGCCACAACCGCCAGTCGATCGGTGTAGCGGTGGAGCGCTCGCTTTCAATTCGGAGGGATGCGTCCTTCTGTTTCTGCTTCTGCTTCGACTTGGCTCAAGAAAAAAGTAGCTACTAGAGAGGCGCAACAGTGAATGTTGTCGCTAGCAGGCTTGACGGCAATGTCGCTCTCACTCGCAGATATGTCTGCGGTACCTACCTATTCGTACGCACAGCTGGCAGCCACTGGATGACGAGTGACGATCAGCTGGCTGCAGGGTTGGCCGGCTAGACTATATATATATATATATATAACATGTACATGTTTACGTGTATACCGCAGCAAAAGTACCATCGGAGCAGCAGAAGCTACTCCGTGTCAGATAAGACCAAATTTCACCGTGCCGTAGCGGTTGGCGATGATGTCCATCCTGCTGTCTCGAATGTCGTTTTTTGTTCGATTTCGAAAGCCAACGGTCTACGGCGGTCTATGCCTCAGGCGGTCACTGGCCAGAGGGACGAGCATCGTAGGCACAACGTCAGCGTACCGGCCACAGGGTTGAGCCCACCTCCGTAGCGACTTCACAAACAACTCACGGCATGGAGGGCGGCACTTTTTAAAAATGCGATGTGACTTCATGGGCGGGCAGACAAGCTCTGCTCTCGTCTCCCTGTTCACTGACACGCCATACTAAATAGGTGTACCGTACCTCCGTAACCAAAATCTGTCCCGAGTTCTTATGGACAGCAGAGGTGTGACCAACTGTCTCGTGGCCCCAAGTTTGTTTCGTCTTGTTCTTGATCTTGCGTAATGTACAATAGCTTTAACACGGTACCAATGTGAACACGAACATTTAACCTCTCAACCGTTATATTGCCGTACCTGTTAGACTATGGAGCCAACCGAGCAGGGTGACGGTAGAACTCGAAGACTAGGAGAAGGCACTCGAAACGCTCAAGAATTGCACAGAATGTATTGTCTGAGAATATTGCGCAGTGCTTTTGCAATAAGCAGCATAGCCAAGCAAGGATGTAAGGTAAGGTAGGTGCTATAAGCTTCTGCGTAATATGCTGTCACTAAATTTAAAAGCATTCACATCCTTTAATAATAATAATAATAATAACAGTATTTTTCAATGAGAAACAATCTTGAAAATAAGTCAGCCATCCCCTTGGTAGTTACGCCGCCACGATGTCTCATTCCAGTGTTCGTTCCCGCCAGCTAACCAGATTCGCTCGTACGAAGGTTGGCATCTGGCCACGGCATAGTATCGGAAACGGGATGAGCTATCACCTCATCCCTTGCCCTGCCTTCACAGTTTGTCCGTCAACTCACTGTCTCTCTCTCTCTCGTTCTCGTCCTGTGCTGGCTGTTAAGCCTGGTTAAGGCTAAACAGTTGCTCCCTTCAGGGTGCTAGCTACAATAGGGTCCGTTGCCTTCGCTGTGTTCTCTCGTGTCCCTCCCGCGCTCCTCTATGTCGTCTCAGCCTCTTCCGGGCACAACTCGCCCCGGGGCCCCCACCCAAATCGGGCCCAGGAGTTAGCCGGTCATGGCGACAACGAACGCGGTGGTATACATGGGGGAGTGAACGCACGCTACGAAGCGACCGTCAGAGCGACGAACGGACCTTCGGACAGACCGACCGACCGACCGAGCAGCTCGACCAGCTGTGTCACATTGACGTAATCAGACGTCGCTTAGTGAGGAGCCAACCAGACTCGAGGCCGCCACCAATGATTTGGGTCCAGCAGGATCCCATCTCTAGCCCCTGCTCTCACACTGTGGGTAAGCCGGGCCTCGCGACGACCACGCGTTACGGGGCCCGGCCACACCACGCCATCGTCGAGAGCACTACTGGGGGGACCGGAGCACCAGCGGTCAATTCACGGCACTCTGCCCAGTAAGGCAGCAGATTCGAAGCCATCCAGCAGCTTGTCGCTCCAGTAACAACGGCCTGCTCATTGTGGTGCGGCTGAGTACGATCCGGTCCGGGGTCCGATCCGCTCAGCCCAGCCAGGATGAGCCGGGGGGTTGGGGGGTCAGCCGAGCGGAGAGGCGAGGCTCATCACGGCCGTTTGTATCAGAATACGCCGGCATCCCCTGAGCAGGAGCAGCCGCCGCCGCCGCCCCCAGCAGCGGCCGTCCTGTTCGGGGGCTGCGGGCTACCACCCCGTGCGTACGAACGTAGTTCGAACAAACGACACGAGCGACCGTATAGACACGGTCTATGTTCCGCTATATCCAGCCACCGCTGGCCATCACTGTCCCCCACCCCCCCCCCCGTATGCCACCACCCTCTCTACGTATGGCTATCCGCCCGTTCGTTCGTTCGTCCAACCGACCGACCGACCGACCGACGGTCCGTCCATCTGTGCGTCCGCCCCGCCCTCCTCTGATCTAAGGCATCACCAACGCACGGCGCAAGCCAGCTCGGCATGCATGCTAGCTATGACCGTCAACGGGCATGTGCCCTTCACGTAACTTCCCAGTGCTGGGAGGAAGTGGCCGAATCAGGCGGTTCTAGGATTCTGGCAATGGCTGGTGGGATGGCCCACCGTCAGCAGGATGGTCAGTCACACTGTATGTGGCCGTCATCAATAGTGAACGCGCGTGACAGAAAGCGATAGAGAGAGAGAGAGACAGAGAGAGGGAGAAAATGAGCGATACGAAGTGGGAGCAAAAAGTGGAGAAGGACATGTACATATTGTCGTCTGCAGACAACAGGGGAACATTCGCGCAAGCGGGGGCTACCAGCCGAAAAGCTGCAGTCAGAGGCTATTATATGGCGGTGGTGGTGGTGGTGGTCGTAGAGAGCCAATGCTGGTGCATAGTGGTAGTCTCGCGGCGTGGCGAACAATGAAAGGAGTTCGCAGCGATAAGAACGAATGCAAGCCTATCTATTTATACTATATCGTTAGGATGTGTTCCGAGCGACATCAGAGCGGATACGATGATATGATCTTTTCGTGACAAATTCATTGAGTACGGACAGCAGCACTGCGGTCCAGCAATGCTTTGCGGTACAACAGCGCCGGCCACCAAACGATCATATATATATATATATATATATATACATAGATTTTTCGTGTTACATATTCTAGGTAGTATGCATAGATAGATATGTGAGATGTATATACATCGCCATGTTGCGGACGTGTCCGATATTATGTATGTCCATCGACGATGGCGTGGGCGACCGCCATGACAGTGTAACTCCGTCACCAAATGAATCTTTCTGTAAATTCGAATTTCTACCAATTTAGCCACACCGAGTGTGCGGTGCTTGATCTGATAGCTATTTGGCGTGCAGCACATTCAAGTCTGCCGCGTACCCTTTTCACATTCTCATAATGCTTCAAATATCATTTTGTCATGTTTGACGCGTTGAACCAACACATCAGCCGCAGCCGCAGCAACAACAACGACAACACGTAGGTACTTGCATACGTTTGTATTCACCATGTATTATTCCGTGGATAAAAGCTTATCAGTTCCTGCCATTTACCTGCTTATACGCAGATATACTAGAATCCTCTAAAACGATTACACCGAAAAGTAGTGGTCCCATCGACGTCGTTCATCGTGCATAACATACACTGCACGCTCGGTGGCCCTCGGGCGCATGTGAAATTTATCACGACGTATTCCACTACACGTTCACTACACGCAACGACATACACGGAACGATGCACGTAAACCGGTGACCACTGTTGTTGTGTCATATCAAATAGCTAGTCGTACGCAACAACAGCAGCAGCAGCAGCAGCAACTTCAACAGAAGCATGGCAAGCACATACAACTTGAATAATATCGCATGTCACACAACAACTGGACACGATGTGATTCAATTAGAGGATACGGCCATCGCAGCCGTCTCTTGCAAATCTATTGACAACGAATGGTGAATGCTCATGCTGTCACGCAGGACGTATAATAAATATAATACATTCTGGCGTTGTGGCGGCAACGGCTGCCGCTCCATCGCCACCATCGTCTACTGCTGCTAATATTTCATGATAATCACATGTATCCTTACGATTATTATAATCAGTAGCTGCAGCGGGACCAGCAGCAGCATCCATAACAAGGACATGGCAGGGCCTGTGCTGGTGCTGCTGCCGAGAAGGGACGATGATTAGGACACAGGTGCGTCGTCGTCGTCGTCGTCAAAATAATGACGAATTAAAGGTGAAGGTTGAGGGGTTCCGTATGCCGCAAAATAACAACATCAACGTCTAAAGGGCGAAGGGGATTTCGTTCCGATCGCTCGGAGCCGGATCAGTTGCAGGTTTGTCCGGCAACTGATTATGTTAATATATATATATATATATATATATATATGTCGTTGGCTAGCATAACAACAATATAAGTCAATGGGTGAACAGATGAATGGATTAACTTCATATATATATATATACATACAGACATGCATGTATGTGTGACGTGCGCAGCAACCAGACGCCTATGTCGCTTAGCTTTTGTTTCGACGTCGGCAGGAGTCCGTTTGCCTAAAGGAAACCCGGTTTCGTTCAGAAGAGATACGTCTCTCGGGCAGCGTCATCTCACCAATCCCTCATCAGCCCCACAACTCACAGAGCCGAAACTCGAAGTGCTAGAGGTAGCCGTATCATTTAAGCGCTGCTTGAGCCCAATGAACAACTGAGAGGCAGATGAAACTCGATGGTGGTTGCCGTTGTCGCCGTCGCTGTTGCTACTGCTGGGTATCGTTGTTCTGATATAATCCGTTCTCATTAGTGTTCATATTTTTCCTTTATATAGTGCAGTGTCACAGTATACATGCGCCCATTGAGGCGTGCTGTACGAGCTCCTGTGCGGCTTGCGAACAATGAGCTCTGATAGAATAAACTCGTAACAGTTTTTCTGTAGGCCTGGGGACAGCTGGACCCTCCGTCAACTGGCAGATCAGTTGAGCGCAAGACAGATGATAACGCTGCCGCCGTTGCCGCCGTTCTATGAACTTACTCCGTCCATAGGCAGCCAGCAGCCAGCAGCCAAGCGGGCGGCCACTGATCATGGAGCAAGAGATTTCGTATCGGCATTGTCACCATCGGGAGAAAAATGAATTTCGACGGCTGGTTTAGCTGCCCTCGCTAAAAATCATTCACACCTACCTGTCTACGTACGTCAATAATAATAGCAGTAATAATAATGACGATAATAATAATAATAATATAATAATAACAAAAAAAGACGAGCCTAGTCGATGATACTGTCCCATGGAGGACGGCACGAAGCACCACTGTGCAGTTACGCTACGGTGCAGTAGCCACGCGAAGAACACCTCGAATCTATTCGCCCGCTCTGAATTAACAATCTGCTCTCATTGTGGACGACCCATACGCCTGAGATACCCGGACACAGCGCGGGTCAGACATCAAAATGAATGAGAGCGTCCAACGGCAACCATCACGGTGACATCAGGCGAAACTGACCCAGCTGGCGAACGATGAACTTCAGCAGCGACACACAGAAACAACAACAACAACAACAATAACAACGACAACAGCAGCAACAACAACAACAACAACAACAATAACAACAACGACAATGACAGCAGCCATGTTCGCCGCCGCCGCTGCTGCCTCAGCCGTGGCATAATATTTACTTATGCTACCGCCGTCCTGTGCCCCGGTACGCCTGCTCTTTATTATAACATATAATAATAATAATAATAACACGAATAATACATGCATTGTCGAGCGTATTTTTCTCATCACAGTGTGTCTCCCCACGCCACCCAATAGACGACGCCACGCCGGTGGACGACACCAGGCAAGCATACACCCTCTGGTCAACGAACACCGAGTAAAATCGGTGATGCGTCAATATCATCCTCCCACATTTACTACGGTGGACATATAAAATACTAGGTGTGCATTTCAGCCATTCACTTGAGCAGTATAAAAATTCAATAGATAGATAGATAGATATAGCCGAGAGAAGGCAGCAGCCGCAGTAGCAGCCGCAGCAGCAGCAGCAACAACAAGAGCAACAAAAAAAAAGTGACTACGCAAGGAAGCCAGCCGGCCAAACAGGCAGCCTCATGCTGCTGACATTGACAAGAGACACCAATGTCTCGTCAATAGCCCCCTCCTCCGTTCGCTTCATTCGCGTCACAGCTATGGAGTAAAGCGGGGAATTACCACGCGGTCGGTCGCTTAGCTTGTCCGATGGCTGCAGTGGATCCGGTGCTCGGACGGCGGTGGTGGACCAACGAGACGAAGTTCCGATTCGGATTCAGTAGCCGAATCCGAGGGCTCCTGCAGAAGGGTTCCTTCTGCAGGACGAGTGGGCGTCATCGAGCAGTGGACGAGGCTCATTGTGTGAATGGTGCCGGCAAGAAGGATACTGCCCCCGTATCCTTTTGTTTTTATGGCCCTTATATAGGTGTCATTCGCGCTGCGAAGCTGCGCCCGAATCGATACCCCCCTCTCCCTAAGCGCTATTCCGCTTGGTCATTACTGGCGCGACTGTTACTGCAGCTGCATTGCTGTACTAGCCAGTATATATATATATATATATATATATATATATATATATATATATATATATATATATATATATATATATAGCAGCGTTCACCGCCTGAATAATCGGATTACCTGCGACGCCATGTGTACGCAAATGGAAAATCAATTACATACGAGATATGCTCGGGTGGTATTTGAATGTGAATTATCGACATTGTGAGCCTAATAGTTGGGAGTTTACACGAATGCATAGAGCATTACTAGCAGGTTCGAGTTCAGTGCATAAGGCCCATAGGGCCCTCTCAGTCGAGCTCAGTGCATAGGGCCCTCTCAGCCTGAAATCAAGTCCGAGCAACGCGATCTTCCCGAAAGATCAACAGGTTGATCAGCAGAGAGATCGGTAGCCGGGCGGGGAGGCGGGCGGGGTATAAGGTGTCGCTCTTCTGTTACGGACATCACTGTTCTGTCTAAACAAATCACGATAGGAATTCGAAATGACGTCGGATGCAATGGACACAGTTATTACGTGTGTATAAAATAGCCAAGGTTATGAGCTTGTGAACGTGCAATATTTACAGACACCACTATGTTTGTTATATGTAAATGCCAATATGTATTATTATGGATTATTTGTGAAATAGAACGCGGACACAGAGGTCAATTGCTTATTGCTATGCGAGTAGCGGCCGAATCGTATTGGCTGCTACTTCTAATCTCACGCTGTTAGTGTCCGTTCCGTTGTCTATTTTGATTGATCTGAGGTGACGATAAAGAAAAAAAAAGGTGCATGCGTCATCTAGCATCCGTCGGAGCAGTAGTCTTGCAGAGATCGTTAGCGGCAGTTGCGTCTTTGTTGGCGTTCCTGTCGCACTTAACTAATTGTTTGTCATTATCGCTACCACCATGATACTACCTCAAGCTCACATACACACGCTCTCTGTCTCGCGTAAACTGCATTGCGCGGAATCTGATCTGATTTATATCGAACACAGGAAAGTAGGGGGGGGGGGGGGTGAAGGTGTCAGTGACATCGGCGGCGGTGGTTTCCCTGAGGATCTCTCGACAAACATCACTATCGCCGGTCTGAGCGGACGACATGAAAAGAACGCCCACTGCCACAATCGTAGTGATAACTGTTTGACAACTTGAAACAAACAACCAATAATGACGTGAACACCCACCCGATAGCAGCAAGCAACTTGCGTGACCTACGCATAACACGATCACCTCCCAACATGATGGAACTGATATGAATGTGTATAAATAGACACACAAGTGGGCGCAAAGTTGACACCGCCCTTGCTGCTGCCAAGGTTATCTGTTCGGTCGCTGTTATTCCGCTGTTTCATGAAGCACATCGGTGACTTTGTCATCGCCCTTCCTCACTGGCGACACTCGGATATCTTGCGACCCTCTCGCTCGGCGTTCTGCCCTCGCTCTATTCAGCTTAGTATAATAATTGTATTTCACCAGTTCAGCCCGGCTAGCGCTGGACCAACTGGCCGAGCAGGTCTGACAGCTCGCCGATGTCTACGTATATACATTTTGTGTAAATTATAAATGACGACGTTGACGTCGACAACGACGACGACTGTCGCGCCTGACGGCCTTCATGTGTCCCTGTTCCGAAAGCCTCCCCCTAGACGACCTCCATTCTCAGTCCCCCGTCGGAGCCCCAGATCTAGCCCACATCAGTCGCAGACCTTTCCGACACGCGATTCTTTCCAGTGTCAGCCATCAACAGCCATCCATCGGCTAGTCGCCCAGCCGTCGGAGAGAGAGAGAGAGAGAGAGAGAGAAAAAGGCCTCGAACTATCTAAAATATATGATTCTCTGAGTTTCGTAGCGCAGGGCCGGTGACTCTACGGCCCGAGACTGTTTCGCTCCGCGTAACCTAACGTTCACTCGCATATATATATATATATATATAGATATATCTGTCTCTTGCCATCCCTGTCTTTCACCGCCTGTCTGCTTCGACGGTCGCAGCAAATTGCTTAATTATGTATCAGGCGTTGGAGACGATGGAAGCGCCGCATCGAAAGCACATTGTAAATGAAATAAGCAACAAGACAGCCTGTGCCATAATAACTCCGCAGCAGGCGCCCTCGTCGATGTAGGAGGCTGTTGAGAAGCTGGCAGAACCCGCAGCAATAGACCGAGAAGATAATGAGTGGGAGAGAGAAGGTTCGATTGGCTCCCAATCTGCCGTAAACAACAAGTTCAAACTTCGGGAGTGAAGTACTCACCTCGTCCCCTTCCAGCCTGTCGCCTCCAGCGGCCACTTCTTCAAGGTGAACGCATTGCCGTTGTCGGCCTGGCAGGGGTTGGCCGTCGTGCAACTTCCCCAAAGGGATGATGGTTCACGGAGCAGGATTACGACTTGGAAACGCGCTTGTTGTTGAATTTCTGTCACTGTTAGAGGTATATCACCGTCTCATCGGTAACAAGATAGCTACTGGCAGACTGAAATGTTCCGGCTCGGCCTTTGGGAGATATCGGCTCTTTCGTGTTGGCTACGCAGCAGCCGGGACTGGTGCTCGTGGAGACGTCCGCAATGAGGATAAATATCATCATGATGGTGGAACGTATCAGACCAGGTCGTGTATTCGTAGAGCGTAATGCTCTTACCTACTTGTAGGAGTGATTGTCTTGTTGACATGTTGTATATTTCTAAGTGGATACTAAGTGGTCTATTTATGTAAAGCGACGCTGCCTTTTGAGAGAAAAGGGAGAGAGAGAAAGAGAGATAGAAAGAGAGGAAAGACGTAGCAGCCTCTAACCGTTGAAGTATATCTTCAGTCAGCAATTCTTCGATAGCAGCTAATCGCCTATTCACTCTACAGTTCATATTGTTCCCTATTTGTGGACAAGGTCTATTTTTTTAAGAGGCCAGACCTGACATTATATTATGATCGATTACGTAGATCTAACTACTGCTTGGGCATATACTGAACGGAACAAAATAAACTATCCAGCCACCGCGATCATTGTCGTCATGAGATCGATCTAGAGTCACCGATTTTGTTTTATGTGGTCGTGAAGGTAAGCGAGATCACTCGATCATTGAAATCTGCCGATTCAATCGATGCTAGCTTATGCCTAGGGCTCGATACGTTGATATGGCCGCTGCGGTCATGGCTGACCATCTAATTATTATATATAATATTTGTTGATATAGAGGGAACTCTGTAAATAGCTATCATCACGAGCCGCTATTCTGAGAAGTGTCTACATATTCGTTTTGTGCTGAGCAGTTGTTTGTCCTTTCGGTTGATTCATTCGGTCGCTACCTGCAGAATGTCTATCAACGAGCAGACGCCAACGACCAGTTGTAGTAGACAGCAGCCCCATTGCAAAATACTAATTGGAAGCGATTATCAACGAGGCGATTGAGCTTATGCGCAGGTCAAATAATCGCTTGCAGATGCGTGTTTCACGTACGGATCAGCTGCACCGACGGGAGAAAACGCCTGTCAGGAACCTTCAGAAACCTACTCGAATGGTAGCGACTAAAGGTTCCCAAGAATCTCTGCCGGTCGACTGAGCGACATCTCGCCTTCATGAATATTCTGATAATTACCAGCGCGTGGCACTGCCGTGTTGTCAGCTCCAGTAGCCACAGCGAACTTATATGATTATGATGCTCCATAATAATAATAATGATGATGATGATTGTTATTATTATTATTATTATTGATACCTTAATTCTTGTTATTATAATTAACATAACGTACACCGATATCGATTCGAAAATAGTGCACTCTCTGAGTCGAGCACACGCGCGCTCTCGCTCGGGAGTGAGGCTATTGGTCAAAATCATCTCGCAGAACCAATGCTTTTCCCATCTCCGTTTCTCCACAACCTTGAACTCAGTGAATCCACACGTAGCAATCGCTGGTTGCCATTAACTGCTGCTGTTGCTACCGCCGGCGTCACTGCAGCTATTTTTTACGCTGGTGCGGTGGTTACTGATGGTGTGGACTCCTTTTCTTTCCCGGCGAGAAACGCTTTCCTGGAGAAGAGGGCTGATCTTCGGCTTTTACTCAAGCAACGAATTTCATCCAACGATTTTTCCTATTTATTTTCCTTTTGTCTCATCATTTGCAGCTTTCCGTCAAACAGGGCAAGTCAGCGGCACCGCAGGGGAACGACGCTGCTTAGCGGATGATTTTAATGCCGGTCTACGGTGCCGGCCACTGCGAGGGCAGTACTTTGGCTTCACAACGGCCGAACAGCTTCGACTTTATTGTTTCTCGAATTATTGTTATTATTACACATACGTTTCTATGATTGTCGTTATTATTATTATTATTATTATATTGATGGCACGTGTCAGAAAAAAAAATTCGATAGATAGACATGGATCCATTTACAAACAAATGCCAGTATCAGGAATTTGGCATGACTTGATGCCACCCTACAGAAAATGACGCGTGTTTGTAGTATCTCTACGTGCATAGATCACTGCAATATTATACACATGTTCATGCTAATTAAATAAATATCCCATCATTGCTGAGCCACTATTCCATGCAGGGTGTCATAAGTGGCGATGCTTTCATTCGCTCTACTACCGAGCGGCCCGAAGCCTTTCCTAGGTCGGGTCGGAGTGCACGGCGGTGCTCACCTGGGCGGCAATTACCTTTTGCCCTCCTGCGGCGTTTTCGGGTCCCTGCGATATTGCCTTTTGCATATGGCGAAGTGAAACCAGCTTGGCATCATGGTCTCCTCGTTGTTGTTGCTGCTGCTGCTGCTGTATGCCGCTTGTCTCTTGTGAGCTGCATTTCGGGTCAGCTATGCCGGCGAACAGCAGGTTCTTCAAATGGTACTACAGGGACGTTAGCCGTCAGTGACCCAATGGGTACCAATCATCTCGGCAAAGTAGCGTCATCGGTGAGAGACCGCATCACCGGTGGTGGCGCTCGTGTAGGCCACCGTCGCAGCACAGTGCCCGCCCGCGCACACACACACAGACAGTGACCACAGCGGAGACACCAGCAGTAGCAGCAGCAGGGTGGGTAAACTCACGAACAGCAACCACCCCATGAGTTGGGTTCATGCTGCCGGTGGCCCTCCGGCGTGCTGCGATACTACGATGGCGGGAGAGCAGCGGCTTGCCACTACTACGACTACAGCTACTTGCTCTGCCGCGGCTGCTGAGAGCAGTGCGCGGGAGGATCAATTATGGCCGAGGCCCATTGGAGTAGAACAGCTACGGTTGTTAGCTATGATCAGGACTACAACCCCTCGGCAGATCGGATATTGCCCCCTCGGCCCCACCACTGAACACCACCTGACGACCATATAGGCCATCGACGAGACAGACTACAGTAACGAATAGAGAGAGATAGAGAGAGGGAGAGAGAGATAGAGAGAGAGAGGAAATAATAGAAGGGCATGGTGATGGTATATACAATATGCTAGTTCGAATGTTGTATTATTATACGTCTATTCGACAACGTCGAGCGCAGGCAGCGGGAGCTAGCTAGCTAAACAGGGACACGATGAGCGAACGGGAATGCACTGGAACTCCTCGGACACTCAGGTAATAGGCGAAGCGGCGGAAGCCACAGCAGCAGCTATCGTTGATGAGCAGGGCCTCGGAAGGTGAGGGAGAACTCGACTGACTACCAGATAAGGTAGTGCGGGTCTTCACGTGTGGCAAGCACTGAATGGACGCCGTGATCCAACCTCATAATACTCGTACGCGCTGATTGGCACCGCATGAGTATGACACGGTATCGGCTGATGGTAGTGATAGAGACGTTGGCGAACTTGCTCGATAAGTTAATTGTTCAATAGGCCTGGATCGTTCGGTAAGGGGCTGTTTGTGGGCGAGGCCGTCCGAGCTCAATCATGTGACCATAACGATAATTATCAGGAGAGAGGGTTGCGCTTTACTTGCACCCCCTATACAATACTGGCCACCCGTACGAGATGAAAATGTCTACGGCCTATGCCTGCCTGCAATTAACGATCATTCGGCGATCAGCATGTGGCAGCATGCTAATATTGGTCGCCTGTGCGCTGG
Organism: Stratiolaelaps scimitus; assembly: GCA_019614645.1. Classification (NCBI taxonomy): domain Eukaryota; kingdom Metazoa; phylum Arthropoda; class Arachnida; order Mesostigmata; family Laelapidae; genus Stratiolaelaps; species Stratiolaelaps scimitus. The sequence goes on along the minus strand of JABWDB010000013.1, from coordinate 5,944,446 downwards.
TACCATGATCTATGCGGAATACGCATTTATTTATTGTATATCTATAATTTGAAAACAGGCGCGCCTCATCAACACTCGTCTACCTACGTGACGACGTTCTCGTTGACGATTCGTTGAAACGATTGGCTGCATCCGATGTAACGCCGTAGTCTATGTATATCATACTTATTCCCGATATGGCTCCAATTGTGGGACGGCGTCGCTGGGTTTATCTCATGTTTACCTATTCCATCTAGCATCACCGTTGATGTATCGCTTACCTGTAAAAGATATCAGAAATGGAACGATTAGCGACCAGTCCGTAGAGATCTGTAAATAGAACTCAATGACCTGCAGACGAACATATTCTTTTTTGTATACATAACATAATACACGTATACAGAACGAATCCCTGTACGTATGTATGTGTGTTCTTTTTATATTATAGAACGTGCTGGTGGATCCATACGCCCTCATTTATGTAAGACTACCAATCGTGGCTGTGTGTCTATTGTACATTTCTATCCACACAACCACGTGTCGACTATGGAATACATGCTTGGCAGAGTTATTGCAATTCGTATATATATATATATAAATTTATTAGTCAATTATAAAAGTGCTCGACAACTGCACCTGGTGAAAGTGAAATACATCGAAGGACACCTTCCTCTATGTATTCTTAATAGAATATCTCGAATAAGGAGGCCCCGCACGGGTGCCCAAAATAGAAATTGCGGCGCCCCTTTGGATATCTAAGGGAAATCTTTGCATTAAAAAATGTATATATATATAATCTTCCTAAATACAGATTGCTACAGACTATATGCATACATACTGACAGAACAAAGCGTGGCACTCAGGCACACACCACTGGTCACGGAGGTAATCGTGATCTTTCATTATTTCTCGATGATCTCACCAGACAATTCGCTCCATGCCTCCAAATCGGAATATGTATCAGTATACTATCGAGACCGACGTCAATCAATCAGTTACCCGTCCACCTGTGTCCAGTCGATCGTTGCCGCTCTCGCTTTGATTCCAAATAGTTCGCCCGTGATGATCAGTTGGCCATAAATGTGCTGGCGCTATTGCTGCTGCTGTTGCTACCGCCGCCGCCGCCACAGTGATACGGTGATGGTGCCTCTCTCTCTCTCAGTTGACGCTGCAGCAGCAACAGCAGTAGACTCGGTGTATCGTCTTCGAGTGCGCCACTCTCTCTCGCTCTTCCTCTCGACTTCGTTCTTCCGTAGCTCTCTTCAGGCACCGCCATCAGTAGCATCTCGTTGAACAAGCAGCCGGTCTCCGGTGTACGCGGCCGCGGCTGATTCTACGTCCAGCCGCCGCCGCCGCCGGCGCCGTAGCTGCGTACGGACGGTGCTGGCTCCCTCGCTTGCTCCATCCGTCCATCCAGGCAGCAGCCGGGCAGTCATTCATCCAGACCATGAGCGCGTCATTTATATTTCACGGCCCATTTGAGCTCTTCACTTCGGCGGACGCTAAGTAATCTAGTCGTCTGCATCTATTCAGAACTAGGTATAACAGCAGCAGCAGCGGCGGTGGCGGCGACGGTGGTGGTGGCGGCAGAAACAGCAGCGCTAACCGACTATACCATATATCGTGGGTCGTACACGATGGCTACGCTGTAGGCTGCTGCCGTGCTCGCTGCAGCGTACAGCAGCGGCACCGCTCCACGACGTCACTCCATGTCTGCCGCGCCCTCTTGGTCCCTCTACCGTGCTAAGTATTATATATATATAAGTGGTGGCAGAACGGTTGCGGGGACAAGTCTAGCGGCGGTTGGGCAAGTCTAGGGCTGAGCCGATGGGCGGGATTGGCACATAGCGATCTACCCATAAACACTATAGAGAAGTGTCCCTTTCCGATGGCCCGCTCGTTGGGAGCGTTTCGGTGGGCGACTTTCCCGCCTAGCGATTCCTGCTAGGCGGTCCACCTTCGCTACACCCCCGGCCCTGTCGACAAAACATGCTGGACGTTGTATCCCAAGCAGATTACGTATTGTCCGATTACTATCGGGTCTATTCGAGACGTGTGCTGTGCCATACCATTCGATCACAAGAATCACAAGGCATGGGATATGAAATAGGCAAGCACAAACTAGTATGTGATACGACGTTCTCGCTGACTGTCTTTTTTAAAAATGGACATGCACATATACTCTCTCTCTCTTTCTCTCTCGCCCTCTGTTTGGATCGTATATATAATATGTAGATCATGTACGGCGACGGTGGCGGCGGCGGCCACAGCTGCTCTCACATCGGGCAGCTGTGTCAGGGCTGAACTGTACCACAGGGCAGGTATATGTCACAGAGTAGGAGCTTTCCTTCGCCCGGGGAACCGCATAACATTATTGATTCAGAGCGCGAGCGTGACGGCATAGCTCATATTTTAATTACTCGATACATATGTGCATCAGGTGTACAGGTGCCCATCGGAGCAGTTCGTAGGTAATCATTGTTTATACTCCTTTATACTCGTTGCGTTAGCATTGATGCTGGGTTCCATAATACCCTACAGTATGCTCGTCTTACCTATAGTATGCTTGCCGAACAACAACAAATGCCTATTACAGTAAATAGGGATCGGAACATACCATTTAGATCAATTCATATTGACTTGATTCATCCACAGCAAACAGCCGTTCTCTTAACCACGTTCACTCAGTACAATTGTAACCTTTCCGTACATTTTAAACAAGCACATACAACAACAGCAAAACGAATGAACAAACATCAACGTGGCGATAAATCGACCGTAGAATTTGCGACAATCCGATTGATACCGGTGGTCGTCTGTTTTTTGTAGCGGCGCCCTTGGCCTTGCTTATTCCCATATATGTCCTTCTCCGCCTCTTCCTGTTCCAGAGTTTAAAGTACACGTACTAATACTGTCGCTTCGACTTGTGATAGAGGTATCCAGCAAGGCTCCAGGTGTTCTTCGCGTTGTTCCGCTAGTTGTTCAGCACGTTGAGAACCTGCTCACGCTCCCCGGCTTCCAACTTCCTAAGCCTCACCCACGTCTCCCCGGCTCAATTCCTCCTTCGTTCGCCTTGTGGCCGGATTCTACAGAGTTTCCACTCAACTCAGTGCCGTTTTCCCGTCTTGGTCCGTCCTCCCCCTTCGTCTGTATCAGCGGCGGGTCTAGACAAGACCTAGCTATCCAAGCGGGGACCATCTATCCAATCCCCTATGGCACAAGATACCCTTCGTCTAACATGTCTAACGTGCTCTGTCTGATTTATCTCAGCTCCCCATTTCCGAGGGCTTCCATTTGCGTGTTTCCCCCCACCCCCCTCTCTCTCTCTCTCTCTCTCTTGCTCTTCCAGGGATTTCTTTGATGAACAGCCGTCCCTGCAGCGGTCGTGCAGCAGTCACGACTACTGCAGTCATCTACCGTCATCCTCCTTTAGCCATCGTCGTGTCCCAGACTCGGCAGAAGAAGCAAGAGGAGCAGGAGTAGACGGGGAAGCCTACGCGTCTACGGCTCGCCCGCCCGCCGGCGCCGCCGCCGCCGCCGCCGCTCAGGGAAGCAGGAAATCTCTTTAGCCAGTCACATCGCATGGTGGACTCTCACACGTTGGCAGCGGCGGGCCATAGTGGCCACTGCGGCAACCAGCTTTGCACTTGACTCCGTCTTCTTCTTAGTGCCGAGGCAGCTGAGACGCTGAGCACCCGGTTGGTAACAGTATCACTAGCAGTAGTGGTAATGGCAGTAAGTCAGACAGGCAGACCAGTCAAACTGTCTCGTTCATTCGCTTTCTAGAGGTTACCTTTCTCTGGCGCCTCTAGAAGGGACCCGGGAAGACTCGACTGTACTGGAGCTATCTGGGACTGCGGATAGTTCAACAACAGAAGACATGTACAGTAGCATTTCGTTTTAAGAGGCGCCATTCCTTCCGATAGCATCTTCTAGAATCGGTAGAATTCGGCCATTAGACCACCGCAGCGTCTGGCGTCAACGTTCATCTGATCATCCCTCTCGAGTCCCCACTATTCTCCTAATGATAGCTAGGGCTGCTGTATCAGTTTGTTTTGAGTTTCTTTCGACGTGTCCCCTTTATTTATCCTTCTCTGTATCGCTCGCTGTAACGGCATGTAACATATTGTATAACCCGTGTGATCGCGACTCGGATTAAGAAGCGCTGCAGGGCCAAGCGGGCCGACGTAACCACCAGCGCCTCTATTCCCACTGATGGTGTCACCCTCGAGTTGACAACTGGGCGATAAATACTCGAGAAAGCGACAAGCACGATGAGAACACTCGTTCTTCTCACATATTGGCGATATGAAATCTATAGCAAGGCATACAGCAATCCTCAAGTTTGTGCTCAATTCAAGCCTTGGACGCTCAATGCCGACAAAGGAAAGGTTGAGACGGAGGCCGACTCATGAAAACGAGAAAGTTCTGCTGTTCTTCGCCCCATACTAACTGGGCACCTGCGTTATGGTATTCCTATGCCTAAGCAACCCAAACAGAACAAAAGTAATACACGTTCACGGGCTGCAATTGTTGCCCAAGTTATATGAATTACAAAAAAAGAAAAAAGAAATGTGTACCAACACAGAAGTATCAGCAACAACGAACGCTGTCCGTCGACTTGAAACCACCCGCGCTACCCCCAGGTAGAACGGTGTCCCTCGCAGATTTCGTTGCGTGACGTCAATCCTTCATTCAGTAGGGACCAATGTACGCCCTCATTTACGTCTTTTGGTCCAGCTCGACGTTATTGTGGTCGACATGTCCTCCAAGATTCTATCTCCCACCTGCCTCCTCAGGTTGACCTCACACGTCGTTATCAGATCAGGCGCAATGAAGTCGACGAAGAGAGAGAGAGAGAGAGAATAGCAAGTGGCGTCGAGAAAGAAGGTCGTGTTAACCTCCTGATCGTTTTTCCCGAAACCTTCTCGAACTCATCTAACATCGGAACAGCGTCCTCGTGCACTTATCTACGATACCTCTGCCCTGCTGTTGTCTGATCGGCCACATACGTCCCTCTGAACCTGGCCGGTGCCATCGGACACCTCGTCCCTACACACACGCACAGAGGGCAACGGCCACAGGAACATGTCCCCGTGCTCTATGCGCCGCTATCATACGGCGCTAACGTACTCTGAGGCGAGCGAACTCCAAGTGGATCACACGTTATCGATCGATATCAGATATCGACAATGAGACCAACTCGAGGATGGGATAACTGCTAAGCAAACCTTAGTACATGCCTAAACAGAGCTAATAGGTACACAGGCCGTTGCGAGGCGAACGGAGCGCCGTTCGGCAATAGAAGAAATCCTACAGAGATTAGGTGGCTAGCCTATTACAGTATATATAGTGGCCGTAGGTGTGTTGTCGATCGACAGACGACAAGTGCTAGCAGATCAATTAGAGATTATCTACGGTTTACTTTGCAAAACGTATACATTGCACAGTACATGCATATATGGCAACGGTGATGACGGCGGTCGACGTCCGCCACTTCAAATGCGACGGTGCCGCCGCGGCTCTATCTTCTAATAGAAACGTAATGGATAGCTGCTTTTTCAATATGTTGCGAAATCGCCCCAGCTCAAACGATAACGCAACACGCTATATTCTCTTTTATCCGATGCTAAATCGTACGCAGAGGCCACACAGATTCCATGTTAGTGGAGTGGTACGCATTCACTAACTTCGGGGACCTGAGTTCGTTTGAGCGGGTGCCGCCTTGAAGAATAAACTTTATACACTTCATAAAAAAACATAGATAAATGAAGATGACACGTTTAAAGACAATGTAATATTACATTTAGGTGCACATTAGTAATACATGCATTAGTTCTAATGAATAAAGCAGCACGTATGACATTACTATACCTTGGCGATAAAGCATGACATCACCGAACCGATCTCTTTAAGGAAATCTACGAAAATATGGACTCTTCCATAGATGATTTCTTGGCAGAGAGCTTTTCTGGTACACATAAAACTGCTACCTATTTATGTTCAGTAATAATAATAATGATAATAATAATTGTATCATATTATACAAATTAATTGACATGTACAATAAGTGTACCCTGTACCTTAACCACACGGACACAGTCAATTAGTTGTCGACTCAGCATGAACATCGCGTTCTTGAGCGTCCGGTAACAGCAAATTAGCGCTGCTTTATAAGAGTACGCTCGTTAATTCGCATCTGGCTTCGTTTCACCTCTTCTAATTGTCTACGTCGGGCTTGTCAGGTAGACATCGCACTGATAGACCCACAATCCCTCGACCGGACTCGTCGGGGTTCACCAACCATAGCAACACCCAGAGAAGAATCAACGTCTTGCAGGACGGGGCACTCTCAGGAGACAAGAGCAGAGGGATTGCAGACTCACAATGCAGCGTGGTCGATTCGTTTCGTTGTGGTCCAGGAAAGCTCTTCGTCGTCCAGTCGTATGCGACTTCTGATAGCAGCGCTGCTGCAGTGTCCCTCTCGGCATTTCCTTTTGTATCGGGGATGCCGTACGAAGGACGAAGCCGACGCGGACGAACGTGGAGCAGGGCCTCTCTTCTCGAATAGACCGGCGTGGCAGCAGCACCGGCCGACCGACCATGCCGGCAGGCACAACAGGACAGCCACTCGGAAAGCGACGGCGGCGGCGGCGCTAGCACAAACGTAGCAGCACCAATGGCTCTCGGTCGGTTGGCTGACTGGTTTGCCCAGTCCAGACAATGGGACAACCCCATCTCGGTCGAGGGTTTCCCCTGGGTGGCCATTCCCTGGCCGACTCAGCCTGCAACGTGCGGCGTCAGGGGGCGATGCTGGAGGGCTGGTGGGGTCCGGTGTTAAGCAGAAGAGCTAGAGGAACGCGCCGTACGGGGCGTAGGATGAGGAAGGATGAAGGAGGACTCAGGCATGCTGTGATATCGTAGCCGTGGCTGTGCCGGCAGTGGTGGTGGCAGTGCTGCTGCTGAGCTGGTGGTATTATCACAAATCCCATTTAAGACAAGAGCCGCACGGCCACTTCGCTCATACTGGTACAAGCGTGTCTTCGACGGGCGTTCACAAAACGAGACGTACAAACGGATGGTGCACATATACACACACACACAGACAAGTGCGGAGGATACGTACAAATAGTTCTAGGGAGAGAGGCAGACAGACAGCGAGAGGGAGAGAGAAAGGGAGGTGTTGAGCTCGCAAGGAACATGGGAGCGAGGTTCGTGAAACGGCGAGATCACGAGTACATCCCGGGCGGCAGGTCAACACAGACTACAGCCTCCTCTGGATATCCTCCCTTGCACATACAGTTTATAGTGAGAATCGTACGGATATACTCCTCTTACCGTTAAGTGGTGTGCGTGTGGCAAGCGAGCGGCCTACCAAGACATAGCTAGATAGCTAGCCAAATGCAGGATGCTATGTGAACATCGCAGTTTAGAGGAGAATATAGGAAAAAAAGTAACGAAGGCACAAGGAAGGACAAGGAACAAAGAAAAATCGACAAAACATAACGAAGGACAGAGCTGAAATGGGTCTGGGTTTTCTGGACTGGCGGTTCGAGACGACAGTGTCCAAGGTTTACGGTGATGACCAGGACGGCTGTCGACAGCGCGAAGGAGCGGCAGCAAAAGGAAATGTGACGCAGAGCCGTCACGAGACCCGCAAAACGTTCTGGATGTCGGCAGCCCAGAACAGCTAAGCTCTCTCTCCCCGCCCGCCCCGACAAATCACGACGACAAAAGCAGATCATCGATGATCAGCAATACATAGCAGTGACGGACAGCAAGTAACAGCAAATCATACGAGAGAGAGATACAACACTCGCAGCAGGCGGGCACAAGCGCAAGGCTAGTATTATATAAATAATACTCTACTGGGCTCGCACCTACTTTGTCCCTGAGCGCAGGAAGATACAGCACAACAAACATGCTCTCTGTTCTCGGCCAACAGCGCCATGAGGCAGATCGCAGCAGCCTCCGCAGACAAGCGAACGCTGAAAGGAAAAACTAGGAAAAAAGACGAATCGTCTTAGGTTTCGTTCTTTCTCCTCTTTCGATTCTGTTCCTCGGAGCTTAGTGGTGATGGCGGCGACGGTGGTGGTGATGGTGGTGATGGTTGGACGTCCTCGCTGCTTCTGAAATCATCATCGCCGTTGCCGCCGCCGTTGCCACCGCCACCGCCGTCATCATCGCGTTGTTCATCTTCGTCTGTGTCCTCCAGCGTCGAAACAACAGAAACAAATACAAGGACACACGAAGCGAGTGAGGATCAGACAGACAGCAGTCAGACGAGATGACAGTCGAGCAAACATTTGGCGCCCTTCTTCCACTTCTGCTACAGCTGCTGCTGCCGCGGCTGCTGCGGCTGCTGCTACCACCGCAGGAAAATCTATGGCTGGTTCAACGCCGATTCTACTCTCATCTCCCCTTCGGCTCATTGCTTCGTCGCCTTGAAGCGGGAAGCAAAGGATTAACGGGCGGCGCACAATGCGCTAGGATCTAGAGTTGTCACAGGGTTGCGGCGACCGGAGTCGTCCAATAGCGATCCGGATAGCGGCATCACCTTATGATCAGAACAGAGTCATGAAAATATAATATAAAATATATATATATATATATATAGAGAGATAGGGGGAATGGAGGGGCATGTATGGGCGTTCCCATAGTTCAAATTTGGAATGGGAAAATAGCCTAAATCAATTGAGTTCGCGATTCAATCGTTTCTTCTCTTGTTTCCACAGGTATTGTATGTTGACTTGCTTTGAAGCGATGCATATATATATATGATCTGTGGGTAGCGATAAGTGATAAGAACTGCGAGGTGGTTCACACGTGGCTAACGAAATGCGTCAAATATTAACCAAATGATAGATACACCACCGATGAAACGGGAGAGGAGAGAGAGAAAAGCCGATCGTGCGCGTTGCGCAATACTTATGTGCAGCTCACTGTTGTGACGCATAATATGGCTTGGAGAACCGGGACTGCCGGCATGCATTCTTGACTTTACTGAAAAGGATGATCTTCGTCCTGCTCTCATATGCATTTAGCCGGCATGCGTGCCTGTATGCCAGGCCATCTGGTGATCTGCCAGCGGCGAGCGGTAAAAGACCAGTGGCCCAAAAAACAGGACAAGGCTAGCCAAGACGGACGTCTGCGACGTACGAATAAACGAATATTGCCTGACAAAGGCTATGCTAATGTCCTTTCTCCTTAGCTTAGAGGCTCGGAGCGGCATGCTCGCGCGCTCAGACTCCTGATGGACTGGCTCTGTTAGTAGAGTCCCCTCTCAGAGGAGAACCCCATCCTTTAGCATTTTCTTGCCGAAGTAAGATAGGCGGTTCGCACATGATTCGCTGATGATTCGAGCAAGAGCTAGCGATACACGATTTGCAATACACGAAAGCGAGCGACTGTTCATAAGATCTCGTCGTTCGCCGTTTCTCGTGCGGTGTTTGTCCGGTGGGATACAGCATGGCCAAGCGGGCCCCGACGAACGAAGTCGGGTTCGAGTAACCGATTGTTCCGGTTCGCTACGGCAAGCAGCGCTGGCAGCGTTTTCACATACGGAAAAGTCAGATCATACATTCCGAAATTCGTTCCGATGCGGCGTAGGCAAACGCCAGCGTTTCGAGAGGATGACCTCGATAGACTGATTGCACGGAGCAGCAAGCAGCTAGCCTGGACGTTCGTTTCAGATGAAATGGGGGAACTAGACAGTATGTCATCGTGGCTACGCGACGAATCGCGTCTGGAGAGAGAAAGGAGGCAGGAAATAGAGGAATGACTTTGGGTGCGCCTCCCGTAGCACTTGTCCAAGGAAGACGTACTTGAGCGTATCGATTTATGGGTTACCACTAAGGCCAGTCCTAATGACGGCCAGCTTTCTGCCGCGTGCTGTAACGTGGGATTTTTGACAGTTCCTCCGCCTGCCACCTTCGAAGAAATTGGTGGGGGTCTTTCCAGTCAGCATCTATTATATTAGCTGTTGGTGGCAGCATATATCGTACATCGAATATAGGACGCTCCGTTGGCACGTAGGAGGAACAGCCAGACGGCCGTATATATATATATATATATATTTATTGAGAACGCTGTGGACTTGTCCGCAGCCGCCACCACTTGCGAAGAGAACCAATTTAGAAATCGATACCCCCAGGATCGCCCGTTCATACGGATCCCCTGTGGTCCGTTCAGGCCAAGGTCTCCGATCCAATGTGAGTCCACATAGCGCGACGCCTTGCGGCTCCTGTGCCGTATATCGGCGGTCCAATAGCCCGCTTTCATCCCTCTTAGTTCTGCTTCGAAACACAATACCAGAGAAAGGCTTAAACAAACTCTGGTAGGTAGACACTTCAGCAAGGCTGCAGCTTTTACGAAGGTAGAAACAGCTGCAAATATAATACGATAGTCGACTGCTGGAAACGTTTGGCTATGCGGTAATATCAGCACCCCGCCATAGGGAATTTATTCTACACAAAGCTAGTAATACGCCGCTGAGCCGCTAACATAAGATATCAGGAAAAAAAAATTACTAAGCTGATTAGAGCATCCCTTTTTAAACTCGCTCCGGCTGAGGCAGCGTATATAGGAGAGGAGTTAAAAATCATTTTTAAATGAATTGCTGGAAATAAATCGCACATCTTCTATGGATATCTCAGCCTCATCCGTATCATAACAGGTTCGATAACTATTGGTTTATTCCTACTGAGGAGCATTGCTCACAGTTGTGTCCAACTGCGGGTAGCCTGGGGGCAAGGTCTGCGGTCACAGTCGCCTCAGATGAATCCGAGCGGGCCAAGCTATACGACACCGACAAGACTTCCTAGGAAAGCAGCACCGGTCGGTCCGAGCATCCGCTCCTTCTGGAGCCGTAGCCAGGAACCGGTGTGAAGGTGTCGTATATCTGCTGCGGCGGAAGCCGGCCACAGCGGAGCCGGCACCGTTGAGGTCTCTTTCTTGGGACTAACTCAAGCTCATGTATGCACATATACGCTTCGAATCCCAGCGCGGGACGGGTATACATACTCGATTCCGTTTCCCATCCGCTTTTAGGTTTTCGAGACGGACGTAGCAGATCGGCTGGAATTACATACAACGGACCATTACTTATGGCCCCGAAATGTGACAGTCGCTTGTCGAACTAAAGACGTTCCACCTCGACCAGAAAGCGTAGTCGGCTCGGGGAACGAAGTGAGGGAAAGACATAGATTGACATAAAGCGCCAAAGACCTTCGGGATCTCGAGATGCGCGAAACGGGAATACGCGAGCTCCCTTCAGATATTGCGGTACTTCCCTGAGAACAAAACTGTCAGTGCTCAAGGCATTTTTGTTGTTTGAGAATCGCGTCGTGCCATGTTTGCACGTAAATCACCAATCTCCTGCCGTCTTTAATTGATCACTTGTCATCGATTCATCGTGGGTGCTGTCAACAACTCTGGATCAGACAGCTCAGATACCCTTCAAGGTGGAGGCGTGGAGGTGTGCTTACGTCTTCAGATGTCGAAAGCAGCGCTTGAATTTTTGCTGAACGCCCTCGGTGGCTCGGCTCAGTTGTTTATAACGTATTATTGTTGGTTGGGCACTGTCTTTTCTTGCAATTCCTCTACCGTGTTAATTGCAGATTTGCCTCTCTCTAATGCTTCGTGTGCTAAAACGTGTGACTCTTGATCAGCTTACGAGTTACTACCCGAGTTTTATAGAGTGGAAAAGCGTCCTGCACTGAGCGGGTTGGTTCGGCAGCTGAAGGAAAACTGTGTCTGATACACGGACCTTGTTAAATCTGCCAAATATCAAATGACATTATATGATTAACATCAAACACAGCTGTTGATAAGCGTACCTCGATGGCTGTATCGGTGTATTTCGTACCGCGGATGTAAGAACTAATCGCCAGATTTATTTTATGCCGCCCCAGTTGGGCCCCATGTTGCTTCTTCAATGGAAAGCACTCCGCCTCCATATTGTGGAGGTCCTGAAAACATCGAAGAATTGGCTCAACTGTTGATGGCTCATAACCCGACGCTCGTAGACAATTAGGGGTGGACACGGATATCTGATGCTGAGGCTTATGTCGCATATTAATCTGCTAAGCTTAATACATCGTCTTCGGAGCACTCAAGATGAGTGATTAAGTTGCACATCAAGGCCGAAGTACGCCTAAGTCCCATAGAGTCGATCTTAATTAAGGAAGTTTTCTTCGCGACAGGAGGGAACATAATTCCTTTGTTTGTACCATATGGATGGTATTCGAACAACTTTCGTGTTTCAATTAAGGCTAGCACAGTGCACCGGCCACAATCGCATACAACAAACACGTGTCGAATAATGAATTAACACCCGACTCAAAGAAAGGAAGTCTTCACAAGCACAACGTTCCACATTCATACAGAGAACATCACGTAGTCAACCAGGTCTTCGTTTACGAGATCACCCTCCTTTCCATTAATATACCGAACGCTGTTGTTCTTCTGTAAGTTGCACATCGAATAACAACAACAACAGCAGCAACAACAACAACTGTGCAAACGGTTAAACAATAACATAAGGAAGATCTCGAGCTTATGCAGGCAAAAACAAACATTGGATGATTCGTGGATTCGCAAAAAACGAGGGCCAAAGTAACGAAATCGCCCCCATAGCAACGACGAAAAACAAGCCTGGGAATGATTTAGAGCAAATGGGAGGTGTTTTGGAAATTAGCAGCAGCGTCAATGTCAAAGAACGAAACAGCTCCTCTCTCGTAGTTCTCCATTGTCAGAGCATGTCAACAGTAAACGAGATGACCATCCCTATAACCATTTTTCCTAAAGTAGGTAACATATTGCATCTGTAGTGTCTCTGCGTGTGTGCGTGACATCCGTGATCGAAAATAATAATAATAATAATAATCTGCTATACAACGGTAATATACGTAGATGTACGCGTTGTAGATACACAATAGCAAGCATGTCATTTACTTAATTAATGTCTCATTGAAATGCTCCGCACTCGGTCGCAGTTACATATTACTTCGTCGGTTATTCCGTTAGATTATTCACCACAGTAATCGTTCGCTCGATTGATCAGATATACCATGATATAAATCTCTCTACCTTTGTGCACACATACGCAGCAGATAGATGTAGACGACCATGGCCAGTGAAATTATTATCGGACACTTAAAGCAAATCATATTCAGCAACACGTCCATTTGCTGTAGTGGTTTAGACACGGCAGCGCTTGGCTCTCTTCGTCTCTATCAATGTCGGAAATAGGCCGTCTATTGTGCACCCATGTGAATCTCTCTCTCTCTATATATATATATGTTCGGACCAGGGAATAAAAGTTCAGGGAGGCTCGTGTTGCGTAGGGTAATATCAATCAGTCCCTTGATAAGTGAGCACAGAGATTGTTGGATGCTTTACGCTATTTAACATACGAGTTATTGATTTGACCGCAAAAGAGATGTTGTGACCAATAAAATCTTTAGTTGTGTCATCGCACACTGGACATTGCTTTTCGAGCTGACCCTCAGCTATTCCCCTATCTGACAGGCCTCAGCTCTCAGCCTTTCAGGTATTACTATGAGGACCTGTCGGGGCCACCTTTGCTTATTCTCTTCCGCACACGTAAGTGGCAAGAATCTTCAGATAAAGCAAGATGATAATGAACTCCAAAGACGTTTGACAGTATTTGAACCCAACGCACACTCCGGTCTAGCAGTCCAAGACACTCATCACTAGACCATCGAGGGGACATAACGTGGGCTAATAACGTATAACTAATGTTTCGTAAGAGCAATCATGACATATTGAAAGAGGTATATAAGCCACCTTATGCCCGAATGGAAAAAATTGAAAAATGTCATCACCAATTGAATGTCATCATTGAGCTTGTGCGTATTATACAAGTCGTATTGCATTTGTAAATACTGATCGGCTTTCGACGAAACAGCGCATATACTCAAATGGTGATATTCGTAATTTCAATATTTCTCTCTCGTACTTCCTCTCCATTTTTCCTCGTAGAGTTGGAGGGCAGGCACTCCTCGGATAATGCATTCGTTCCCGTATTCCCACATGGCTGAACTGCTGCTGATCGACGAATGTAATCCACCAATTTCTATACAATCTCCACTGTACTCACGCCTACGTTGAATATAGAGCCACTGCAACGATCGTCGACAATCGCTAACGTCTTATTGATTAATAAACGTATGTAGTGAAAAGCTAATACGTCTTTGGTTATAGTTACTACGATACAAATCACTGATATCATGGTTAATCTATAAATAACCTCTCGCGCGTCCGACCCAGGCATAATTCATTCACAAGGAGTAACATCTGTCACTCGCTCATCGTTGGCATCGTACACGCCGTATTACAACACGAAATAGATGTACGAGAATTAGCAGGCGAGCTGTGGCCACAATTGCGGTGGCGAAATCATTGAGGCAGCATCAGGCAGAGTCGAATCGCGGCCGGCCAATTGCAGTAGCAAGCATGCTGCCCTCGAGATACATCTTAAATTTATCCGCCTCCGACTGTGCACAAATCTGCCTCGATTCGACCTTCAAAGTGGCCGACACGAATAAACAAACCGTGTTGCCGTAATTGCCGATTTTCGTCATAAGTTGCCCTAGATTATATGTACGTTGCCCCGTAGAGAGAGAGAGAGAGAGAGAGTAGGAGAGTCGAAACCCTCCGACTCAACTCCTTCCATAGAGCATAGGCTGATGCTTATCGAAGATCGATGTAACATTTTTTGAAGCGTTGTCATTCGAACAGCTCGAAGCACGTAGTGAGCCTGCTGAGTCCGTACGGGCGAAGCTGGTCTTATGCCAGAGATTGCACGATTCAACTCGGAACTGGTTGTGCAGATGTCACCGTAACAATATAGCAAATTGTTGATGCTGATGTCCGACACACAGGGGCAAATTTGTACTTAGAAAATCTCGAACAAACGGCGAACATGTCGGATGGGAGACAAAGACCTAAGCCGCTGGTAACTTTCGATCAAATCTGCTAATTCAAATGTGCAAACATATAATGTGGGTTCGAGTCGAGGATGAATCTGCCTGTCGGTGAGGGAGCCGTCGCCAATATTAGGCATTAGAAATCGTTTACAATTAATATCCTAAGGGGATAATAATAATGATAATAATAAAACTAAAGATAATAATGATGATAATAATAAAATTAAGGATAATAATGATGATAATAATAAAACTAAAGATAATAATGATGATAATAATAAAATTAAGGATAATAATGATGATAATAATAATAAAACTAATATTAATAATAATAAATAAATGGGCACGACCTCTGTGGCTGACTTCTCCTACGCTAATTGGCTCTCCGTCTATGAGCGCCTGGCTGTCTGTCGAGCTCTACCGATGACCAGCTGATGCTCGAAGGCTCTTCTGCCCGAGAAGACACATTACTGCCGTAATTAACTTAACTGATAATTTATTCGTTCATTGACTTTGGACGGCAGCAAGTCCGTGGCCTTCTCGATCAGCTAGCAGATGATTTTTTTTGCTTTTATTCAGCTTTGTCCAACAGCCATTATTACCTGCTATCTAGCCACAGATGACCTAAAACTATCACAATTCTGCCCGTTGATAAACGAGTACATATTTTTACAAAGTATTTGATATATGTATATATATATATATATATATATATATATATAATGCAGTAGTGCCTCCGACAGTATCAACACGAACCAAAAAAGGCGATTTTTGTTTGCATAACTGATCAGTTTCGTAGACGAGACGCACTTTCTTTTTTAACGCCAATTTCGATGTCGTAAAACACAGCACTTTGTGCTGTGTTCCGATGGGTCGAACAGCGAAGACCTCCAACGTTTTCGGATAGCTGAAGATGTAAATCTGTGGCGAGCGACATTGCCAACTCAATGGTACCCAATCAACTAATCTTGTAGGAGTGATCGCTAGAAGCTGATATATGACCTCCACTCTAACGGGACCAATAATGAAAAAAACAACAGCAACAACACTCGTCGCATATCCCTCGTTCACAGCCTACCAAACGGTTAAGTACAACCTTGAGAATGCTGCTACTAATGTTAGTTTTTGGAATCAATTCCACTGGGAACAGGGTCGGCGGCGGTCGACTTGGATCCAATGACAAGTGATAATAACAATGAATAGCTCAATGTCGTTTCTCCGGCCTGTACACCATGGCAGCGGACAGCTTACATACGTTTTGACTTTCAATTGGGTCTAACTCTCAGCTGGGCTCTTCGGGCCACTACGAACTGCCAATGATCGCCTTGACTAAACATTGGATTAAACTTAGCAAGCGACATAAAATTAAGTAGAGACAGAGCCAGACACACGAAACGATTCAACGTGTCATCGAAGCTCACGTTCGATTGGCACTCAATTCCTTTGTTCCGTGGCCTTCCGAGTTTGAGGTGGCACAAAACAATGATATTTACATACGATTTCACTGGCTCGTTGTCGTCCACTGCTTTCAGCGACGCACAATCCCGGGCAGCGCTATTCAACTACACTTACATAGCACGCGAAGTCTGATGAATACAAATCATAATTTCACCCGTTAGCCTTGCCTGTCTATGTACGATGGGCATTGTTGTATTGACGAGACGATTGCTTGAAGTGGCAGCAGCGCCGCACGTGCGCGCGCGCATTAGCAGAGAAAATGCATCGATCAAGGGAGGAGGCGTTCAATAGGCCGTTCTATATATCATCTCGTTTCGAGTCTACCCGTCTGTCAATAGCAAGAGTCACTTTTTATAGTTTTGTGGAGCACGACACTTTGCTCCGTCAGCCTTTGCATCCGTTGAAGTGGCCTCGTGTGTCGCTATTTAATAATAATAGTTACTTGAAACAGCAAACCCTGCTGAGGATGAGCGCGTTGATTTCCGCTTTGCGATTTCAACGGACTAACGCCATGATGATTGAAAGTTACATCGAGATAAACGCTAACACCTGAACATTACGGGACGAGCATCGTCCACTAAAGCGACGTCGCAAACAGTTCTCCGGCGGACGGGATGTGAATCGATCACATTGTTCCAGAATAGGCCAGAATGATAATGATAAAAACCCCGTTAATAATTATAAGAAGAAGAAGCATTATATAAAAATGCACTAAAAAATGTAGATGTATCCGAGCCTTTTGCGCACGTGACACGGAGCAGCTGGTATTTAGCTTGGATTTGTCGATGAAAAGTATTTTCATAAAATCGCGTTTCGTATTATCGCCCAAGTTGTTGGAGGGAACGCTTGGGCAACTACAACTGGTTTCCCACAAGTGTTCACCAGTGACAGAACTTGTATTGGTATGTTTCACAGCCAACATTATTCACACGCTAGCCGATAAACGTCTGTGCGAAAATCAAGAACACATTTCAAGTCATAGTTTGCCTCCGTTGTGCCGATCCACTTCGGCTCAGTTATCGTTCGCACGCAAACGACAGCGTAGCACAGAGATTTATGACTCACCTGAATGTGAGAACAGTTAATGGCCGGTAGCTTTTGTGCGATTCCGGGCTGGACATTGCCGTTCCCCAAAAGTCGTTCGTCCATAGAGTCCATGAAAACCATGGGCACGCAGCAGCAATATTTGTTCCAAGACCACCAATAGCACTAATCGTCGCCGAGGAGTCATGTGCGTCCACCACCACCACTCTGCCTGATCCCGGCGTAATTCCATCACGAGATCCTGCGGAGTCAACAATTCCGTCGCCACTGTTCGGCATGATAACTGATCCGCAGCCGACAACGTCGGGATTTCGTACAATTGCAACGATGTCATCGTGAACTAGATCGCCATCGAGGGCAGCGCCACCCAGCCACGAAGAGGGCGCGATTAACCGCGAGGTAGTCCTCGGCAATCGAGCGTCGCCTGCATCACCAACAGTGCCATCACCTAATCGGCTGTGACTGCTAACCACTATGGGATCACTGCTGCGTCCACCAACATTCGCGCCGAAGAAGTCAACGCAGAAACAGATCAGTGTGACACCGGTCGCGGCGGCCACGCTCCACGCCGTCGCGCGACAGTCAGCGAGACCTGCTGTGGTCGTCGTCGACCACCGTGGCCGCATGCTGCTTCGCAACAACAACGGATCGCTCGGTCGGGTTGTCACAATCTCATCTCATCGCTGCTGCTGCTGAGTGCCTCGAATTCGCAGCGATTCTTGTCAGTCAGCGAGCCAGGCCACCCGCCGTCGACGTCGTCACAGGATTTCGCCACCGCGTCTATCGAACACACATGAACACATGCACGCACCTCGCGCACTGACCGACCAACACACTAGTGGTGGACACAGCCGTCGTAAGCGCACATATCCTTCCGAGATCGCAATGCTGGGGATAGACCGACGGAACAGAATCGGTCGAGTACTCCAGCAGCAGCAGCAGCAGCAAAAGCACCACCACTGCCACGAAGAACGCTGGTCTTGTCTTGCCGTCGACACCACCACACGAACAACGCCACACGACCGTCACACGTGAGTACTACTTCGCGAAACGGAGCGACGCAGCTCCCACCGTCGCTCGATACGAACTGAGGCTTGCTCCGCGCGCGGCCAACCCACTGCGGACGGAGGAGGAAACTTTGGCGCTGCGATCACCCCCTCCTGAGAGCTGCGCGCAGCACCCACTGGCTCTGGTCTGGCAGCGCGCATGCTCCGGTGCTGGCTAGCGCGATTGCCGGATGGAGGAGCTCGCGGTGAGCATCGATACCGAATCAACAGCTTTTGTGAAACGGGTCGTTAACACTTACGCCATAGGTATCATTGAATGATGTATTTGAACAATGGTACGGGGTGTTGTAAAAAAAAAGAGCAGGTGGATTCGAAAGAGTGAGATAGGGAACGGTATATATATTGATAGGCGTCGCTTATCCTTCTGACTTGCATTAATAAAGCTTATAATATAGGGCACTCTATAATTTGAGCAAGGCTATACTTGTGGGGGACGTTGAGGTTAACGGCACGGCATTTTCGACGAACACTTGAAGAGATTCAGTGATGTGGTTGCGGTCATTTCTACGAAGCTTGACGATCTTACTGCTTGGAATTGGTATGTCAGAAGAAGCGAATATTAGCGTTACTCGTTTTACAATTAGTTTTATTGTCGATAATGCTAATGAGCATTAGACAGACAATTCGGAAGTCCCTTGAATAACCGTTCGTGACTACGATGTCGTACCGTGATACCGCGTGTCAACTCTGAGCATATTCTCTCCATATGCAAATTATAGGCACTGCTGGATTTCGGGGTTAAATAGCAATGGTCGACATTGATTTAATCAATAATAATAATAAATCTTCTGGAGGATCTGTTGCTTATACGTATGTGCCTCAACGCTGCGATTACCCAATAGATTTTTCCCAATACGACAAACAATACACTAATTGATAACATTTTGCGGTGCATTTCCTATTTCTGATGATTGATCACAGATTCTGATTACCGATACGAGGCGACAAGTAACCAACGAGCTTTTCGACAATGATAACACCTCGATGAATAAACCATCTCAAATAACCCGCAGAACATTTATAAAGTTGGATATTAACGACGTTACCATTGATCATTTCGAAACGCTGCTTGAGCAGGAAACGTAGTATGCAATTTGAGTCTGTGAGAGTAACTCACGATGGATTCCAGGGCAGCTCATTGTAAATAAATGAATAAGTAACACAGCACATTTGGGAATAATGCAGAACAAACAATTAGAATTAATGTGCATCAAAATAGATAAATAAGATAATTATAATTTACATTCAATTCGTTCGAGTTCGGGCGGCATTTTACGATCCCTTTTTATTCATTTGAAAATATCGGGAAATGGAGACGAATCATTATCAGCGAATCTTTTCTGTAACCTAAAGTAAATGTGCCCAACCTGACTCACAGCGAACATTCGACGACGTCAACGGTACAACCGGTTTTTGGCCCTTGCTTTTCATAAGACGGACAACCTCTTCAAATACAAACGTTCAACGGTGGGACTCGAACCCGTGTACCTACGTGTACCCCCTGATTGCAAAGAGGACGTGAATGCACCTCGCCACCGGGCTCAACTGCGACCCAGAAGGATCGCACTGTACCTAAATTTTAAGTCACCACGCTCAACACGACACGAGCACGCCGGTGTCATTGAATGTCTCTCGCATAGAGCTTTTAATCTCTGTCTGAATATACTGACTCTAAAAATAGAGTTCTATCGAATAAGAACAAACCTCATAGATTGCGGTTATCCCCACATTTGAATAGATTTATTAAAAAACTATACGGAGGCTTTAACACCCAATATAGACAGCTATAGGCAACCTTCTCAAGGCACCCCCTAGCAAAATTGCTTTTTTTTTCACCACACACACGCCACTAAACGCCAACACCCCTGAGCAGGACAATCGAGAAATATCGAAAGGTTCTATTTGTCGAAAAGACAATTACGCATTCGATAGAGCATACCCATCAAACTTGACGACAAACCAGCTACTAAAGCGAGCGTGGTGTACAGACGAAATCGCAATGGTCGGTACAGCTTCATGTATAGGAGACAAAGTGGGGGAGTTGCCCTATTGACCGAAATTGTGAACAATAATTAGACGCTGATCAATTAGCCGCCGCACATGGGCATTAGCAGAGCATTGCCTTTCGTCGACCACGCAAATGCTCCTGATTCTAATTCAGTCAAGATTCGGGATCCCTTATCCCCGTTGAGTGATTCACACCGCGAGTGAAAGCAGGTCGTGACATTTTACGGACACCCAACGTTTTCAACAGAGAAATGAAATATTTCGAACAACGAGATCTGTGTCATTCATTCTCAGTTTCAAGTGTCTCGCGGGACAACACACCGCCCTTACGCGCGCCCCCCATTCGCCGCCCTCTTCTTCTCGATCCAGAATAATCATAACCCATCACATTGTACCGACTGATTGAGTCGCAGCCTTAGCCTCTGCCTACAGGATGACACCTTAGTGCAGATATCTTTGAACACGCCAACATAACGTCACTGAATGAGAAAGGTAGCACGACCTAGCAAATATAAGGCACATTTTGTGTTCGTCCTTCCTCAACAATATATCTACCTAATACAACCAAATAAACAACTTCTTCACTGAGGACTAGCCTATGCCATCGGTCCCAATTTGCATCATGAAAAGGGTCTGCTGCAAATATGCTCTAATCATCTATGCTAACGCGGATACATAACAGTTTAATAAAGAGGAAGAATAAAACATTCAAGAAACAATATTTGTGTTGTAATTGGAGTGGAAAACGCATACGACTCTGTGCACCACAGATACATCATATACAGTCCAAAACAATATGGTGTGATGGGGCCGTCGCTAAGGCTCTTGTAAGGTCAAATATCTGAATGAAGGCACTCGTACGGTCTAGCATGGTACTATGACATTATCAGAAACACGGCAAACTTGAACCTATAGCATACGATTTGATCGTGGCCCCTTGCGGTCAATTTTGTTTGCAAACGACATGTTCTATGTTAAACATAAGAGAAACCTCATCGATCACCCACTTAACTATCAAACTTAAGGGCAACTTGATCGGTTCGCTGGCTCGCTTGGGGCACAAACCTCTCTTATGGAGGAGATGAGGTAGAGGGTGTGTTGGAAACCTGCTCTCGTCAATTTCATCCTGTTTAAGCCTAAGATGAACTATAAATGCCCCGCCCGAACGATTTCCAGGTTGTTCCAGATACGGCTCTACGCATTGTTTCTTAATTAAAAAAATAAGAGACACAGTACAAAATATGTTTTACATAGAAATATGAGAAATGCTTACCCTTCACATCAATTAAAATTCGTCAAATCACGGCGATGACTGGTTGTATCGTGAACGTCAAAGGCCATCCGATCGTCCTGTTGGCCATAGCTTCAAATGCAAAATGTTCTCTCATTTTCGTGCTGCACACAATACAATCCCTGTCAGGGATTGTAATTGTGAATCGCCCACCAACATCGCGATGTTCAAAACACACCACTTCGTCCTGTGCGTTCCTGCCATATACTGATTGATCACAAGCAACACAGTGATTTGATTAGGGACTACTGAAAACGCATAAAGAACTATACATACCTGTAATGGTGTAGTTTCTTACATTTGATTATGTGGATGTATCAGGTATTTTCTAATTGTGCATAACCCGAACTGATTTTCACCTCCTTTGAACTTTATGGAAGCAATGATGTGCATGCTGGGACACAAATACTCACTTATCGTCAACCCAATAAAGACTCATTAAATATTGAACCATCGCGTGTGAAACATATCATTATTCGTAAATATAGCACAAGCTGTTCAGAATAGAAAAAAAAGAGAGTACAATTTTATAATGTATTCTTTTTAGAAACAATAATACATAATAACAATAATACAATGACCCTTGAATATTGAAGTACTGTTCGCCTAGCAGTGGGCCAGGTTGGAGTTTTGCGTTTGATACAAGATCGCTCACTGCAAATTAGTGAATTGCACATTGCCCATAGTATAGCCATGTAATCTTCGGGTGTTTCAAGCTGATCCAATAACATTCACCGACGATGATTGTTATCTAATGTCATCCAATATACATATATGTATATATATATATTGAGTTCCTTCCATGCCTTGTTCCTAGTCGGTTGCCTGGAAACAAGTGCTATGCCGCAATGCTATTCATGTTATTTGTTGTAATCATACGCCGCAACGCAGCGAAATGTTCTGCGAATGGACTACGCCTATAGCGATTAGTTAATGAAAGAGCAGACCGTTAATATTCAGTGTAGGCAAGGGCGAACCCACGCATGATACAGTACTGTTCATTCAGTGAGTCGTCTCCCTTGCCGCATATGAATTTCTTCATATACACAGCAATGACCTTAATGCTTAACACGATTTCATAGAACTACGCCATGTACATGATACAATTCACTCAGCTGGACCGCCATGCACTCACTGATTTATTCATTTGTTAGTGCTATGACGCACGTACGCACGCATGCGCGCTGCAACAAATGCAAAAACAAAAATTAATCTGCTTCATAGACTTACTAATTGCAACTCGGCAACTAGCATCCGCCTCCACCAGATCGTTGCTGTTCAGGGCCGTGTCTTATGGTGTACACACACACACACACCGATAGAGGTGCACTGGAAACCCGAAGCGCGACTAGCTGTCTCGATGGATTACGCAGATATGTTTCCACTGACGAACTTCTGCGTACGGGCTACTCTGCCGGCGGGCGGCTCCTCTGACTCGTAACAGTTTTACGCTGACGGTTGGTTGGTCGTTTCGAATATAATTGCTTGCGGTCCACGTGACCCATGTTACATAGCTGGCTTAGCTATGTATTTCGAATGTCTCATCTAATTTTATTTCGCTGTTGAACGATCTCGTTCGTCCCAAAGTTCATATTATATAGTCGACATGCTAACTCGAACTCATCTCGCAAGAACACACTGTGCTTGTGATTATCGTGTCTTCTGAGAATTGTACAATGCGCCAACGTCTCCAAGACGAGCTATATAGATATGAATATATATATATACATATATATATATATATACATATATATATGTATATATATATATATATATATATATATATATATATGAATATTTGTTTCCGATTGAGCCATCAGCGCTAGTGTTGTCACACGACGAATGCGAAGAAAGCGGATAGCAGCATGTTTCTTCAGCTAATACCCACGAGTGAAATGAGAAACGCCCGATTTGGCCTTTCATCTCTTGCTATTCAACCGCTCGATGAAAACTGTATATGTAACTAGCATGTTTAGCCTTCTCCCATACGCACTATCCACGACAATGACTACATTGAGCGGCGACGCTGGTGACTTGTGGCAAGAAACGTATAATTGCGTTCCGAGCTCGCCCATCCAACGCAATTTTCCTCTCCTGCCCCCAATCAATTAGGATTTAGCAAAGGAGCCGTTGAGCTCCAGAGAGCGCTTCGTAGCACCACAGCAGTCGGCGTTCCGCGTAAGCGAATACCTATATACGTCTTACCATGCATTCTGCTTCGTCAGGCACTGTCCAGTGAGCAGCGACAACAACAGCAGCAGCAGCAGCATACACGTTCCGACGTTATCCATCGGGTGTCCGGGCCACCCGAAGTCAGGCAGATAGATATACATGTAGCAGCAGCCAATTCAAGCTCTGCCTCAACATCGTGAAGGCACTCCCTCGGCGCACAGCAAAGCCAGTGCTGTCTAGTCGCCGCGAGCGGTGAGTAACCATCGCCCGTCCGTTCGCGCTCCTCTACGAAATCACACATTCGACTTGCCGTCCAGCCGGCGGAATCGCTCCTCGCCGTCGCCGGTGGTACTTCATCTATGGTCCTACGAAGGCTGTGGACGCATATAGCTCGATGCCTCTCTCTCTCTCTCTCTCTCTCTCTCTCTCCCTACCGCTATCAGTCTACGAGAGATGTATCCAATGGCGTCGGCTGCCAGCGTCCTGTTGGTCACCATTCCAAGCGCTGGCGAAACGAGAGTCACTTCGCAGAGAAGCCGCGCTGCGGACGAACCACGCTGTGGCAGGGCGGGGGAGGTCATCGACGGGTGCAGCCGATTCAGGGACGGAGTCAGTCAATTCTGGTAGAAATCGCAGTAATTGTGGTAGCGCGACGCACGAACGTGCACATGTTCGGACATACGCCGCGCGGGTCGTACGGCAATAGCGGCCGTGGTCACTTGTGCTGCTCGGTCGAAACGCGGGCCCGACACTGGAAGGATTCCGCAATGGGATCCGCTACCAGTGGACAAACAGCCAGCTCTCACCGTGAGGGCTCAGCGTCGACATCGTCGAGGGAGGTAGACGCTCCGGGACCATTCGGCAGGCAGACGCCTCAACACCACTTGTGTGCGCGTATACAGCGATTGGTTTCTTATGCTTATGCATACAGACGCCGCGCGTTGTGCCGCGGAAAGAGCAGCACAGAGAGATGATCCGCAGATCCTCCCGGCGGACGCGGGAAAGGACCCCGTAAGGTTCAGAAGGAGGAGAGCGCTTGTCACGGTTCATCAAAACATGCTGATTGCCGTAGCGACTCGGCCAAGACCTACCAGCGTCCGAGTGGATCCGCTTATCTGAACGTCTGGGTGTGTGCCTTTGATCTGAGTCAATGTATGTGTTCATGCGTGCGCGGAGCATTCAGTCGTTGGCGGTGGCTCGCTTAGCCGCTTGGCTGCCATTGTCAGTTGGCCAGTTGTCAGAGCGGTTGACCGCCACGTGGGGGGCATACCGTTGTCGGATCTGCGAGCGTTTGCCAATTGATTATTACGATTTAACCTGATCGCCTGATAGACCGTATGGAAATATCCGAAATTGGCGAGAAGCAGCAACCGTTCGGTGGTTGATATTGAGCACAAGCAATATACTGGTTTAGCTGCAATACATTGTCACAATTGCTGATGATTTGTGCGATTTTCACCCGTTCGATCATGGTACGGTGAGGTGCCTTGTACACAAAGCGGTAGAAAAGAATATCTCTGTGACCTAAAAGAAGCACAATGAAAAGGAAAAGTGACATTGGAGCAGAAGAAAACTCTAGGAGGTCTCGCCAAATCTAGCAAATATTAGCTCCGACCTAGTGGGGATCTCAAGAGGCACCGATTTAAGCGCCAACGTTCTCTTTGGATTTAATTAAAGAATATGAACTATAGACCTCGAAGAAGCAAACGTTTTCGGCGTGTGACAAAATGTGCGCAAGGAATAGCGCCACTATGCAGATAGTGGACGTCTACGGTACAATGTAATTTGTTTAATATTTCATAGTGTCAATCCACTTTATTTATTTTTTTTATCTTTTTCCATTTCCTTCCCTCTCTTCATTAAAGCTGATGGTTAAAGTATCTATGTCTATCCGGCAAATTTTCTAAATCGCTTTTCTTCTATTTTTGATCTTTCCTTCATCCTTACAGATGGCTATTGTTAAATAACTGACCGGGGTGACCAGGGGCGAGTATAGCTAATTGGCGATTATATAAATATATATATATATATATATATATCTGTTTCGTTGTTCAAAATATAAATACATAATCGAATATACATAGATCTATAAGGTAAGGTTGCATACACCGTGAAAACACATTATATAATAGATCAACCGACCTCGTCTTGTGGATGGATGACTCAAATCGATGTGACAGAAGCTGTTTCATGTCGACGAAATGCCACAACGTTGTAATATTTTACCAACAAAAAACCGCACAATACTACTAACCGCCAAATCTTCACGGATGTTGACCATCTACTAGCGCAAATGGCCGATTGTGAGCTCACGTCAGAAACTGTTCACGGCTCGCCAATCGCGCTCGCAAGACGACGGTGAACGCCGCAAAAGGCAAAGAATTATCACCGGGCACATGTATCCTCGACGTGTCCCTGTTGACTACCTGAGGATGTTGGGTCGTTCGGCAAAACGAGCAGCGACACATAGGAACAATGGTGGTTAGAGAAAAATCGAGCAGTCAGTAACAATTCTAACAGGACCCCTGCAGAATCACACCTTGGGTACTCCGATGAACTGGGGCTGGCCACTGGTCGCCTCACCATTACAATGTCAATGCCAAACACATAGATGGCACCTTAGACGCCCGACCACCGACTCGAAGGAATCGCTCCCTTCGAAATCATATCTGAAACGAAACACGAAGAAGATACCTCTGTGTTGTTGATCAAAGCAGACATTTTTTCCTCGTACATTTGTATTGGGCAACGAATGCAGGACTATAGCCGTAGCTTGCCAAGGCTATATAACAAGCACCTTTGAAAATTCCATTTGAAACAGAACAGCAACACAAACAGATCGTAGGTATATTACTACTACTATAAAATGCGAACGTTTTGCCCATACATACAAATAGTCTTACACCGAGCGCTTCTTCACGAGCCTCGGCAAACAAGCTGCTTGATCGACTGGTACGCACATCTGAATGACATCGGTATCCGTGAGTGAAGCGACGGTTACTTTATCGGTATTAGTAACCGCACCTCGAATTTGCGAAAGCCGTTTTCCGGAACCATCGTGTTACAAAGTGAAGGGCGATGCCACCGAGGGGCACGAGCCGGGTGCGGGCGGAGCGACGACGAAAAATAACACTGAATCGTCATCGTAACACGCTGTGCAGTTGAGGCGGTGAGGATGGAGCCAATCCATATTTGATTCCATATATATATATATATATATATATATATATATAGGAACTATCGGGACTTCGGTTCTTCGTCACGGTGACAGCCGAGCCGTCCGGGCAAGCCTGGCCGGTGGGGCTCAACCATCACACTCGACGCGCAACTCGCGGCCCGAGAAGGCAAGACAACGATCATCGCCTTACTAACTGGTAATGGCTGCAAATAACAGTTGCGTACGCCAAACCCACAGACCACTAGCAAAGCATAGGTGCTGTACTGTGCTCATCTCTTCTTGTGGCGGTAGGACGTGAATCCCCCAATCCTATGACATAGCGCATTCATTCATTTATCAATCAGTCAACTAGTCAATCCGAGCAACGGCAACAGGCGCAGAGACCAGTGCCCGCTAGTACGATCCGTTCCTATACGAACAGATACAGTAGCCATATAAACACCAGTAGCTTTCATGCACGCACATGTACACACAGCGCGACATGTCAGAGCAAGTCAACGTAAATTGCTGCCCGCGGAAATCCCGATCTTATATACATATAAGATCACTGCGTTTGTTGGAGACGACTGCGGAGTTACTTCCGACTCGTCGACTCTTTGTTTGATTTCCTCAATCACCTCGCGTTTCTATCGCCACAGCGAGGGTTTGTATCTATAAAACAGGTAAACGAGCACTATACGTGACGAGCTACTGGAAGAATGATGATGATGATGATCCTCCCACTTTTTTAGATTTTGTTTTTTCGCTCTGTATTATAGTGGAGAACAGTGAGTGACTGTGTGTGTGTTGTGTCTTTTGTTGCATTTCACCTCGAGTGGCAAAATGGTGTTATTGTTGTTATATCATGACTCTTTCTACTAGCTTATTTATCTCTCCCTCTCATGTATTTTCCCATATTATGATACTACAACTGAGTCAAGCATGCGGGCAACGAAGAACACAACAAAAAAACCTAGCAAAGACACAGATTCTCACTGTTAGAAGCGGAAGACAAAAGGCGCTCAGATAAAAAAAAAAAAAAAGAAAGAATAAAATAAAAAGACGAAGAGTCCCACTCTCTCTCTCTCTGTCCACCCTCCCCATCGTCGCCTCCTGCCGCAGCAGAACTCGAAGAGCAGAATTTCTCGCAGCGTTTTCCCTTTCTCGCCCAGCTCAATGTTTTCTCAATTGTTCTCTCTCATCCTCTCTCTCTCTCTCTCTCTGTCTCTCTCATATATATATATATATATCTGGCTTGTTTTTGAGCTTCGTCTTTTTCGTTCTCTCTCCGATTTTACTTCACATTACCTTCGCCACCGTCGTGCCGGTAGCAACAGCGGCAACAGCAGCTGCCTGCATATGCCATATCGACGCATGAGCACTACTAACTCTGCCATTAGTGCTACTACGTTCGGTGGCTTCTGCAAAGTTACCATCGACGTCACAATCATCATCATTATTGTTACTACATCGCCTGAGAAGCGAAGATTATCATAACATTATATGATATATATATATATATATATATATATAATGTTATGATAATCTTCATATCATATATATATATATAGGCGCCGCTGTTCATATTTTGAGCAGAAGCTGCTTCCCCTTCGCTCCCTCCCCCTGCCCAGTGAACGCTGGGCTGGACAAGTTAGCAGAGTTACGATATGAGCATGTGTCGCTGCTCACTGTTGCGCCTTGCTCCGCCAACGATTGTATTCGTCCGCTGTTTGAGCGTGCGCGTCCACCTGCAGAGCGTCCGACTATCCGGACTCTGTCTTCCTTTGCGCGTGGACCAGCTCACGAACACCCGGCCAGCAGCCGGCCGGCAGTGGTCGAGGTATCCGGTCGCCAGCCAACGCTGGACGAATCGGGACACCGAAGCGCAAACACACACGCAAATTGGACACTCGACGCAAAAACGTAAGATCTTGTGGAAGAGCGCAACGCAATTGAGCAGGGCACGCACGAATCGGAACGGGATACAGACCCCCGAGATAGATAGATGCATAGGCGGATGCGTACGTGGGGCTTAGGGATGGACGTCGTGAAAATCGTTGTCTATTCGAGCTAACCGTTTGTCAACGGTCCACCGGTTGGCCCGGCGTGGGCCATACGTCGCAGCGAGAGGTGAAAGCTCGCGACAATTGTGACCGCTACCACCACCGTTGGCGGCCGACCGACCGTGGTCGTCTTCGTCGCGTGCTTAGTGCAGACTTACACATATCTATATACACACACACACACACAGAGACACGGGCAGGCATCGGCGGGTAAATAACACATGGGCCACATCGAGCCGTCAGCAAGCAAACACGCATACACACAATTGCAGGTACAATGCACACTGGCAGAAGGGATCCAGAGGCATGCCATCGAGAATAGCAACGCTGTGCGACCCATTGTGATCGTTGGCCGGCAAAGGCTGACAGCAACCAGTTCATAATATATACCCTTCGTCGATAAACTAACCCGTTCTTTTGCCTGGTCGTCTCTTGTCATCGTGCTGCTAATCGGGGCACATAGCGCACTGCTCTCTCTGTCTCTCTTTTTACCTGGCCTGGCTACCGGTCGCCGCAGCAGCAACCAGCAGCGGTGACGGTCTCATATCTATTACTGTTATTTTTTTTTGCGCCTGTCAGACGCGTTCGCCCGCATTTCGTCTCATTGGTCTGTGTATAACTCGACCCTGAGTGGACGACTGGCGTTAGAATCAAAACAGAGACGACCAGCCAGACACCTACCGTTGCCGTTGGCGTGGATACGCCACGAGTATGGCAAGCAGGCAGAAAAAAAATAGAAGCTCAAGGCAAATAAAAAATCGGACTAGATTGAAGATTGCTGATCATCCAAACACACACACACACGCACAGACAATACTATTATATATGTATATGGCAAGCAAGAAAGCGAACGAAGAAACAGCGAGAAAAAGGCAGAGAGAAAGAAAGGGAAGGACTCAGTCGAGTTGCGAAAAAGCTTTTGACCGACGACCGAGCTGACGGAACACATGACCAGCCGCCACAGCAGAAGATAGCATTAGACTTGTGTTGTGGATCATCAACAAGCGACCATCGATGCGGTGGTGTTCATCGTCGACGCTGGCGTTGTTGACGCCTATGACGCCGATAAGTTCTGTTTCGTCGGAGATCGACGAACGACCGACCGAACGGGCTGGCATCAGCAGCAACGACATTTTGATTTGGCTCGAACAGAAGCTAGGGCCGACAATCATAGCGACAACAGCCGAGACAATATGTTGTTGGGAAAATGATTGCTCGATGCACCAAGCTATCATAACAACGAGAGGAGCACTCAAAGCTCCCGATAGAAGGAAAGAGAGAGAGAGAAAAGATGTCGGAAAGATCGCACGCAAAGGCCGCGCTGTACGGCCGTGAGGGAAAAAGTTCAGCGGCGATGAGGCGACGAATGAGCGCGCAGTCGTCATTTTGCCATTTGGCTGTGGCGGCTTCTTCCGCTAACGCAGAAACCTTTGCCTGGGCCGGGGCACATGCTCAGCGGTGGTAAGCAGACGCTGATCGAGGTGCGATAGCGCCGAAATTGGTAACTCCTAATGCATAAGCACAAGAACAATGCACAGGAATCGCAAGAGGGAGACACATCGTCCTACGAGTTGTGCTTGATTCGATAGCGGCTGCTGGACAGCAAACGTTTGGGCTCTGCGGTAACGGCGAACAGAGACATCACTTTATGGTACGTTCGTAGACTGTGCCCATGTTGGAGACGTAGAGAGTAGGACGCAATAGAGAGTGAATGAGAGCTATATGCTCCTCGTTGGCGAGTATGGTATCAAGATGATGGGCAGGTGATCACGTCGGATGAAGGGCATAATGTATCGGCATGACAAAGCAATTGGTTTTGGCTGATATGATGAGAGATCACGATTGCGAGTCGTGCCCAATCGGGCTGCTGACGATGACCTGGTGCTGTTCGTTTGTTCGTGTAATCATACGAAATTATTTTAGGAAGAACTCCTCTCCTCAAATTGTCCAAAAAATCATCCGCAAGCAATTCAGTAGTTTAGTTCACCTGCTGCCGTCGATCGCGGGTAGATCGATGACATGATGATTGTGGACGTTCCAGATGTCGGCAAATGACAAACTGTTACACTGGAATACGACATAAGCATGTTTTTGTATTAAAAAAAATGTTTAACCTACTCTTTCAGTTTAATATAAATATAAATAAATATATATATATATAGTTACAGTGAACATCATAGTGTTACAGTGTTGCATACTGCATCGGATTAATGCAGAAGGCGTAATATCTCCAAAAAGAAAGCAATTTTAATCAAGTAAATGTGTTTATTGTTTAATGACTTTCCGCCATCTGTTAGAAGTACGTGGTCGAATTAATCGTTTCGTTGGGTGCCACCAGCTCATAACAGATGATCCATTTTTCAATCGCGCCAAGATACAGAACCTTCCTCGGGGTCCAGTCTTTGCAACTATCTGAGTAGTCTACCTGGTCTTAAATGTAAATAAAAAAAAAATTAAATAAAAAATAAAAACTCCTAAATAGGAAAAGCGACTGAATGGTTCAGACATTTCTTCGTACTGCTACCAAGAGAGTCCCCTTTATATATGATTACAGAAACGATATCATATAAATGTTTCTGTACACAATACCTCTCCCTTTTACGATCTCGAACCAGCGTACCTCCGTGGTAATCTCTTGGTTTTAGGCAAGTTTATGAGGCTGATAGACCTTACCGGGGCGCATCCACAGAGGTTAGAGAAGCATCGCGTGAGTTCCTGACGCTTATAACTTGAGGATCTCTATCAGTTCAAAAGATTACCATTTGGGATTAAGGTAGCACCGGAAGTTCCTTTCTGCGTATCGCAAACTTCGTATTGAAGGTCCGCGAAGGCAAGTGCTTTTTCTTCAAAACACAAGTAGACTACATGAGTTTTGTCATCGACAAGAACGGAAGACGCCCGGATCAAGCAAATATCGAAGCTATTGTGAACATCCCACGGCCCAAAGCCGTATTCCAAGTGCGCTTTTTATCTTAATACGATAAATTTCCGTGGCCCGTTCTTGCCTAACCTTACACAACGTCGTGCAGCATTGGACAACTTACTAAAAAAAGACACGCCCTTTGAATAGACCCCAGCCTGTGTTAAAGGGTTCCGAGAACTGAAGGCAATGGTTACGTCGAACCGTGTTCTCACACATCGCAATCCAAACTGCCCTATAATCCTTGCAGCTGACGCAAGCGGCGTGGGAATCGGAGCCGTAATTTCTCACCGATATCCGGATAATACAGAAAAGGCTGTTGCGCGGCTGTTCCGGCAAAAGCTTTGTGCTTTTTGGTACGGCTGTCCCTACACGCTCGTGACGTACAACGGCACCATGCTCGAGCAACCGCCAAGTGGACAGACTCGTGGACACATTTAAGAGTGGATTGGGCAAATGGAATGTGGAGGAGGGGCCCGCGTCTCAAATATCTCCTCTCCTGACTCGAAGGAGTACACCAGCTGGAAATCTGCCCGGAGGTTGTTCACCGCAGGAAGCATCTCTCAGACGAAAACTGGACGTTGCTTTCCGGGAACGATCTTCTGGGGGCATGGAACATGGAAAAACAATATAACTTTGATGGTGCAGAAAAGCGAAACTTCGAAGTTGGCCAAACTGTATTCGTCAAAGACTACACTGAGCAGCTGCAAAAACCGGCGTGATCCCTTGGTGGGTGTTACGACGCATCGGAAATGTTCTCTATGAAGCACGAGCAGGAGAATACGTGTGGAAGGGCCACGTGAACCAGCTGCGAAACCGCTCATCTATGCATGGTGGAAGCAGATTACTGCCCTTAACTTTTCAGGCCTGAACAGGGTCACTCCATCGACAATTGACGCGCAGACGACTAGAACGGCGTTGCGAGAAGATCACGACGGAGGGACCAAAGACAGTACAGCTTTAGACCCTGCAGTGACCTAGGAAGAAGCACGTCCGGGAATTACATCGGTTGACTCGTCAGCAGAGCTTACTCAAGTAGATGCGCGACCAACATTCCCAAGAGGAACCGGCAACTCTACGCAGGTCGACGAGGACCAAGATGCTACCGCAGCGCTTAGGTAGCTCGGGAACGTAAAGGGGGGAGGTGTTGCGGAGAGAAAGATTTATGTATTATGTCGTTTCCGAAACCATATATAAAGGATGATCTCCTTGTATCAGTTCGAGGCAACCTTGAACCGGTCAATCAGTAGTAGACAATACCTAAAAGGTTAAGAGCTGAGGCTTGTCAGATAGGGGAACAGCTGAGGGTCAGCTCGAAAAACAGTTTTCGTTTTTCAGCTAGTATACAATAGGGTTATTGTCCATTAGGTAGTCCAGACACTATTTCACCTCTTATTTTACTATTTTACCTTGACATATCACTTATCTAGATGAATATGATCCCACATAAATATCGGAAAATATGTCAGCTTTCAGTTGGTATATAATACACACTTTCTGTGGTTGACACATGTGTGAGCAGAAGGACAACCGAGAACGGACCGCTTATGCAGCAGCGAATACGTGTATTATTGTCCTTGGTAGATTTGTACATAAACAGCCTGAAGACAGGGACAAAGGAGTCGTCGTTGTCACCTAGGCTAACTCTGTCTATCTGGGCACATTGTAGGTGTACTGATAGCTATGGCATTAATTTATGCTAGCCAAGGGCTTGCTACATCTGTCGTCGACTTCAGTATAAGGCATGAACACTAATTAGCTGTATATCTGGGTCCTTCGACATATAGCTAATTTGCTTCGTTCTATTGGCGAGTAACAGGAAAAGATTGCCTCTTAGTGGTCTATTCGCGTAGAATATATATTAAAGGAGCTCAAAAGAACTGGATTTACTTGGTTGTCTTGCGATAGCTCAAGCGCCCTCATACATTATCACATAACGCACGGTATTTGTTTGATAGTTCTATTAAGACAAAATAACAAGAAAAATGGCTCACAATTTGCATCTGATAGTGACAGGTGCTTATAAGCTTAAATGTACATTTTTTTAATCGTATTATTTTGTTTTTGAAAAAGAACAATTTTAACCAAAAAGATTTATATACAATAACTAGTGTTCTAGTGCTTTATTTTTATGTCAAATAATGACTAAATATGTCATTCATATAGACATGTGTCAAATCATATTAGGACGCTAATATAACTATATATCTTTATTGTGCCTACCTGACACGTGTGCAATTGTGTTGTACAAATCGTAAGCCACAATATACACTATCTAGATCAAAACATAAAGCCGAACCTCTCAGCGCGCTAACCCGCGCGTCGCCAAGACAAGATTATTAGCATTAGTATCATTATTATTACGAGTGTATATACAGCATCGTCGAAACCGACGTATACAAACCCGTACCATGTAATCTATCTGGACAACTTTACCAACTATTAATTTCGTTCCACGTATTAAGAGAATTGCTCTTTTTGCCGTGTTGTTTCAGCCCTCGAAATGCAGAAGAAAGATGCTCGCATCCCCGCCACCCACGCTTGGCCAGGGGGGTCGGGCGAATGTCTCCGACGATGTCTTGAGCTGATGCCCTCCTCACATCGTGGAGTAGACAGTACAGCAGCACCGACGACGCTTCCCGCTGGACG
Source organism: Stratiolaelaps scimitus (assembly GCA_019614645.1). Taxonomy (NCBI): domain Eukaryota; kingdom Metazoa; phylum Arthropoda; class Arachnida; order Mesostigmata; family Laelapidae; genus Stratiolaelaps; species Stratiolaelaps scimitus. The sequence goes on along the minus strand of JABWDB010000013.1, from coordinate 5,909,688 downwards.
CTTACTGATTGTTCCTCGTTGATCTCGGCCAACATACGCGGTCTGCTGTTGTTACTCTCGTTGTTGTTGTTGCTGTTGCGGCGGCGGCGGCGGCGACGGCTGCTGCTGTGGTAACGCTGGCAACTGCACTTGTTGTATCGTTTTATCCTGCTGGCGGCTCCCGCGCCAACGTCTGAATCGCTTATCGTCAAAGCAGCAGCCAGCTGTTATGATACTACACTACATTAACTAAGAGGGATTCACACCGTCGATTTGTACTAAATCATCTGGACGAACAGGGGGCGGTGACCAGATCAGAACAACGTAGATGCGCACGCATGCTAAGTGAGCGCTGCGCTGCCGCCCTCGCTAATATAATATATGTACGTATATATATATATGAATATATATATATATATATATATATATGAGGGGGCACCACAACACGAGTGCTTGGCAAGCTCGCCGCCTGGTTAATGCGGTAAACGCGAAATGCGGAGACGAAATTAAGAGAAGCGACAGCGATTCGTTGTAGCCAGCAGAGCTGGGGACAACCGACCGAAGGGGCGAGTCAACGAAAAATCGCGAGAAGTTGAATCGTCCACTGGGGCAACTTGTGTAATAAGCTCTGATCGAGAGACGAACAGACGAAAGCGATTTCTTTGGTAAAATATTTAATCGTTCATTATCGCCGTCTAGTACTGGTCGATTGTCAGTGCTGATCGTGACCAGTGCGCACGGACAATTGTGGATTGCTTGACAGATCGCCGGTCTGGCTACCGCTGGCGGATCGGTCGAATATACGCGCACAGGCAGGGGCAACGTGGTGCGTACACGCAAGAATAAAGTCATGAGAAAAACACTTGAGGAACGACAATTGTCGACAAACAGAGCGTTTAACGAGGGACGCAACGATAATGCCGGGGAGATGAGCGAGTTTCAGAGATTACTTATTTGTCGTTGCATGTGATTTTTCCTCTTAAATGCATATTTAGCCTGTAATTCTTATGTATAGTTAACAGGGACGAACAGCCTAATTTGCAGAAAGTGATCGTGGAGTAATAGCACACGTAACGTTGTGGCTGTAATGAACAGCTGGTATAACGAGAATAATCATTTCGTTGATTATCAAAGTCCCCGTTCGGATCCAATACGCGACCTCTTGACTGGCAGGCCGCTGTAGTTTTCCCGTACTGCCAACGCGAGAAACTTCGAACAAACGCAGAAAAGTCATGGAAATGCCCGTACATGTGTCCATTGGACACATTTCTTGTCGAAAAAGCGCGCCTATCTGAGCCAGCCATAGCGAACTCTCGACAGGAGTTGGCGAGCTGCAAATCTCTCAGCTACAAAAGAAAATGGGTGGCCCTCAGTTGTGCATCGCGGCGCTGACGGACGACGGAGTTTTAGGCGATGGTGCTGTTATTGTGGGTGGATACGACCAATAAGCGAGCCGACAACAACCGCCTCAAGCGACAAGCCCGACGAACACTGCCGGCTTCGAATTCGAGCCGGCGACTATACTACATGGAGCGTCTTGCAGTCACAGCGGCCGTGCCGCGTTGGTCTATTCCGTTTCGAGCCCATCTCTTTGGACTGGGCCGGAGGGGGCGGATCCCAAAACGCACGTGACTTACAAAGGCACATACGCACACGAACACAGACCCGACTCACTTACAAAGATCAGAAGACACAACATGGATGAGTATCTCGCTTTTACACAGACACACAAACACACAAACACAAATACACCCTCACGCTGCGTCCGCGGGACACAAGCTATGTATATGTAGGTATTGGCGAAACGGCCGGAGCAGCTAGAACAACAACATCAACTGCTACTACGATTTTCCACTGCCGGTGAGTTGAACACAGCAGCAGCCGCAGCAGAAGCGCCAGTAAGAGTCCGTTTTCAGCAACTCGCTATAGTGTAGTATAGAAGCCGGCGAAAAAGATCAGCACGTTGACTGATGTCGCAGAGGCAGGGCCGGCCCGATGTGTCGCGCTGTCACACCGCTCTCGTCCCGGGTTCAATGACAATAATGGCCACCCTCGTCGAGCGACAGCAGCAGCAGCATCAGCAGCAACTGTAGAAAACTGGCAGTTGCCAGTTTGCAGGGCTCGTTGCAAGCAGCAGCAGCAGCAGGCGCCGCAGCGAAGGCAGTGTCACTGAATCGGTAGCAAAAGCGGCCAATGGAAGGCAGCGGTAGCGATGCCAGCATTGGCCACATTGAACATCCACCGTTTGAAGTGGCGCCCGAACGTCAGAAAGGCGGACGCGACCGAGATGTGTCCATCGAGCAACGATGTCTCAACGAGGTGAGGTGCGCTGCTCGCTCGCACCTCGTAGAACGTCTCGCTGGCTGGGTTCTTGTTGTGAACGGGCAATTGTTGTCACCTCACGCAAGCGTCGTGAAACACAATGAGGACAATAAACAGGCTAGCAATAATGATAACGCAAGAAACACAGAAAACTAACGACGTAGGAACGATCCAAAAATGACGGTAAAAATTGCCCGAGGCCCGAGCCTAGATAGACAATGGTGCAATATGTTGGTTGGTACACTCTTTCTCGCATATGCTACAGAGCGGTAATGTATTGTCGATTCCGGCGAGGGATGGTGTCAATCCATATCGGCTTTTGGTTTGTACCCACCGATCGCATTTAGCGATGAACAAATATACGCTATCGTGGAGGACTCTGCCTGTAATTGTCATAGCTGACCCTCAGCTGTGGAGAACTGCGGCTAGTCCGAATCGTTCCGATTGGCAATTTGCACATTTTGTTGAGACTAGATTCCTCTACTAACCCTTCATCGGGCGTGATCGCTGCACATTTGAGGTACTCATTAGTGGTAATAATAAAATACATGGTAATAGTGGAGTTTTATAGTCTTCCGATTGACTGAGATCCTTACTATTTTATTATTAGATAAACAATTTATTGTCGATTAAAGTAAAAGCTTTGACTGAGCGTGCAGTTTTTCAGTTGCGCTTGCCTCTTAATAATATGAAGTAACATGTGGTGTAACGGACCGACGGCTGTTCACTGAGCCGAACGGAAGCCATCGCGATGGCGGGCAGTCATTACCAAGGGCTCGTGGTGATTTCATCCTAAAAAAAATGGTTTTCTCGATGTTCTGACTTTTGGTAAACTAGATGTCCAACAAGGCTATATACCAATACCCATTCTAAACAACAGCTCTCACTGCTTCTGAGGCGTCGCTGGACAGATGCTTTGCAGTCGTTCGTCGTTCACAATGAAATGCCAGCACTCATATTCGTTACCGTTTGGCTGATGTCGGCTTGGCCTGTGCCCATAAGTTGCACTCATTCCACGACTGTGAGCACCAACAATTTGTGCAAGGCAAGACATTATTACTGGCCGCTCTAGCAAAGCCTCGCGAACCAGTGGCACTCTAGCTGAGCTCGCATAATTACCCTCATACCCGCCACATAGCCTCCGCGAACGGTAGAGGTCTTGAGGCTCATCATTTTTTTTTAAATTTAACATTCCCCGTATCACACTCACTCCCCTCTATCTTTCTCGCTCTGAGATAGACGACACCGGATGTGCGAATCACGTGGCCGGAAGTTATTTGGCTGAAGTGCATCCGCTCAGAGGAGGCGCGCCGGCGGGCGGCAAATTTGAATGCGTGCCCCGCGCTGTCGCCTGTGCACGAGTGAATCATCTATCTATCCATCCATTCATTCATCGGCATGATGTGCACGATGCTCATAGAGATCATAGTGGGTCGTTGGACGGGCGGACGATCCTCCGCTGTTCCTTCGTTGTTGTGTTTCTCTAGGCTATTGTTTCACCTTTCGGGCAAGGACAGCAACACCAAAAGAGGGGGGGGGAACAAGACAGTCGTGTTGATTCCCGTAACATGGATGGATGCATGCCCTTGGTGCAGCGGAAGTGAATATGGCCCGAGGCTGTGGATGTATACTAGATGTAAACGCCTACCACTTCTTGGATGAGATACTCTTGAAGAGACTCCGCCAGAGTTTGGTGCCAAGAATTGAGTTCGTCGACCTTGATTATCCCAGCAGCGACATTGCAGTGATGCTTGGACACGCGATGTATGTATATGTATATATATATATATATATATATATATATTGTAATCGAACGAAAGGATATTGTATTATATAATATCTTGAGAATAAGTGAGTCTGCAACTATATGTATAAGGCTGAGAACGGGCGCTTGGCTGCATGCCTGCAGCGGTGGAGTCCCAGGCAATACGATGGATATCGACTAGCTGGTGAGGCTTTAGTCGAACGCCTGGGCGAGCAGTCGGACTCACCGGAGTTAGTCTTCAACGACGTTGACACAAGGGGGTCAAGGAGTACGAGCGTGTTGCCGCTGAGCGTGGATGGCGTACGGATCAGACGGTGTCCCAAGGAAGGCTGCTGCAAGGACCATCTCGAGTGTGGTTCGATTCGCGACTCGTGGGAAGTGATACAGGGGAGAGCTTTAAGGTGTTTTACCGCTGCACGCCGGAGGGACCGAATCTCCCGAGCGCTTCGGCGGAGAACGGCGACTCATTCAAGCACTTAGTCACTGTAAAACGGTCCCTGCTTACCGAAGTTTCATTGAAGCTGGATTTAAAGGTTAGGCAAACAACAAGATCCATCCCTTCCAAGAATTGTGTCATGGGTCACGTTGTATCCGAAGCTCATCTGTATAGTCTAGGACAACGTGTCAGCCGGGTCCGAGATGTTTGACACTCGCTTACATAGGTGTGACCGGCAAAAAGCGGAGACCTACGATCGACTTGAGGAAAAGGGACGCATCCGAATACTGTGCCCAATAGCACCTTCCCCGGATGTGCAGAGTTCCAATCCCGTTGGCTATTGCCACCGTCCGGCTGGAAAATGAAAGTGCGGGCCGTTCGCGCTTGGGAGTCTAAAAGACGAAATTGCGAAGAATAAGCTTCGCGATGAAAACAGAGATCGTTATCGGGAACGAAGACGGAGTTTTGTCACTAGCAGTTTAATAAACCAACGCCGGTTTGGTGGTACACGAACTTAACACACGAGCCTATAGAAGGTATGGAACATGCTATATCAGCATCAGATACATAAAAACAATCGATTTCGGCCACACCGATGTTCTTTCAAGGTTAGGACTCTGTGGCAGGGCTCACTTCCCGTCAATGTGATGCCTCCATGCCTAAGGATACTGTAATTGGAAGTATTGAGGACGAAATCTATGTCCTGGTACCAGAATCAACAAGGAGTTAATCAATTGATCGGTCCTATGGGTATTGGCCCGGTCAAGCAGAGGAGCTAATGGATAGAATCCATTTACTCTTTGCTAGTCCTGTGCATGCTAAGATGTTCTTAGTTATGGTCCCTATTCAAACTGACCAAATAAATTTCTAATCAACAATCTCACTAACAGGCGTATTTGTATGCTACAGAAATCCCGGGATTGTCCCCACCCTAACAGAATTTGACAATTATCTTCTAAAACGCACGTTTACCTTATATCTTACCGTCAATTAAATAAACTATAGAACAGTTTATATCCAATTATGAACCAAATATTGCCGTTGCGCTATGCGAACCTGTTCACACAAGGTGAACCAATATATATATATATATATATATAGTTAATCATATATATCATATCACACTGCTATATCAAAATAGCGAATAATTTTCTCGTTAAGTGGCAGTTGAGATGTTTGAAGAATAAAATCGCGAAAACTCTCTTTCATCGATCGCCGCTTGATTTTCACGGTTCGTTGAGTAGACAATGTCGAGTGGTGGATCGTCCACAATCTCGCATTTCGTTAGCAGCCGTTTGTGCTCACTTGCTCGGTCGGTCTCAATGGAAACCTCGAATTATCCAACCCCCTGCGGTCCACGACGCCACAGCGAACTGATCGAGGTGTAGCATTCAAAGGTGACAAGCACCGATGAAAATTGAGCCCCATGGGCTCGCTAGATACTCATAGAGAAATCATAAATTGCAACATAATGTGTATGTGTGTACGTGTGGGTGTATGCATTCGATAACGAAGACCTGCCTTAAGCAACTGACCGACAGTGGCCGCACATGCGAACTAGACGGGCTGAGGGGTCAGAGAACCTTGAAATGTCTTTAGAGGGCGTGATGTGCACAAAAGAATCGTACAAGTGCCAAGAAACCCGATCGAATAAAAGAGGCTCGTCTGTTTGGATCCCTGCCATATATAATGTGCAATTAAGATCAAAGTCCTTCAAATAGTGGTCACACAAGACACACATCAATAATGGTGGTGCCAATCACACAAATAAAATCGGCCAAGTGAAATATGAAAATATAACACTGGGCGATTGCCGTCACCAATTTTCAGTGCGAGCAATACCTTCGTGGAGACGTCGCTTTGGCCAAGATGAGCGGCCATGTTCTAGATGGTATAGCTTCTAAAATTACCAAACAGAGGTCACTGATCTTCCGCTGCCGCGTCACCGCAGCAGGCCGCACTACCTGTGTTGCGCCATGTAATAGGTCGATGATGAGCGCTTACGAAAGACCCACTGTTGAACACGTATGCGCCATACCACGTTTGTCGTAGGAACTTAAGTTGGAAGATGTTTAGCTTTGTTATGGGGATGTTCAGGAGGAAAGTTACACAAGCTGACGTTAAATAGAAGTTACGCAATCCGTGATAGAGACGAATCTAGATCATTTAAAGTGGCCAATTAAACGGAGCGAACAGAAGGAATAAGTTGGTACTATTTTGTTGGGAAGACTCTTTATTGTACACTTCAATAAACGATCTTAACACCGAGAACTTAAGCATTGTAAAATTGCAGTTCCGGAAATAAACCGCAAATGTTATGTTATGTTATATACAGCTCACATATTTTATATAACAACACATTACACTTCGGGACACTACGAAACATCTCATTTGACCAGGTCCCCAAGGCTTCATATGTATATATATATATATATATATATATATATATATAACATATGAACCACATTATTTCAGTGTTATGTGTATCACCATTCGTGTATAACCATGACTAGCTTAGCTGTATTCATTTACAAATGGGGGATTATAAATGTTTTCATACACACAGGTGTTTTACGCGTTCGGTTCTGACCACATTTCTGGACTGAACACAAACTCGAGGTCATCGTATCAAAGAATAAAGTATTCGTCGACGATATCTATCCCCTTTAGCAGCTTTCGAAGATATTTTACATCCGCTTTGTTGAGTCTGTTGTCAATGCTCGTCACTTCAAGAATATGGCGGAAGAGCATACATCGATATTCAGCACGTAGTACAAATTGTGTTCTCGTTTAAATTAAATACCGAATGAATACTACTATTTTAGTATAACGGCTAGTGTGGAGCGTTCTGTTTTGTTCATTTTTTTATCTGCAACTTGAAAGCGAACGCTCAAGTGATCCTAAGTTTATAGGGCATCTTAAGGAGTGAGCCCGTAATGTTAGCTACCGGGTTACCTTTCGGTCCATGCGCGGACACAACATGCTGCCAAAGCGCTCTAACGCTCAATCACCTCTGCCCCGATCAACCACCGCGCGAGAGAGCGACAGAGAGAGGGAGGCTACATCCGGACAAATTCACTATCAGTTCTTCGAATACCCAGGGCTATCACTACCCGCAGAGGTGCGTGAGTTTTGTTGAGACAATTAAGTAAAGATTCAGGCCAGATTCTTAGCCAACATCCAACGTCCGCGGTACAACTGCTTCCGGCATAACTTTCCAAACTCACAGTGTTATTGTTACTTAACGTTCACTACACCGTAAGATACTAAACGCTCGAACTCGCTCACCGGGAACCTTGGGATGAATTTGAAACTCCGATATTTCTGGAAAGATCCGAAAATTCTGGGAAAATTGTAGACGCCAGGAAGGCAGGCCTCACAAGAGCATAAATAAGATCTCATAGCTTGTTTTCACGACGGATTTTCTCTGATGAAGCAATTCATTTGAACCATGCACACCTCCTTCCACCTTTTAGAGAAACATTGGGAGTGATTCGGATTATTTCAGTAATGGAATTTGAAAAATACACGGATTTTTCCCGGAAATATTATAAAACAATTAGAAAGTAATGACAAAGCCTACGCGAATATCGCGCTCTCCCGTTTTTTATAAATAAATCCTCTGTAATAGAATACAATAATAATATAATATAGACATAATCTCCACCATGTCTGTGCCCCGTATCCAAATTAATCATTTAATAAGGAATATTTTGAGTATAAGCGAGCTGTTTTCTCACCAGAGGGTACTGTCCATATACTTAACTAGTTCCACTGTCGAAAACAATTGTCCTCTCAGAATTTGCTCGACCCACGATATAACGAATATAACGGTTATTAGACAGTTGAATAACTGAAAGGCGTTTCATCGGAATCAGGGCGCTTAGCGCTAGATGTATAAAAAGTGCTTGCTGACCTTACCAATTCCGCTGTCATGACCTCTCCGAGCACAATTCGTTACAGAAGGCTACTGACACGTGTCACCAGCGGTGTGGTGGAATGGTCTATGTATAGGTCTTCAGGTCAGCTCCCCAAAGCCTTTAGCAACGCCTGCTTCAAGCGACCTTCTTCGTCAGCAGCCTGCGCGAGGACCTAGGGTCACCATGGATGGCCATCGCAGGTAACCTCCATTTGCGACAAAAGATCGCGGAGCTCTCATACAAATAATTTACAGACCTAGTACAGTATAGCCATCCAGTCAAACAAAGGCCATGAACATCAGTTGCGTATACAGCAGCAGAAAAGCTAAAACTCGGAGATGAATTTTGTGAAAAAAATCAATTATCATTAATATAACATTCTACATTATACTCTTCTTGGAACTAAATTCTTAGAACTAATTTACATAAATAGATTCCGCAATATTATCTTTATTCAAGGAATGCCATATGGCAAATTCAAGTGATTAGTTCTGAGACAAACAAAAAGACAGTAAAGAGTATATTGTGTTATCATGGCCACACAGATAGTGCCCCTTGTCATTCTCTCATTAGTAGTCATATTCGAGTATTTAACGGGTCCATATTTAAATTTTTTCTAGAATTAGAACCCAATCTTCCTACTTTCACTTTATTTTTAGGGAACAATAGTCCGGGTTTCCTTTACAATAACCGCTCGGCACACATACCTGCAATACTATATGTAATCTTCCAACCTGAATCAAGTACTACCGTTTTCATCACGGTGATCTGTGTTTGGCAGTAATAACAATGACTATATCTATTAAAAGTGCCCCCCCCCCCTCCCAAATTCTATCTCTCTAATCGAGCTCACTATGCCATTCCTCCTCATGTATTTTTCTCTCTTCTCGCCACATGCTCCCGCGAGGTGACACAACGATGTGGCGTAATGAAATTGTCACAAACCAGCTTCCTCCTCTTCCACAGCATCGTGCCCTCATCCGTGAGTATCCCGTCAGCTTACAACGGTGTGCTATCCAAGTCGCAAGTCGAACCGTGTTCACTGTTCAAGCTCTTTAGTTTTTGCCTACCGCGTACCCTGCGGTTGTAAAGCAGCGGTGAACGTCCAGCGCTATTTTCGATGTCTGCCTCGAGGGCCCCAATAGAAAAAGCAAAGGTGCTTGTGAAGTGCTGTGACCCGAAGTGAAGTGAATAGTGATAGTAAGTTGAAATGGCCCCTGTTCGTCCCTCACTCGCCCGCTCGCTCGCTCTCGTGATGGACACGGGCCGTCGCCATCGCCGGCGTCGTTTTGTCACGAACTTCATTTCGGAGATCACGTACTAGTCAAGCTAGCATGCACTGACCGACGGCCAGAGCCATCCAGCGACGTGGCACTGAGCGGGCTTGAGTCCCCCTCTATCTCTCTCCTCTCCTCTCAACTGCTTTCACTGCCGCCGATGCCCGCCACCATAAGGTAATAATAACATGACAGGACGGCGGGACGAGCTACCCGTCGGACCGAGTGGCCTTTGCTTGTTGGGGGCGTCTGGCTGGTGAGGGGAGCGAACTGTCCCCGGGCGTCCGACAGGCGCACGAGGACGAACGCCTCAAGAGCCGTGAGTGCGGTAGTAACTCACCCCGAGCGTACGACGCGGCTGCAGCTGCTTCCCCGACCTCTCTCTGTCTCTCTTCAAAAGCGGAAAGCTTCACGTTAGGCTTCGCCAGAGCTGCCTGCTAACGTGGGCAGGCATATACGAACGATATCCAATTAAATGTTGCCATGTTGATGTACACGGCGTGACTACATGTGTCACTCGGCCGCTCCAGGTGACATTTGTAATAACAATAATAATAATATTAATAGTGAGAGTAATATATGTATATCGAATTTGTCAATTATGGATGATGCGAGCTTGTGTTGTCTGTTGGTACAGGGTGTTCGGGAAGTTGCGCAACCCGATGGGAGATTGCTACTATTACTCAAAGTTGGAGTTCCGTTCTAAATGTAACCTGCCGTGTGTCTGACACCTGCAATAAGTCGCTAAATCTTTTTTTGCCAATACGTCGTAACGTGTACGTGAAAGCAACTATATATAGAGAGAGAGAGCGGGGGAGAGAAAATATTACGAAACTTTCGCAGTGGACATTCGGAGACTTGCTGAAAACCGTGAAGTTCTGGTGTGATTCCAAGCAAACTTGGCCGTCATTTCAAATGTGCATGTCCTCGTTTTATCTCACTTTAACACACATGCTAACATATCACTCCGTGCCCACGGAGAAAGAAACGAACAAACATTTACGGAAAAGTTACCTCCGAAGTCGCAGCGTCGCCCATAGCTTTGCGTAACGACCTAAACACCCTGTACATACTGTGGTTTAGTATGGTTACGTGCGCTGGCACGGCCCGTGCTGTGGCGAGTCAGAGCAAGTAAAGGTAATGCAATCTCATAGTGCAAGAGGTAGTTGTTTTTAGTTATTATTAGGGCCACATGGGCATACATAAAATGACTATGTGGCATTCAGTGAAATAACAAAATTGCTAAAAATAAGATGCCCTATAAAGCTGGACGTGCCTCCGCAACATCACTCTCGGTTAAAGGTCAGAAGAGAGCTAGAGACCTTCAAAATTTCAGTGGTGTGAATTTCCTACACTTTCTTGATACAGACATGATGATATACAGAGACTTGCAGAAAATAACGTATGAAATACTAACCTGAACGCTATGAGGATACCGTATCGTGTAGTAAATGTAATAGTAAAATACTGACATGCTTTTATTTCATCTCATTATATGTCTCTTAATGAGGAGACATATAGTGTCTCTCTCTCTCTCCTCTCTCCTATGAGGAGGCAGCTAATTATAGTAGATTGTAATTATGTAGATCTATAGCGCTATACGGCAAAAGCAATGACAGGTTTCGTTCAAAAAGCTTCAGTTAGCTGTTACGTAATGTGATTTCCGTTGTTCGTTGGATCGCGATCAATTCGTGACAGTTTTGCGTTTCTATATATAGACAAATTGTGGTAGATTTCATTTTAGTTCTATATATTCGAATAACGCACACATAGATATTGGAACCCTTGAGCGTCTATTGCATTATACGTAACGTATTTATAGTTAACACGTTCCTCCTTTGTAAGGTATCTGGTATCGAAGATTGTTGTTATTATATAATAATTGAGCACAAAACCACACACACACACATATGCCCTTTTATATATAGTGAAATTGAAGGCGTCGAAATCGAATTACTGAGCTATATTTCGTACTTGACTCATAATTTTGAAATACATCTATTGGACAATGGAAGCTCTGGTCCCCTTATCAGATACGCTACTGCATATGCATAGGTTAGACGATTAAAATAATCTAACCGACTGATGCCGGCAGCAGCAGGCTTTGTTCACTTCATCTAATTCCAATCGCTTTGTGTCGTTAATCTATTCAGAAGTTGATAAGGCAAATCCTGAGCATCCTGTTACCATCATCACATACACATACGGATTTTATCTCTGCTAAACCGGCCACTTGCTTTGTTTATTAATCTCCATCTACACCTTGGTATTATGGCTCATCTGCAGCCAGCCTTATTACACTGTGCCTGAGTATTCCCTAAGCCAAATCAGGCCATAGCTGGATGACGGTACGCATTGATCCAGATCTCCTCTGGTGGCTTGCCGAAACAATCAGGGGTGTCGCTTTGAGTAACTGCTCTATTGTCTGCCCAAGCCGCTACACCACGTTGACAGCACGTGAAGAGTAGTTGAAGCTGTGGACACATGTGTGAATCGCACGAAATGAATCAGATGAGTCATTAAGGCTTGCAATTAAAAAATCCGCCAGTTTTCTTCATATAAAATGTTTCATTCAATACCGAGAGATTGGGACATGACCGGAATCTTGTTATTCTCGTCCCACTATATTTATAGCGTAGTATCACACGAACGCAACTACCAGTGATTCAGTCAGAGGGCAACGCTCGTTCAAATCTATACTGCAGTGTCAATATTCTCCGCGGTTCACCTTAGGGGCACCTTGTTGACAAAGCGAGACCGTCCAGACCATCTCACTGTCATTGTGTGACGCGTGCGATCTGCTGCTATTTAAGGGTACTGGCGTTAAAGATTCCAACGCATTGTCTACCTTCGACTGGTGCGGACGCTGGGCGGCGGCTATGGCCTCTCGTAGCGCGGCAATTCTATTGGCGCAAAGAAGCCCAAGCCCCGGGGGGTGAGGTTGCACTGCATGGCGATGCTGCGAAACTAAGAGGGAAACGCCGAAGCTGTCTCTGAGAGAGAGAGAGAGAGAGAGAGAGAGAGAGAGAGCGAGCGAGAGAGACATGGATTGAGAGTGTGGGAGACACCAGCGCACCCCTATGCGCCCTTGTGCATTGGCCAAGCAGTGGGTCCGCTCCTCAGGCAAAGATATCTGCTGGCAACCGTACTCCCATTTTGTGCTCCTTCTCCTGAGGAGAAATAGCTCCTAGTCTTTCTCTCTCTCTCTCTCTCGATCTCCTCTGCGTGCTCCTCCACATAGACGTCCTCCGGCGTCCTAGGCCGCCGTCGGCCTCGGGGTCGGTTGCTTAATCGGCTTTGCTTATCGGAGCTTCACACCCGAACGGGTGCGCGCAGTACTCTGTTGTGCAGTCTGTTCTGATGCGCGTTTGGGAAGTGCACACGCTCGCAAGGCAAGCGTCAAGGGCCAGTTTATAAGACCAGTAGCACCGCTGGCCGATATGGCCAGCTATAACAGCTATCCTCGTTGGAGGCTGTCGAACGAATGGGACCGACGATTGCGTGGTTTGACACGATCTTCTATTGACGTTTGATGGCTTGAGGAACTTTGGAGAAATGGGCGAAGACATGGACACCACATTGTGAGGTCAATAGCAGACAATCTTTGGAAATCTCGGCACCGGCCAAACTGCATCAAGCCGATTGAATCTGCATTTGGTACATCTGTCGATATTTGTCTCCATTCGTATCTTATTTACCGATTTTATCGTAATAGCAGACCGGCGTCAGTCAGTTCTGTTACAGCAGATATATACGGAAATCTGTGCTTCACTATAAATATGATGTACTGTTGAAGTGTATTTTTGCATATTTTACATATTGATTTTATTCGAATTGTCACAACACGGCTCCGGTATTTTTCTCTCCTCCATAGATCTCTGTCGCTCTCTCTGTATGTCGTCTATGACTATAGCGATCCATCTGTACATAAATACCTATCCCTATATAGCAATTTCAAAAATATCGTCCATCCAATGTATGCCATCCTCTCCGCTGTTATGGTTTTGCCCGTCAGCAGCGGAACAAATCATTATGGCGCGCATGGCACAACAGTCTAGTCGGGTCGGATCCAGTCTCGGGGGCTCATCTTGTGGTCACATCTTGCAACCATCTGTGACCTCCCTAGCCGACGCCCGTTCGCTCGCTGGCGGCTTTATGTCCTGCAGAAAGGCTGCCCTGCATCGGTTCAGTGGCCATATACACTCGCGGATATGGTCGTAAACCACTAAATCGCACTTCATCTCTCGCTGCCCTTACAAGCTGACTTGATCCAATATACCGCCCGTATAGGCGCGTCGATGTGTGTGTGTGTGTATATATATATATATATATATATATATATTATATGTATATCTACCTTGACGACAAGATGCAGCGGGTACACTACAATCTATAAGATGCGACTCAAGGATGCCAACGGAACTTGTCGGGTGAATGCACCGCATCGGTTTGCGGTATATTGAGATGGCGTATGGCATCGTGGTAGGTCATACGCCTCCCGAATCGTCCCGTGAAAAGCCACGAATCTTCTTCGTGCATCCTAAGAATTACCGGGCCGATTGGCCTCATGGATGCCATAATACCGAGACGGGCTCGACGCCGTAGATGCTGATATGTCCCCGTTTGCTTAGGGGCTTTTTTCGTCGTTGCTTCGTCGCAAGAGCCGCCTTTATACGAGAGCGAGAGAGAGAGAGATCAGGGATTCTCATATCCTTGACCGAGTACGCGAAACACTGATGTGAGCGTCGCTGCTAATGGCAAGATGCCGCCGCTCATACTGCCTGTGGTCTGGATGTAGCACGACCAAGCGATCAGATTGGTTGGTCTCTATGTAATGCGGCGCTTGAAGCGGAACGAGCAGCTAGGAGTCACAAAGAGCGTGTCGAATGCCTTTGACATGTCCAGGAAGACAGAAAGCCAACGAGACAGTCGCGAGGACGCGCGTGCCCTGAGATAGGGTCCTTCTCTCTCCCTCTCTCTCTGTCTCTTTCTCTTTGTCGTGAGGGGATGGAGCTTCGAAGCCCGGCATGGAGAGAGGGATCTCGTCGGACCACTATGGCAAGAAGCCTGTGGACATGCAAGGAGAAAAAGAAGGTCTGTGAGTGGTTTTGTACTGTGTGGTCGGGGTGCATGTGCGTGTCCCTGACGACAAACCACTGAATCGACTTGGCGCAGGGGACAGCAGGTGAGATAACACAGCGATCCTAACTAACAGGAATATCCTTGATTTCCACGAAATACCCAAAGAGTGCGTTCCAAACGTATGAAATACATTAGACCATTCCTACTAAAAACACTTGTTATGATCCCACGATCGGCTAACGCTATAGCGATGACGGCGACGTTTTCTTCAACCGCTAGAAAATAATGAAGAACGTTTATTTTGCAAATATCTCCATATCGTGGCGCAACGAGCATTATGAGATGCGATATGCCCCCGCACTGAACGGGATCATGGTGATGGACGAGTGGCAGACGCTTCAGGCGAAGTAGCATCGCAAATTGATTTGTCATGTTCGAGAGCAGTGCCTTCAACCTTCAAGCACATTGCAAGCACAAAGCTGCTGGCTCCGATCTGCCTTTGCTTTGACTCGACACTCGGCCCACGACGACATCCTGCAACGTCGCGTGGCAGTGAAGCGTTTCGTTCCCTTTGCCAGTTAACTGGATGATCAGCCAGCAAGAGCTAAGAGCGAAGCTGGCTAGGGCTTGCTCTTCTTGAGAGCTTTCCCGTGCCTCATTGTGGTTCAGTATTCTCCAGTTTTTTTTCCTTTTGCGCTGCTATGCACTCTCTATGTCCTGCTTTGTGTGTGTGTGTGTTTCGGAACACGACGGCAGTGCAAGGCGAAACCAGATCCCCTTCTATATTCGTGGGTGTTGTTTGGATCTAATAGTGCCCCAGCGGGTTCGGGTGAAGAACGGATACAGAAAGAGAGGGAGAGAGCGTGTGTGCGTGTCCCGTGTGAGGTAGAGAACGAGAGAGTGAGACAACGCGTGGCTATTGGGCAATCGTTCCCTCGAAATGGGCGATACGCCGCTCGCTGAGCTTCGTCGACTCGAACTCATCAACAGAATTAGAGATGACCTGAACGAACCTGGCGGGCGAAACTGCTGCGTGCGCTACTGTGCTGCTGTCAGCAGCCAGGTGAACTTAGCAACTGAGCCAATACTGAGCTGCTCGTGCCCTAGCGTAGCGGAGTTCCCTGTGACGCGCCAAGGGGTGAGTCAACCGAGACCGAGGGGCAAGATGAGGATTCCTGCTTCTGAACGCCTCATGAGCCACAGGCATCCCGGCTGACACCTTTAAGCTCAACGCTGAGGTCTTCACCGTGCATCGCGCACACATTGCCGCGTACGGTTGTGCTTCAAATCACTGACTTTGTGGATTTCATGGACACCAGTCGAGTAGAGAAGCGGGCCTGCTGGCCAGGGGGGAGCGGGTGTTTTTCCTCGCTCTTGAAGGCAAACGAGCGCGAAGAGTTATTACTGTCGACTTCAACCTTCATTCAAATGCAGGAATGTTGGAATTTTGACTTTGTATAGCTGCTATAGCTGGGGTGCAGGCGCTGAGTTGATGTTTGGGCTATTTATTTTGCCTGTCTAAGTATAGATATTAATATATGGCAACCGATTGGCATCACACAAGTTTGCGGAACCCAACCGGGCGCGACGTGGGGAATATTTCGCCTGCTGAGATCCTTTACAGCTGGATTGAATAGGAGTGTATTTAACCCATTGAGATGTTGGTGGCTATGCTAGAGATTTAGATCGCAAAGTAACCCGTGTACTTGGATCTGGACCTTAATTGTGATATTGACGACTGAGCCGAAACTCTTAAACTAGAACTTTCGAACCTTTTTTTTGCTAGATGATCAAACGTTCCTAAACGCAAAAATTGAAATACTTTAATCTGCGCATCTGCGCGGTTAAACCTATCTTGCTGTTATTATTCTCACTCAAAAAGGCATTTCGAGCTAAAATTAGTCAAAGATGACCTCTTGTGCATTATGCATCACCTTTCAGCATTTTTCAGGTTTAGTGTCTAATATAGTTATATATAATAGTATATATATATATATATAGTAATATATAATTCGCATGGACACGTTTGGTGTCAAAATTATGCTGTGGTCCTGAAGAACAGTTTAGACACAAAACATATATTTTCTCCTTTTCAAGTTATTGTTACGTTTGAAGATTACGGGAAAGGTGGACCCTGTTTGTGCCACACTCATAAAAGCAGTGATATATATTATTACGTACACTTAATTCTTTTGGTTGACTTAGCCAATCTAAATGCAACCTCACAGAGTCACTACTTTTTTATATATATATATATATATTTATTTTCTAATGTGGCCTCTATGACCCCATGCATTATTAACAAAGTATGAAATGCCGTCAATCGGGCTAACTTTGCACAAATGTTCGATTTTTTTAAGTCAAATGGCTAATATACCTTATACACCTAAATCTAAGGGACCAAGTTGTTGCTGACATGGTATGACTCCATAGAATATTTTATGTATACAAACATATTCATATCTCCAAGGGATCCCGTACAAATACGCAAAGTGGTGGTTCACTTCACTGAAGTTTCTAATTAAAATGAATAAAGCGAAATAAAAAGCGACTAAACAACAGTTGCAATAACTATTAAGCAAAATATACCGTCCACATTATAAAAATAACGTTCGTGATTTTCTCGTGTTCTATTTACTACTCCATTTGTAAACGGGTTACCACGTCAACGTTGTGTACTTTGAAAATAAAGGGTCACGGTTCGAACACATGCCACTCGTCGCAAAAGAAAGATCGTGCGGTTTTTCTACTCAAGTATCTCTTCGCCCGGCTGTTGTAAGTTGTAGTAAGGAGCCTGAACTCAAACGGCGTCAAGCGAGATATAGGAGCAGAGGGCCATCGACTTCGTTTGCATTGCCGTCTTTCGCCGTCCACCTCAGCTACCCCCGGACCCCACCGCCCGGCTACTTTCACGACCATTCTAATCGTCCGTCTCTCTACCCGTGTCTCTCGATTCTATGAGCTACCCCATGCAGCGGTCCTGGTTTCCCCGGCGCGTCCAAATCGAACTTGACCACGACCCTGACACCCCACGAGATGAGAGAGCATCGAGTCTCTCTTGTCTAGCCATAAATGGGATAGAGATTAAGGCTGGCAATTTACGACAGACAGCGACAGCAGCAACGGCGTCATCAGTACGGGACCGCCCGCCCGCCCGCCCGCCCGCCACGGGATCGTCTGCTGGCGTTACCCCTCTTTCTTCTGCCTCCTGCTGCTGGTGCTGCTGCTGTTTCTGCTATTAAACAAGCTGAGTCATTCTTGAGGAGCCGAGTTGAGGTATCTATCCCCTCAGGACGCAGAGCTCCTCTAGCTATCGGAGCCCCGTGATGTTCGTAGCTGAGGATCGAGGCTGGCGCCCGCTCTCACCTGGATTAGAACACGGTGGCGTCAGTGTAAGAGCGCGTCGTAGAGCTCCACAGACAGTGAAGTCTTGAGGTCTTGATGCGTCCTCCTCTCTGCTCATGGGCCAGGAGTGGGTCAACGAAGGGTTGTCCTCATTCGATATGGCCTGTACGTCTTAAGGGTGGCGTTAGTTGAGTTAAGTCGCCCGCGTTCTTCTCTATTACCTCGTCTCCCATGGAGTGGATGACGACTCCCTGTCGCCTTCTTCAAATGGCATAGTACCACCAAAGAGGGTGACCGGTCATATATTCCTATAGTGTATACGGCTTGCATCTGCCTTAAGATCTAGACCGACCCTCACACTCATCGCGGGCTGGAAGCAGCCTTATATAATATATTTGTGACAGCGCCAAGAGATAACTCAAATATCTCAAGAGAAAGAAGACTCTTCTCGCTACGAACAGCTTGTAGTATGCTTGAATGCAGAGATGATGCGCAGGTGCCATGCTATAGAGTCACTATACATATACACATACCATCATGGTGGCGCAGGCTCAAGTGTAGGCTTCTATTTTCATTTCATAGTGGGTGTCCTGGTCATTGAAAATCTCGTGAACGTTGTGCCAGCGACTGTATTCTCGAAGGAGTTCCACCCTTTGACACACCCTTTTGCAAGGGAGCTTTACTCAAGCTTTGTTCTTAATATTGTATAAACTATTTATGTCCGTCTTGAAGTCCTATTGTGGTGTTCTAACGGTGATACTCAAATTACTACAGAAGCGATTCATTATGAAGACGTCGTATGGCTAAGTGTGCTGTTGCCCATGAGTGCCCCGTTTATTCGACTTAAGCTGAATCCGACGCAGTGCTGTCTTGTTGAATATGATATTTCGTCCCAACCAGCGTTTACTTCAGCAGTACCTACTCGATGTGATGAGTGCAGCTGGGTCGACCCATGGCCGTTATTATTGCACTATGATGATATTAAGATAGAAGCTTTGGCATCGAACAGTTGTGCCTCATCTTTGTGAAGCTCTGATGAACATCGTCAATCCTGATTGATTCGGCGTTCCGACTGACATCCCCTTAGTGCCTTAGTCTGTTTGGTGGTGCATCTTTGTGGCGCGAATCCCATGTTAATTCGTGCGCTAGAAACTGTTTCGGCACTTTTGTACGCACTCCACTGACATCCCAGGTGCATTTCTACACTGACTACGAAGGTCCTATTTGGGCTGTGCATCAATCAACCTCCACCGCTGACGCGCAGCTTCTCCCCGTGATCGCGGCGTGTTGATGACCAGCTGCTGGCGATTTAAATTAGGCCACACGCTGCGGTTAGACGCAGCTGTGAAGGAGCGTTTGGAAACAGCTGCTTTGGTGCTTTGAGGTCTTACTTTCGAACACTGTGGTGGTCATAGCGTCACTGTGGAACACTCGGCCCCATAAAGGGGAAAACGGGTGGAACTGCAACAACTTCCATAGGAACAAGAAGTAAAGCAGTGACAAGCCGATGTGTCCATAAAGCTCCGCAACTGATAATTGTGAAAGTGAACTTATCGGCTGGCTTATGGTGCTCTTTCACCGGCTGGTGGAACACTTTTTCTGGCCTCTGCGGCAGAAGACGGCACGGCTGATGACTGCGACGGCCACCCCGATGTCCGTGAATGATGCTCCGATTGACCTTGCGGATGGGGAGAGCGGAACCATCAACCGTGCCCTCTGTACGGCAGCTCGTACAGAGGGCACGGCCTCAATACATGGATGGACCACGGTTGCAAACAGAAGCACAATCAGAAAAATCGAAAATTTGAACTCAGAAATCGAAGCGACCCGTGTAAACAATGCGGGGGAGTTTAAGGGTCTTTTTTTCTAGTTATTGCTAAGAGAGTCGAAAAAGGCTGCGGTGGCACGACAGCGTTCATCGGTGAAACATTTAAAGGAAACCTTCTCGCATTATGTTCAGTGGTTTTGTTGTGTTGCTCTATGTTGTTCAGTGGTTTAGATCGTATCTCGCAGAGATCGAAAATAGGCAGTTAAGGTCGGTGAATCCCACAAGGCTCTATCCTAGGCCCTTACATGTTCAAAGTGCTGATCAATTTTATCCTGTTGAAGATCTCAGCCGGAAACCTTTGTAATACTATAGCGTACACGGACAATACGCCTCCTTTGTTTCGCCTCTCTCCGCCCCCGGCTCAGAGTGATATTCAAGTAGCAGTTGGTAGAGTTGAAGAGGTGATCGAAATTTTTGAGACATTCGGACTGGCTATAAATGCAAGCAAGACAGTCATCTCCCTATTTCAGACGCAGGAGAGGCTAGTACAGGTTCAGTCAGTCCAACTCTGTGGCTTACCTGTTTCGTTGTCCTCGACTGTCGAATGCTTACAGTGTAAGCATGTAAAATGGTACTATTTGGGCTGTGTATCTTTCCAGCCAAATGGGTATTTGGCTGGAAAGATCACACGAGTGGACTGGCTTCTAGGTCCTATGGGGTCATCGCCTCACTGAGGCGGCTCAAGAGTTTAGGAATACTAGTCGAGGGTCTGCTTGTGGTTTGTAAAATACAGCTCGTCCCGTTACGACGTTATGGTATAACAATTTCGGGCGGAGGTTTCAGAGGAACTCTTCGCAGGAGCGATGTCATTTAAAATAATGCTGTTAAAGCTATTTTTGGTCGGCATCGTAAGGAGTCCGTTGCTCATGTTGTGGAGAGCCTCGAGCTCCCGCAAATTGAAGAGCTTTGCACGATCCTGACTGCTCTCCTTGCAATCAAGATACTTAGGAGGGAAAAATACCGAATAGCATCTCCTTTGCTATCACTCCTATTGAAAGACGCACGACCCGACGAAAGACGGAATTTGTAAGGCCATTCATTATTAAAGAGGCTAGCTGCCATGCTCTAGCTTACCGCCTCCCGGTCATCTGGGGTTCGCTCCCTCGCGAGATTCGATCTCTCACCTTAGCAAAAGAGTTCGCTTGCGAAGTGAGAAAAGCTGCTAAAAATTTAACTACTTGTGTATAAAAAAAGTTTATGTGTGCAATTAAATACTTTGTGTAATGTTCGGATGGTGATGCGCCTAATAATAGCGTCTGTATAGGACAGCCTCAATAGAATGCTATTCCGGTTTTGTACACTGCGCTGCTCTGGTAACTTTTCGTACGGCTTTTATGGTCATGTGTCTATTATGATGTGTTGCATACACTTTTATCATTTGTTTTTTCTTTTTCGAGAACTTAAGCATTGTGAAATTGCAGTTGCGACAATTTGACGATGATTTGAATTGAAAAATTTAATTGAATTGAATTCACATGCATATATCGAATACATGAAATAGTCATATATTCGATTTGAGCAACGAACACTTAATGGGACCAGAGATCGAGCTAAAGCACCTAAGGTGGCTTATGCTTGTGTTGCCGATATCAAAACTTTTTCGGGCTGACTCTCAGCCAACATTTAACGTCCACGGTACCGCTTTCGCATTGCTTCGTAAGACGGACCCCTCGAAAATGCAAATGTGCAAATGTGTTGCCGATATCAATGATAGGTACACTAATTACACCGATATTTTTAGCGTAAACTGAAGTTTGGCCTTTCTTCTCCAGCCAAGTCGCGTTAAAATTCCAGTTAGTCCTCCAGTTCCTGCTGAGAAGCGGCAGCATTTTGGTCCACAAACAGCTGTAAAAATGCTAGCACGTAACAAAACGTACAATCGTACAAGATCGAGCTTGACATCATATGCTTGCTCGTTTACATCGGTGCCCGTTAATAGAACCTTCGATCTTATAATCGTATTTAACTCAGCATATGGCCTTGCTGCATTGCCTGGCAACGGTCAACAACCCGCCAAGCCAGACAGCCTATTTGACGATAGCAGTTCCCCGAGTTCGGCACCGGATGGCGAATATCTAATCGTTTGCCGCAGCTCGCCAACGGCAATCTGTCGATATGGTTTCACAACGGTCTAAAGTTGCCCTCAACACGGATGTCCAGGCTCGATGTTCCCCTTGGTTTACTTTGGTTACACCTGTGCACGGTGTCCATGCCGACACCCCCCGCCCGACTTCCTAAGTGCTCCTATCGACTCTGCACAGTTTCCCAATTGCACCTTTTTTTTTCAGCTTCCTTGCAGCGATCTCGACCGACCCCTGTGTTTTGTCTGTGCCTCGATATCGCTCAGATTCTGGTCACTGTGTTCACATATTTTACGAACGATTTCGCAAGAAACAGGCGAGTTGATGGGCTTGTCGTCAAAAAGTCGGTGGAGTAGGTGGGACGACCGGGCGAACGTTGGCGACTTTCAAGCAGGGTCAAACAGCCGCGGTTGCGATTCCTTTAAACGCGAACAGCGGGCCAATAGGGCAATTCTTGACATTTCATGCTGCGATATAGACCCCAACCCCCCCTACGCCCCGCCCTGCCTCCGGCCCTCGACCCTTAGTGCGACCAACAGCCGACTCGAATCCAGGTAGAGGCAATTTGAGGGTTCGGATAGGTTGCGTATATTTGTCGCATGTGGACCCGCCATTCCCGGGTATACCGGGATTGGAAGCAAAATTGGGCTACCACACTTGACTACGCTTTATCCGCTTCCTGCCTCTCTGTGAGCCGGTCATTTGGAAAGCGATCACCCGCTGGACTGCGAACGGTGGCTGCAGGGTAGCACCGTTCACGACGACAGACCCATTGACCGAACATTTCGTCCGCGACCGTTGGCGATTGTCGAAATGTGGCGGCTGTGACGGCGATATGGCAACTGCAGATACCGTGGCCTATACACACACACACACACAAACACACGCACGACTTTGCGGAACGTCCTTATTACCGGAGTTAGCCGCGTTAATATTTTACAAGAACATTATAGAGTGGAAGGGCGTATATATTGAGGCGCACACGTACCTCTTAAAACGAATGCACGGAATCAAGCAATCATCGAAATCAAGGTAGGCACTGATGGTAAAGACATTGTAAATACCGGCCTGGGTAAGGTCAAACGTTAGTTAGCCATACAGACACGCAAACCTTTACGAAGCAGTGGACAAGACACTGGTTCATGTCATTATAGCACTGAGGTATTGCTCTATACCAGGATATGATTCATGTATTCCCAAGCTCCAAGTTCCCTTACTTCTGGGGCTGCGTACCCCAGTCGAAATCTACAATCAACTTCTCTCTGTCTATCTCGTCTGGAGATGCGGTCGGCGTCCCATCTAGGCGTAGATGCTTGTAAATTGACTCTCTCTCTCTCTATTTAATATTTTTTTAAACGAGAACTCAATCATTGTAAAAAAACTGCGGTTTCGTCAATAAAACACAATTTGAATGAATGAAGGAACAAATGAATGGTATTTAATTCAACTCTATTGAATGTTAGGAGCATTTCCCTCTCAATGCTGACGAGTTGCCACCCTCTGCGAAATGGTTGCAGCCACTGTTGTGCGAGGGTGAGAGCGGCGTCCGATCTTAAGGAAAAACAGTGTAACACGGGTGGCTCCGAGTCTATATAATAATATTCGTTAGTGGCATGAGTCCATAGTCATCGATATTTATGAGGTTCAATTCATTCGCTCACTCAATCAGACACCCTTCGTCTCGTTCGTAACGGATCAGCTAGTTTCAGGTTCTGCTTGCAAGATCGCACTGCACACGAGCTGGAGGAGAATATAGCCGCTCAAGTGGGGTTCACCAGGGCCGGGGTAAGTTATACAGGTACCCCGTTGAATAGATATGTATTGAAGTTAGATAGAGGCTAGAACTCGAATCGGCGCTGCATTGGCGCCGCCTGCCTGTCGCTGTCTCGTGGTGACGATGTATTGCCATCGGGGACACATCGACTATATCGTCCAGTGGTACGCGAGCAAAAGAAAGAACGGACGAACCACGAAGCCCACGTGGCCAACTACCACTCGACTGCTGCAGAACATCGCCGTAGCCGCAGCAGTATCCGTTGTTGTAAGTAGATCGAACTCCAGTTGAGCGTTGCACGCACCAAGTAGTGAAGTCATCACTCTGAGCCCGGGCTACGCGTTTGTATGCTGAGGGCTGGCTAACTTGAGACGGAGAAAAAGGAAATATTCTCATTTATTGTGGGAACCGACTCACGGATAACGGGTCCGGGTGAGCTGGGAGCATTGGCTTTTACTACCATTGGGACCGAACTCAATCTGACTCGATAGCAATAGGGCCCAGTGAAGCGCGGCTCGATCTGTCCGTTAGCAATACCGGGCCAGACAGATATCGGTTGGCAGTCAGGCGGCTTTCGAATTGACGACTACTGCTGTTACTAATCTCTCTGATATATTCCTCCTATAACTCGAGAGAGAGAATTCGAGTTCAATACTTACCACACCCCAGTCTCGATCGAGCAAAAGACTGCTCGGAAAAATTTGCAGCTGATTCGGTGGAATTTGAATCGATGTCTATGCCTTGTTTGTTTGAGTCGAATGGCGAACGATAATGGCTTGATCAGATATCGTGCTGGCCAACACACATATGGGCAGGTATGATTGGCTGTCTTCGACGGGTTTGGTAACACGGCATACGATGCCCTTTACGAATACATCATAATATAAAGCATCCGCATGGCTATCAGACTGTCTATGTGTACATATGTATATATACACATATGTACACATAGACAGGTTAATACAGCGAGCAGCAAAATGCCAATAGCCAACGATGTGACCACTCACTGGCAGATATTCGCTGACATTTGAATAGCTGGAAGCAGCTCGAAATGGCCCTGCAAGATAGCTATCGTTACGGCTTCATATACAAAGCTGGGAGCAGACGAGGGTATTTGACCAGATGCTCGGGCAAATACCGAATTGAACAATAAAAATATGCATAATATACAGAACACACCGTAAGTTCGATTAACGACGAGTTCGAAATGTCTCGTCGCCGTTGACATTTGAATTGCAACGAGCGTCTACAAGGATCAATAATTGTAATATGATATAAATCATAAATCTATGTGGCACGTGTGTAATATACCTAATCTAAAAAGTATTGCTTCTAACATTCAAGCTGGCTTTACTTAGCACCGGCGTACTATAATACATATGAAGTGTTTGCGTGCAAAATAGCCTAAATCCGTGGGATTTACGTTGGGCTTAGGACACTTCCTTCCCGCCCTACTAATTTCCTCGAAGGAGTCCACCACAGGCTGATCCACACTACTAGGACAGGCGCGCAGGATCCTTCCTTAGCAGGAAGGATCCTGAAGATTCTGCAGCGCCTTTTGCGCGCCGTGCAGAGGCAGAGGGGTAATGCCATAATTTTCTATTTTTAATTATGTACATTCGTGAAACTATCTCAGTGCCCTCGGGTAGCGTATTGCCCCTAAGTCAAAATCGGTTCTGCGTTTAGTCAGTAAGAATCTGACACTACCAGGCAAATACCTCGGTGTGAGACCTGGTGTCCATAAAGGATTTACCTTTAACCTCTTAAAAACAGGGTAGCGTATTGCGTCGAGCCCAGTGACGTGGTGCATCTGTGTGCGCCCGCCAATCAGAGGACACATGCGTGCACTCCACTTCAATACACGCTGCTATCTCAGGTACTGCAATGCTATGATCTGGCAACCTAGGCACCTCATTGTTAATGACACTATGTGTAATACGCGCACATATAGTACACAGGTCGTACACTCTACGTAGAGCGAACATGGAACAAGGTAGGGAAATGCGAGCTCAAACGATAACTAGAATAAAAACAAAACAAATCAATCAAATATACGAGGAGGAATAATCCACCGGTATCCCTTGTATAAGGGAGCCACAGGACCTGGACACCTCTGACGGGCGCCGCCCTGACAGCCTCACCCTTATCCCCTTCCATCAAGGCCAGCACCTTGTTTGGGACGGCACGGTGGTTGACACTCTAGCACATTCTTATGTCAACCACTGTGCAACCATCCCCGGTTACGCGGTAGCGCGTGCGGAGCGGGCCAAGCTAAGGAAAAACGCCGCACTCCAAGCAACCCACCTTTTTCCCCCCTTGCTTTTGAGACCTTGGGCGGGCACGGCCCTCTCACTGCGAACTTCCTCGAAGGGGTCTACCATAGGTTGATTCGCGCTACCGGGGACAAGCGCGCAGGTTCTTTCCTTCTGCAGCGCCTTCTTGCGTTGAATAGCTCAACAGTCGATCTTCCGTCTCGAGTGGTCATATCTCAAAATCAAACTCAGAGGCTAACTATCTCGTCAGAGCATTACCCGAATGAGTGTGGTCCCTCCTCTTCCACTATGATTCGTGGCCGAGCGTCGGCGCACGACTGTAAACTGATCTGGAACCAAATCGATGCAGAGCCATTAAATGTACGTCTATTTTCGCCCTGCTATCTAAAGGGGCGAAAGCGTCATCATCGCCAAAGAGTCTTCTCTCGTCGTTGGTGTTCAACCCGTTCCTTCTTGTTCCTGCTCAATCCCTCCCTAGCCTCTTATGCACCTCCTCGCTTTTGTAGCGACGATGCGTTGAGTGAAAATACAGCAGTATCTACGTAATTGAATGGATATACATATATATATATACGTATATATATATATATATATATATATATATATATATATATATATATATATATATATATATATATATATATATATATATATATATATATGACATTTGCATACTCGATGCTCGTAGACATCCATCAAGAACACATCAATATACAGGAGACATTAAATAATTAGCTTGTTATCGCGCCATTATCGTCGTTTGCTAGATTTACCCTATTTAACACCCAATTTCTAACCTGAGCGCTCAGGTTGAGCTGCTGAGGGTGAGCGGTTGATGACGGCGAACCGATAAAAATTTGATCGTACCGGGTGGCCAAATTGCATCGGTACCCCTCACACTGAGCACATACATATGCAGCCATCGTAGCGGGGTCTTTCGATAGCAATCCCCATCGCTTTCCTGTCGCTGTGGCCAGCCAAAAGCAAACTTCCATATCCGATTACTCAACCTGGCTCAACAGTTCCCTACATCTCAGAACATATAGCTAAAGTGTTTCAGAGGAAGCCAGGCCCGAAGCCCGAGCGAAACCTGCTGCTACTGCTATGGAACAAGGGATAGATTGGATGGAGAGGCTTCACTTTGATCCTCTTGCCATTAGTGACATAAGGTGCTGCTCTCCTTTAGCTGTCCAGGCCCCCTTTACTTCTCAGGGGGTGACAGGGAATCGGAGTGGGGGGAGAACTCGGGGGGGTCGACCAAGCTGGTCGTTCCGACCATTGCTGCCCGCCATGACGCCTATAAAAGAGGAAGTAACAGGCGTCGAGGCCTGTTACAACCTACTGTCGACACAGGCATCGAACAGCTAAATGATCTCATTGGGTTGTCGCGCGGTTCGTTCCCTCTCGTCCTCTACTCCAGCTCTTGTATACTTACAGCACAGTGCAAGCATGTATGTGTATGCAAAGGCTCGCGTTATTCCCTCATTGTTGCTGGCCGTCGTAGCTCGCAATGGGCAGGATGACGACGTTGGCTAACGACTCGAACAGCGGTTTCGTCTTCAGCGATTGCATTCGCATGGGGAACAACGAACAGCGCGACAGGACGATTACGCTAGCGCGAGAGCATAATGGTGCTGTATGCAGATAGATCTGTGTAGAAACTATGGCGAGGAGCTCGCAAGGCTGAGACGTAAGTAGCACGAGGAGCCGACGGGTAGTAGGATATGATATGACAGTTGGAGCTCGAGAAGTGCACATAAATCGCATGTGGTTTGTGTGTTCCTATGAGGGCGAAAGGCATGCACGCGTCAGGCAAATACCGAGCACCACAATCTGATTGACTGGCGAGACTATGTATCTGGTGGCTGATGGCTTATGATAGAGATAATGAACAGTCACGTGATTACTGTGTTTTTTATACTTTGAATAGAAAAGTTGCCCCTTATTCGAGACTGCGAAGTGGACTAGCCAGCAGAAGTGGACAGCGAATTCGCACTAAGTTTGATCAACAGGTACAATTCAATGCGAATATACGATACAATTAATTCGATAGTATTTCAAGTTTAGATGCAAGGGATGGGGCGGATGTGCACAATTTTATGAGGCAACAAGTTGTATACCCGAGCTGCTCTCGTGATCTGATTCGTCCGCATGTTTCTATCTTGCCAACAATGAGCTGCAACAGAGCCTCACGACTATGCGAGCGCAAAGACTTTGAGGTATCCACTGCAGCGACGCCGTATGCCGTATGACACATGAATTCTCTTATCTGCATGGATTCGCCGCTCGTATAAAGCTGTACAGGGAAAGGCGGACGGGCAGAGCCTTGTAAACGGGAGCAGCACCTGATGTGGTTGCTACCGGCTGCTGGATCTGCGAGATAGAAAACTGTGTATGCAAATGTAATTTTTTCGTCGTCGTCTTCGTCGTCTCGAGTAGTAGACTCTATCACTCGCTAGATGCGCGGGGTGAGCTAAGACCAACGTGGGCCTGACCGGCCCTCGGGTCATACTGAGTGAAAATGGTAGCACTTGTGGCTTGTGCGTTTCGAAGCCACCAACCACTAGCGCTAAATGAAGTATATATATATATATATATATACACCCAGAGCACACATCTGCGCAAGGATTACCTATCGGTCATAAGCGTCATGACGCCATGCTGCGTCCTCGGTACAATCGTTTATAATGGGGGAGAGGCTGAGAAGGATCAGTTGTAGAATGTCTTCGTTCTCTCTCTCTCTCTCTCGCTCGCTCTCACTCAGTCGTCGTCATATAGAGTGGCGAATCGACGGAGGGTCGACTGCTCTGGCCGACTCCAGGCCACAGAGTCGCGGCAGGAGCAACCACAGCTTGGCCACAATTCGGCCGCATATCCAACCGCGCAGTCTCTCCCTATCAGCCAGCAGTGTCAAAGGGCGACAGCCCGTCGGAGGGCGGATATCCCGCGCCGCCTTCAGTGATATGGAAGAAGTCGACTCCTTCCGCAAGCCCCGTCCTCCCGGGGCTACGGGACAGTCAGTCAATAGTTGACTATTAGACTTTGCCTGGCCCCCGGGCTCATTCTATACAGCTCGCCTGGCCCGAAGCATCCGCCTCCTTGCGATCTTGCGCAAGCTGCAGCAGTGGGCGACAGGCTGTGTGAAGGCAGATGGAAGGCACGAATAGCGGTGTATTGGAAATGTAGATGATGTTATTTCTCGCGGCGAGCCTTGATGCACGATTTATATGGTAAACAGCGCGACACACGGGCAAAGACGACGACGACCGAAGGCTGGGGCGGGAATAGAGGGAAAAATTGGAAACGAAAAAATTATATGATCGCCCCCTTCCTGATGGGGGCGACCACTGTGTGCCATCACAATTTAATGCGTGGAGGAGACTGTTTTGCTATGACAAATATTGTTGAGCCATGAAAAATGTCGCGGTGAGCTGTTCATTTGATTTGAAGGAGTTGTGCTAACCTTTTTTTTGGCGCCACCTTGTCCGGCTGACCACCGTCAACGTCAAATTGAAATATTGATATATATATATATATATATATATATATTCATCAAGTGGTTTTGCGAGTGATTGAACAATTCAAAATGGGTAAAAAGCGAATTGGTCAATTGAGGCATGCGTCAAACCAAACTCTGAGCATACTTAGTTTGACTTTTGGGGGCGAAGCAAGTATGCGCAAAGTTTGGCTGTTTTACACTTAAGCTGCTCCTTCGCTGAATACCTTGCTGAGATTCCGAGGGTAAATCAATTATTAAATGTCCTCTATATTCGTCACTTCAACTAACCTGCGTGGACGTTTAATTGAAGGAAGCGTTAAATCGATTACTATTGCATCATGGCACATGCTGGTTCGTAGGCATCTTGCCTCATGGCAACCGGTGTATTCTTAAAGATCGTTCACTATTTATCTTCTCTATCACTGAACACATTCGGGCTGAATGACATCCGCTAGTTCGCCTTTGATTCCAGATCATACTGTGCAGTTCGGAGATCCTCTTCTAACCCATCTTGTGCTGTTCGGTTGCTATATGCTAAGCTAGTTTTGATGTGAAATAGCTCTTATTGGATTTACAACAAAGGTACATTTCACTTCACGAGGATAGAACCTCAGGGTGGGTATACTTGAAGTATTCTGTTCGACACAATTGTTTCATTGTTTTCGCCCAAAACCCAAATGTCGCCTTCTAGATAAATAAGCGTAAATCGATCTTCACTTATTAAGGCTTTCAAGCCGTCGATGCGTCAGCTAAAGTAAACAACAAAGAATTTCTCTGGCTGTACGAAGGTCAGACGGCCGTGATACACCGCAATCGCTTGATGACAGACCTATACGTACAATGTTACAATCCATCTGTATAGTGGTTCGGCGGATCTCGAGGGTTGCCTTCTGTAGTAGACCATCACGCCTCAGGGCAACGTCGAATTTTCGGCTATGTCCCTGCCCGCGTCTGTTAGTCGGACGGAGGTTTCGTCGTAACCGCGATGCGGTCAACCGCGATGCGGAACAGCGGCAACTCTTCGAACGATGTCCTCCGTCGTCCGACAGCCCGACGACGATGACGTAGGCCTATCTGTCGAAGGAGGCGTGAGGCCCCAACACGTGGGGGCTGCCTGCGGGTGGCTGATCAGAGTTGCACGAAGACCACAGGGGAGAGAGCATGCCGGGATAGCTGTTGTAGTGGTTGGGGTGCTGTGCTCGCAGCTGTGTTCCATCTCCGCGTCAATCTCTCTCCGTCTCTCCGCTTAGTCGCTGCTGGGTGGTATTAGCCAGTGGGGGAGGCAGGCTGTGGTCGGTCGCTTGGTTGGTGTGTCGGACCGGTGCAGCTCTTACAACCGTCATAGCAAGGGAGATCCGCACTGTGACAAGGCAGCTGCAGTTAATATCGCCTAGCTGTGCATCCGCCGCGGCTTCTGCTCCTGCGGAAGCTGCACTGCTGAATGAGAGACGGTGGCGGCGCGCTGGTGGGAAGGCCATCGCTGGGAAGATCGCTCGCCCAACACTCGTATTGTCGGAATTGGAACGATACGGGTTGGACGAGGGCGTGTGGGCTTATTGCTGTTGTTGTTGTTGTTGTTGCGGCGGCGGCGACTGCTGCTGCTCATGTTACTGTTGTTGACGTTTTGGCGGTCTTCCAGTGTGCCTCTGCGGTTCGGTCTAAGCGGGAACCGACTCGGATGGTGTTCAGAGGGACAAGTGGCCGTATTGCGGCAGACCAGACCTACTTGGCTTGTTGGTGTTATTGCTGTTGAGAAGGAGGCTGCTGCTGCTGCTGTTGTTGCTACTGTTCAGCAGGGTCTAGGAGTCGGGGAGATTTGTTCTGCTTGGAAGAACGATTCACTCGACGGATGCTGCTCCTGCTATGCTGGTGTCGCTGACGGCGCCGATGCCCCGGGTGGAGTTGCTTTTCGTTGGGTCGTACTGTTTGTTCACACAGATTTGTCGACCACCGCCAGCAGCACGACGACGATGACGACTACCACCATCCTCCACACAAACACAGACACATATCACTTGTCCATCCTGACTCCTAAATAACACCCGCAGCAGTCCGAAGCAGCAGCAGGAGCCGCAGCTGTATTAAAGCCAATATTAAGCGGGCGAACGAACAGTCCTCGTATATGAGGACTGTTCGATATATATATATATATATATATATATACATATATCGAACAGTATATATATAAATGCCTGCCGTGCTTTATACGAGTCAGTGGTTGGTGGCTATCGTTTTCATGGTTGTCATATCATGTCCAATTGCGTTTTCCGGCTAAATTGATCATTATTCGTTATTATTGGTGGTAATTAAACGAACAATAGGAAATAAAGCTGATGATGATACGAAAGGTTTCGAAGCTTTTAAGCCCTTGGATTGCGCTGTTTTTCGGCGAGGATTCAGATATGCGTGGTATCCCTGTAATGACTGTAGAGTTAGTGTTCGGTTATCTATTTTGCATTGGTTAACTGCGGCGACGAAGCCCGCGCCCAGTGGAATATCGTCTACCCGTCACCTTTCTGCACCAAGGGTCACCAATGATCTACAATTTGCCTATGATTTGTTCACGTTCTTGAGATACCATAGTTCGAGACACTAAGTTAGGTCGTCCATGATTTCTTGTCATGCATTAGCTTTTTTTTTTTTTTTTTTTTTTTAAGGGGGGGGTGTTGGCATGCTAATGCATGCCAACACCATGACCGCCCCCCTTTATGGAACTGTTGACGATGTTCAACTGCACCACCCTTCCCGGTATCGCTTAGCGCATTCTTCAGTAAGGGTGGTGAGATGTGTACAAGCCCAGCCACGAGCACCACACATCCTCCTCACCGTACGGACATGACGTGGTTAGCTGACTCTCAGCTGCTTCCCTTCTCTCCCAATCTCTCAAGACCTCTGTGCACTTCCCGTCTGTGAACAACTACTGTGATCAATAGGGTGTCTGTAGAAAGCCCCGTGTATGTAAACATGCAGTATTTATCACGCATACAGGGGGTGTACGGTGCCTTCCTTTCTGCACAGTGGTAGCTATGCCGCAGACCACATTAGTTGCCACTACTACTTAACAAATCTTATTGCGGAGATACTGCCCATAAAAGTAAATATGACTCCACTCAGATTTGAACCTCAGACTCCACAAAACTCCCCTTTTTGGTACTGCCTACCTTGTCCACCACGCCATGCCCGCAGGCTTGTCATGCATTAGCTAAAATAGATTATTTTACCACAGGCTCATAATTTCATCATCAATCTATTCCAGTGCCTGGGCATCGATACCGAAAACACATGACACGTTCCCGCCCCACTGTGCACGTATCTCCATATCTACCTATGTAATAAAGCGGAAGTACTAAACGATTTGACAACCATCGATTGTACAGTCGTGCTCCGAGAGGCACATCCCTAAAACTATCCCTCGGGTCTGTTTTCCTGTGTGGCCTTGATATGAAGCCAGCCGAGAGAACCTCAGGCCCAGGTCATTCGTTGGTCAACGGACAAGCCGCCTGCAAGGGAAGGGACCTTTTGCTCTGCTGTAACTTTTCCAGCACGCCCAATTACCCATCCGCTTTCTTTTCCTCCTTGCTTTTCCAGTCTATCTGCCTCACCGTTGCCTCCGGGACGTGTAGGCCGCAGTGGTCTTCTCTTTTACACACGCACACCGTCACGGATATGAGGATGATCAGGGCGCGGGCGGGGGAGGGCACGAACTCCGTGACCGCGGCTATCGTTCGTCAAGCGATTTGCTACTGGAAGGCTGGCAGCTTGGCAAGACCCACTGGGTTGGGTCCCACAGGGCTGCATGTTCCACTCTCTCTCTCTCTTTCTTTCTCTCTCTCTCTCTCTCTCTCTCACGCGAGCTCTGCTGCCCAATCTTCAACCCATTTACTTATGTTCGTTCAACGTTGGCACTACCGCTACTGTGAGCCTCTACCGCTCCATGCTTGCACTAGCCGAAGTAGCATTCGGCCAACGATCTGGTATCCTGCCCGGCAGAGCTTGTCCTATTACCACTGTTCCCCTCGTCCACACTTTTCATGGGCACAACGTTGGATCAAAGTTTTGATAGTTCCGTCTCCGCGCCGCACTCTGTTCTGCTTCCATCATGTCCGACCTCAGAGGACTAAAGGGACAAGACCAGGGGAGCAAGGAAACACGAGGCTAAACGAGACGACGATAGCGAAAATCCTATCGTGAACGAGCTTGGGAAGCCGGCAAGTTACACATGGCTCGCTATGGTGTATCTTTCTGATCTTCTCCGCTGACTTTAAGGAGCTATTTTGTGTATTTAACAGGAAAGAAGCGGGCTAACGGGGACATTGAAAAGCATTCGTGTGGTGCTACATCCAGACCTCTCTGATCAGAGGTCGCACCTTCGACAAAGGTTTAGATCAGCTTACACAGGGTGATTCAATATTCTACACTATGTTGTGTTTCAGCCTGTCTGAAGACCAGATCGTCGATCGTTCAAAGGAGAGTTGGACGGCGTATGGGGACGCAATATTGGCGGAGGAACCCGCAAAGTGGACGCTAAATATCAACTTGGAAATCATCGAGAAATTTACAAATTTCGTTTTTGGCCTTCCATCTTGGTTGTCCTTGCATTTTTTCGAAGTGTTTGATGGCGAATCTCAGAGTATGGGTACGGTGCAACGTCAATGGCCTACAGTTTGGTTGAGTATTGGGGTATATATGCTCCGTCTTTATATTGGAAAATAGCATGACTAACAAAAACGTGTGGCTGCCCACAAGGGCGATCAGTGTGCCTCAGTAGACCATGTGACCCACTAGTAGACGCCTTTACGATAAGAACCTGGAAAGATAACCGAAACTACGATAATTAGACCTATATTGTGATACCTTTTTAAATATGTAAAACTTGAAACTAACTCTCATAATCACCATACTATCATACAACTATTGGTTTACATGTGTCACAATGGAACAATTAAGTCCCATAAAACGAAATTGGCTAAGAATGAGAACATCGTTGTTCATGGATAAAGATTATATGGACTCTAAACTTCGCGATCCGCTCATGACATACACAAACTGGTTTTTGTTTATCATAGAAACAAAGTCTTGAAAGAGTCCAGAATGGTTAAAATCCTTGAACAGGTAGACCATATTCTTAGCTACGTTTCAAGGTTCTCAAAATTATCTGGGGATGACCCGGGGGGAAATAATATAGTTTTCTGTCCATTTCATGGGCCATCTCCCTAAATTGAATTTCTTGCCGGCAATCTTCAATAAAGGCATCCTAACCCTGTAATCAAGTTATGCAGAACACATTAGGAGCATACGAGATATACAGTGTCATGATACCGTATAATAATGAGGTTGTACTACCTTGCTGCAGGAAAAAAAAAACACTACGAAAAACCCAGCAGCGAACTCCCTCTCAGAGAGATCAACCCCGAAGGAGCAAGTTCGTGGACAGTGGAAGAACCATCATCGCTATAGTGGGGCGTAGTTTCTTCGAAACCGTCGTTTGTTCTCTTCTCTGCGTCTTTCGGCGCTTTTTTTTTTATTTTTTTTATATATACGAATCGGCGACTCTAGTACGTACGCCGTACGATTGTGTTCGTACGTTCACGCCGCCTAGCGACGTGTAATTTATAGGTAGGTGTCGTAGAGGAGAGGATAGGCAAGAGCAGCCGTCGCACGAAAACTCTGTCTGCAGCAGGAAGATAGCAACGACATCAGTTACACACGTACCTTATATTTTTGCCCGTCCACAGGCGTACACTGACAGAGGCAGCCGGCAAGACAGGGTCTCCATATCCGGAACTCCGGACACACTCGACGTTTCGGGCTGGCTGGCCAAGGCCTGAACGCGGCGGCCTGGGCGCTCCGAGCGACCGCTTACCACCGTGCCGGCCGCTTCGCGTGCCGACAGTACAGATACGCCGGCCTCTGTCTCGGCCCGTTTAACTTAGTTGGCAGAACGTACGATGGTGGAAACAAGCTACGAAACAGCGGCACGGCTGGAGTGTTGGCCGTAGGGGTTAACCGAGAAGGAAACGAACGGGGAATTAAGGATATGGGAGAGTTTGTGGGGGGGCGCGCGGATGAAGGGGCAGCTAGAGAGAAAAAATAGAGAGAAGGGGGGTGGAAGAGAGAGAGATTGAGAAGGATGTGTGGAAAGATATACCGAAGGACCAAGGAACGGGTAGGACTGGCGTTTCGAGCTGTGTATTATATATAAGGAGAGTATAGCTTCGTTGTATTCCCTTTTTGTCCCGAGCCAGCAGCAGCCGCTGCCGATGAGCTGTCGCACATCTGCTAAGTTCTGCATGCCGTCGGCGAGGCGTAGTATCGCTTCGGCAGCCTAGCGGCTGGCACCTCCTCCGGGCCATCGTTCTTCCCTGCCATCATTCCCCCTTAGCGCCGTTAGCAAATTAACCCGGGAGATTTACCGTTGCTAAATTGCTCCCCCGAGTCGCAGTTGTCGTTGCTCTCGTCGGCGGCGTGTTCGTTTGAAGCTCGTAGGTGTTGGTGTCAGTGCCGAAAACGCGACGCTGGTGGTCGTTCGGCGCCGGTGGTCCCTTCGCTCATCGAGCAGGCCAGCCGCGGCGAGCACCGGTGCAAACTGTTGGGTCCGTTGACACTTTTAGGAGCAGGCATACCGACCTTCAATCCGCCACCCTTCACTCCACTTCGTTGCCCGCCTTCGCCTGCACCCCCCCACCCCCTAACTGCTTCTTCGTTGTCTAACCATTGTCTGCGGCGCTCGAGCAACGCTACTGTCATCGTTGGCTTCGTCCACGTCGCTTTGTTCGTTAGAGCGAGGAAATTAACGAGAAAGGACTTGGCCTATAATACACTCACACTTCGTTTGAAATACAGATACGACCAGCGGCAAATCAGGCGTTCAACGCGAAGTGGTCGGATTTCTGCTTCTGTTCTATTATAGTTGTACGACTTTCTCCTCCTCCTCCAGTGGTTCCCAGCGCGAATGCCTAATGACGAACGGCCCCCCTATGACCAGAGAACGTAAGCATACCTTTTCCTCGACGAAACAGACAAAGACAAAGAGAGAGAGGAGAGGGGGAATGAGACCAAAAGGGCAGAGGATAGCAAGGACCACACGACATTGCATCAGAAATGTGGAGAATTCAGCAGAATGTTGATATCGGTGGAGGGAAATTGAACGGGCGGAGGGGGCAACAGCAGGCGGTCCTGAACGAGAGACGCGAGACAATGGTATACAAAGTGCGTGAATGCTAAAATGGCACGAGAGAGAGAGAGAAAGAGCGAGAAGAATGAAGGGCCGGGTTTTGTTGACGACGCAAAAAGCAAAAGCGAACTTGATGGCGGACAAGGGACAGCAGCGGATGAGTGCTGCAGGAGGGCGGGGACAGATAACGAGCCTCAATCGACTGGCTCTCCAGAGACCGCACAGCGTCAAGGCGGCAGGACCCGGTCGAGAAGGGTCAAGAACACCAGGCTGTGTTCGAGAGCGGTACACGACCGGCTGCGATAGGACGATGGTTCTATCGGGGCAAGCGACCGACATATGGGCTGGTGTTAATTTTCAGTAATGGCTGGCGCCACGGTATGGACGAGTGGCCACCGCCATGCATACGCACATGCATACGCCTGCCTCTTGAGTTAGTACTGCGCCGGAGGGCTTGAGGTACGCAGCGTGCTGAGAGGTGCCAACGTCACTCGCCTCGGCCGGGTTACGGAACTGAACAGAACGCCCACACCAGCCCACAAATTACCTGAGAGGAACGCAGCGACGAAGTGTTGGGATCGGATGGATAAATGGCGCAATCACCCTCAGTCACTAGAGATTAATATACTCAGCTGCGGCTGTGGCTGAAATAACAATGTGCGAAACGAAAGCAAGGTATTATTATTATTATACATAGTATCACTGCAATAACGGATGAATCCGCAAATGATGGGATCGTCGGAACCAACGATTAATTTGATTGCTTTTCACGAGAGGCAATTCTAGGGACTTTCTACATATATGTATATCTGTATCTGAGAAAGTGTTTTTATCTTGAATTGTATATATGCATTCATGTTTGTCAAGTTGCCCATTGAATCACCTGGAGAGGCAATGTGCATGACATGATTCGATAGTTGACTCTGTAAAATTAACTGGAATCGTTCAAGTTGTGGTGGTTGTCAAATCATGGCAGTAATCAAATCGTTAATGCGGTGGCTTGAATACGCTTTCGCCCGCTGGAGATAGCAGTAATGGTAATTATTCAGTAATGTACGCGTGTGTCGGTGTTAGCTTGATAAATCAATAGACCATGTTGGACAAGCAGACTATGAGGAACGCTGCCTGAAACTCTGTTAGACTTTAAAGGTTTACGGTCGAATAAGTAGAAGTACATACATAATGCCAGTTTATATAGACCGAGGTGCGTCGTGCCTACACTAGATCAATTTACCCATTAATTGAACGACTGCCAATAGAACAGCGAGATTTGCGCATACGTTGTCGGCGGAGGAGTATTACAATCGAACGAAGTTCTGTTCGAATATGCCAGATATAAGGTGCACACAGGACCAACATAAAATAGAAATCACAGCATGTCCCTAATACTCGGTAATAAATCACCGTTGCCCAACCATCTACATAAGATAAATGATATAAAATACCAAAAAGAAGCTTCCGCAGGACAACCTAGCGCTTTGAGTATAGTGTCTTTCATCTATAATATTTCGACAGTGCTGTCTTGGATAAGTAGAAATCACAAATAACAGTAATGATTGATACCTTATCGACACTACAGAGTGATGATAATGATGCAAAAACATCAGAGCAAGGACTATCGCCGAATGATATCAATATATAGACATAGCTTCATCTCGACTTGCATATTATGCATTTCAATAATGAAATGCTAATATCATGTATATGAAGCATACATTCAAACGGGTTTATAAAATCAAGTATTTCAACTTCTAGTACGAGCGGAAAAGGTCATACCTGCCACAAGATGAAAAATAATCGGCACACAACGAGAACAAAGATGAGATCGTTGGTCCCACCAAATCAACTGTCTGTGATTTAGGTGCAAGCTACATAGCTAAAAAGACCCATTTTCTTCTTTGTATAAAGACGACTATAATATCAAAAACAGAAAAGTCACAAGTTGCGAGCTAATGTTTTATACTGTCGTCCTGCGATTTATGATATTAAAAACGCCGATACGACAACGAATCACATAGCAGCAGCTCGATCTTATTTCAGCCTATTGTTTTGCACTGCCCTCAGGGATATCCTTGACTCATATGTGTATGTGGTCTTTCGTGATTATCAATGAATAACGCTCGTTCCTGAGGCTTGTCTGAACCAATTTGTGATTACATCAGCGACGCCCACACGCGCCTCTATACCAGAAACATATATCCCCTGAATCAAGCGTAATCGGAATTCACCTGGTTCTAGTACATCTAGTGACCCCATGTATTGGCTGCTAAATCAGCTCATCTATGTTTCTTTCTTTGTAATGTATAATCTTGATTGTTGTTATCTGGTCATTCTTCAACTGAGGTCGTCAACACGGGTTACGTTATGTGTCCTATCTTTGCTGGTTGTCAGCGTAATGGTATAACCTTTCGGAGGGAGATCACTGTGAATGGTTTTTTATACAAACAATTCAGCGGGTACACGTTATACCCAACCACTTCATATATATATATAGTGGTGGTAGTGTTATATATATATATATATATATG
Source organism: Stratiolaelaps scimitus (assembly GCA_019614645.1). Taxonomy (NCBI): domain Eukaryota; kingdom Metazoa; phylum Arthropoda; class Arachnida; order Mesostigmata; family Laelapidae; genus Stratiolaelaps; species Stratiolaelaps scimitus. The sequence continues at coordinate 5,870,405 of JABWDB010000013.1, read as the reverse complement.
TATATATCGATCATGGAAATCGCTTTAATACGTTGATGAAGTGCCTGTGCTGCGCTGGTATCTCGTATCGGGTCGTCATATGCACACGTTATAGGTGGAATCTGAATATATCCTGAAGGAGTGCGTGCGCCTAACAACATACCGAACAAATTCACGCGTTGTTGTTGTTGTTGCTGCTGCTCCTGTCCGCCGGCCTGCTCTGTTGTTTCGAAGGACTAATGTTTTCCACCCCGGAGGGTGACGCTGAGTATCGACCATATCCAGTTCGACAAATATTATAATAATAATAATAATAAGAATAATATCGATGATAACGAATGGTTGTTGTCGATAACGTGTCTTATCCACATATTAACCCAAGCTAATTTATAAAACAAAAGTAGGATTAGCCTTACAATAGCATTATCAGAAAACAGTCTGAGACAGGCTGACAGAGGGGGGCCATCTTGCATGTTACCGTTCGTTCTACTCGCGTGCCTGTCTCTTCGCTTTCGAGATCCATAATCTGATTGTTCAATACGAACTAATAGCTAAGGCTGTAACAGTAGCCGAAGTAGAACATCCGCAGCAAATTTACATGGTTTGGGGGCGGGGGGGGGGGTGAGTGGAGGTTATTTGATTCAACATCAACCGACTGATGTTCGTTACCCCTGCGCTAGTTTGCCGACTAGCTAGCTTTGGCAAGCTCGTAACGCTTGCCGGGACTTCCCGGGAAGGTTGCCGCCGCCGCTGGTCCCCTTAAATCGAATTCGGCTAATTAGTTGAAACGCGGGCATTCAATGAAGGCTGTTTCGTGTCACCGTCTCGGGCTGGCCATGTGCCTCTGTGTGCGTGGGCCTTTGTGTTATCGATTATACAGCCGCTTGACCATTACCGCCGAGTGATATTAGGGTGGTCGAGTTTTGTCCAGGCGAGGCGTTTATGCAGTGGACAAACGCGCGAAGCACAGAGCCAGCGCTGCAAACGCGAAAATGACTAGAGAGATCATTGGAGAACGCAAAAACTGCATGCACGCAGCAGTTCGGCTCGATATAGTGGGATGCGCCAGGTGGTCTGGTGGTGGTGGTGGTCGTCGTCGTCGTCGTAGAAATTCGATATAGCGAGCGCAATGTAGCTGAACGACTCGCGTCTATCGTCTACTCTGACCATACTCATTGTTGATAGCCACCGCGGACTTTGCGGCCACTGATATGTCGCGTCGGAGTTCAGACCTGTCCATTCAACAAGTCTGACGTTGACTGTGAGCGCTCGCTCTCGTTCGAAGCTCGACAGCAGTCGATAGTTCGCAGTGGGAGAGAGAGAGAAGGCAATCGGCCGTACTCACTCCTCAAGCTTCACAAGCTGTCGGATCGAAATTTGCAATCGGACCAGTCGCCCACTGCCGTCGCAGTGTCTGCGAACCTCGCCCGATCCCCTTTGCTTAATAATATGTTGAATTCGATACAGGGCCCTTACGAAGGTGCGGTCAGAGATATATTCAGGGAGCGGGTGCGCGTCACAACACCGCCCGGACACAGCACCCCACATCGAGCACGTGCGGTCGCCGCGAGCGACGATTCCTGCCGCGTACAGCGAGACACACAGCGTGAAGCACTACTACTGCGGCCAGGGATACGCGCAAATCAGCCCCGATAAGCTTAGCCTCTTCTGGCAAAAGCTTATGTTCGTTCGTCAGCAGATGAACGAATGACAAAGGGTATTCCATTGCGTTGCAAAGTTTCTTACACATTCGTTTAAGTTGTATTGATGCCCGCATTTTTTTTTGGAAGTTATGATCACCATCGATTCGCTTGGCGTCTTTCTTTACGCGTGAGCTTGAGACTGAGGATCGAGGGTGAGCCAGCTCCCATCGCTACATCCTTGCCCAGGTGTCGTATCGACCTGGACGAGGCTTATAGTCAGTCAAATATAGAAACAGTAAGAATTGAACAAATTGTTCTGTTTCTAGAGTACAGCTGATTAATAAAAGCGCGATGAATGCTTTTAAACTACGATATTTAACCGTGGACTCTAGGCGGCTCTGCAACTCGAGCTCTCGATTTTCTCCCAGGCGTGGCACAGTGCCTCAATTAAGGCCTCTGGCGATTTCAGGGCAGGTGAACTCCTGTTCTAACGCCTTTCGCTAACAGCGGTTCAGCAGGGTTATATGGCTTCAGGTGTTAGCAACGATGGCGGTCTTCGGCCTCGAAGAATCGGACTAGGTATGCGGATTGTGATTTCAATTACTTATATTCAGGTTGTAGACTAAAATCAACTAAATTTAGTTATAAAACAGTTTTAAAACCTCAGGGTTAAAAAATTAGCCCAGCTGTCCGTGTGCCTCCGTTCGTGTTATAAATGTTTAAATTGAGAAGTGTAACTGAAACTTCATTCTGGAAATGAAGACCTGTCGTTCTCCGCCTTAAAACAATCTCGACGAGGAAGTCTGGAGCGTATAAATCAATAATGGCGCCAAACTAAGGTCAACAAAAATTGATCATTACTGTTCGAAGCAACCTACTGCAGCTGTTTCATTCCATTTGACGTGTGGATTTAGTTCAGTTGGAGAATGTTTCCCCAAGCGTTGAAGGCTCGAATCGTGGTCAATCATGAACAAAAATGTTTGATTCCCTTCAGTGATTTTCGTAACTGACGAAATTGCGAAGTCCCCTTTATCGTGAACCTTGAAACGGCTACCGTGGACTTTACACGGGTAAATCTAATAAGAAATACTTCCCAAGAGTTAACTGTCGGAAACACAGGCGGCGGCGATGCCACCTAACGCTGTATACGAATACCAAACCCGTCCTGGACGATCAGGGTAGCATTGCTTACAATCCAATAGCAGAACCAACGGCGAGCAACCTCCAGTTCGGAGCGGACTGTGTATAGCTAATATCGGTGCTCCGAAGTAGTCGACGTCGGCTCTGAGACCGCTTACCGACGTGCGGACAACGGCGGGCAGCTATGTAGCTATAATAATTCCTGCGTAATTCTACACACGAGGAACGAGCGAACTACTAGCTGGCTAGCCCAAGCGGAAGCCCGAGTCGCGTCGTTCGGAACGGCAGTGCTCGAGGCGGTGGGACGCACTAGGAAGTACCACATGATGCGGCGAAGGCGCCGAATTCCCACTGATGCCTCGGCGGGGATCGCACGAACGTCTTCTAGTTAGGGCCGTACTGCGTTCGGCCGCAATAACGCACCGAACGATGGGGGTAGGTATTTCCGTCTGTCGCTGTTTCTCCACCGCTGTCGTGAAGCTGGAGGAAAACGGAGCAAATTTTCGTAAGGGAAAACAAGGCGGCAACATAAAGGGAAAGGAATGTTTGTTTTCTCCGGGAAGTATTCCGAGGGGTGGAAAGATTCAATAAGTTTGCTTGGGAAAAGGACGACGCAGTGGCCGTAACTAGACAAGGGCAGCACTAGCGATGGGGTGGATAGAGATTGGCAGTCATCGGGGTTCCGCCCGTCGGGCAGGCTCGATGCTGATATTGCTCGAAGCCGAACACAGGAGACTGAATTAGGTAGCAGACGGCCGTCTGACTGCTTTATACCAGCGTGCGAATAACTCTGGCCGGCCGGCCGGCCGAAAGGTGGCCGGGCAATAGAAGGTTGTAGAGAAGAGGAGGTAGAAAGGTCAGAGTCGGAAAGTGGTTGGTTGGCCAAGTTGCTTCAGATATGAGGATATTGGACAGAGAGGTAAACCGACTGAAAACTAACGCGGATACCTAAGGAGAGCACACGGAACATATAACTCGAGTGTGCTCTTGTAGTGATAGAATGTACTGAATAAACAAGGTTGTTTAGATATATGTATATACATGTATGCCTCTATAAGTACCTAAGTAAACCTCATCGCCGCTTACCATAGTTTGTGTTTATGGCTACAGCTGAAAATACATAAGCATTTGTTCCTCAAATTATTTGGATGATGTTTTCTGTTAGGGTCCGCTTGATAAAATGAAAATAATAATTTCAAAAGCGATGAAACGTTGTAAGGCAAAGGTAAAGGTTTTATTGGTTTATTAACGGAACTGCAGTTATACAACACTTAAAGTTCTCTATAGGTCACGTCGCGTAATGGTATTATTTCTTTATATAAAGCTTGTTATCAGAGGCATTTTTAAAAGCAAACGGAACGTTTTCGTCATTTTACATAGAAGAAATGTCGTTGAATAGAGCCAAAATAGTTTAGATGAGTATTAGAAAATACAATGCATCGCTTTGTGTGGATGTGCTTGGTTAAAAAGGGCCCTAACTGCATCCTGCTTGCTTTGGATAGCGCTTGACTCGTCTAATCTTCAACTAGATGTTGTTTTGTTATTTGTTCCCAGGAAATTCGAACGTTGAAACGTATGCCGACCTCGCAAATTCCGCTATATTGCCCATCCGACTATTACTGCCTCGATAATAGGCCGATCGCGGATATGCGAGTTCACAACGGTATGGCTAGCTACCAACTCGAGAATAGATTATGTACACAGCCTGAGGCGCAGTTTACGATTCAAAGCTATGACCTTTTCGAAGGTTTATTCTCGTAAACATCGAATGTATCTCTAGCCTGGGTGAACGTATTGTGCTCAATCGAAAGTTGCAGACGTCAGTTGTTGTCGGGGATGTATCCTGAAAATAGAGATCTTATCTTTTCCTTCTGCATATAATTGTAGTGAGTACGGAATCAGGAACCTACATACGTTGATGAAGGATTCTGGAATTAAAAACCACTGGAGCATTTCAGGCCTAATAACTGTAACACATAAACCCGGTGATTTTTTGACCTTGTACAAACCAGGAGCAGTATGGGCAGAAAGAATGATCTCAGGTGAATGCCATTAAACAGGTGTTAGCATCCTGTGGTACCCTAGAAGGTAACCTTTTGTGGCCTTTTCGCTTTCTGTTCTATTCCAAGTACACATTACATTTAAACGGATGTAGACCATAGAAAGATAAAAAAAGAGCAAAAACCTATATCACTAGACTTCAACTACTTTTCGCATTGCAATCTGTAGAGAAAATATTTATAAAATAGTGCGGCCAGCTGTTAGTGCTGTAAGTATCTCACTAGAATGTAACGTAGTTATTATTGATAAACATGACGATGTTTATCAATAATACAGCCCAACTAATCGTGTTGTTTAGGACCCTAAATGAACAATCGGCTTAATATTTATTTCATATTTGAAGTAACGGATTGTCACTAAATATAGATGCATACATTTTAAACAAAAGTCGTCGAACAAACTTCGCTCATCTTCAGCTAAAGCAATATGCACTTTGTTCTTTCAACTTGCTTTTTCTGCGAGTATTACACCGGATAATACTCCAGAACCAAAACACTGATTCACATTTGCACATATAGCGTTTGCATCATAGTTGGGATCATGTGGGGCTGATCTCTATAAGCCAATTACTACTCTATTACCGTCGAGTCCTCGTTACAACAAGAACTTAAAAATAAACTACAAACCTGATAGGCATGGATATAGAAAGTACGTGAGGAAAATGTTAAGGAAAACATTTTAGGAAGTTGTTCTGGTTTTCTGCAGCATTCTTTATTGGTTCACCAGTGTATGAAAGTGGATGACTATGTCAAGCATAATGCAGGAGTCCAACAGTGTTGTTACTCGAATGAATCTATTCACACTGATGGAGCACAGTGAACCCTAAAAAAGAGCCAACCGATCAAGCATTCGGTTTGAGTCGCGTATATCGGAAGCACCTGGTCACAGCTTTATTATACGTTAATTAGAAGGATCTTCCCTTAGTGTACAGAACTACGATGAAATGAAAACATCCGAAACTTCGAGATATATATATATGATCAGAATCGCCATTTTCGTTGTTAGATTGACGCGATTATAAAATTGTCTAAAATCAAGACAGTTTATATTTTATGGACCACAATCAAGTATATGTAGAGTTTATTTAATTGCGATTAGTTAAACAATAATTTTCTGAACTATGAAGACGCGGCCTTTACTACGCTAACTACCCTTGAATAACCAAAGGAAGGACACTCGGACTTCTCGGGAGGATGAGGAAGGATAGCGCAGAGAGACAGGTCGGTCGGGGATAATTGAATTCAGACGGGTGTCTACAGGATGGCGGACCAGCTGTCAAGAGATGTACACTGACTGGGTGGCGGACTCGAAGTGAGGTGAAGTATGTGTGCCTGCTGTGAAAATCCCACCCGACCGTATTAATAACACGATTATACATATTAATTTAGCTTTGTTACCAATTATTGCCAATATGCTATCCGGCTATGTAAAATGTGTCGTAAATAGGCAACTAGTGAGCCTTTTCGTTGTTGTCGTTCGTATTTTATCATAAATGTTGGCTAGTGTCATCCTCGAGTGTACGGTACGTGTGCAATCACGTTCGTCCGAAATAACACACCACTGTCCCCACCAACTTACAGATAAGCACGCAGTGTGGCGATTCCCTGTCCGACGCTGTCATCGGTCGTATTGGATGCTCTCCGATACAGCGCCAATTTCTCTTGGACCTGCTCCGTTTTGTACAGGACCTCAAGGTTGGTACCTCGTACATATGAGAAAACTTAAGCATTGTATGCAGTTCCTTTAACAAATCAATAAAGCTTTACCCTTCATGGTTTTCTATAATTTCACACCCGTGTAGTATGTAATCATAGCTCGGGCTCGTGACCAGTTCCACGTTTGTTTCTCAACAAAAATTGTAGCAGCGTTTTCAGTTGTTTGCGATGCTCAAAGTCAACATTGTGGGGTCGTATAGACGAACGGGGCTTATGCACGTCACATCTGATGATGATCATGTACTCAAGATTATTTGTGTCGTCTATTGTCGTTAATTGTGGCGGCAATGTGGGGGGACAACGTCATATTGACTTAGTAATGATTTAGTTGGAATTTCGATTGCCTTCATTCCTAGATCCCGCAGGCAAAACGACAAAGTTACCGGCGTGAAATATCGACAAGCTACTATACTCCCAGAGTCGATTGTATTTGATCAGGTTTAGTGGACATACAGAGGGGCGTTCACAGGAACGCGAAAACCAATGGGGGTTTCAACAGTTGTACAAATTCACTCACTCGTATCTTCTGTTTATATCTATCCTTTTTTCGTGTATCTAATCTGAGCCGGGAAGGTAATGTGCTGTTCGATAACTTCGTCTGTGTCACCAACAGATGTTACCTGTCCAAATTTCGGATGTTCCCGAGCAGGCGGATCAGTGAATCGGACGCGAGTGGCACCCGAGCGGTTTGTAGCCATTTCTAGGAACATTCACTAAATAGCGCAATAATATTTTAATATACTATTCTACCTATCCAAAACAGCTGAAACAGTTGATCCACTTGTCATTGTGATAGAAGTTGTTTTTGGGCCAGTCTTATTTTTTTGCGAGTGCGATATGACCATCAAAGGTATCACAAGTCCAATTACCTTGATAGGTAATTAGTTCGTGCACACCCGAGCAAACCCTTATATCAGATGCATCTAAGGCAAATCATATCATAGAGAAACCACGATGTCACAATGATGTAACTATGAATGAATACGATGTCTTCTAGGAAATTTGGCGATATGCGCTCACGGTCGCCCGACCTAAACGAAGACGATGTTGAATAAGCTGGACCACCAATGCTGAGGCCTGTCGCATAGGGGAACAGCTGAGGGTCAGCTCGAAAAACAATTATTATACTTACTTATACGCGCCTTAATTTTCATGCGGTTCTCCCGTCGCCGTGGCAACGACTATGAACAGGTGCGATTACATTGGAAAGGATTGCCGGCTAGACTTTTTTGTATTGCTCGAATAAACATTATGATCTATTTTATTTTGGATTAATTTAGTGATAGCGTAAGCGTAAGTGTGCAATCCACACTTGGATAGTGTTTTCTAACAAATACACAAATAAATGAATAAATTTATACTTCTACTATAAAGTATTGAGGATTAACAATGGATGAGAGTAGGGACAGATCTGGTTGGTTCCATTGAAACAAGAGTGTGGGCAAAGCAATTGGATCAGTGAGTGAGCCTTTCGAAAGGGTCACTCACCGATCCAGTTGCTTCCAAACTTCAGCATTGGTAAGCTTCAAGTGAAGTGGATCCAAGACTTCCTCCCTGATCGCACGTTCGAGTTAACGGAAACTGCTCGGTTCGCCTGAGCAACTTCTGGCTGACCTCAGGGAACAATTCTGGGAGCGCTTATGTTTATTCTGTATATAAATTCTATAATGTACATACTACCTGCATCACTATCTGTTAAAATGTACGCAGATGATAAGCGGATATAGCGAGGTGTTAATGAAATTGAGGATTGCATACTCCCATAAGAACCCCTCAATAATTTCTTAGAGTGAACGATTACCCATGACTTAGAATTGTCAGTAAGAGAATGCGCAGTTCAACATTTCGGCTATGGTAATCCAAACTACACATATTCCATCGGTGGAACCAACCTACAGAGAATGACCACCATCGGAGATATTGAGGTTGCCACTTCAATCTCACCCGAAAACAAAGATCACGTGACACGATGCTGTTCTTCGGACCTGTCGACGCTCAAACTGGATTCTGCGATCCTTTGCTGTAAATGACCCGAGACTATATAATAGAGTATTTAAATTTTATGTAGAACCACTCATAACGTATGCGTCTCCGGTGTGGTATTCGTAGGGATACCGAACGACCTTTTTAAGTCAATGAGAAATCCGCCAGGCGGGTTGCCTTTAGATGCCAGTATGACATGCGTGATCTAGATATCACTCCAATCATCAGACGAGACTGATAATCATAAACAAAACTATGTTCACCTATATTGAAAAGAAGCGCCCTAGTCTAAAAGAAACAATATTTGATATAATAGAAACTATTTTATTTATTATTAGAAAGATCTCAAAGAAACATTTTACCAAAGTTCGTCGCTAGAAAGTTGTCTGTAAATGATCTGTTTGCGTGGCGAACCAGTCGTGCTTGCAGCACAGCAGTATACTTGTGTGTTTTGTGTCTGCTTATTGTCTTTTTGCATCTGCTATTAAATAAAGTACTTGTATTATTATTAAATCCAAATAGAGGGTCTGCCCCATCCTAAGCATATTGAACGTCCAAATTTGATAGCCAAGCTAACATAGTAATCTAATGACAAATTTGGAATACTTAGCGGCCCATATGATCCACGTGGCACAAGGACATGTCCTGCCCCAGCGTGTTGCTGATAAGAGCAACGATGGCCGCATCCATAGTTCTGCGCTGAGGGACATCACCCATTCAGCTCGAGTCTAGCCACATATTCTAATAAAGCAATGAAACACCAGGAACAAAAACAAGCCACATAATGTTATCAGCGACCTTTCTAACCACTAGAATTTTGTGCCTTCGACTCAGCGTGCTTGCTCGAGTCGGCCGATGGTCGTCCACCGCTTCCTAAGTTCCTCCAACCCGCATATACGTACACGATTGCTGAAGATACGTACGAGTAACACTGAAACAAATCCAAGATACGAACATCTCTAAGAGGATACGTTGTGCTTCACGTGGTAGGCATCTGCAGTTCGTACGTTCCCTCAATCGCAGGATTGTTGTGCACACAGGTGCGCACGACGATGCCTGACATTGATGACGCTCTCTGACCGGAGACACAGTTAGAGGTTAGCCGTCGGAATTCAACACAGTCGCGCTACACTAGGTGTGATCGTGTAGTCGCAGGTGCATCCGTTAATAAATAACGTGCATTCATAGAACTGTTTATTAACTTATTGCTCGGTGGTGAATTTTACCGTGAATCCCGTCCACTTTGAGATTGAAAAGGTAACGTGGTCGCCGTGATTAAGCGACGTACATAGATAAAGGAAGCTGTATAGCTAACTGCCAGCTAAGATAACCATTTTTCAATCACTACTACCTTATGATAATTGTACTTATACGTAATGAGCTATCTGAGGCTAAGTGAAACGATTCTTTTCTCAGTGTCGGGATCCTTGTCGGTGATCCTCGGAAGTCATCTGCCGATCATGGGTTTCGGTCCATCAAATATCTCGCAAAGCGAACTGGTCGAAGTCGTTCAAACAGAACGCAGCATGAACCCGCTGGAAGTCCTGGTAGGCCTTTATTCTATTGCTTCGGTAACGTTAGCGAACATCGTTGCATTTTAGCGTCTTCAATGAATGCTTTGACTTACAGCATGCAAAGAACTCATGGTACTCGCAAAAAATAGCCCGCATGTTAACGCGCCGCCCCCGCCGTGGAGGTGGGTGCACAAATATACAAATACTCTGCACATTGTCTAGAAAACGGGTTTGACCATTTCTATCAAATAGTCCTGCCTCACCTAGAGGTAATTTCATAATGTGTTTAGTTCGTAGAGACGGTAACGGCGTGTATATATATATATATTGAAGTTGCCGGTGCAACCACTGTTCGTCGAGATCATCCCTGCACATGCGTGCATTGGAAAAATGTATTCCAACACCACCCACTCGATCGATGACAGCCTGCTAATATCATTCTACACGAGCGGAATAAACGTGCGCCGTAGTCGGCATTTCGCTTCTAGTGACTATCTTCGATGAGTCGACCTGGCTCTCCTTGTTATTCTGCGAATTGAGTACTGAACTTTCAAAGGTGAACAGACAATATATAGGCTACTTGTCAGTGCTATTGGTGACTGACTCGGATGCCCTATTCATGGGCTGAATTGCTGAAGCGCCTTGTTCTCTAGTGTCATCTCTTGGGAGCAGTCAAACGGCTGTATTAAGTTCAGAGTAAGGGGTGACCCACTTTGTTTAGTGAGATTTCACCAAGCGCTTTCATTGTCCCTGATTCATGCTGCTACACCAAAGTGCTCTTCGTTGCCAGACATAGTCGCTGCAGCTACGAAATGCAAGTCGTTATTGCACGATTTTCTCCGTCTAGTCTACTCGATCTCTCATTAAAGCTAATTTTAGCTGGGTAACTAGACCAATGGTTGTGATGTAAGCTGTTGACAACCTATCCTTATTATCGAGTCCCCCTTGTGTTGCAGGTTGTCGAACAACTTCGATGTGGGCTAGCGAGATGCACGTGTGCCGAGATTGACTTCGACGGCAGGCTTCTTTTGAAGGGCGATGACGGCCAATATATCGAGTCCAAGGTACTCCGCGAATTCCCGAAGATGCTCGCTATCGAAGAGGTCTACGTGGGAGCCCGGGTCTGTATACGCGGCACGCTAGGATTGCTCGCCTGTGAGGTGATTAGTATACTAGATCCAGGCAGGGGGCGACATCAGGACTTCTACGAGGTGGCTCTGCTCAATCGTTCAAGCGATGGTCAGCTCATCGTAGGTAGGTATAATGATCATGTTGAGCAGCTAACTTTACTCGTCTGCTGTTACTTTAGGTTCGATGGTTAGCATACACTGTTCTAGAACGGACAGAGAAAGCGTCAGTGGCCGATACTATCATGTCGGTCATGTTAACTTACCTGGGCGTTCTCCACCAGGCGGCAACCATATCCAAATCTAACCACCAACCTTTAGAAATGCAACCGACGGCTACAAATCGTGGTTATGTTCGTAGTTTCCATGGAAATCTCACTCAGAGAGATGCGCATTGGCCACGCTGTCCCATGCCCCTTGGTGGTATGAAAGATATCTTCTATTTCAACGAATAGATTCGTCCATTCTATCTGAACGAGTGTGATTGCATAGGAAATGCTTAATGCGAACATTGAGGCGTGGCGTGCTGTTTCGTATTTATGACCGCTACTGACAATACTGAATAATATAATATATTGTTGTATGTTGTGTTGTTATAGGTACCACTATAATGTGTCGTCGACAGGTGTACGAGTTTCCAGCATCGATTTTAGTACGACCATTGAACATGGCTGAACCAGTTCCAGCTGTTGGCGAGATGGCAGAGTTTGTTCATGCTGAAAACTTTCGCAGCGTAAAGGAACTTTCTCGAAACGACCCAAGCACGAGTCGTCTATTGAGAGCGCTAGCAGAGACCGAACGGACCTTAAAAAATTGGCAGATTACTCAATGTATGAAAAATGACATACTCAGGTGGCTCAAGGATCTGTCAACGCCTGGTTTTTTTTTAAAACGCAGCGAGAAAAAGGACTGTTGACTGTTGGCTGTTCTTTGACAAGGAGAGCCAGCTGGAACCAAGTGAATGCATCATACACTGTAATTGTCAATGAAACTGTCAATATCGCTTCCGTCTTAGTAATACCCGCGAAAGATTTTGTATATATGCAACTCCATTTAGTATTTTCGGCAATTCGCTCAGCAATGTTGCCGAGCGCAATTTGATCTTTTAAACCCACACGTTAGACATAAAATAATAATAATAATACTTAGTGGTAGTACTAGTTCTGAAACGTAACATAACTAACAACATCTACATTCAGAGAACAAAAGACGACAAGCTAAAAGTAATTGCAAATGGACTCCTTTGCGCATAATCACAGCTTCGCCCATCGTTTACGACTTGAATTAGGTTGTATTCTACTATACTTTAAGCGTCGACCTCTGACGTGGCGGTGTGCTACGTCAGGATACATGCAAAATGAGTGGCGACTGGGGACCAGCGAGCGGTAAAATGGTAAAGATAAGAATTAGTAAAGGATGTTTATGGCAGACGCAAGCATGACGGTACTCCCGCATGATTTTACTGGCTTGAACTTTTTTCTATCAATAGCCGAGTCGTCGTTTTAATAACGTTATCTTATAATAAAAAAAAATGGCTACTACAGTGCTTGTACTATTTCGGGACTCCTTACTTACTTTGAACCATTTGTAATGTACCTTTGAAGTATACTGTTTATTATGTTTATATTGTTATTATTATTGAGGCAAGTTTTCAATAATGCTATAAGGATTCATTTGTGCGTGTGTGTGTGTGCTTTGAAATCGAGATGAAGCGCCGGCGCGCAGTCAAAAAACTAATTCCCTATGGAAACATCTAAATAGGTCTAAACTTATGTGCATTTGAGCCCAGAACCCATCTTGTGTCTGTCTGGGACAAATCACCGAAATAGTGACCGTACTATTTCGGTGACTTGCTAGAATTATGCTAAAAACCATTGGGTGCTAGCTTGAATATCATGGCACTTATTCTATGCAGTATTTCTAAAACGAAACCGCCTCACAGCAGCCAAGCACACGAGCTTTTTTTTTTTTAAGGGGGGGTGTTGGCATGTTAATGCATGCCAACACCATGGCCGCCCCCCCTTATGGAACTGTTGACGATGTTCAACAGCACCACCCTTCCCGGTATCGCTTATCGCATTCTTCAGTCAAGTGTGGTGAGATGTGTACAAGCCCAGCCACGAGCACCACACATCCTCCTCACCGTACGGACATGACGTGGTTAGCTGACTCTCAGCTGCTTCACTTCTCTCTCACTCTCTCAAGACCAGACTTTCTCTCTATACCTCTGTCCACTTCACGTCTGTGAACAACTACTGTGGTCAATAGGGTGTCTGTAGAAAGCCCCGTGTAAGTAAACATGCAGTATTTATGACGCATACAGGGGGTGTACGGTGCCTTCCTTTCTGCACAGTGCTAGCTATGCCGCAGACCACATTAGTTGCCACTACTACTTAACAAATCTAATTGCGGAGATACTGCCCATAAAAGTAAATATGACTCCACTCAGATTTGAACCTCAGACTCCACAAAACTCCCTTTTTGGTACTGCCTACCTTGTCCACCACGCCATGCCCGCAGGCAAAAGCACACGAGAGCTGCGGGCAAACAACTTGCACTCAAAGTTGTTGATAGCGGGCACCGTGCTATTTCTGCATCAGCCTTGACGTAATATATGTTACATGTTGTGTTTTCAATAACCAGTGGACACAGATAAGGTCAGCTAAGAGTGTAAAATAGGTTTCGAAATTTATTTATTTATTGATTTGCTCCCACGAGCTATTTCGCCTTAACGATCGAACATGACTTGCGAGTCACTATCATCGATTCAACGTCGGCAGTGTGATGACCGATCGCTCATTGTTGAGCCCATCTGCGTTTATTCTCCTCCTCGTACTTATAGTACAGTTCCATGCAGTCCGTGTCAGAAATGTGCACCCATCCAGTAGGCTTCATATGGAAACATCGTACGATACCTTCGTACAACAGAAAGATCAGAAAACGTTAGAATGCAATATACTAAAAAACCTCGAGGTTAGTAACATTTCATTGTTAACAACACGGTAACATCTCTGCTATATTGTTATTACTATAAGTAGCGTTGCGATCGTTTACATCGCAAACATGTTTTACATGTTCGTTAAACATAACATAATAGACCAACTTTGAACATATTGACATTCAATTAGTGCACCTTATAACTGAATAGTATAATTAGTTGCTCTTGCTAACAAGCTAATGCATGGATACAGAACGAGCATAAATTCGGGTGAAAATTCGCCCAAGGCACTATGCATCTTCGCTCTCAATCTTACCTCCGGAGCCGCCGTCTCGGAAAGTGGCAGCAGTGATTGCTCTTCGGCCTAGCTCGAACGCCTCTTCATCAGTCATGTCAAACCTGAGAAAGGCATCAGCGCCAACGAACAACGGTCAGATAATAAAAATTAGTTAATGCCCACCTTGCCTCATCTCTTCTCTTTTCGTTTGGTAAGTGTTCCATTGTCGCAAGAAGGAAAGATGTCATAATCGCAGCTGTAACGGCAGCTTCTCGCACCAAAAGAGAACCGGGTCGCCGCAAGATCCACTCGCCACCCCAAAGGTCCACCGATAACATAATTCCACTCACCGATGGTTGCTGTCAAGGACGCCGAGCGCGTACGGAGATCCGGACCCGCACGAAAACAAATCTCCTGACACCCGATGACCAGAGTCGTCAACGGAGTACAAGCCGGGTCCGCGCTTGTCGTAACCGGCAATCATGGTTCCCATGGATAGCCCCATACCTGGGAAACGTAGAAGGCACCAGGAAATCCATAAAAATAATAATAATGCCCTTCTACTAACGATTGTGCAATTGTTCCTTTCTCGTATAAATGTCTACACATGTCTACAGGCAAAGACAGAGCGATTTCCAACTGAATAATAGAAAAATAAGGCGGGTTTGATCGTAAAAACTTCAATTCGGTGTCCTTCATACCCTTGTAGTTGTAGAGTATGTTGGCGAGCAGCTTCGAGGCGGCCGCAACCGAGATGCGCTCCTTGTTACGGAGTTCATACATCCGACATCTGTAGGGTGAGCAGCAACGTAACAAACGAAAATGAACGTGAACAACAACAACCGTGAACAATCGCAGCTCAAATTGGAGATTTTTTTTGAGCTGACCCTCAGCTGTTCCCCTATCTGACAGGCCTCTGACTCGGCCTTTTAGGTATTACTATAAGGACCTGTCGGGGCCACCTTTGCTTATTCTCTTCCTTACTCGTAACTGACAAGAACCTGCAGATAAAGAAGGATGATAAAGCTCAAATGGGAGTTGGTGTGATGCTACTGTATATATATATCAGATTTGTTCATAGGACTTGTGTGGTCATATTTATTATATTAAAGCCGATAAGGGCACTGCACGAGAGAGTAGATCGTCAACCTTTCGGTAACTGGAGAAGCTTAATATGACAGACCAATTTCTCATCTTTCAAAATAACCTTGGTGACCGAACCGCAACAGTCATTGACGTTGCCTGCACTGAGCGCGTTAGCAACATCTTCCCCTGGGGGCTTGCGCGATCACTTAGACGAAAGGCGACGTACTCTTAATAATAAAAATGTATAATAACAGAGACGAGAATTGAAGAGGCACATCATGTCATCCCTTACTTTCTCATGCATATTATACATGCTTTAAAAGGCTCTCCATTGGCTGAAAATAAAGTACTGTATACTACCTTTCCGATAAGATACGAAGCCAGTAAGAGCAGTCCGCGGCGCCTCCGGCCATCGTGCCAAGGAGATACTGGTTAATCACGATCACCTACGGGCAACGAATACAAAAAAAAAACAAATTGAACCAATTACAAGTCCGCCAGTAGTGCGATGTACAAAGGTCTGACACAAACGTGAACCCACTTAGTGCCGAAATCGTTTAGATTGGCTATTATCATTTTTTTTTTTTGTAAAACAACTGTTTTATTAATTTATTGTTTTACATCAAGGCTGAGTTTGCAGATGAGTGAGTAATTTTGCACATATCCCTACTATTTCACGTATTTCTCGTGTGAGCCTTCACTCGTCATTGGTTGAATTACTAGTTCTATTCTGCCTTAAGTACGTGCCTAATCGAAGAAGTTTTCAGTACGTGCCTTTCCGATTCAGTTTAGAAAATTTAAAATCCCCAACAGCACATCCTTGAGCACTTCACACTGCCCTAAATACGTCTCGCATTGCCTTATCAGACTCTTCGGCGTCCGTGGCACGTTCGGTTAACCAAGTCTCAGCAAATGGCAACACTCATTTCAAAGTCTAAATATTATATTTAAATAAATAGATCGCTGTTAAGAAATCATATAATACATACCGATATATAATACTAACGTTGTCGATTTATTATATGGCAGGCAACGTTTGTGATGCTCCCATGTTTATTTCCTCCGAGTCATATTGTAAAAATAATCGAAGAGTAACGGAAAGTAACTTTTCCTGCATAAAATTTGTACCTTCTCAACTGTTCCCGACGAGATGAAAGCTCCGCCGGTGGCTCGAGAGTCGACACAGATGCAAACACCGCCCTGGTACTTGAATGCGCAGGTTGTCGTTCCTGCAAGAATCATGAATCAATCACAGTGGTAAATAAAGTCGACAGACATATCCACAACGTAGTTTGTTCGTAAAGTTACCGATGTCGTCAAACAACCTATAAGTCCGTTAGCAGTTGGTTAGTGGAAAGCCTTCCTGTTCGTAAAAATCAAACTGGAGTGAATGGTTGCACCGATATAGAAGGCTGATTCTATCGCTGGTCGAACTTCGACTAAATAGACACTTTAATGAGACGTGTTATATTAAAATTCTTCATAAATGTGTTAAATCATTAATCAAGCGCTGTGACAGCGTCCTTTTTTGATACATATACAGAATGGTCGTGTAAAAGGGTCAGCCAGCTATTGTGTCTCTTCTGATTGAATGTCGGTCATAACTTCTCTGCACCTACACCGTATCTTCTGCCCCACAGTTGCCGACCAAAGACACCACGCCCCCGAATCGAAGAGGAGGATGTTTGTAACACGTATTGGGACGTGTACACGCATTTAGTATCATACCCTTATTGAAGTTCATATTCACTGGGCGTCCATGTTCATCCCTCTTCTTCAGGAGGGCCAAGGTCTCGGCAGGCTGAAGGGAGAGACAAAAGGCAAAAATCGCAGTACCCATTGATTACAATAACTAAACAGTTCCAGGGGAAAATTACACATCGTCAATACCTATCACATGCTTATTCGTTACATCCATCAGTAGAGAGATAGGAAAACATTGTCTTAGGTTACTCAGAAATATCGTATCTATTACATCTAATATTATTATTGACGTTATTAAGACGATGAGAATGTCCCCCATTGTTGAACAATGTACCCCAGTAAGCCTTACATATTGTCAATAAACGTCAAACGATTGGTGATTGAAAAGTGGCCAACGAGTTTTGTAAATATTTAAAAAGACGATTTTAGTTTACTGGATATATATATATACATATATATTTCTAGCGGTAAGGTATCCTATATTATATATATATATATATATTTCCCCGGATGGCCTAGTGGTGAGCGTCTTGGACTGCTGAATCGGAGGGCTGTGTGGGTAGGCTTTAAATCCTGTCAGACGTGGAGAACCTTTGGAGTTCTTTATTATCTATTTGTATCCGAAGATTCTTGCCAGGCACGAGTAAGGTAGAGAAAAATAAAGCAAAGGTGGCCCGTACAGGTTCTCATCATAATACCTAAAGGTTAGGAGCTGAGGCCTGTCAGAATAGCTGAGGGTCAGCTCGAAAAACAGTAATATATTATATGTGAAGAGAGAGAGAAACAGAAAAGCGTACGTGAAAAAAACGTGCGAATCTGTAAACGGTGTCTCGAATCAATTAGGTGGAAGGTGATTTGATAATATCGGATCTGATAACGCGACAAAATCACTAACGCACAATTGTCAGCAAATTGAAATTAAGTCTCCATTTGGACGCTGGAAACGCCAGTCTTCATCGGGACTCCTATCAATGATTTGTAAATATCAGTAATGTGAAGTGGCGATGAATATGGAATGACAGCTTATTTATATAATAATAATATATATATATTATTATTATATAAATATATATATATAAGCTATTATTCCATATATATATATATATATATATATATATATATAGCGCCCACAGCACGGATATGGAATAGAGGAGTGTTCTTAATAACTTTGATCACAGCTATTTTGTCCCACCTCCGTGCATACACTCTCTATACATAGTGATGAGTTCCGCCAAGATGGGGCCAGGATTTGGCTTAATTTAAACTAAAATCCCACTCAAGTTGTCTCTCTCTCTCTCTCTCCGAAACACAAGCGAGTGTTGCAGTGTCCGAACGGTCCAGCGTTGGTCCACTCACCTGCGGGAATGGCGGTAAACAGATCCTCGAGTGGAACGTCACGTTATCATCGATATCTTCCAGCTTCTCCAGCTCATCGTCGCACCTCACGTGGAACGCTTTGAACTGTTGATCAAACCCTACGAGAGACTCCAAAGCCATTTTCTTCTCGTTCTGTTGTCACTGTGCTCACTCACGGGGTCGGAGTAAATACTTGGTCAGCGGTGTTCGTTGATGCCAGCGATACCCACCACAATTGTGGACTGTCACTGTTTTGAGCGCTAACTGCTGAGCTCCGAACCGGTGCCAGAGCAGACGCCGCCACTGCCGTGCCGTCGTCATTGGTGGCTGTTATTTACATTACGAGAGCTGTTTATGCGGAACGCATAGACCAGGCAAATGGGCCATGGACAACACTGCTGCCTCTCAAGTCGCTGAAAATCACCAAATTGCAGCAATCTAATCGAGTCGGCACGGACACGGTTAAGAACAGTGATGCAGCTTTACCTATAGACAAAATATTTTGTTGCATTTTACCTACACTATGTGTGTATATAGCAGACGGCTCGATCGGGTTGGATCAAGATGACTGAGTCGTATCGACAATGTCTCCCCTCAGCGTTTAGTCGATAGAAAAGCCGGCAGCGCGCGAACTTTTTAACTGCAGTGAATTCTAATCAATGCATATGGAAAATGCGCTAAGAATGGTGCTGCTTTAATCATGATCTATCTAGCATTAATTTGCATCAAAACGAACTTGATTTGTGGCCACAACTGAAACACGTCTTCTAGACAGACATTCTGCTGTCTGCATCATAAAGAGGTCGTCTATAATTAGAATATTGAAAAAAGGCATACAGACAAACAGACACTTGACCACTTATCTTTGTCAGTCCTGGATCAATACGACCAGGCTATGCAGCCAACACTGCCGAACAATCCAGAATAGAAACAAAGCCACATTAATAGAAGAATATTACCTTAAACCTGTAGTTTTCGAAACTGTTGGAGGACCAGGAGTTAAATATTTGAACTTTCACATTCATAGGGGGGAGAATAAAGGAGACTAGAGGAGATCCTCGTGAAGCAGAATTTAGAATGCAAATATTTATAAAAGATATACAAACAGGCAACTTAATCCCTATTTCGGGGCCTTGGCCTAAAGATTGGGGCGATAGAGCGCCCTTTAAGAGAGGCTTGGGTGAATGTGATACCCCTTTCTAATTCTCAATATACGCCCGCGATAAATTGCTCAAATTATATAAATAATTGAAAATAAACTGAGAATATAACATTAGAATATTTAATAGAACAAACCGGTCACACCTATTGGGACTAATCCTAGTTATAAAACAGCTAGAATATCAAAGGAATATGTGGTATTATAATAGAAAGAATGTATTCATCCTTAGACGGCTCGAACCTCCTCGCGACCAATCTCTTCGAAGGGGTCTGCCACAGACGTGAACGCGCCACCGGGGACAAGTGTGCAGGATCCTGCCTTCTGCAGCGCCTTTTCCTCGCAATGCCCACCATCGTCTCTCTTGACGGTTACTATGACTGCTTCGGCTTAACACTCTGTCCCCAACTGTGTCACTAATTATTGTTTATATGAAGACACACAGCTATATGAAATAAGCACACGCCTCTAAATATATTTTGAGAAACGACAATTTTGAAGGTCTCTTTTTTCACATCTTTCTATGCATACGTCACTGGTCAAATGTTCGATGTATGAACAACCAGTGTCGGCGTTTTAGCTAATGTCTCGATTTGCGTCAATGATTTGAAGCGATTATACAATGATTATGCACTGTAACATTTACGTTGCAATGTAAAGGTAACTAGAGGCGACTATCCAGATGATATAGAGAAGATCTCTCATTGCATTGGAAATACCTTTTTCTTTTACTTTTTTTAGAGGAGGAAATTGCATATATCTGGATATATCTCCCACTATTCGGAGCGATCTCTCTTGCCACCGGCTGCATGGTACTGCTATTAATCGTGTTCAGCGAAAATATCCAAAGGAGAGGCTCCCACTAATGAGTTGAACCCTGAAGTTATCCAGTTCTCGATGGGCCTTTCAAATTCGACACGCTGAATAGTACGTAACAGTTTTAATAGATAACAGTCTTTCACAAAAACCAAGTTGTTTCAGTAGAAATCTATGTCGAGACGGTTTACATATTCGATTCGTAGACTCTTCGCTCTGCTGACTTTAGTCGAAGTAAATAAAATATATCTATTTTATAATGCAAAACTTTTTTTCACAAAATATTTAGAAAGCAACCATGAAGCAACAATCGAACGCGCGATGATGGGGCAGACTATACTAAATGGGCAGACTACTAACTAAATGGGAGGTTTCCCTTTAAGGTCGCCTTGTGCTGGATCTCTCAATAGAGATGTATTTCCAAATCATTTTCGCCGCGAAGAGTTGCTGAGGTCGCGGCGGTCCTGTCTGCCCATTTCCGACTCCGCCTAAGCTCAGACCTCCTCACCAATTCGCCTGTGAGACTATTGCCCAATCTCGATTTTGTTGTCAATCTCCCGTTGGTGGACCATCTTGTTTGGCTGCTTACTTCGGTCGCGTCAATCACGTGTCCATCTTCAGTTGGCCCAGTGTCATTGCTTCTGCCTTCGTGCTGCCAGCCGCCGCTCGGTTCAGATGATTGGACAATGCGAGCACGTCATCGGGGCTACGGACATGACGAAGGCGACGGATAAGACAAACAGTACAAGGAAAACACGTCCAGCGAGACTCTAATATCGAGCTTATATATATATATTCTCTGCCTTACTCGTACCTGACAAGAATCTTCAGATAAAGAAAGATGATAAAGAACTCCAAAGATTCTCCGCGTCTGACCAGCAAAGGTGGCCCCGACAGGTCCTCATAGTAATACCTAAAGGTTAAGAGCTGCGGCCTTGCAGATAGGGAAACAGCTGAGGGTCAGCTCGAAAAACAGTAATATATATATCTATATACAAGACCTTCATTAGCGATCCTTGAGCAAGAGCAACGTAGGATCCGGAAAGGGATGATAGTTTCTTGCCTTACGTTTTGCACTAATATTAAATGGACTATTAATCGATACTGAGCTATAATACATCCAGCGTGCTAATAATAACGATGCGTATTGCATGTAAGGTCGAATTAAAACTCTAAATGGCTTTGATATTGGAGCAACCATTGTTAGTCGCGTACCTTGCTGGTATCATCTCCTGATTCACCATTGTCGCACTCATTATATAACGTTCGAATTATTTAGCTAGGCTCGAAATAGCCAGCGTGTACGTTAGCTTCGTGCGAGAAGCTAGCTAGCGTTTACGTTAGCTTCGTGCGAGAAGCTCTGGTATGACGGAGTCACAACTGACAGCATTATAACCATAATCAGCGTATTGTTTGATGTTACAGCGCGTCATAATATAACATGTAAATACCGTGGACTCTCAAATAGGTTACGTATCCCCTCTCTCTCTCTCTCTCTCTCTCTCTCTCTCTCTCTCTCTCTCTCTCTATATATATATATATATATAAGGCGAAAAATTACGCAACGCTATGGGATAACCAAGATTTGACGGTTACTGAAGGTGCCCTTTTCTGCAACTTTGCGACTAGCTCACGTTTAGATGGTTGTATATAGGATACGGCAAAAAGAGAAAAGTAATCTATAAAAATTTCAAGCTTTGTAAAAATCTTAAAACTTAGGACTTTAAGCAAAGTTTGCTGTAGAATAAGATTTTATTTTCTAGATTATATCTTTAAAAATACATATTTCTATCAAAATATAATGTGTTCATAGAAAAAAGCAAAAACCAAAATCCGCAAAACGTTTCCTCCGGAAAGGATTGGTTAGTCATTTGTAGGGTTGTGTAAGTTTCAGAACACGCGGTATATATATATTGGGTGTCCCATATGATGACACTAAGTATATATATATATATACACTTTGTATCATCATGCGACCAAATCAAAAACACTATGATTTACACTTGGTGCAAAATGCATCCCTCATTAGGCCAATAGGACATCTTTGTTCATCACGAAGAAGCAGCTGGTGACAACTGGTAGACAGTTAGAGCAACTAACAGACCACTGTATCGAGTACTCGATACACCCCAGAACAACGGGGCAGCCTCATCCGCCCCCGCCAGTCTGGCGCGTGGACAACATCAAGAACATGGACACGTTTAGGACCATCTTGCAGGCCACTCTTCTGGACGGCCCTCCACCGAGTCCTGGCGAAGGCCTGCTCACAGGCTCTGCCCCAGCGGTGCACCCAAGACGGAGCAGGCCAGCCTATTGAACGAGTTGATCGAGTTTTCTAAATCGAACTTCCATCCGTCGTCAGATGGATTTGGTTACTCCTTCTTACGTACGTTTGGAAAGGTTACCAAATCCGTTTGACAAAAATAGTCCACCCAAAGACATGCTACATTGAGGCTGATCATACTCGAATGTACTATTATTGATGAAAGAGGAGACAGTATGTATATAATGGTGCTGTTGGTACAGCAGCTGGCAGTAGACTGCGATGTTTATTGTTGTGCACATACCCTCTTTCGGCTGTGCTAGTTTAGTTTGAAACAGAGCGTTAATTGTAAACGTTAATTATTCTTCAAATGCGCACCTTGCCCGTCACTTTATCGCTTTGCCATCGGTTGGTACGCCTCGATACTTTAAACTACTTAATGAGGCATTCAGACGATCAAGGGCTCTGAGATCTTTTGATGATGAGTCAACTTCGGTGTTTATATAAGAACAAATGTATCGGTTTCTTGCAATGAGATTCGATACAACGATGACTACCACACTGGGGCAAACCTCCCTGTTGTTCATTACCGAGCAGGTATTATTGTCAACGGTCTATGCATTTTAGAAGCTCGCAATTCGTTTTTCCGAATCATTCAAATTCGTGCGTATGATATATTAATACTTGTGGGGGGGATTGTAGACTTGTGGGGAGTAGATCGAAGTAGGCAAAATTGTTTGTCGAATGCCTCCACAGAGATAACACCCTAAGCTGAAACGGATCCAGCAATTATCAAAAATACAAAGTGAGAACACATAGTGTATTACTTGAGGTTCATAAGAGACGGACGTGCCAAGATACAAAGACACTCAAGTGCCGCAAATTAGCTGGTGTTCAACTGCGACTCGAAAGGTTGCCTCCTTCTCTCGATCTCCCTTGTGATTTGTTTTTGAAATAGCTTTGACACATATCTTGATTAGCTACGCACATGTTATCAGACATATTCAATAGTATCGGCTGTGATTTTATTTATTATCTCACATGTTTTATGAACGCGAAGCAAAGGTCAATTATGAAGTTTTTCATTAGTTCCGTGGTAGTATGCTCTCCAATCGAAGGTTCAGATTAGAACTATGTAACAAACGGAACACACATTGTAACATACATTTTAGCCCGGGTGAGAATCACCCGGGCTAAAGGCGAGATAAATTATTCACCATAAATGAGGTCCTTCCCACGTTATGCGAATTATGCATCCCCTTGACAAGATAGATACGGTGTACATTTGTTCAACTCTGCATTCGACCATATCGTCCGCCAAACAAAAAGTGCGCTCGTTGCATCGAAGTGTACCAGCGACGCCCACATTCAGCGTGAACAATTGATTTATGGCCACGAACGGTCAGCGAATTGTTAACCGGTCCACATAACCCATGCCTGTTATGCAGTATTAAACGTTGAATGCGATGCCGGCATCATTTTCCGTACACCCACAATGATATTTTCGCGACGGCGTAATATATTTCGAGGGCCTGTTTGCTGCCACAAACAGAAGGTGTAGTATATATGGGACAGGCGAGCGGCGAACAACTTTCTGGAAACAATGAACTCGACGAGACGCCTCCTGCGATTCGCCTCTTTCAATGTGAGTGGATTTCTATAATAGATTTATATACATATGTATATATTGTGTGGCACTTGGATTGTGCATAACGGATAGGGAGACGTGTCTGGGGAAAATGACGAATGTAGTTTCGTGCAGATTTCATATATGGCCATTTTTGAGATTTCTTCTAATCCTGCAGTTGCCTTCCCCATAGTCTCCTTGACAATGTCTTGATCCCTTAATGGATAGGGGACAAGCCATGTATATTAATCTCTAATTTTCCCGTTTGTGCTCTCGGCTCTTGCTCGCTCGCACGCTATTGCAGTACCGTCCGTTTCAATGGTTCGACCATGCGGGCCGCGGTGTTCACATGTACGGATACAATGGTGAGATTCTCCGGGCGCTCGTTCAGTCCATGTCTTTCGACTACGAAATACTACAGGCTCATTCATGGGGTCTTCCTACAGAGAACGGATCATGGACGGGAGGTTTAGGCATGCTCACAAGAGACGTAAGTAACTTATTTCATTCTTAGTGTTTAGGTTTAAGGGAATATTTACGTCATGGTCTCATCGAAACCGGTAGCTAGCTGAATGCAACTCTCGAACAGTTTGACGACCCGTCGCGACGTGTTGATACTGTATCGAATACTCTATAGTCGATGGTAATTTGTGGATGGTAATTAGCGATCATAATTACCAGTTTCATGGTCCTTTCATTTCTCGGTACGGACGCCAGGAGGCCAACATGACATTTTATCCGACAAACCCGACTGCTGACAAAATGAAGATTGCCCACCACACGCCAACGGTCAATCCGATCGCTCTCGTTGCTCTGCACGGCAGGATGTCCAAATTAGCGAAGAATCCCTTTGGGCTTATTATGACCTTCGACTACGAGGTTCGCTCGTCAATGCGTTTCGCATTATTTCACCCATTGTGAATAATTTTTATGGTAGTACAACGAGTCTAGACTCTTCTATGGTCTCCTTTGCGGACAGAGAGGAGATAAAATGCTTTCGAGACCCAGGAACTCTAACTGCCAATACAATTCAAGGTGTCTGTGAAATACTGGTGAAGGCGACAGACAGGATCCGCTCCCATATCCGCTCTTGAGCATATGTTCACAGAAATACAGTTGTTAATGTTATTACACGTTATATAAAATAGAATACAATAGAATGTCTGAAGTACCTTCAACCCAACACGGTCAAGTTGTTTCAGTTTACTTAACCCCCTGAGACGGTTTGGCTTGTTGAAGTTCGTTGCCACTTAATTTCAGCTTCTGCAAGACAATAGGACTATATCATATTGTAGTAACGAAGCTATATTTGATATAATGTACAACGTGTGTACAGGTGTGGCTATATACATTATTTCTGCTCGTGGTGGTGACGATGTTCATGGCTAGCGCCCACCGGATCCTCATGCCGATTCTCAACGAGCGTCCGAAACCCTTACGTCGGCTGATCGGCAAATACCTGTTTATGTTGTTCTCTCACATTTGGACCGAAGGTAAATGGATTCGTTTTAATTACGCTTGCCACTTGCTACAGATATAGTCCTGCATCAGTAATAGATGTTTGACTCTGAACACCTTTCAGCTTCGTGTAACAATATCGAGATCGTTCACTAATTGAATAATTCATTTTTAATTGATTTTTCTAAATCTTTATATTATTATTATTATTTGTTACATCTTCTTTTATATTCACTTATTTATTTATCAGGTCAATATCATTAATATACAGCTAGAGTTTTTTTATCTGTTATTATGCGGTTTATATGGGATATTCTACATCGTCCAAGGGGTGCCTTGTTCATTGGCTGTTAGCTGTCACCTTCCGAGAATTGGATTTCTCAAATTTGCCCGTAGGAGGGTGAGAAGGTCGTTTGCAAAAATCCCACGTCTGTTACGCTTCCATCTTTATTGACGTGTTGTTATGCAGCGTTATGACGTGCTTTCGTGTCGCGTAACGTGTGTGTATAACGCACTGCATAAACGTACATACATACGCACTTATTGGAGAGAAGCGTCACCGATTTCCGTATACCGTGAGTATTATTTTAGGTGAAGCACATCCTCCACCGGCCGTGGCGAGCCTACGGCTGATGTGGATAACGTGGTTATTGCTGGTGTCTAGCAACCTCATGGTAGCGTTTGCTGGACAGATGATGGCGTCCATGATGCTGCGGCCGGAGACCCCACGAATAGATACCTTCAAACAACTAGCTGGCCTAGATCGCATCAAGGTCTACCTTCCGATCGACAGTGCTACATACTTCACATTCAAGGTAGAGTGCACAACGGAGGACGCTGCGTTAATGACTTGGCCAGATGTACATCGGCTGTGACGCAATACGCGCTTCAGGTATTCTTAAATGGCATCGAATTTTGACTTTCTGTCCTAACGATCATAGGACAATATAAGTCGACCAGAAAGAGCGTCGTGTCAATGCTTTCTGTACTCGTCGTCCATTTGCAACACAAGCACTAAACACAATATACGGACACTGAGAAATGGTAATCGACAAACTAGATTCAACAAACAAACCAACTAGCTTTACATCTTCATCTGCTTACTCGTTGAGCCAGTTCAATGCTAGATAGCCGCAGCAGCAGCAGCACTTGCTAACTGTGATATTCTGACAGGGCTCGACCGAACCACACATCAAGAAGTTGTTCAGTCGAGTCATGGCCGAGAAAACAGTAGTTACTCCTTCCGTAATGTTTAGTCGGTCAGTCTACCAAGAGGTGCTACTCAACCGAGCCTGTGCGATCGCTAGCTCTCAGGTGAGAATCATTTGGCATAATAAAATTCCCTATCATTTTGGGTAAGTCACCATCTACTTTCCAGTACATGCGAATCTGTTACGATCATTCCGATTGCTACAAGTTGTAAGCAACGAGCTTGGAAAGTGTGCACCTTTAAGGCCAGTCTAAATTCTGACAGCGGACATAGATGTGTCGGTGCCGATAGAGAAACCTTTGCAAGGATCTAGCATTTTTGTGTTCTTCGAGGATTGTTGCAGGACTACATTTAACTCATTGCATTTGAGGCTGCTTCGCCTTTTTTTGATGGGAGGAAATTTTCTTTAAACGCTCAGACACCACGAGAGAAGTTTCGATCTCCATAAAGTGGGCAGGATTGACGTAAATGTCAAAAAGCCTGTACCCTGCTAAAACTAATCCTCTGCTGAGAGTCCATCTCTTCCGTATATTCGCTACGCTTAGTATTGTTTCGACCTCTAGGGAAGGTGTGTAACTGTTCCGGCTAGTGTTCTATAGCCAGGCGCCTTAATCTTCTACAACTACTTTGGCTTTCCGGTTGGGTCCCGTCCGGGAACGCTCGGGCACCAAATCCCCCGCCCATGTTAGCGGGAATGCGCGGAGAGACTGGTGAACGAGGAGGCCCCATGACAGCGGGCCTTCGAGGCCCCCGAGAGGGAGCTTTGGTGGCTCACTCAGCTCTTCTGTATCTTTCCCTATTCTCCTTTAGCTCAATGACGTTGATGATGTTGATCCAGTCTATGACCTCCGCCCAGGCCGCCCTTGATTCGACCATGTGTGTTACGAGTTCTGTGACTGGTTTCCCCACAACCTCCCTCGAGCCCCTGCCTGGCTGACGCTGGTAACCCACATCGGGTCATTGCATGCTCAACATCGTCCACCTCGCCAGAGTCGCACAGTACGCATATATCCATTAGCGTCTTTCCGATCTTAACTATGAAGGTCTGGAACTGTCCAAAGCCTGTCATCACCTGCGTCGCCTCATACGTGAACTCCTCCATGTTGCGGTTTAGCTACACCCTGAGGTCTGGTATCAGGTTTTTGGTTCAACACCTCTTCGCCACTCGTGTTGCTCGGCTCGAGGGTGGCCTCCCTCGGGCCATGGTGGAATCGAAATTTGCAGCCGGGAGCCTGAGGCCTCTTCTGACAGCTGGCAAATTCCACGGTAACATTGTGGCTAGGGCCAGGAGGACGTCGGTCGGCACCGTCCGGTACGCTCGGCTCACCCTGATAGCCAGCGTTCGTTAGGCCGACCTCAGCATCCCCCTATTCTCTGCAGTACAGAGCGCTAAGTCAGATCATATTGGTCAATAGTAGAGGATCATAGGATCAGTTATCGATGCCAGCAGTCTCCTTTTCTTCTCCGACATCCCCACCCAACGGCATGAGAGGGGTCAGGTTCAGGGATACTCGCTACGCCTTAGCTGTGGTGTGCGCCAAGCGGCCAGCCTTTGGTGAAGAATGACTCCGAGGTATTTCGCCTCCCGCGCGATTTCTATCGGGTGAACATCGAGCAAGAGGTTGATCCCCCGTGTCGTCTTCCTGCCTGTTAGGTACACTTTCTTCGTCTTAGCAGGTGCATGCTGGAGATGGTGGGAATCCATCCCCTGTACTACCCTACGTAAGGCTTTATGGACCGTGCCCTCTAGGGTGTCCTCCGTTCTCGCCGTGACCATGACTGCCAGGTTATCCGCGTAGGCGAGGAGCTCAGCATCCACCGGCATATCGATTTGCAGAACCCAGTCATAGGCAAGGTTCCAGCGTACGGGCCTTAGAATTGCACCCTGGGGGACGCCGGCAGTGACCTCGACCTGGTACGAAGACAGAATCCGTCGAATCCCATTACATATTCCCTTTCCCTCCAGCGCCTTCATAATTACTTCCCAGCATTGCCGTATTAAACTCATTTTGAACGTCCAGCAAGATGAGAAGAACGAACCCCCGCGTCCTTCGGGTTTTTTTAGATTCCTCCCTAACTCGCAGTATGACCTGATCCATGGTAGAGCGGCTTTTCCGAAAGCCATACTCCACGTCTGACATCACCTCCTTCTGCTCTATTTTAGCGTTGGGTCTACCAAATATAATATAATCTTCTTGAAGAGTCGACCCATCGTGTCAAGGAGACAAATGGTTCGGTACGCCGCGCGGCAGGTTTTCCCTCTGGACTTGGTGCCAGGACCAGGAGCGCAGGTTTCCATGCGCGTATATCCTTTCCCGCAATATCTTGCCCGCAAGCCTCATGATTGCTGCTGCAGGCCATCGCTTAGTTAGAACGCGCACAACCTCTGGTTGTGCTCTGGGCAAGAAGCCTTCCCTGGTGCCAGACGCAGTCTTGACCTCTTCCTGGGTCACTTTCAGGATTTCCTCACCCGTGGTGTCCGGGCGGGTCTCCCCTTTCTTTGTCGCCTCCGTCGGAAAGAGGCGGAGCACCGACTCCCTTAACTTGTCCGGTGGCAAGGCAGGCGACTGCCTACGAGGTTTGGCCATGATTATCCGGTATATCCTTCCCCATATGTTTCGCTCAATGGAGTCGACTAGCTCCACCATTTCTCTCCCTTTTTCTCTTTATGATGTGTCCGGTTAAGTCCTTGTTTGGTAGCAGATACTCTTCCTGAAGCCCCTGCTACCTGTAGGCCATCGCTCGGAATTACTATGTATTACGGTATAACTTCTCCTTGTACTGACACTCGGTACCCCGGCGTCGTTTCCTTTCCCAGTTGCACAATCTATAGCGGTGATTCTAACTATTTTATATATATGTCTCTAGTCGAATAAGATTTATTCAAACATAGAGTAGTTAGGAATTATTCCTAGTCGAAGTCTTTCACCATGAACATAACCTATCTGTTCATGGCAGGCGTTATCACAGCGAGCTCTTGAGATGTGTAAAGGGCTCCGACGTGGCGAATTCTACTTCTCGCAGGAGGCAACCAATCGCTTCCACGCTGTGTTCCACATGAACCTGCGGCTTGACCCGAACATAGCGCGCAACATCACCTCGCGAATCCTCTGGATGAGAGATTCGGGTCTCCTGGCCCGTTGGTGGAAAGCGTCGGCGGCAGATTGGGATGGGTGTGTTGGCTTCGAAACGGAGGGTGCACACGGAGCCTACGAGCCACTGACGACTACTGAAATTGAAGGAACTCTCTACCTTTGGCTGATATCTCTAGTCGTTGCCTTGATATTCCTTGGTGGTGAGCTCGTTCTATCAAAGGCGTGGATGAAAGGTATGAAACTCGACAACGATGGGGAAGCGTCTCCAGGCAAAAAAGGCAAATGAAAAGGACAGTGAATACGAAGAGGAAATGAGTTCCTTTCTCTGACAGAGTTCGAAATTACCAGTGGGTAGTACCTCAAGAACCTATCGAGGCCACCCTTACTTGATTTTAGCCTCTTGTAGCTGGCATGGATCCACAAGAAGAATGATAGAGATACTCGAAGATTTCCCTCGTCTGGCAAGATTTTCTCCAAAACCATATGTCATTCTCACCTAGCAGTTCAAGACGATCACTACTAGACCATCAAGGGGATGCATCAGGGACCCTATAGCAGCGGAACCAGCCTCAGCTTCCAGAAGAGTGTGGTCTTGACACAGAGCCCAAGAGAAACTCACACGTGGAGTCGTTTATTGTCTTCGCCGAACGACGAAAATTCAAAGTTTCCTTGTTGTCTTAATTGAATCGAGTATTTGGAGGGGGGGGGGGGGCATTCTATCAATATATTTACCTCCAAGCTCTCTACTTAGACAACCGCATACTTTAACTAGATATAATCGAGAAAGAACCCTGCTCTCCACGATCTCCAGCATCGCAATGTTCAAAACTGCCTTACACTATACGCTCTAAAAAATACAAGAGAATGTAAGAGTTATATATACAAGGGTTAAATACAAGAGACTGATTAACAACTACTGCCTAATGCAATCGAATGATTCCTGTAGCGGTGTTGATTCATACTTAAATTATATGGGTGATAGGTATTTATAGATATATATATATATATATAGATACATATATTTTTCCCCACATATGTATTTTCCATATACATATATATTTCCTCTGGATAACATTAACTGATTTTCAACAACTCCGACACGATGGAAGCATGATGTGAGTAATGGTATACAAAAGTTCACTTTGGCGTATCCTCAACCCAACGGAAACTTGTTACGTATCCGTGATATGTGAGATATAGCATTATGTCATAACCTGTCATGAGATGTTATAGAGACAAGAACAACGCAACGTGTATGATCCTGCAAAAAGAGAGTGGCGTGTGTCCAGCATCGGTGCCGAGCAACTGTACTTCTTTGAAATAAATAAATGGATATAACAAATTTCCCCATTGTTTTAACAAAAGAACCTTTGTCGCGGCCCTACGGAAACCGTTCGTCCTGACAGAATCAACGCTATATTTTCTCATGGCGTGTCAAGTGAATGATAAGCGGATGAATGCGGCATAATTTATATTCCGGTATTATTTATTTTAAGTAATTTATCTCACTCGCTAGAATGAAAACAAAATAATCTAAGTGCTATGACCGGGTGCCGAATGTTATGTAGTAACGAATAGGAGAGAGTGGCTGGGCTTGTACACAGGGGTGATGGCACGTTGACTCCTTAGAGAGTAATCTCTTTTGTCTCGGGGTATTCTTGGACGCCGACGATATATCGTTCCTTTCTCGTATCCGTCCTTCCGAGATCCAACGGGACATACAGGAGGCTCTTGCGGCAGAGGAGAGAGTCGTAGAGACTTTCGAGAGGTTTAGCTTAGCAATCGATGCCAACAAAACAGATATCGCATTGCTTCGCTCGCCATCCAGAACCTGTTCCGGTTCATCTCTGTGTCGTTGAGCTACCGCTGTCACCTGTAGCCTTGGTTTAACTCTCCCCGAAGCGCTCAGATGAAGGTATCACTTTGGGGTGTTGGTTTTAAAATGCTATGATGTCATCTCGTCGATCTCTCGTCGAAGACCTGGGCATACGAGGTAGAGGCTTGCTATTGTTTTATAAAACCCTACTTATGCCGCTCCTTAGTTATGGCTTCTCCATTTGGGGCTGCGGGTACAAAGGGATACTACGCCGGGCGGAAATTATTTGAAATATGCGGAAATTATTTGAATCTAGGGGCAATCTTCGGCCTGTGCCACAGATGCTCGGTGACGCATCTGTTCAAGAAGCTTGACATTCTGTCGACAAGCAGCATGCTGTCGGTGCAACTTGCACTTCTCGCTTTCGAGGTGTACAGAGGAATCATTCTCAAATTCAAATTCAAATTCAAACAAATGTTTATTGACGGAACTGCTATATACATGCTTAAGTTCTCGTAAAAATAATAGTTAAAAGAATTATTGCAACGTATATTTTATATATAAAGGGTACACATTTTTTTTTTTTGTACAATATGTAAACATTGGGTAAGATACAAAACAACTATCCACAAAAATATCTACATCTGATTGATAAAAAATTTTTTCACCTCCGCTGCAAACTTTTTTGCCGAGGAGAGTGAACGAATCTCGCGAGGAAGAGAGCCCCAGACTGCCGGCAAGCGATAAGCGAGAGCATGGCGGCTAGATTCTTTAACGGCAAAAGGTATCACAAACTCAGTTGGTCTGCGGGCCGTTCTTCGCACCACAGTGGTAATTGGGAAAGTAATGTCGTTTGGAATACGTCCCTTCGACATCTTAAAGGCAAGAAGAGCTACGTGAATCAAATACATAACGCTCAGCTTAGGCAATTCGTACTTCCCCAGAATGTCGGCGACGGAGTCGGAGCGACGTCTGCCAAAGATAGCCCGTAGTGCGTCATTCTGAACAACCTCTCCTCTCCGAAGAATCATGCTGTAGCCTCCTCCCCAGATAGAGATCCCGTAGCACAACAGAGGTACCAATAAAACTTTATAGAGGTGTAACAGGCCATCCACAGGAACCCCACGCTCTCTCAGGCGACGCAAGTTGGCCACCACTGCGTAGCATTTGGGCATGAAGCTCCCTATGTGGTCCTGCCAGCGCATGTTTTCCTGAAGCGTAAGGCCAAGGCACTTCGCAGACGATGACCAGTGCATCGTTTCACCGGCTACCTGTGTCGGCGACACCTGCACATTTCGTTGAGGCGGGCGAAAGAGAATGAGGTTGGTCTTGGTCGTGTTGATTACCAGACCGAATCTTTCGAAGGTGTTGATAACCCCCTCCACCTTCTTTAGAGCCTCTTCGATGTCGAGTTGCAGCGATGAAGGTCGAATTCGAAACAGAAGCGAAGTGTCGTCCGCGTATGCAATGGTCCTACAAAATTTCCCACCAGCGATTTTGAGAAGAATGAAATTGACTAGAATTAGAAACATAAACGGCCCTAGAATGGATCCCTGGGGCGTGCCAATGTCAACTTCCAGCCAGTCCGATTCGATGTCCGCTACTTTCACCGCCTGTCGCCTCGCGGACAAGTACGAGCGAAACCAGTCAACGACACCGGGTTGGCATCCAAGGCACTTCAAGGCCTGCAGGAAAAATGTATGCCGAAGACAATTGAACGCAGCAGAGACATCCAATAAGACGCCCAGACATACCTGGTTGTTCTCAATGGTGTCAGATATTTCCTGCCACAGGTGGGCCATTGCGAGTTCAGTCGAGCGTGCCCTACGAAAACCGAATTGACTAGCTGAGAGAAAATCTATCGAGTGAAGATATTTCTCCAGGCGGACCATCACTACCTTCTCGATCACCTTGGACAAGTAATCAACCAACGAGATTGGTCGGTAATTTGACAGATGCTTCCGATCCCCCTTCTTCTTATATAGTGGTATAACTGAAGCGTCTTCGTCAAGGACAGTGCCTTATAACTATTCATTCGGGCGCGTCAATTATTTGTCAATACCCACAGAAATTGAATAACCATCCTGCCAGGCCAGCTGTGGTGTTTACACTTCCAGCAGTACTGTTTAACGAGAACTTGCGCGTTTGTACAGTTGCAGTTCCGTAAACAAACATATATATGATTGCTTGGTTGATAAAGAAGCCGCGCAGTTGAATTCTTGCGCAGATAATAGTAAATAATCTTTATGGCGTGTTCAGGCTCGCAGCGCCCGAATATAACAGATTCTTCTGAATTCGGAATAGCCTATAAGGCTAGGCGAGAACAGCTCGTTCTTCAATAAAACAAAATAAAAAATTAACATTCTACTCGTTCTCCAACAGTAAAACATTGGCTTTAATTAGATGAATAGAAGAACAACCGATCTCGTTCCGATTCGCGCATCTGAAAGGCGAACAAAAATCATTCATTGGTTCCAACTCACGCTATTCAGGCGACGTTGCCAGATGGTGCCATCATGTTTATAGAGTTAGTTATAAAAACATGGATAGCTTTGTCCGACCCTCTTTCAGTTTCTTCGTGACTAGATTCATTCATTTGCTTATTACAGACGTAAGTTCATTGCAGTAGATCTTGAGTATTCTCAGGCAACTACCCACATATGAGACTGCGCCTTAGACCCGCACATAAGACACAGCACGAATCCTCTGTATGTGAGATTCGGGTCACCTCACATCGTGCTAAATCACAGTAGCTTACAAAGATCTAAGTTTTTTTTTATTATAAAAGGGGGGGGTGTTGGCATACTAATGCATGCCAACACTATGACTGCCTCCCCTTATGGAACTGTGGACGATGTTCAACAGCACCACCCTTCCCGGTATCGCTTAGCGCATTCTTCAGTAAAGGGTGGTGAGATGTGTACAAGCCCAGCCACGAGCACATTACATCCTTCTCACCGTACGGACATGACGTGGTTAGCTGACTCTCAGCTGCTTCCCTTCTCTCTCTCACTCTCTCAAGACCAGACTTTCTCCCAATACCTCTGTCCACTTCCCGCCTGTGAACAACTACTGTGGTCAATAGGATGTCCGTAGAAAGCCCCGTGTATGTAAACATGCAGTATTTATGACGCATACAGGGGGTGTACGGTGCCTTCCTTTCTGCACAGTGCTAGCTATGCCGCAGACCACATTAATTGCCACTACTACTTAACGAATCTTATTGCGGAGATACTGCCCATAAAAGTAAATATAGCTCTACTCAGATTTGAACCTCAGACTTCACAAAACTCTCTTACAAAGATCTAGAAACAACAAAACCTACAGGGCCGAACAAGATTCTAGTTCAGAGTAACAGAATAATGCACTCATCTCCTCCACCCCAAAACAGACAAACGCTACGCACCGCTACCATAACAAAATGATAAGGTCTGGGCATTGCTCTCAAGATTTCCCTCGAACGCGACGTGGTCGTCGTCGTCGACGACGACAACAACAACGACAGCAACAAAAACACCCACCAGTTCTTGTTGGCTGGCACGTTCGCAAATTCGATGGCAAATTGGCCCGCAGCGCCGTTTTTTAGACATTCGTACATCGGAGACGTCGGTAGCGGCAACAGGACTTCATATCATCTCGCAATACAGCCCACTCTGTAATCTCTGTGTCCACCACGTCAGCGAAGGCTGATAACGA
Source organism: Stratiolaelaps scimitus (assembly GCA_019614645.1). Classification (NCBI taxonomy): domain Eukaryota; kingdom Metazoa; phylum Arthropoda; class Arachnida; order Mesostigmata; family Laelapidae; genus Stratiolaelaps; species Stratiolaelaps scimitus. The sequence goes on along the minus strand of JABWDB010000013.1, from coordinate 5,834,742 downwards.
TTTCGCCAGATCAGGAGCCTCGAAGGACGGTAGGAGGGAGGGAGAGAGACAGACAGACGGAACTTCTCTATTCCAGAAAGTGATGCCTGTCGGCCAAGCGCCGTTGTGTGTTATCGATAGTGCCGACCGGGTCCGCCAACCGGATTCGATAACATCATGGCTAAGTTTCTATTGGCGGGGTTTGGATATGTCAAATCGATTCCGTAAGAGACTATCGCTGACCTGCTCATCAGTACTCGCAGGACGTAGCGTGTTATACAAATACTGACGTTGCCTCTACTATATATCAACGTACGTATTTTGCTACCTGACCCGACTCTTTTAATCATAGTATCTTCGTCTTAGATGTTCCGTTCTAATTTTGCTCCTTAGAATCCGCGTTTTTCTTAGTGAGCTCTACCAAGTACGCAACTCTGTTCGAGAGGAAGAAGACAATATGCCTCTGTCACCTCTTTTCACTCAATGCTCATTGATTGTCGACTGTGGTGCCAGGACACTCGAGCCGCAAGCTCGACATCTGTCATGTCAGGCCCGTGCATACGTTTCCATAATTGAGGTAAAGGTGGTAGAGTGTCACTAATTCATTGTTACTGCAAGTTTACCTCGGCGAATAGCATGGAGACGTAACGCCAGCCTAGTGAGTCGCTGATTCACAATGCGGGGAGGTCATGTAAATATTCTCTCTTTCTACGAAGATCCGGTAACTTTTCCGATTGCTTTAGGTAAAGCGATGTTTTGAAGACCATTCAAACATTATCGCTGGTGTCTTCTTCCGTAGTCTACCACCTATCCTATAACATGTTGTACAGGCGGTGTCTCTCTAGTCTCAACTGAATCAAGGGAGCCATGCGTGGTGCACACAACGTTCACCTAAGCCATATAAAATGTCGCTACTACCTGCACAGTGTTTGTCAAAGATGATAGTGGATTTCGGCACAGGGCCTTGGTGAACGGGGGTGATGCTATGAGGTTCCAGGGGTCCAGATCCTCTATGGAGGGCCGACGCGTATACTAGGTTAACGCTGTACAAGTGGGGTATTATCCACTGGTGGTGGTGGAGCCAGCGGACGAGGTGTAGTTCCCCGTCGGCTGGCCACTGAGCGCCCCATCTGTGGCGTAGACTGGGCGTGGGTTAAGGGGGCGAGCACGTCCGTGCTTCGTTCCCAGTCGCTCGTGCCCTCTTCCGCGCTATGGACACCCCTATATCGTCCATGCTATGGAACCGCTCGACACAGCGTTATACCACACCCCGCTACCAGACGAGAGCGTACTCTAGCAGCAGAAGCACCAGCACCACCGTACAGCCTCACACATCTCACATGCCCCCCTGTATAAACGTACGAGAGTAGTAGTTGCGAGTAGTTGTACTATCCTGTCCTCTACACACGCTGACACACACGCTCACTCACTCACTAGAAACAGCATGGGTTAATGCCGGGGGTGTCCTGCTTACACACACTCGTGGCTAGCAGTCACACACGAGGGTATACCCTACGAATGCTTGCCTAGCTAGGGCTTTCACGAAGCCTGAGGGCCGGACCACCGTTCGCCAAGTCAGATGCGTCCGACCGCTCTCGGTGAACGCACGGCGTCGCGCACCATTTACCCGACGTAGTAGTGCCATAGGCTCTGCGCCGCTTCGACAGCTACTGGGTGGCGTCCGGCATGGCCTATGTCGCTGCCGGCGTCGTCTAGGTGAAGTGTACCAGGAAGTGTACCAATGACGTGAACTAACGAAAACACCGAACAAAGCTCGATCACTGCCATTCGAGTTGTAGGGTTCCTTATATCCACTACCCCTTAACCGCGAACCGTGCAAAAGTGCAAAAGGAGAGCGAGCGAGTAAACGACCTTCGTATGAAAATCCTTGTCGTATAGATACCTATCAACAAAAACGAGCAAGTCCACCCGGCGTCTATGTTTATGCCGCCTGTGTATGTGTGTAGGGTGTCTGTCAATACTATAAAGGATTTTCTTCTCACATCATTGCATACGCCCCAGTGATTGTATTCGCTAATCACACCGTATCATCGTCGTAGATTAACCAGCAAGCCAGCTATCTAACACCAGTAATATTCGTAATTGTAGTGGCGTACCAATCAACGTAATTTTATCGTTCTTATCACCATTATTATTATTATTACTATCATCTGTATCAAACCACAAGTACAATTAGGAATTTCTTCGGTAACCATCCACCTACTGAATCTCGACAAGCCCCACTTGTGGGTAGTTTGATGCTGCAAACAATCAATCGATGAGTCGGTTGGTGAAGGTGATGCCGTTGCGTCTGTAAGAAGAGGACTCTCGTTGTTGTCTTCCCGTCAAATCATCATTAAAATCCATCGCGAAATCGTTAGAAACATGTACAGCTCCACCACCGAATCATCATATCATAAGTGCGTCGACAGCGCCAGCGTAGCATTCGTTGTGAGGAAGTCTGCCGTCGTTCCCTACGACAACATTGCCATCGAAAACTTGCTGTGCACCGGCGACTGATTTCCGAATAGCCGAACGCCGACGAATCAGTCTTCAGATTGGATATAGATCTCTCTCTCGAAGAAGAAGAAGAACAAGAAGAAGAGGCGGATAGGCAGGTGGGAATAGGGTAGGGTGGAAGCCTGTTGAGAGATCCGAGTCTCGTGTGGAGCTGCGTATGGTGGCCGTGAATGCAATGTGATGATCTCGGAACCGGTGGTGACTCCCGATGCATTGAAGGATGCCATAACGTCGTCTCCACGCCACGTCTCCAAGGGAGGTCCTATGGACAGCATCTACAAGAGCTACGTCTTCCTCATTCAATCTGGCTTTGGATACTACTACACATGGTGAGTCTCGGTAGAACAATTGGTAGCTCTTTCGTGATCTAAGTCGATATGCACGCCCTGTTACACGATCAATCGGGTTCGGTGTAAAGTGCTTAGATTAGAAAATTGAATTAATCCAAAAACAAATGCATACTCGTATTAATATGATTGGACAAAGAATGATTAGCCGTATGCCGCTACAGGACTCAAGCTAAATTCGATGAAACTTATATTTAGCTTGCATTGCTCTCGCCAGGCATTTCTCAGCATTGTCCGTATGTAGTAATTAGTACGATACAATACAAGTACATGATTCGGATTAGTTAGAGGTCACTTCGATTCCAGCCTAAGGTGTCGGTATACCTAAAATGAGAGAAACTATCTGTTTATATCATGTGAGATGTTTGCTTAATATTGACTCCAAGGTGAATCTTTAGTTGGATTCATATCGTAAGCTCAAATAATCGCCGATCTAGTCATTCTTGCTTTAAAATTATTGTCAGCTACATATGTAATGGCAAGCATTTCCTATGTTTCATCTGCTGGTAAGTGACGCGAGCCGCATTGAACGTTCGCACTATACACAATACTCATATCGTTCTATCGGTAATTGTTCGCAAAAATGATCTCCGACGTGCTGCGATATAACCCGCTCGACCAGCACCGAGATACTAGCTCCGCGAGTGTTCAACAAATGCAAAATATCGCACAAATTCTCAAATGTAACGATGGTATAAGCATTCAAATGGATAGGAAGAGAAGTAGGTTTTACGTCACAGCGTGACCCGGATGACTGGTCTGGGTCCAAGTGTTGTTCAATGGGCGAACTCGCTATCTTCCGCTCTGTCGCGGGTTCCAGGGCAAACTAGCGACGAGAGGGGTCGCCTGCACCAGTCATCACGTCGTGCCCCTGAACTCATCATTTCTGCGCCCTATCGGCATAATTGAGCCGCGCGATCTAAGCGACACTATATCTCTTGACTATAGGAAGGCCGGCCGGCCGTCGGAGTTACCTCGCACGACTTGTACATTGTTGATTGATGTCTGGATCATCAGACTTTACCTCTGTGGTGGGTACAGGCTTTCGTACTGTATTGTAGATCTATTCATAAATTCTATTCTTGATCTTGCATTAGTCGACGTCAACCTGTATTCTCTGAACGCGTTTTATGTGTGAGATTATATTATTTTACGATGGGTCGATTTTGATCTATAGTGCGAAAGACTTAGCAGAGGAAACTTCAGTATGCTTCTACTTGGCTAGTTGTTCTTGGCATTATACGTTTATGAGTTAGCTAATGAGGCTAAATAATTGTAATTGGCCCAATGCTATATTCGCTGCAAAATTATGCAAACAAATTCCTTGATCGCGCCGAATCCACTGGTTGTATGGGTATGCATTTGGAACACGGACATGTAGGCAGCGAAGTGTCATGCTAATCGTGTGGGCGGTCAACGATCCTGACATTGACGTCTTTGAGGCCATGTCGCAACTGTCAGTTTCGCTTGATCGGTTTGGCTTCAATGTGAAATCCACCCTTGCTTGCTTAAATCTAATCATACGCATTGCTTTACCGAGAATAAAGCCGGGAGTCCATTGCCTATGAACCTGCCTTAATCAAAGCCTGACACCAATAAACTCCTTCAAGCGACATGTATTGCTGAAGCGATATGTTCCACGTGCACAATGCTTTCTCACGGAGTGAAATTCACTCACAGGTTCAACTTACGCATAGATTATAAATCAGTCTCTGACTTGAGACACCTGTGCGAGTATTTGGGTTTTGGGCATTTGGTCAAGAAGCGGTAACGACCAAAGCCGACGATTCGTTTTTCGGTTGTCTCTAGCTGGGACGCCAATACATTCATGTTATCTAAACAGAGAACAAAAAAATAAGAATCGAAGTACTGCCAGATGATGTGAGAGCTCTAACGTCAAACCAATTCTCCTTATTTATAAGGCGGAACTAGTCAACCTGTGCATAATTAATTGAAATTATACCATATCACTTCGCTTACACCATCAATGTTTTGCATTATTTGGGGACCACAGAAAATAATATATTGACAGGAACTTCCACCATGAGGTTGAATTTCTCCAAGACAGGTTGAGTCGGACTGTGCATTGATTTCTGTCGCGGCTGACAAAATAGAAGCCAAAACAAGGATCCCTCCTCCGAAACGGCAGTTAAACTCTTGATAGTACGACTAAATCTTACAGGACGGAATTTCCGAGTAAAAGTAAACAGCAATATGTGGTCACTGGGAATTTTCCCGTCAGTGCCGCAGGGATCCTACGTGAGTCCCTACTATTTCGCATATTCATCCTTAACATTAAATTCGTTATTCCCGGAGGCCTATCTTAGAAGCTGTATGATATGCTTAAATTACGCGTTTATGGTGATAGACATGCGAATAGGGAACGATCGTAACCGTATGTTCAGACCCTATCGCAAAGGGTGCGATTGCTGTGCGCGGTTGTATTATCTATGCAGCATGATTTCGTATACACTCGATACGGCTCGCCCGTCCCAAAAAAACACAGTCAACGCGCGCGATCTGGGCGTTATTGTTAGCCCACACGCTATCCTGCCACAGTATTGTTCGCTATTTTACTGTTAAGGAGGTAGATCTCTACGTAGCACTGTACAATAATCTATGTTAATAATTGTGATGGTGCTTGCTCAAGAGGGTTGTTTTGAGGCCGACTGATTCTGACAAACATGATCCCTCGCCCCCATTGTCGGGAGTGGATGGCTAATTTCCGAACACCTTCACATTGTTCACCGAATGCTGGCGGCGTTCCATTGTAAACGTGTTGTATATAAAAAAATAAAAGAAATAAACAAATATTCGTCTGCCTGATTTGTCCCTAGGTCTTGAACTATTGGTCGTGCTAAGCCGCATTTTTGGGTCAGTTTGTAAAACTCAGCATTGTATCATGTTCTATTTCCTGAGATAGCAGCATGCATGGGCCCGCTCCGAGCAGCGCGCGCAACGGCCCAGCAGGTGTTCTCACCCGTCATCGATGGGACGCCCGTCCATCCATCGGCGCAAGGGTCCCCCATGGGGATCTCTCGCAGGTGTCCGAGGCGGGGGGGGCCAGATCACCAGAACCCTTCGTTGTCACTGTCTATCAACGAACTGTCGCTTCAGTTTCTTAACCCCGTCGCCCTGACCGTGATTTCCTTTCGGTTAGCATTGACCATGACGATCATTCGTGCAGTGACCCTTGAACGCTATCTGACCGCTGTCAAAGCCACCATCCAGAAACGTCTCGTAACAGCTGCGTAATGCCTCGCGAACACCCGCACGTGCCGCTGACGGAAACGGCAAAATTCGTTAAATTTGCCTAAATCTTGCCATTATGTATTATTTTAATTCACAATTACTTGCGACAGAAACCTCGACTAGTCCATTTTCCATTTTGACTGTGCGAACCTATTTGAAGATGTGTATCTAAATAGCCAACCATACCATTGAGTAACGCGATTAATTGCCGTGGTTGTTGAATGCTATTGTTAATGTCTGTGAGATATATCTTTAAGGCACCTCATAGTTTTCGACTATGAACTTCAGAGAATATCACAACAGTCGATACTTCGACGTGCATAGCCGTGAGAACGTAAGGCAATTTGGCCGTCACGGGCCCAAAATAAAACAATCACCATTTCGAAGGATGTCACGAGTTTCTCTTCGAAGCTCTGAGGGTTCTTTTTCCATGGCAATGTTAGTCACCTGCCGCACTATGCTCTCTCAAATGAAAAACGAAGAACAATCACAAGCTCGATAGGTGATTCGATCTATGAGAATTAATACCCTACCAGTATCTTTCCGAGTTCAACTCGAATTGCTCCTTACGTGAATGGGCTCAACATTTGTAGGCGATCAGTTGTGTCACATTGATACACGCTATGAACATCGGACGACCAATGGTTGCCCGCTATTCCTCCATGGGGGCCACGAAAACGACTCAGCGGAATTGGTCACATCGGACAGGCGTGTGATGGCATTGAATGATCAAGGCCTTGGCTACCTGTTGCATCGCGACGAGTCCGCTGAGTGGCGTCCGGCTTTGAGTGTGGGATGTCCTAGCCGAGGGGCCGTGCGGGTAGCAGTCGAACATTTGTTGTACCTGGTAGTTTGTTCCAGCAGGGTTTGGCCTCTGTGCGTGTTTGTGCATGTGGCTAAACGTTCAGCTTGGTCTGATCTTCGTCCATTCTGGCAAATGACGGAGGGGCCAATGAGTCGGCTGAAACACAAGCGAACGCAGCGCCCTCCGTTCAGGACGGCAACTTCGAGCCGCCTTGGACATCGGGTATGGGCCTAGTCCTGTTGGCCTCTCTGAAAGTGACGGCGTGGATCAATTGTCAGGGCTGGGTTGAGTCTGGTCCGAGCCTACATCTGACACTGGCTGATCGTTCGGCTTGTGGGCGCTTTCTCAAACGAGCGCCCTCAACTAGTCTACGAGTTGGCTTGATTCCACAGCCACGGCAGCCTGAAGGACCACGGCTCACTAACTGACCGCAGCCTACCCTCAAAATCGCGGTCGGTCAGGGCCATCCTGCCTTCAAAGTTTCATGTAATCAACCTAGCTCTAGTAGGAACCAATTTGTTATAGCTGAAAGTGCCCTGCTCTAGCAGTCGAGTGTCTACATTGCAGTGTAATCGCGGCAATATACTGCGCTAGTGAGTTGTCAGCGTGTGCGTATTTATGCGCCTTTATGTGGGCGTGCGTGCGTGGAGTGTCTGTGTGTTGTGTTAATCGAGAAAATCGCGAATGCACGAAGAGGACCTGATTTTTGTCTATCTCTTCCTCAAGTCAATAGCCAGCATCTTTAGCCGCGGCAGAAGCGCAGTGATATTTTGATGAAGTTTGAACAAAGAAGTTTTTTCGTTCCGGTTGACTGCGCCATTGATGTCGAACTCTAAGTGTAAGTCGGCAATTCGACATATTTCATTAAAAAATAATTAAATATTGCTCGCGTATGATTTGCTTGATGATACGGGACAGACACTGTCTAGACGGGGAATCATCGATACGGCAAAGACGCAGTCACACTAATTGATTTATATGAATAAATGATTTCATACTGTCCGCAACGGGGAGTTCACTTATATATATATATATATATATATATGAGGGAAGTATTCTGGTATTCTTAGACTGTTGTCAGCAAGTAGTTATTAAATATTTGTTTATTATGGTGTTAGAGCTCATCTGTGAGAAACTGGAAGAAAAGACAATTCGCGGAAATTCGGCAAATTCGCGTACGAGGTTATATAATTAGCTGCTTATTATTCGCTCATTAATCTCGTACGGTAGTTACGTGAATTTTTCTTCGATTTCTATCTTAATCGTACTTGACGTACTGAGCACTTAGATCGTTCGATAAATCAACTGAAATTATACCCAGCAAAATTGTACTATGTTGTGTAACGTCCGCTCTGCCCTTTGAGTTCAACATCGTCTCCTGAGCTGACCAGCGAGCAGATCGCTTGATTCTGGGTAGTGGTCAGCAGGCGATAAGTAAAGATGTGATAAAATTGTCAATTAAATATGAGCACTATTAGTATTATTTTTCTATGATAAATTGTGTATTGGCATGTTATAGTGCACTTTGAGTTTATCTTCGGAAGGTAGATTTAGTTCCGAGATTAACAGCTAGCTAGTCAGCTCGCTCGTGTTATGGAACTGCCGTCCGCGTGTCCAATTTATTGGGATATGCGCGAATACCCCGCATTTGTCCACGCAAGAAAGCTGAAGGACATCCATACAAGGGGCCTGCGCTGATTTAAATTTCTCATATGGATAGAAACATAATATCCATATATTTTAAAATAAAACTTTATCACCAATTAATGGTTTCAGGGACCCGATGGCTTTATTGTAATTTTCTGCTACTGTGTATATATTCTATTTGTCAATAATTGTGTCAAACATTGACGATTATAACTGTATATTTTGCTAAACTTTGAATAGTCGACAATTATAGCAATAGTTGTCAGTCTACTGCCACAGGTCTCTGTTACCGGGACTAATTTCGCACACCGGACTGCGATGTGCCTGGTTTTTACAATTATTTTATTTGTTCAGATTGTCCTGATTTGTGTATTAAGTCAGATTATCCTGACCGTGTTCTAAGTCAGATTATCCTGACCTTGTTCTTACACACCTTTATCATATTTTTTTTTCCGCGAGAACTTAAGCATTGTTGAATTGCAGTTCCGAAAATAAACCTCAAATGAAATGAAAAATGAAATAAAGATTCGGCTACACTTCGAAAATGACTCCTTTTTAGAAGAACAATTTGAATGGAAAATTATAGCTACAAATAATCAAAAATACTAATATATAAATATATATATATATATATATGTGTGTGTGTGTGTGTGTGTGTAAATTGAAATAAATACATATATACGTGCTTGACCGTATCGAGGCAAGGTGATTCTACATAGAGATAATTCAACAACATCTACGATTTGGTAGGTTCCTGCCGACTGCTTCGCGTTCGTAATATCTACATTAGAACAAATGACACTGCCCAGAGAAACGTTGGTGGTCGGGTGCAACAACCTCCACTGGTACAGGTCGATTATGGACGAAGCGAGATGGGGGCGGGATCCGGTAAGGCGATACGGCCGAGAGGTACCGGCATACAGGATATGAACTACCTATTGAGGTACGTTCCGAGGCGTAGGTGCAGTGTACCGAGACCGCCCGCGTGAAGTCACTCAGCGAGCCGGCGGATCAGCCAGCGTGTCAACTGACACGCTGCTAACACTGCTCTCCGAGACACCCCAGGGTGGTGTGGTGGGAGCTATTGATGCCAATGGAAATCAGAGCAGAAGCATCCCCTTTTTGTGTCTCCCATTCTGGAGGAAGAGTATTGATACTCTTCACACACGCGGCTCAAACTATTGCCGTGTTTTGTGACACGCGTTTTGCGACGAGGTTTGATAATGGGACACCGTAGCAATAACTCCGATCGCGCACCGTCCCTCTCGATTTGGGTCAATTGAACCAACTTCAATAATAATGGTCTTCGCTGCTGCTAATACTGCTGACACACTTGACCAAATGAAGTGTCCGGTGTGAAGCGTGGCTGCGAGTAGCGTATCAAGGGCTAGTGGGATAGTGATAAGTAGAGAAGAGCGAGAGGGAGAGAGAGAGATAGAGGGGAGATCGGATTGATCTGATTGGAGCTAGTAGATTTGGTGGATCGTACATGAATACTCATCGGAAATCTGGCGGAACTTTTTCGACAACAGAAAGACGGTTCTTCCGGCTCGGCCTCAACTCGATCGCACTATTTAGGAGCTTGTTATCCTGACGTGTGTATCTATAATACGGGCTCGTTCTACCACATGATATAAAGAGGCATTTGGATTCTACATCCTTGGTGGAATATTTTATTTGTCCTGTTTTGAAGGTTTCGACAAATGTATCTATGTATGTGTATATACATATTATTGTACCATTGTGATACCATTCCGTGTATTCTCGTATTTATTGTCGTTTTTTACATTACCTTCATACTGAACAATGGGCATCACACAGTTCGTCTTTTGCACTTATATACAGGATTGTACAAGAGAGGAAGAATACTATATACAGCGTGAGGAGACTAGGAGCCCCTCAGTCAATATAGACAATATGGATCAATATCGTCATCATCATCATCAACAACTCAGGATCAACATCAAGCGCAGGGGCGGCGGCTGTTGTTACTCTGCTGCTGGACTCCTGATCTAGGGACCCCCGGGCCGGCCTAGTATTTCCTGCGGTACCCACCCGTGACAAAGGCCATTCGAATCCTGTACGGAACTGGATACGAGACCGGATGAGCGTACGAAGCCTGATGTGCCAGACCGTGTGATCTGTGTCCTACAGAGCCGATGTAGCCGGAAGGGGTATGTGCATTAGAGACCGGAGCGAAGACATGGGCGTGAACTGCAGGGGAGTAGTGATGTGCATGACCTACGACCTGATGGCTTGCATAAGTGTGACTCCCAGAAATCGGCGCTGCCTGGGGTAGAGCAAGTACATGCCCTGCGTGAGCATAAGCTGGACCCTTAATGATAGGTGCAGTGATGTGTGCCGCGATCGGGGCCGCTTTGACAATGCCGATGGGTGCGGGCAACGCAATATGAGCTGAAATTGCCGGCTGTTTGGCAATAGCGACAGGTGCAATAACCGCTGTCGCTTCCTTCGCGAGCGGTGCAGCAGCCACAGGAGCGCTAACGAGCGCCGGGGCCCCGCGGGGATCGAGTCCGCCCTGGGCATAGTCGTCCCCGTAGGCAGAGTGTTCAATAGCTTGGCTTTTTACGAGGTGCGCGATTTTCAACGGGTTAGCAAGCATGTTAACATCAGCAGGATGCTGCTTAGCGGTACCAGGCTCGTTCGTGATGACAGTGGCACGGAAGCCGTGCTTATCAGCAACGTACTCAACCTTGCGGTGGAGTCCGTCATGATCAATGAAGGAATAGTAGCCTTTGCGGTTGTTATACTCATCGGCCTCCTCTTCGCGGGCTTGCTTATTTCCGTACTTGTCGAGAATCTTGTAGCCGAACTTGTAACGCTGGTAGCAGTTATGACCCTCATGGCTGTCGTGACCTCCATGACCATGGCCGTAACGGGCGCCCTCATGGAGGCCGATCGGAGCCTCTTTGACGATGGTTGCGCTTTTGGCGACGAGCGGCTCAATGTGATGCTGAGCGGCAGCTTCATATTGATGGTGCACGCCGCCGGCTTCATGTTGATGGTGCACGCCAGAGGGTTCGTATTGATGGTGCACGCCAGCGGCTTCGTGTTGATGGTGCACGCCTGCCGCTTCGTGTTGATGGTGCACGCCAGCGGCTTCATGTTGATGGTGCACTCCAGCGGCTTCGTGTTGATGGTGCACGCCAGCCGCTTCGTGTTGATGGTGCACGCCAGCGGCTTCATGTTGATGGTGCACGCCAGCCGCTTCGTGTTGATGGTGCACGCCAGCGGCTTCGTGTTGATGGTGCACGCCAGCGGCTTCGCGTTGATGGTGCACGCCAGCGGCTTCGTGTTGATGGTGCACGCCACCGGCTTCGTGTTGATGGTGTATAGAAGCAAAGACGGCCGCCACCGTACACGATAGAAGGATTACCTGAGAAGGAAGGTTTCACATGTGAGATTCTCACACTATTTTAAATTTGATGACAGTTGACTATCGTTTCCAAATTAAAAATCAGAGCGTGGTCGTATCCAACTCATGTTGAAGAATCAAAAAAAAAAAAATATATATAGAATATATATAGATAGAGAGAGAGAGGAGAGAGACGTTTAGATAGAGGTTACGATGAAGCAAACAGGAAAAATCAACCGAATTGTCTCTGCCAAAATACTAAGTCGAGAAAAATCTGTTGTATTATAGGGTGGTACGAGCTTTCAACAAGGCACATGTTGGATTCTAAGCATTATGAGATATTGGCTTGGAAAGGCTAGATTTTTCAGTAACTCGTTAAGTATCATTTTGATCGCGGCCTTATCGGTGAACGGAGACGAAAAAAAATGACAGGAGTGTTTAGTATCCTAATTTGATCCTCTGAGAGTCCTTTCGTGATGTTATTTCTGCGTTCATTTCATAAGCTCAATAGTGTTCTACAGAGTTTTTCAAACCCTCAATATTATTCTGTTGACATCTTTTCTGACACCTAAGATAATGCAGTGCTGTTTTTCTTCGTAAAGCAATTTCCCCTTTTTTATTGAACTCCTGCGACTTCTGTTTATGTCTTAGAAGTGAATTGTATTTCTAGGTAAAGCCAAACCGTCTAGATCGCTGCCCGAATTATGTTCACGTATCAGTGGTCGAACACGAGCCAGTACGTAAAATTCAGCACCACTGTATGTCCGTCCTGTCGTTAACGGTCGCATCCATTAGCTATGGTTGAACAAGCTATTTCTAAAGTGGTGAACTCTAGCTATGTAAACCTCATCAGAAATCGCTCTGAGAAGTAGCACGTGCCGATATCAATCGTTCGGTATTTAGCTTAGCCATTTTGTTGTTGGTCGACGATAGCAGCCAATCAATTTCTCGAGATAACGACTCAAACGGTTTCAGTTTGTCTCCTTTTTTTTTCTTGTTTATCATTAATGTAATCCTCAGTATCGTCATGATTATCCATAGCTATGATCAGTCATAGTCGAGGGGACCGATAGGCCGACTATGTCCCTGTAGTTGACAGGCACATGTTCAATGGCCCAACGAAAAACAAAGGTATCACTATAACTATTGACTGACTCATATGTATGTGCTCGTTATCAGGCCAACGGATATGCTCACGCACAAAATGCAAGGTAACTCCTCTTAATTAACCGACTCAACGAGTAGATAACCAGATCAACATGGAGACTGACACCGCTGTTCAGTACAGATTCAGAGAAGCTCTCTCCCACTCCCCTCTGCTCTGGCAGAGCATCAATTTGGCGGCTGTGGCGGGTAGCGTATCCAATATTGTGGCTGTTGTGTACTTAGATCGGACGAACAGATGATCTGTACCCTGCACTTTGCACACACTGATCGATCGGGCATGGCACAGACGCTCATAGAAACATGAACATAAGCACATACACGCACGCACACATAATCCTCGCTTGGCGTAGCCCGCAACAGCAGCCTTAGCACTGCATTTGTTCCTTGGTACGATAGGTCATCTCGAAGTGGAACACACACCTTACTCAGCATCCTGTCGTCGTCGTCGTTCGACCGTTTGACCAAATCTTGTGTTGTTGTGTGTTCGACTGGCGAGCCTCGTACACTGTTGGCTCGTTTTGCACTCCACGGCTTGTCCGTTCGTTCGTCCGCTATATGTTCACGGTTCACCCAGCGATGACTGCGGTGATCATCTGCGACCGGTGGCTTCTGGAGACTCCATATATATTAAAGTTCCCCCTCGCAGTCCATCGGGTCCGGGCAGAATGTTTCGCCAGAATGCCGTTGGCGATCAATGACGCTGTGTTAGTGAAGTGACCGCTGTTCGTGTCGTCTACGCGCGCCGTCATCATCATCCGCCGTCATGGTCATCATCAAATCCCATCAACCATCCGCCCCATTTCGCCCAAAACTCCACCAGCACCAGCGGTGGTGGTCATCGTTGTCGTCGTCGTCGTAGCAGCAAACAGGCGTATGCGGTTAGTCCGATTGTGTCCGGGGGGCTCGGTGGAAATGGCAATGCCGGCCTGGCGGTCCGACGTCGATCACCCGACGTGTGTCTGGACGTGCTGTCCAATACTCCATCTGTATACCGGCACTTGAGCAAATTTCATTAACCTTCCGCCAACCAGTAGACGGTTACCGCACACCAGAATGTTGCTGTTGTTGTTGATGCGGTAACAGCAGCAGCAGCCGCTGCCGCTGCAGGTCCAGCCCAGCGCAGCCGTCGTTCGCGATCGAACACAGGTCACCCCGCGCCTATCCATAGGTATAATGTCGTATATAGCTAGTACAAGCCCTCGCGTCAATCGGCCGCTGCTAGTCTAATCATGACGAAAGAAAAGCAGCTTTAACAGCGGCGCCTCTAACTACCACCCCATTCGCAGTAGACAACAAACAGCAAAGGAGGTGCCACCCACAAAATCGCCTGGTGCTGCTGCTACCGCCGCCGCCGCCACCACCACCAGCATCGCCTCCGTCGGCGTTTGTCAGAACCGCCTGCTCGATGTGCCCAGGAGACATTTTTGATGACTCGCTCCTGCCTCGTTTTGCCGCTGTTCGTGCAGCATCCACCGCGCGGTTACCACTGCTGCGGTGCTGTCGACCCCAAACACTTCGTAGTCATTCGAAGCTGTCGTTCGTATGTCGCTTCAGCAGCTCGCGGCTTGCCAGCGCTCAGCCCGTCCGAGGACTGGCTCCGCTATAGCGCGGGAAACGCCAACAACAGGCGCCGAGGAGATGTGGAGCGGGCGGAGGGATAGGTGCGTTGTGTAAACGGCGCCGGACGGTGCCGGCACCGCGAAGACACACATGTATTCATGCACGATCCTAATTGATACACACGGCTTGACATTCTATATCGGCGGCTAGATCGGTAAGCGGTGACCGAGGCAGCTGGTCCCCGCCGCTTGGTCAGGTTCGGCGGGTGCGCGAATGTGGCGACCGACGGTCAGCGAGCGCGTTTAGCGTTGTTCATCTATATTATACTTCTCTCTACCCATTGTCACTGCTATAGCGCACGTGTTGATATTATACTTTTTGCATTTTGCCGTTAATGTTGTTGTCGTCGTCGCCGTTGTCCACTTTGTTGTCGTTGTACGCGGCAATTTTGATAGCGATGACACAATCGACTCGATAAGCCGGTAGTGCTTATACCTGTGCACCTGTATAGCCGCGACCGCTGCTCGGGCAAGCAGCCAGTCGTTGGCGCTGCCCTAGAACGATCGCCATTTCAGATACGCCGGTGGGACCAACGGCAGCAGCAGCAGCACCAGCAGCAACACCGATAATATTCAAGAACAACAACAAATTGACCAAGAAACTAAATGACCAACACGGGAAGAGTTTGTAAGGCGCACAGGCAATGGTCTGGGCCGACGCTGGCGTTTGCACCGCTGTGGACGCAAACACGCACAAACAAACGCGTTCTGTGGCGAAAAAAACACACGGCCAGGCAGGCAGATAGGCGGATATACATACATACAGACACATTGTCAGCCCCGTAACAGATATATGCGTCGATACGGCGATGTTTACACAGCATATGGGAACATAAGCTTATGGAGCGAGGGCGAAGTCAAGTAAGGCTTTAACGCTCAGTGACTGTAATAGTTGGCTCGATGGTAGCTGGTTGCGTACACCTGTGATCGGTACGTGTGACATGATATAATGATATCTGATTATATCATTTTTATCGTCACCCATAGAGACACAACTCGGCCTAACTTATCGGTAATAGTTATGGATATTTAGCTAATTTCGTTATATCATAGTTTCTAGTTTTCTACGAGGTCATTATTGGCGCACTATGCGATAAGCATTATGAATTATGCCCGATGTGAAAATGTGAGGAGGCACTAAGACAGAGATTCCCCGGCCACACCATGATCGGCCGATGTGCTTCAGAAGCTAAGAAGTTCGAGAGTGCCTCAGAGTCTACGGACTTCGAGTGTCTCAGAGGCCAAGGACTTCGCGAGCGCCTCAGAGGTTACAGAGCTCGAAAATACTTCTGAGGCTAAGCAGGCCTAGAGTACCTCAGATGCTAAAGACTTTGGATGTCTCAGAGGCCAAGGAGTTCGAGAGCACCTCCGAGGCTAAAGGGCAAAGAAGGTTTCCATAACGTTCTATGATAGAAATTGTTGATTGCCTTTCTGGTGCTAACCCAGTCCCGCCGGTGGCGAAAGCTTCTCTATGTCGAGTCGATTTCGAATACATCACCCAGCAAATAATATATTTAATGCAGCAAAGAGCTGTACAGAAGTTATAACTGAGGACGATTGCATCGTTTCATTGTGTACAGTTATATAGGTGTAGTTAGTCAACCCGATGCACAACCTGACTACACGGACGAGTTCAGGATTGTTCGCGGTGTAGTCGAATGTCGTACAGTTACTCCATAGACTAATTCTGTGGCGATTACGAGAAGCTGTGACAAAGACATCGAACGAAGCCAATGGAGTGGTTATATGACATTATACAATGGATTCGGTATGGCGGACAAACTTAGATAATAGCCACTTTACTGTGCATCATTTGTAGGCGATGTCCAACGGTCGACAATAAACAGTGGTCCCATTGATTTTACAGTGACTCGCAGCTGTAGGCCATACTTGTTTTAATGGCAATTCGATCAGTTCGCTTCGGTCATTTCCCATCATCCAGACAAACAGATTTTTGGTCGCAGAGGCGCAGGCTCTAACCTGCGCCTCCAGCGCGACCCCGGGTAATAACAATAATCATCTGTGTGAAAGTGAAAAATAAATCCTCCCTCTCTCTCTTCTCCCCTATTTCTCAGCTCACCGCCGCAAGCATAAGCAGCGCCTCGGCCAAGGCCTCATAAAGAAACGTCCAACAAATATAGGGTCGATTTCACTATCAACTGTTATATATCGTGTCGCATACGTACGATAATATATCTGAGGCATCTATTGATGACGTCGTCCGAACTCCCATGACATGGGACAAGCTACAGCGCACATGATGTGATACCGTTATCATTGCGTATATCTTGCACCGCACATTATCACCACTGCACTGTGGCAGTTTAGCCACGAACGCCACTGTATTGTCCGCCGGTTCCTCCGAGCATTGGCGGGCATTACTCCTCGTGGATATCTGCCTCATGTATACCTCAGCTGTGCACGGTGCCTGCATGGATCGGCAACGGCGAGCGACGGACGAATCATTTCTCCACGAATCTATATTATTTATTTCAGCGATATTCACCTGCCCTCGTACGCCGGTATGCCTAGCTGTTTCAGCTATTGTCTGTCGCCGGCTATCACCGGCACCTCCCAACTCATCGCATCATTGCGAGATATGGACATCGAGATACTGAATAGATAAAATAGATCAAGCGGCCGTTGCGACTTGACGAGTGCGCGTAACGGTAGTTCTCGTCGTGACAAGACTGTTATTGGGCAGTTGTTACGATGATGTTTAGTGTCTTCTATCCTCTCCTTCTCGCTCCCGTCTGCATTCTCGGATTGTGATACTGCTCTATATTACTACCAGCCAACAATGCGACTACATGTGGCATTCACCATGCACCACATGTTGCTGCCATAGGTTTTTTCATGACCACCACCCCATCCTCTTCGGGGTGTGTTGACGGCTCGGGCGGGGCCATCCATTGGTCGCGTGCGTGGCGCGAGAGTCCGCTCCAATGGCACGAAGACGATCGGTTCGTTCGGACGGTTCGTGAGACAATCCGCTAACAACAAAATCGCGGGAACGATGAGTGAAGAGAAAGTGCTAGCTTCTTGAATATGACGAAGAAAGTGAAAAATTACATAAAAAACACACACAAATATATATATAAATATATATATATATATATATATATATATATATATATATATATATATATATATATATATATATATATATTAATGTAACTGTTATTGTATATGTATCGCCAGCTCAGTCTGTCTGGTGCTGCAGTAGCGTCGTTTGCCGTTACACTCAGTGGCGCCACCTTGCCTGATATGCTATGATATGATGGCCGTTGTATGGCAGCGGCCACAAGCGTTCTGCCATTCGGAGGGGTTACCTCGATGGGCGCAAGTAACTAAGTGAAATCGAAATATCGCTTGCTGGCCGGCGCCACGCTCGACGCGTCGACAAGATGAACATATCGGGCAGTTGGAGCGACAGAGGTGACTGTAGAGAGTAAGAGCTTTCCTCAAGATTCATCAATCCAATGGCCGAACAGACGATGGCCCGATATCATCCACGTCACTGGGTAGAACGTCGTTGTCGTCGTAAGAGAGCGGCGGAAATGGCCAGGAACCGCTGGTGCAGTTGTTTGTTGATGCTTGTGCTGTATCACGAACAGATTATACAATGGGTCGGTCTAATAAATAAATATATATATACTAAGAATAGATTTGAGTGAGAAAATCAAAAGGGGTAAATAGAAATAAACACGAGAGTCAAAATGTAAACGGGTTTAAATCAAGGTCGTGGCCAGCTATTGCGTTACATGAGGGAGTATGGGCTTTTACAGCGGAGCTTCGGGGATATGCGGCGAGACCGAAATGATGTGCGTGCCTTTCTCAAAGACATCTCGCCCCCGTTATATGTGAAAGATCGGCCGTTCTCGACCCGCTGCAAGTTATGGCGTTATTGTGTTGCATCTATGGCTTAAGTTATTATTGAATTCGTTCGGTGATACGAATATAAGCGATACGAATATAACTTGACGCTTATATAGAACTTGATGCGGTGGTGGCTACTTTGTAGATCTTACACCGTAGATTGGCCCAGAGCAATCTAGATGGTTGCCCCTGGTTCGTCAGCTTTCAGGCGATATGCGCCGTGCCAGTGTTACTTGGCCAAATAAGCTTATTTAAGTTAACTAGTCGTTATAGCTACTTGGTGATAATAATAAGTTATAACTACTTCGTATAGTTATGTCGTTACTAACGAAATTAATAGGCAAACTCGTAGACTCTCTTTTGTGTTTTATCGCATTTCGCTTCGAATCAAGCCCGTGGTGGCCTAGTGGTGCATTCTTGTGTGCGCCTTGCAATCGGAGGAGACACGTAGGTGCACGGGTTCGATCCACACCTTTGCATTTAAAGGGGTCCGTGTTATGAAGCAATGCCGAGCGCAGTTGTATCGTGGACGTTAAATGTTTAAGGCTGTGGGTCAGCCCGGAAAATTTATTTATTCCATTTCGTTAAAATTGTGAGACCATCGACAGTAAACGACGATAATACGGGGTGTACAAAACGATAGGAAGATAACGAGGTAGAGGGAGAGAGAAACAGAAAGTGCGAGGGAGAGAAGAGTATAAACCACCACAACAGATTACGTTTTGATTTTGATCATTTGAGTCTTCATGGTCACCCTGTTGGTGTTCCATCACCGCTCCTTGTACAGATTGGCCTCTCAATTTTCGCTGGCCAGCAAGCGAACCTAACAGCAGCCCGCAGTAGCGTATACAAACGCGACCCGTTGCTAGATAATTCTTGCACGCCGGTGCAGTCGAGCAATAAGCCTACTCGATAAATGAAATCTGATATAAATATTTACGTGTAAACACACACACACACACAGACACTCTTTATGTGTCTTCTATCGTAGAAAATCAAACTGACGAAATATGACGTATAGTGTTGATTGTTGATTATCGAAAACAAACAGTTCAGAATTAAATATAACGATACCCGCAAAACGGCGGACTTCGTATTATATTAAATAGTACACGGTATATGAGTCCGCATATTAGATACATCAATAGACGGTAAAAAAAAAACAAGGCGGTGCGAGCCGTGTTGCGTCGTATTTGCTATATCGGTCAAATCTGGCCATTTTCACTAGAATCAGCAGTTCGTTCATTGGAAAAATCGAACGCGTTTCGCTGGACGGGCGTACTGTCACGGAGCGCAACAGAAAGTGAAATATTATGAAGTGTGCAACGAAATACAATATATGTATTAAATACAAAAAAAAACGACGGGCGGCGACGATGACGCACGGGACGTGCTAAAGTCCCATATATATATATATATATATATATATATATATATATATATATATATATAAGGCATAAACAGCAGGCAATCTGGTTTTACAACAAGCAGTCACCCACTATCGGGACTCAAAGCCCGTCTAGTCGTTGATAGGGCAATGAACGAAAATCATGTGATATATCTCGTGCCATATATATATATATATAATATATATTATTGGCAATTATTTCTGCCACCTCCTTCCTAGACGATGTCGATCAGCGGCGCCCACTTTGGCTAGTGAAAATATTATATCGGCCGATTGGGCACCGGGGAGGAGAGAGTGCGGTGGTCGACAGCGATGAAGCAACTCTTTATGAAAGGTGTTGTAACGCACAAATTTTGACTACTTGTCAACACTTGAAAGACAAAAAGGCTGAGCTTGTTTGTGAGCGAAAATGAATGAAAGTGTTGTTTAGTTAGGTAACTATTGTAGGTCTCGTTTTATTAGAGTTTTATTGCATTTGGTGAGAAAATGGGCAACATTCTGTGGTAGGTAGCGTTCATCAATGTAGCGTGCAGAATTTAGGCCAGCAGCCAGCATAGTATTGTATAGTATAATACTCGGATCGTCCGTCTTAAAAAGCAATGCCGAAAGTAGTTACCGTGGACGTTAAATGTTGGCTGTGAGTAAGCCTGGAAAATCTATCATTAATACTTGGATCTGCCTCATCGTTGTGGCACTTCTGATTTTATTTAGTTCGTAAGATATAATATAATATGTTAATAATAATAATAATAATAATATTATTATTATTATTATTATTATTGTTATATAATATGTAGATTTTATATAATACGTCGCTTTCTCCCTCGGCCAGAGAAAGCAGTCTGTGTTCGTGTACCACGGTATACGCCTATTGAATTGAGTTATAAAAATTGTTGCTTTTTCCCAGGCCTGCCATTTTGCCTGCCGCTGTTGAAGACCGCGTTCTCGCAGAAATTACGCGTACGTGTTAATGAATAAGAATGAGGCTGGCCGTATAACTACTGAATTTGTCACGATGATACTGTACTAACAATGATTGATTGACATAGTTAACTACTGGATCGGCATGGCTGCCATTGTTAGCTGTCTATGATTATTACCTGTTTGACCTTTTTCGGGCCACGAAATGCGTCTTTCCTCTTTCTCTCTTATATTTTATAGTCTCTTCTCTAATGAACAAAACAAAATGTTCGGTTTGATGGCCTCGTATAGCTGCGAGAAGTCCTGTCAAAAGTGTGTATGCCACCATAGTTTGTGTTCATTGAAGTAGGCAATTCCGTCAAAAGCTATTATATATAGCGTTATGCAAAAGGGGGTCGCACAGAGGCTGATGGGTCCAGTTTTTGGACTGTGACATCGAAACAAAGCACCAAGCCGCATTGGGCTACTTTGTATGTCCAGTGTACCACAAAAAAAAATAATATATGTATATATATATGACATTTGCGATGGCAATTCGACATCGTGCCAGACGTTATACACAACAACAATATGCTTAAGATAGGGTTAATCACTACAAGAAAGTTATGCATTTTTACTACGTGTTATATTAGATACAATGTGTGCACTCGTTTTTGTGTATATCATTGGGCCATATCGACTCGTTCACTGATGCCGGTTTTGTTTATTTGGTGATATCATACAACGCACAGTAATCATATTATTATACAGTGGTTTGCATAACCATAACGCACCCCTATATTTCAACAAATCATTAGAAAGAATGTATATCTGAGGCATTTATTCTGTATCTCATTAATGTTCATGTCAAATAACGTACACACCACAAAACAGCGCATACGGGGTCGCACGCAGCCTGCTACAATAAAATGTGTCATATTTCTGTTGTGCAAAAAAATGATAACACACCCTCAGTTATCGAGTGTTCTCGCTGAATTAATTCGCGTTTTCTTATGCTAATCAGTGCCGTGTGGCGCCACCCTTGCTAATTATAACGTCAAAGACTCGGTTTGGCATACTATCAATGAGATTTAACAGGATCTGGTCGCTGACACCTCTCCAGTCCCCCAACAACGCCTCTTTTAGTGTTTCCACGGATGCATACTATTGATTCGACCCATATACTCGTCGGACAAGAATGCCCTTAGAACTCTTGATTTATGAACCTGAAGGTTCAACTCTTGCCTGATTTCTTCACAACTTATGGTCGAATTCAAGGCCACTCGGCAGATTTGTATGGCAGTTCGCTGGCTGATCTTTCGTGGACGTCCTTTAGACTTATTAGTACCATACGCCGACGGACTGCGTAAATAATTTTGCACTTCTGCCAATTTCTCTGGCAATTGCAGCCTGGGTCCTTCCTGCCCGCCGTAAAGCAGTAATAACTGCTTTCTCTGCATCAGCAAGGCTCGAAGCGTGTCCCATGACCACAGTACAGGTTGAATGGTCAACACAAACTGGATTAAGTCAGCGTGAACACTCGATAACTGAGGGTGCGAAATATGGCACATTTTAATGTAACAGGCTGCATGCGACGTCATCTGCGCTGTTCTTTGTAGTGTGTACGTTGTTTGACACGTACATTAATGTGGTACAGAATAAATGCCTCAAATGTGTTTTCTTTGTAACGATTTGTTGAAATATAAGGGTGCGTCAAGTTTATGCACACCACTGTATAACTGTTCTATATTACAATATTAGATAACTGCTGCAACAGATGCAAGGGACACCTAATTCGAAACCGGATCGCTAACGTGAGTTGGACCGTATATATATGTTCATCTTTAAAAGAAGCAAATCATCCCTGCTGTGCTAACTCGCGTTGCCGCCTACTCTGGTTGCTGTTGGTTCGTCCGTTGTTGTTCTATTTATTTGCCTCCTTCCTTGAGCAAACGCCACCACAAACGCGTCAACTCCACAACCGCCACCACTGCCGTCGTCGCCAAATCGTTCTGATGACAAATCTGAGCTGTTGCTGGTGCCGCTGCTGCTGTTCCTGCTGCTACTTGAATAACTAGAGTCCCCCAATCGCCATCCCCTTGTTCTTCCCTTAGGCAGCGGCAGTGGTTGGTTGGCTGCCTTTGTTCGCTTGTATCGGACGTCTCCTGCTGTGCGGCCTGTGAGGTGCTACTTGCGCTTACACCTTTATCTATTGCGCGCGCGACGGCCCGACTACGCTCCGCACGGGATGGACCGCAAGCACAATCACCATACATAGCGAGTAGTAGCGGTAGCGGTGATCACTGCTACCCCAGCCACTGGTATCTCATCTTCACCAGCACGACCACCGTCGGACAGACATCAGCCTCAGCCATCAGCTACTAACAACCTCGCTTGCTTGCTGCCTGGTCATTGCGAACACGTTTCGCGAATCAACATTTTCAAAACGGCTGGCCGAAATCAGAATGCATACGTGTGTGTGTGTGTGTGTGTGTAAGTGCATATGTATTTTATATGAGAGGAGCTTATTTAGTTAGAGGCTATAGAAGGGTGCAGCAACCAGGGCTAGCCAGGTTACTTAGCAGGCTGTCAGTGGCTGAGCAAAATACCTGTCATATTGTCCTAAACATCCAGGTAAAGGTTTATATCTTCTTTTGCTGCTGCTGCTACTGCTACTGCTTACGATGAGAACGATAACGTTCTGATGTCCGCTCTTGTCGCTGCTCGTTGCTGCCGCCGCCGCCGCCATTGTCCACGTCGTATCGGAGCTGCCCGCTTCCATTGTGTGTCTCGTTATGACTACGGACTCCTGCATTTCGCCGATTCAACTTTTCATCTGCTGTTCTGCTCTCCATGTTCTATAAATGTCCATTGGTCTGGCTGTCTAGCTAGCCAGCGCCACCTGTCGAAATTCGACCTTACTTTTGACTGTATATTTGTGTATTAAAACGGTTGCATTTGTCGTGGTCTTCTTTGTCGGGCGCCTGATGTTGCGGCTTCTGCTGCTGCTGCGGCCACCACTTGCATTCCCTATTGGTTTGCCGCTCGGTTTCGTCACCGAGGGTGACAGTATTGGTAAAATAATTCATTAGGAAAGGTGTGGGGCCACTTGTCAGACGCAGCCGGTGCAGGAGAGATGCTGACTGATCGCCGGCTGAACTGGCCCGTGACGCGGCACCAGCGCCGAAGATGCTTTGTAACGAAGCCGCTGTGCCGCCGGCTAGCACTGCTGTGTTGCTGCTACCGATTGACCGGCCCTTCTTTGCTCGGTGATCGAGCTTCTGTTTGAACCAACGTACCAAGAGACATAGGCGTATCCACACACACACACACACAGACGGCCTTGTCAGCTTGGCAATGTTCTGATCGTTCACGTGGACGTGCGTCGTCTTCGACACCAGGCGGACATCTTCACTATATGGGGCAACGGTATCAGTAATCGATGTGAGACAATAATCAGGATGTGTTGAAAACGCCGGACAATCAGTGTACAACTAACCGAAAGCGAACATGTGCATTTGGATGTGTGGTAGCATTGGGCATTATGGCGTGAAAATGATTGTTTTTCAGAAATGAAATTCTGCACACTCTGTATGCGTACCACCATGATGTCATATTTCACAATAGTTTGTGAGTTGTTCGCATTAAGCAGTACGGGTAACCTTTCGGCTATAGTTACTGCATTGCCTAGTTACTCGTCATAAGGATTATTATCCAGTATGATTAATTTAGCAAGGTACCAAAAAATTAAGGGGTACATGGCCTATTTGCGATGCAGAATCTGCAGCTGGCATTCCCCTATAAAATGTAACCTGTTGCACGCCGTGTTAAAGGAGACCTTCCAGTGGAGTTATAGCAGGCCATCGTACCATTGAACTATGACGACTCAGGTCAGGCTGCTCGTAGGACTCTACCAAAGCGACATGCCGTTTCTTCAGTGAGACCCAACATTGTGAATTGGCACAGTTACTCGTTTGTTACTAATAGTAATCTAATAGTGTGTAACCCTCCTTTTCCGTCCGCCTTATGAAGCAATGCCGAATGCAGTACCGTGGACGTTAAATTTCTTCTGTGGGTCTGCCCGGAAAATTTATTTATCCCATTTCGTTAAAATTGTTAACCCTCCTCTTCCCCATCTTGAGCGATTCAATTCAACTCAAATTATAGTTTATTGACGAAACTGCAGTTTTTTTTCAATGCTTGAGTTCTCGGAGCAATGCAGTTTTTTTTTTCTACAAGCTTGATAGGAACTATTCAGATCCGAGTACAGAGAGATGCGAGATTCGAACCCGAGACCCTTGCCCTTCCAAATCCTCGTCGTCATCCAATTCGAAGCGGGGACGCTAACCCAGGCGACTGCTGCACGCAAGATGCACACGTCTCCATACAGAGACGTCAGCGATTGCGTACACAAAGATATCTACGTACATTCATGATCGACTAATGAACCCAGTCAACGTCGACTACTTAACAAAGAAACGAAACAGATCGGCCCAGCCCACGTGGAAGTGGTGGCCGCGTGTTGCGAATCGCGCAAAATTGAGGCTTTTAATCTGTCGTTCTCTGCTCGCGAATTGATAGCTGGGGTGAGGTGGGTGGTGGGGTATAACACTTTCGTCATAACGGTATCCTGGAGGATTCGCTAATAATATCTAGAAATAATCATAGCAATTATTTGTGGAAGCGTAACTGCGAGGTACATAGCCGCGAAATGGTGAGATGACTCAACGCTGTCGCCGCCACACCACTGCTCTGCCCTTATTGAACCTGTTCGTGAAGAATGCGTTGGCGTTTCAGACGAGTGCGATGTGTTATAATATTTATCGAATATATATATATATATATATATCATGGATTGATTATAATTTCAGCAAGCGGTGGTGGATGGTGCGATAAATGAGATTAATTACGGCGGATAATTGGGCGCGGACGCCGCCACTTGGCGACTTACAGTTGTTATTTGTGTCTGTCTGTTTGTTTGTGTGGTCATACGAATCGGAATGTTTATTATACATTGGAATTGTCCTATCGTATTTATGCAGGATAGTATTTCGTCACACGGCCCCTATACTGGCTAATTAATTACGCTCATTTGGTACTCGTTCGTGATTATAGTTGACAGTCTAATGGCGGTAAATAATTGGGGATCGTCACTCAGAATGCATTAACCGTTCTTATCTTCCCGTGCTCGGTAACACTCAACGCACTTTATATATACATATATATATATATATATATATATATATATATATTCTCACGTAAAATAGCTAAAGATTAACGTAAAGCAACTGTCAGAATAGGTTCCATTATAAGTGTACTCTTCAAACGGTTCACACTATCATACGTTACCAATGGTTAAGTTGATCAACTCGACGGTTTCGCTTACAAATCAAGGCACATTGCTGTACTGTTTCTATTGACCAGTGACTGTGCGAGAGAGTGAAGGCCAGTGGTGATTAATTAAGGTTGTTTATGGTTTATATTATTCTTTACTCAGACTTTTGTTTCCTTGCATCTGCCTGTTGACTTTATATCTTGTGTTGAATTTTGCCCGCAACTATTTTTGAGGCATAGGTTAACCAGTGGCGTTGTACAAAAGAAAATCTCTCTTCTCGAGTTTGACGTGACGTGCAAATATCAATACAAAAAAAAGTCTAAGAAGTTTGGTCTACGCTAGGTCTTTGAAGCAACGCTACATTACGATAATGAGGCGTTGTTATAGCGGAAAGAGAGCTGGGGAGGGAGCGATGTGAGAACACTTCAGTTTGATGTTTTCAGGTTGTTGACAGGGTATACAGCAGCGTGTTGGCTTGGACGTCTCTGATTGAAAAAGCCGGGATCACTGATTCGATCCCCGCAATGTCATAAATACACACACGCTTCGTGGGAAATAAAAGAAAGCTTAAAGAACCCCACTGCACGGGTGTCCTGCCTCAGCGCTAGCTGTTCATCCCAATGCAATATCGTCCATTCATCTACCGGAGTATCTACCGGGCTATCAGCCGCTGCGTCAGCTCCCTATGTCATCCCGTCTCGTGGTTTATTGTGCCGCATCCATATGCTACATGCTTATTCGGGTCTTTATTTGGTGCACCTAGCTGTGTATCGAATATGAAACACACGTTTCATATTCGATACACAGCTAGGTGCACCAAATAAAGACCCGAATAAGCATTGAGTCGATGAGGGCACTGCGTTCGTATATTGTCTCTCTCTCTCTCTCTCTAGTATCCAATGGTATAGCTTTCAGACCCGTAAAGCATTTGTCCGCGTTTGTCACATGACGACAGCGTTGACCGGTTGATCTCGATGGACTTGGCCCTATGGCATTCTATGTATCTGTTTGCCGCAGGCGACCACCTTTTCACTCCTGTGCCAAGTATGGCAAAGTGTATGCTATGCAGCGCGCACCTGTAATCGTGAATATCGCCGCCTCCCACCTACAGAGCCATAGCCGGCTACACTGACGGACTAACCGACGAGAGTCATTTCTCTTCTTCAGTTCACTGTCGCCATCAATATCACCACAATCGCGGCAGCAGCAGCAGCAGTATCGTGCAAGGGCATTTAATGATGTTGTGCTGCATTTGGAAATGTTCGATTTCTTCGTTCCCTTTCCAGAGTAGCGTCAAAAGACAACAGTCACTCGCTGCTGCTGTGGCGGCAGTAGAATCAACATCGGTCGTAGGCGGCCTTGTCGTCCATTGCCCTGCCGCCAGCAGGGAGAACCTTTGCTGCGTCACCACGAGAGATGCCACCCGCGCCCCACATTAGCTCCGATTTCGCTAATCGAGCGTTGATCGCAGGCCAGCCAGCCAGCCAGCCAGCCCGGTTAGTCAATCAAGTAACCAACATCCGATCGAAGCAGCAGCATCGACCACGATCATCTTTCCACAGTCTCATTCCAATGACCAATGATTATGGACACGATGAGGACTTGAGCAGACAAAAGTAAATAAAGGTTTCGCTAAGCAAAGAGCAAAAACAATGCAGGCTATGTGCGCTGGCGTCCTGTTGCTGCTCGACAACGCTGGACGTTGTGCTTGTCGTCGCTAAGCTCGCCTTGCGGCGCGAACGCTACCGTCGCTTTGGGAAGCGAGCCGCTTTGCAACGCGAAGCCATTCGATATTTGTGGGGCGACCACATGCGATGACAAGATTCCCCTAGGCTATGCAGCTTCTGCGGCAACTTTCAAGTGAAAAATGTCGTTTTGTTGGTGCCAGCCAGCCATCGTCGTCGGCGGAGGTCGCGGCGAGGGCAGATACCGCTGCCGAATGTTGACACTGCACCTACCAGTGCCTCGAGAACAACAACAACAACAGCAACAATGATCGTGACCACAGCAACAGCAGCAGCAACAACAACAGCTACCCGAACAAGTGAACGCAGGCTCAAGCTAATGCTGTGCGAGTAACACCTGCTCCAGCTGTTTGTTTTTCTTGCTATTACGATCACCATTAACAATACCTCTATTATTACTATTATTATTGTTATCATTATTGTAATTTTCACTGAGGAACTTGACCACCATGATGATTGTGATAATGATGCACATCGCAAATATGATAATGGCTCGATATCATCGTCATCAGTATCAGCACTCCTGTGATGACCAATATCATGGCTCCAATTGACCCAAATACTGATGTAGCAAAAAAATAAGGGCTAGATCTATCGAACGACAACAATCCGTAGCAATGAACACTCCGTCATTGTTGTCACTTGTAGGTTGTCGAACCACATCTGTAACATCGCCGCCTGCCGTCCATATGGTATCGTTCGATAATGGCAAAAATAAGTAAATGGTTAATATTATCGTTGCTTGATGTTTAGCCGATCTTCTAATCTCGCCGTTGCGACAGGTGATCGTCATTATCAATCAATATCATTACTATTAATAATAATAATAAACTGTTGTTGTTGTTATCATCAGCTTACATTAATCTAATATGCATCAAATGGCGTGCTTGCCACTAAGATGATTAATGACTAATGTCGATGATGAGTGGTAAAATGCTGCCTCGCGCAGTCGACATGGACGAATGCGGGAAATAACTAGCGAACGACTTGATGAGTAAAGGATGTTATAGGTATTTATTGTTATATATATATATATATATATATATATATATATATATATAGATATAGAATGGATAATAGATATAATGACATTAATTTACATTTGATCCTCTATTGTTCAGATACCCAATCAACTGGATGGCGCAGCTTAGCAACAAACGGGCCCTGGTCTTAGCTACGCTAAGTGCAATCGTTACGATTGGAGTACTAATGACTGTATTTGTCGACTCTACTGTCAGTTGAGCACAATTTGAATGTTTCAGTAGATAAACCTCGACAGTGACTAGAATCAAGTGTAATAGTATCCATACCACTCACTCGGTTTCCCAGTAAATCGAGCAAGTTGCTCATGTTACATTCTTCGATTCAAGACAGAATCCAACTAATTAGATTTACTCTCCATTAAAAAATTCAACTGTCAAATCGGGCCAGCCTGTCTCCCGGTTTAATCGCAATCTTCACCGCATGGAACGAGGTACGTCCACCCTCAACAACAAGAGCAGCAGCCACCTCAATAGCAGATACGGCAATATTAGCATCTTCATCTGTGACAACAGCGGCAATTGTGTCTGCCGGCCTGCAGACAACTTTGCCAAATGTGAGAGGTGCGGCAGAGGGTTGAACATCAGCAACTTTCAAAATTCCCCCTTGTTGTTCTCGTTCGGCTCCCGCGCATTTGTCATTTAGTAAAATATTGTGACAGCTCCGTCTCACGCGGGCCGACATTACAGATACACAGACACATTGGTTGCCTTGTTGCCGCGGCCGCTGGTAGCTAGCCGCCACCACCACTCGCGCCATGTTGGGCTGATACAATATTATGTCGAGGAGCGAAAATAAACTGGGTTCCCCTATCCTGGCTCGCGTTCTCGTTTTGTTGTTGGCTAGCCAGCCGACAACTGGCTCATAGCGGGAGAAAATGACAAAGTGATCAGCCTCTTCATCTTGGGGATACTACGCCAACGGCGACTATGATACTATGATTGCGATTGTAGATGCGACTGCTTGGAGGCAAGGCTGGGCCTGACGGTGATGATGGTGGTGGTGCTGGTGCTGCTGGTGAGCGTCGCTGACGAAATTGTTAAAATATCTCGCTCATCGTTCAACAACGGCGAATACACAGCTCTCCCCCGAATACCCCCTGAAGCCGCGGCGCGGTCTTCGCACAGATGAGCATTTTGCTGGCCAGGTTGGCTCCGTTTTGACCGACCCCTGCTGCTGTTGTTGTTCGAGGTCCCCCGATTCGCCAGTCTATCTGCTTGCCTTCATAGCATAGGTTTTGTGGGTCACGCCAAAAGTTGTTGTTGGTTCGAAATTTTAGAGAAAAATAGAAGGAGAGAGAGAGACGGTGGAAGAAAACTGGAAAAAGTAGAGGCTAGTCAGCTATATATCTACGCAGGTGTTGCGGACAAAATGAGATTATCATTAGATAAGGCTGCTAAGCTGACCTACAACTATCTGGCAGGGGATGGCGACAATAGTTAATTAAGTCACAACACCTAAGCGGCGTTAAACGAACATGGAACGCTGGTGTTTGCGAAAGAAATTCGAAAGGGTTACTTATATATATATATATTACTATGAACTACAACTGCGATATTAGCAGTGAGTGTACTGAGACGATGTGGCGGTCATTAGATGGCCACACGCTAGGCCCATTTTACTGCAGGCAGAGAAGTCCGATTCGTATAATGACTCGGTACAAACTTCGTATTCCAACTGGTATTTTCATATGCGTCTTACGGTGAAAAGAAAATTGTCTAATAGGTGATTAAGGGACATCCTAGGCCTGGTCGGGGTTACAGGTTCGACACTAATCTTATTTAGCAATTTGACCCAACTAATGTTACGTTTCATAGCAAATAATGAGCGAATTCTGATATGAACTATTCGGAAACATTCTCAGTCAGGCGTGGATCGCTTTGGCCTCTTCAGCTGGTATAATAATTCAGGCATGATACTTCTGTGTTTTTAAAAAATGAATACAGATAGTAAGTGGTTTGCCACTTGTCTAGTTAACGTTAGAAAATTAGCGGTGTACCTCGGCGTAATGCAGTAACACATTATGTACCCAATAATACCTAATGACAACGGTACAGGTAGGTCGACAAATCCTTATAAAATTTCCGTTGATTAGGTATTGAATGTCTATTACAATACAATACACATTCACCCAAGTCAGCGCGGTGGCTTGGGCGGCTAAGCCTCTGGCTATCGGAAGCCAGAGGCCGCAGGTTCGAGCACCGCTGCGTGATGACATATAAGAGAGCTTAAGCATTGTAACAATTGCAGCTCCTTTAATAAACCAATAAACCCTTTACCTTTACCTTTACCCTTATTATTAAAACCAAGGGCTATATGATAATATTCAGGATATCAAGC
The DNA here is from genome assembly GCA_019614645.1 of Stratiolaelaps scimitus. Lineage (NCBI taxonomy): Eukaryota > Metazoa > Arthropoda > Arachnida > Mesostigmata > Laelapidae > Stratiolaelaps > Stratiolaelaps scimitus. The sequence continues at coordinate 5,803,382 of JABWDB010000013.1, read as the reverse complement.
TGCCTTCTGGTATTATTATTATATTATTGTTGTTACCATTATACGAGAAATTGTTTATGATAACGTTCGTCCGAGTATACAAGCTAATTAATTTTACCTTTTTTAATATCGATTTAATATTCATTTTTCGGGATTACTTGGAGCAGGCTTTCTCTGGGGTAAAATTCTGGCCAAAAATTATTTCCGACTCAAACCTTTTGTATATCAGTGGAGCTCACCTCGAAACAAACGCTCCTCAGGAAAATCGGAGCAGGATGTTCTCTGTCATTCATCGCGTACAGATATTATTCGTTATGTCACTGGATAAATTTTCTATGAAAACAGCACTATCACTTTCGCACTGTGCTCTGCGTGTGTGTGTGTGTGGACCAACCAGCAGCAGCGTAAGGTAAGGTAAGGCTTCATTGATTTATTAAAGGAACTGCATAGAATGCTTAAGTTCTCTTATATGTCATGCAACGGGATTCGAACCCAGAAGCAGGAAACGCCTGCTTTAAGTCTCTGAGAAACAGCCCTAAGCCACGAAGTTTCAACGGGTTCTCATCCCAAATGTCCTACACGTGCGTTGCTGGCTCTGATTTTTGCTCGTCTATCCCAAGACAGGATGGAACAGACCAAGTGGCGCCGGATCGATACTAATGCATTTCCCCCATGGGCGACAGACCCTAATGACCGGGTACCGAGGAACACGGCTGTCGAACAGCACCTCGAAACGGGGTCTTGATACTATAATATGACAGAAACTCTATAACAAACACGCATTTAGGGAGAACTGCAACAGAAGCCAGAGATTTGAGCGCACCATATAGTTTGCCGATATGTCGTTTCCAGTCATACGCAGTTAACGTTCATTAGAATGACCTCTCGTTGGGACAACAAAGCCCATTCTGTTTGCCATATGTACTAGGTCAAAGAGATCATCGAACAAAGATTCCTTTGTTAACATTCTGTTGAATTTTTATTATTATTATTATTATTATATTGTGCCCTTTTAACATTCATGTTCATTTACTGTACAGATTCCTGCACTGATACTGCTCTAGATTGATCTTCATTTACTGCAGCATACGAGAGAACATTTGTTTGACAATTTAAAAATTAACTTGTTCACTAGACGTGGTTGAAGCCGAAGAGGTCTGGCCCTACATCCTGATTATATATATATATATATATCAATTTTTGTTATCACGGCGTCACCTAATCGATCATTGTATTTCTGCTTTTTTACGGCCAAAAATAAATAACACCACATTTGTCCGTAGTGAGAGTTCAAGGGTCACCTGTTCTGACGAGACAAAAAACATTTCCAGCGTCTCCGGTAGAGTCTTACGTTCATTGTCATGTTATTCCCGTTTCATCACAAGGTTTACGTCGTGGGCATACTAACATAATGCGCTTCTATATCATAACACACGCTTCTAACGACGAATTTCACCCAATTAATTATTCAAGCTTGGCGTTGTCGAACTTGCAAAGAGCAGCCGAGAAACGACTGTAGGAGTCATTTTTTTCTGTTCTTTTTTTTCGATTCATTTCATTTTTCTATGAAACGTGCTTCTCAGCGTTTCCACTAAATATACAACACAGCACAACGGAACCCGATCCAGTGTAATTGTCAAGTGGTTCTCTCGAGTGCCAGCCCGATAGCTACTATTATTATTATTATTGTAGTATAAATTTGATCGATCAAGATATGGTACAGTAACAATAAATGGCTGTCATAATACGCCGAGTCGGCCGATACAGTGGCAGCAACGGTAGCAGTACAAGTTGTCGTTGTAGAAGTGGTCCCTCAAGTATCGGTGATGACATCTGTTATACAGCGGCGTTATTATGACGATTATTGATCTGTTGTCGAAAATTGCGCGAACCATTCGTTCATTCTGGATCAGCGATTTTCATTGATTTTCGTTGCTCTTGTTGTTTTGTCTGTTTTGGGCGATTTGGCTAGGCGGCCGATTTCGCCGGGCCGCTCGCCTCGCTTCTCGTTGTTGGTGCACCGTCAATATTTCGTGATTTCCTTTTGCTTGTCCGAAAATGGTCCAATTTCTCTCCTGTAGTTAGATTTCATAATCGCTGATTGATAGCTATTACGGGTTATGGCACCGTAATGATACTACATATAATAGTAATAATAATCATAACATTCAGAATGAAAACTGCGACGAAAGTAATTACGAGCATTATCATCATTGTATATAATGTACATTTGTCGCTATATGACTTTGTGTTATACAATAATATCGTTGCCGGGTATTGAGGGTACGACAATGGCAACAGCAACCGATTAGACAGAGATGATCATTACAATTTTTTTGTTGTAGAGAAAATATATTAATACTTACTATAGGATGTTTTTGATTCTCGATTTCAATAACAAAAATTGCTGTTTGGCTTTGTTACACAACTCGAGAATCGGTACTGTGGTATTACAATATATCTAATTGCAGCGAAATGCATTTGTGTGTCGGCAAAGTCTCCGATGAAAATCGCATTGCAGCCCAGGTGGCCTGGAAAGATTTGTTGAGCTCGTTTTGACGACAACGGTGATATCCCAGCCTGTCGTTAATGTCACTCTGTTGAAAGGCGCCCTTCGACGACAGCTAAGCTCAGTGAAAACTGCTACAGCTATGTGTACAAAGTAAAAAAACCTGATCTTGTTAAGCACAGAAATCTGTGGTAGACAGTTCGGGTGATTCGGGGCAGAAGAATGTCAGCCAACCTCTTTGGGGGATTTCGTTCCAAGCCGACAAATAATCTAATACGCGTCCACAGCGCGCACGCAGCGCGAGTGGAGCTTTTTCAGGGCGAGTTCCCTCAGCCGCAAGATGACGAAAAAATGAAGGTCAATCAATATTTATCGTGGCCAATATCAGCTATTTCTTTGCCCTGCCGTTAGATACGCCTTGGTATATCTGTCCTCCTTATGTCTCTTGATTTATCACATCCTTGTACAGCCCTCAACCCACTCGCCGTGACTAAGCGGACGGCCAAATCCGAGTTGAATAGAATTTGTTTGAATTTCCTATTAGTGAAGAAACATAACGATTAAATTGTTGTAATTATTATTATTATTATTACTACTAGGCTATATGATAGATACGGCCTAAGAATCTAATTTAATCGTTGTCTTCACGTGGAAACAAAATTTACCACTTGACACGTTAGGACGAAATCGTGACTGTTTTTAAAATATTATGGAGGAGCTGAAATCATGACGATTCATTAATTAGGAACGCACATCAACATGTGTACCGCTTAACGGCAGGAGATCCACGTTAAACACATCCCATTGGAGAATCGGATCACCCGAATTTCTGCTCCTATCTCCGTGATATTGTTACATACGTGTATAAACAAATTGCGAGATAAGCAGCTCAAGTTGGTCCCTCGTTTTGCCTGCTGTATTTTGTTATGGATGCACAGCTTTGCTTTTAGCAGCACTCCTCTGAATGGTTTGATTGACTTTTGAAGGTGCTAATTGCTCGCACTCGGTCGGTAGCCGAAAATGACAATGTTCCATTGGTGTCGCTCCAGCTGGGTATTCACAGCCTCGAAGTCCCGGATTTAGTACCCCCATATAAGTGATTTTCCTCACATTTAACTGAGTTCTTGTCATCCACCTCAACTGTCCTGCACTGGATCGGCCCACTTTCCTTGAGATTGGAAGGTGTCTCTGGTGGTGTCCGTACGTTTGAAGAAAATTTTCTCCTCTCAAAAAAAAACTGAGTTCTTAATGTTAGCTGACCATGGGGTTAGGCTTGGCCTGCGTGAATTCGTTTCATTTCCTGTCCATAACATATTTGAATTGGTTCACATCGCGCCACGAGCAAAACATATTATATAATACACGCGTACCCATAACGCATACGGATTGAGCTCTTCTCAACAAAAGCTCGAGTTGAGCTATCATCATTCACATGCTACAGATAATACAGCAGATCCAACAGGTAACAACTGAGGAAGGTGATATTAATTGTGTGATATTAACGGCAATGTTTACTTTGCCGACGCACTATATTTAATGTGTTTTATTCAAACATACAGCAGTTAGGAATTATTTCTTTGCCGATTATACCTTACAAATCATATTTGCCTATAATTATATTAGACGCATTTCGTCTAGGGAGGGGGCGAAGGGTACTCGGGTTTAGTGCGGGGCCTTTGTGAGTCCCACCCTGGTGTTGGTATGGACCATCCAACACGTATGTGCATCATGCATTCCCGTAATTCCCCCCAAAAAAAATGTAATGTCATCGTGTCATTGTGAATAGCTTGGCCGACGTAGCTGTGGCGTGCGACTATTAGGCTTATCCAATGCAGGGGTGGGGAACCTGTCCCTTAGACCTACCTTAGACGATGAGCCTTACCTAAATACTATTCCTTTCAACTCAATATTTATTTATCTGAGAACTTGAGCAGTGTAACGATCACAGTTCCTTGAATGAATGCTCGATAAGCAAGTGACTTGGGAGCTCTCTGTTTAAAAAAACACATCGTGACATATAAGAGAACTTAAGCATTGTAAAAACTGCAGTTCCTTTAATAAACCAATATAGCTTTACCTTTACCTGTTTTGCTTAAGTCTTGAGAAATCAAACAGACGGTGTAATTCAGTGTTGTAAACATCGTATACATATATATATATATATACACAATTTTTGTCGTTTATTGTTACATGGCATTCTCGCATATGTACACATCATACAGAATTTTATCGGTCTCTCAGGTTTGAGAAACAAAAAAAAATGGCAACAGATTTAATCAATCTACAATGTTTACCGCTGGTCGTAGATTGTGTGAAGGTAGATGTATAATAATAATAATAATAATAATAGTATATTTACTAGTGAGGGGCCTCAGTACCCATTTGGCGGTCAACTCAATCTGAGTGAGTGTTGTAATAGTCGACAGAGCTTCTGAGTTTTCATTGCCATTCGCTAATTTACATTATTCACAATTAATTAATACACAATTGATCAATTGACAATTTGACGGCAAGCCGATTCCGACCTTGCACGCTTCCCAATACCGTAGGTTCCCCCTTGAGCATACAAATCCCCCCAATCTGAATAGTGCCAGCTATACCAGAGGTGGGGGGCGGGGTATGCATCATCGTTGACTTCATCAGACTACCGATCATCATTATTATTGCTACTACCACTGAGCTAATTTCCAGTCCAATTGTATCATTGGCGACAGACGACCTCCATCTTGCGCACGTCATTTTCTTGCCTGCTAGCAGCGTTTAAGCCTCGTTGCGTCACCGCCCATCTGGGCGCCAGATCTCAGTAACATTCAGTCGTTCGTCATCCATCTTGAGGTCATACAGGAATCCGCGAAAATCTGGAAGAAGGCTATCCTCAATAGCTATTCCCGATGTTTAGGCGTTGTTATACGATTCGTTGTTGTGGTCCTTATCTTGTGTTCGGTTCTTGGGCTTCAACTGCTGACGGTGCCCTTCGAATACTGACGGTGTTTGGTCGTCGTTCGACGTTGTCACTTAGTCCACTAGTGATGGCCGTAGCCGTACCCGCCACTGTAGGTGACCGGATTGGCGATGTAGTGCGCTCCCGCCGGATTCGACGTAGCAGTTCCTGGTTCATTGGTGTGAATCGTCGCTCGGAAGCCATGCGCATCAGCAACGTACTCCACGCGGCGCGAGATGCCGTGGGCATCGGTGAACGAGTAGGAGCCCTTCTTCGTGTTGTGCTCATCTGACACCTCATGACGGGACTGCTTGTTGCCGTACTCATCGATAATCTCATAGCCGAATTTGTATGGCTGAGGAGCGTAAATCTCTTGATGTCCATGTCCGTGTCCATAATCGCCACCAGCGTGCTCAGCGTATTCGGCTTCACCTCCGTATCCGGCGAGATCGCCGGCCCGAGCTAACGTACCCACGCAGGCGAGGACTACAGCGAACTGAAACAACCAGCGCACGAAATGTAAATGAATAGGAAGGTCGAAGTATAAACATAACCCTGGGCCATGTATATATATATATATGTATATTCCTATCATTTGTGAGTCGATTTAGAGTGGTTTACTAACGAGTTGCAAGTGCTCTTGGCTATCTTACCCTTGTGGCGTTCGGTTTTGTCAAGTGATTTCCAAACTTATGTGACATAGTGTTATTAGCAAGGTAAGAACGCTGATAGCGCCACAACCTAAATGTGTAACTCAATAATGCACGTAATGTTTTCGTTTAAAGCCATTTCCTGACAGTTCATGTAAATCGTGATATCAGTTTTACGGATACATAGTTTAGGGACACATCGCAGATTACTTGGAACTGGGCGTATGAGCAAAAGAAAATTCATTTTCATTATGATATGTACTCGAGTTTAAAATGGATAACGTGGATATCTACTGTTAGTTCGGTATCCACTAAAGTGGATCCCGAAACTCGCACAAACATTATGAAATAACCGTTATTGTGAACGCACTCAAAAATATGCAGGAGGTTAGCTTATAACAGTGGTTTTGTTTCGAAACAAACTCGCATAGACAATTAGCAGATGTGTCCGCAAGCTTAGAATTTCGTATGCATAGAATTTGTTAGAAACCGAAATTGCCTGGCGTCGAATTTGTTCAACGCCCAACGGTTGGGCTACATCCAAGGCTTGCGGTGGAGGACACTCAAGATTAGGCCTTGAAAGCGCAGCAAAGAGAATGCGAGGTGTGTCAACTCGCAGCAGAGTGGTAGTATCCATTAGTGAACGAGCACACGCACTGACTAAGCACAGAATGGTGATGGCCTGTTGAGATGCTGTGGTACTTCACTGTCGAACGGTGCGCATCAGAAGGAGCCAAAAGTGGCCGACTTTATCCTTGGGTGCACATGCGAAAGATCTGGTCGACACAGGAGACCTACGGTTCACGCCGAATTGCCGTAGAATGAAATGCAGTTTTTTTTTTGTACGCCTGATGCTCGAGGTGACGAGGATTAACGTGGATTGCTAAAAGATACATTTTTCAAAGTCGACAACCCGGCGACAAAGACATAGTAAAGGTCTCTCGAAGGGGATTGCATACACTGGTATGCGTAACGCTGCTTCTCTGCTCTCTGTATCTCTCTGTATTTCTCTCTCTTTCTCTCGGGGGGGGGGGTCCGATAATCTCTACCTTGAACATCTCTGCGATTCGTTCGGTCCTGATGTCGGTTGAATGATGCCCGTCGGCGTTCCCGGTCCCATTTTAAACATCCCCAACATCGCGGGCTGAACGGGCCCTCAACTACGAGCAACGCTCAAGAGCGACCCCACTGCGCCATCTGGTGGAGGGTCCAGGCGGCGGGAGGCTCGTCGAACGTTGAATACGCTGCTGCGACTACGGTCGGCGAGAAGAGAGAGGGTTGATGGCCACAGTATCAACGGTTGCAGCGGCGGGGGAAACAATAACAACAACAAGATACGTAGACAAAAAAAAACTCCTACAACAGAGAAACACCGACGGACGCGCCGCCGCCGCCGCCACCGCCGCGCAGAAGCCCAGCGATTCGCGCACCCGACAGTAGAACCAATTTTCGATAACAGAGTCAATCGGTAGTTGCAGTCGTTCGTCGTTCGACTAGAACTGATCAACAACAAATGGTGCAGGAAAACGGAGAGAGCGTTTATGTTGTTGGTGCGCCATCGTGTGCGGTGGCGCCCGCCAGTGCCGCCTTAGCTAGCTATTTTACTCATAAATTTCATCTATCTCTCGAGACAGCAACTGCGATTGCGCGTGATTGCAGCGACGACGATGACCGACTGACCGACAGCAGCAGTCGCGTGGGGTAAAAATAGGCTACGCCAGAGGTCTTGCTGTCGCAGCCGTTTGTGCGCGATGTCGACTAACGCTCGGTCACTCAATCAGTCAATCAGTGCAGGACAGACAGGCAGGCATGCAAACTCGTACACACGCGTAGGCATGGACACTGCCTGACAGATAGAATGGGTACACAGCAATCAGTACGTTCGTTTAGGAGAGGTACCACCCGCCCCGCCCCCCCTCAGCCTGTCACTTCTCCGCCTCGTAACCAACCAATCCGCTCTTGCTCGCATCGTCATATTGGCACAACAGCAGAATATCAAATAGGGGCAAGAATGCATGACAATGCTAGGTAACTAATTAGTTAGTCAGTCGGCCGCTGGGTCTTGTGTCGGTCGTGACAGAAGAAAAAGACGAGTCCATTCATTTGATTTCCATGAGGAGACGACCGGAGGCGGGCGATTGCACTGTCGCGCGCGCACAACCCCACTACGTCGATGGTCGGCTACATCGCTTATCGTTGTTGTTTTTGTGGTCGTTGTGAATTTCTTTTGAAATGGCCACGTAATCCTGCGCGGGAGGATACGGGAGATGGGGGGGGGCGGCGGGGCGGGGCGTTTCCCCGGCGGAGATAATTTTCGTTTTTCGTCAGCGCGCATTGCACTCGCCCGCCTCATCTCCGCCTACGCGGATTACTAAGCGAACGCTGAACTGAGTGGACGCTGACCGCTGTGGCCGGACGACGGGCTAATTTGACAACGAGCTGAAATTCGCGATATTCAACGGCTTTATCCGATGGTTACACTGCGGTGACAACGCCAGCACATCGATCTCGCTATCAGCGAGCAAGCACAACAGGAGAAAAAAAACAATGCGTTGCCTGTTAGCCTACGAAACAGCGGCGAAGAGTTGCAGTCACATGCAAAACTAGGGGTTTTTGTTGTCGTTTTGTTTTGCATTTGCATCGCAGGATCGCGCGATTCGCATTACAAGGATTATCTTGTTTAATTGTATATATTGCTAAAAAAAAAAAACAAGACACAACTTGAGATGGACGGGGCAAGGGTAGAACTCAAGAGCAAGCTGCTTTGGGTGTGTGATACGCCTGCCTGACTGGCCCTCATAATCGAATGTTATAGTAGAATAGGTATTAGTGTATTCTGTTTCATTTGTATGCGCTTATGTCTGCGGCAGAGAAGAGGATAAGGCATTAGAGATAGAACGTACCTGCATATATACAACATATGTATACATATATCATATATATGTGTGGATGCATTCGTATGGCCTTGAGCAGCTGATTTTCCATTTGAAGAATTTGTCAACTGCTGGGTGGGTACTTCGTACGTGGATGAACAATTGAAGGAATTCTCGACACGCGAATATACCACGACAGATATGGTCACCAATTCAAGAAAGGACTTTGGAAAGAACAGAACGAAAACGGACATAGAAATGCGTTCGAGGTTATGAAATCGATTCGACAAGATCAATCCGTGGTTGAATTATTTGATTTTTGTTGTTTGCTGTACTCCCACCTCATTGTCCTGTGCCGTGCATACGTCGATCGGGCGATTGGACCTTTGATTGTGTGTGGACTTCATCGATTTGAATTGTTGCTGCGTAAAAATCCATTGGCTGAATGAATATAGAAAGGCGCGTCTAGGTTGTTCAAACCTGTTGGCGCTGATGCTGCGCGCTAATTTAATCATGTGCAGCAGTAATAATAATAATAATAATTTGTTATTACCATGGTGATTATTATTGCCATATAAAATCTATTCAAAGAGAATAGCTGGGATTCAATATGATTTTTGGCCCTTTTAAAATTCACCATCGGGTAGTAGTGTTGGCCAGAAGAAATGTGAGACGTTATCGGTTACCCTTGCTTAATCTATATTTTCACATCAAATATTGAACAGAAGACGCAACCGACTCTGACACAACAATATACTGCTTCCAATGTGGACCGGTCGATTGCATAACATGCAAAACAGTTGATAGATAGATCTGACAGACCTGCAACACTTAGTGTTATACAGGAGAGTACAGAGACGTTCAGTGTCGACAGTGGCTAACAACCATAGCAAAGAGAGCCGCGACGAGCTGGCGCGCTACATCTATAGGCAACAATGGGACAAGAGAGACTCATGTATATACGAGAGAGATAAACGAGTGAACTTCGGCGTATCGAAAAGTAAAAATACCATATTAATAATAATAATAATTAGTAATAATGATTATCATAATTTTATATATCAGAAATAGGTTTAGGAGCTTACGGGAATATTGCCTGTGTCTGATCGAAGCTAGCGCTAATCAGTAGGTGTGTTACTTGACGCGAAGCCATGATCGTACTCGCCATGCGCGAGACAACGTATCCGTCAATTGTTTTGGGTCCCACACGAATCTCATTTGACCATTGGCAAATGAAAATCCATCCTCAAGGGCTAACTAACCCAGCATCGACATATCATGCACCCTATACGATTTTGTATTTGACAGCCTGCGCACAGATAAACCGTGCGATACATATGATTACTGCTGCCACCTGCTATCATGACCAAATCGGCAAACGCGCACTGACTGATATATGGCTAGCGTATAGTAAACATTAGGCGGAGGCCAACTCTTTCTAATTCTAATAGTTAGACCGACTAGATTCGCCGGACAAAACAACTCTTCGCCATTCCCCGTTCGCCTTCATGTGACGAAAACCTTCACACGAGTATTCGGTAACACCGCTACTTGTCGATCTGCTTGTGCTTGTATGGGTGTGCGTGTCTCTGGTTGTCTCTGGGCTCGTGTGTTAACAGTATTCAATAAATATGCATTGATGATTCCTTGCAAAGGGAGGCCCGCGACTCCTGTCCGGCAGTCGGATCAGTAGCGGTCAGTAGGTGCGCGGTCACTGTTTGTCAGTTGCCGTACGGTGGCAACTTTTGAATAGGCGCCCGCCAGCGTGTTTGTGTCCGTTTGTACCCACGAGATAAGAACAGAATTGGGGGTGACTTGGATGATCGAGATAAACGCACACGTAATGGTGTTACAATACGATTAGCATACAACCACCACTGCTGCTGCTTCTGCTGCTACTACTACTGTTATCGTAGTCCACTAATCAAAAGCATGAACGCCCGACGCCGGCTCGTAAACAGAATTATGCCAATCGTTACGGTATGGTCCCACCGTTCTGGATCACCGTGTCCAGACACTTCTCGCTAAACTGACCTACGACGACAAACGCGTAGGGCGATCTGTCACAAACTTCACGGCGGTCTAAGCGAGTCGAACAAGGAAACAGGCTATTATTGTTATCATTATATTAAACGGTGTTAAGCGCCAAATATCTACCATTAATTTTTAGATGTGACATGCGTATCCACTGCCAGGGTTCAAAGCGAGATCCACATAGTATCGATGTCAAATTGGGCCACGTGTTAGGCCTGTATTAAGCTATTGCAGAGCGAATGTACATATGTGTACATATATCTACGAGAGTGCAAGTGGCAACGAAATTCTAACAACAGAGTTCGAGATCAAATTGTGCTCCAGTCACGCTTGCCGATCTGCCGAGCGGCGGCTGTAGTTGTTGCGTACAAAAAAAAAGCAGTCATCACCATTTCACAGGCGAACGTCCACGATCAACGTAACGCCGCGTGCCACTGTTCAAATAAAAAAATACGCCCCTATTTACTCAACCAGAACATACAAAAAACGCGCCGCAATAATTCCCTTGCTTCATCATTAATCGTTTCGTACGTTAAGTTGTCTCAAAAAAAATGTATTACCCAAACTCGTTTTCTATGGCAAGTGCATTGACACACTGGCCATCTTCTCCGATTGCGAACTACGCGATTATGCAACAGCGGATCAAAGCTGATCGACTGATGTTGGCTAGGTAACAATTGATACGGTTATTTTTACGATGATTTCGCAACTACGTTCCCACGTATTGTACATATCGCTCGGAATCGAGCGGACGACTCGAGCGCGCTCGATAACGGGAGCCAGATAGAGATGGATAAATAGATAAAACTAAGTGTAGAAAAGTTGATAGGGATACTACTTATTTTCGGCTGATTCATCATGCATAGATGCACTAACGGATGAGCCAATGCGTCAGCACGCGTTGTCGCATAAGCGTATATACATAACAGTAAAATGTAATGACCCAAGAACGAAGGATAATTATCCATTTGCCGAAGTGGTGCCATCAAGAACAGGGGCCAAAGCAGATGTGCTCTCTCGTTCCCACTGGATGGATGGACGGTGGACGATCTCACGTGGTAACTGTCTCCTTGTGGCCGCATTAAAAACATCAAAATCGACACAGGTCAAGCCGATGAAAAAAGTGACTGATCTGAGTGTTCTTGTTCGTCTGCCCCAGCAGTAGTAGCGTAACAGTGATTGTAGTTCTAGTGATATTATTGTCTCCATAATGTGCGCGTGTCTGTGTGTGTGTATGTGTGGATGTAGATGCGATGTCTGCCTGACTGAGATGACCTGTCTCGTCACGAACATTGGCAAAGCATTGACACTTTGAAGAAGATGACCATTAGAATCGTTGTTAGATGATGTTACACATACACACACACACACTAGTGCATTGCTGTTAATGCTCCGTTTACACACACCCTCTCTGTTTCTCCCCTTGATTTTCTCGTAGACGGCCGATCTATTTCAGCCGGCACCCCGACTCGACCGCGTAGAGTGGCTCTGCTAATGTTGGTTGTGGCTCGAGCAAGACTAGCAGCATCGAACTCGATATATATATATATATAGCTATTGCCCCCGATACTAATGACTATGAATGGGTGTTCTCACAGCTGTTATCTGCCGGCCATACTGATCGGGGATTTGTAATGTAGTAGCTGGTCATTTCTCTATCTACCTATATCTCAGTCGCGCGAGCCGGCCAACAGACACAATATTTGTGGATGAAGACGAGTTGAACCATGAAATGGACGCCATTTAGTGTATTCGACGTCGTCCAATTCGATGGTGTGCTAGTAATAAAAAATGGTGCACTTGTGATAGTAGCACTAGTATATGTTGTTGTTGTTGTGAAGCGGAGTGGCAGAGAAGCAAAAGTGGTCTACGACCATCAACTGCCATCGAAATGATAGTACCTATATATATATATATGGTGTGTGTGTTTCTTGCAGAATCAACTGTCACTGTTAATCCAGTGTATGACGCTGTTTGACAAGATGCTGTCGGGTTCTCCTCCATCCCGACAATCATGACCAACCCATCAACCCATCTCCTTTACAATATCGGCAGTAATCTACTGTGCTGGTATTATTTTCTCTGCAACTGCACTGCCCTTGCTGCGGAATTGCTCCTAAACAGTTAGAGCTAATCGTCATATTGTGGTTTCAATCAATGATATTGCCTTGCGATGCATGTGTAGGGGTTTGCCCACAATATCGGTATAGCGCATAATTAGTTCACCGGCACAATAATGGTAGATCGGGTAGCGACTTTTCTGGGTACAGGTGACAACCCTCCGCTGTTGCTGACCACAACCATGTATTGTGTAAGCCACTATACTACTGCTGATTTACTTCTAATTAGCGAGTTGGGATCATATCAAATACTAACAGCCTCCTGACCCAACTGTGTGCCCCTTCTAGGGGGCATCTTTCTATATTGAGTTTGTTTGCGGGTGCGTTTTCATTTCTTTAATTAGACGAACCCTCCCGCGTTAGCACTCACCAGCAGAAGAGGGCGATATTATTTAGGGTGGCCGCTTTGACAAGTGCCATGATGGGTGATATGAGATGGGCTAACATACCGGGACACAGTATAGGCAGTGGACGAGATACACCAAGTAATTGCATTTGATTCGCCTTTTATTAGTCGTCGCAAGTAAACAACGACCATCTAGTCTTTGTGTCGAGTGTATTATCGTTATTTTGCTACTATTAGATGTAAATACTTTGCAACACGAGCTTATTTCAATCCGTTCTATATTTATATCATTGTTTGTGAATAAAATAAAAAAAGCACGCTTTAACCCGCAGCGTGTGTGAGTGTACCGGGCCACGTATGGGGGGAGACCCGGCCCGTGTTCACGTTACGTCGTCACTCGATATCAGCTGTCCACATAAAGATGTCAACGAGCCATAATAACGCCGTCATCGAAGTCCACCATGATAATCCCAGCTGTTCGTTATCGACAACAAGGGGATGGTGGTGGGTGAGTTGTCTTCTTGGTACTTGGTTGCTCGGTTGATTCGCAAACAAGCTACTTGGCCGCTTGTTGTAGTTTCCCGCTATTTTGTGATGTTATTACTTAGCAACAATATCGCCAAAATGAAGAGCTCGATATTTCTCGTTCGGCGGCAATCGCACACTTGTACATATATATATATATATATATATATATATATATATATATGTGTGTGTGTGTGGGTATGCCGTTCCCGGCGCCGATATATTGATGTTCAGCGTGGCACTTTCAAACGCAGATTCAGACGGCGGCGAAGAGAGACGAGGTCAGTTAGCACAAGTCACTCCCAGTGGCGTGGTAGATCGCAGAAATATATTATGAAAACAATTATGTAACTAGACTAGACGTTATATCGTATAATAATAATAATAGCGGCGTGCTCGGGTTTTTGTGAAGACGGCGGCGCCTGGAAAATGTCTTTAATGATTTTCGGGCTGAGATATCTGTAGTAAATGCACAGCGACAACAATAACAAAAAAAAGGCTCAACATTTTCGGATCTACAAGTAATTGCACTACGTTGGATTGAACACATTAGTGATTGTGCCTGTTTTGCTCAATAATACTTGAGCGGCATCATCACCATTTACCTCGCTAGTGGACCGAAATAGCTTCGGCGAGAACGGGCAGTGAGGCACGCACACAGACACAACCGTACCGCGGATTAGTGTTCGGTGCGCCTTTGAATAACTTGAATTTATCTGTATATATATATATATTGCTGGGACCACCAGTTTTAGAGGGCTAGAAGATGCTTGGAGCATGTGTACGTAATACTTGGTTGTGTTTGTGACCAGTGGCAGGTACCAACAGTTGAGGGACGTCGGGCTAAATGATCCTTAATTAAGGGTAACTCCTTCATCTTATTGCCTGCGGGGTTTTGCATCGGTAAATTGATTAGGGCATAATACAGGCAAATAGGTGGATCGCGGGGGGTAGAGTTTAACGAAGCCGTTTCTCCTCAGTGAGATCTAATTTTCGTCTATACCTAACCTTTTTACCTAACCTTGAACCGTGACACGAAGCAAGCAGCTCTCCAGAAAGGGGATAAGATTAGATTTTTTTTCTTTATTAAACCTTGCAGAGAAAAAAATCGTAGCGACACCATCAACAACATTATTATCGATCCTATCCCCAAGAATTAATCTCATTAATTGTCTCTTATAGTAAATTTTCTTACGGCGGACTTCTCGCTACATCTATTTTTAAGTGATCACACGCCCGTCTCATTGGCGAGGCGTTCACCAACGTCCTATGTAAAATACGCACGAGATGAAATTAATCCAGGTTTCCTCTCTGGTCGGCGTTCAATAACGAGCTTATATTCTATAATATATTAAATCAAGGGAAACGAGTTCTTGCGTCAGTTTTTCATATATATATATATACATAAATGATAGCGAAAATTGGGTATGACGATCAATTTTCATTAGCTCGTTATCTCCCACCCCATAAATGTTATACTGATCCAAACGTGCGGGGAGGAGAACGAAGGTCGATCAATTATTGTATTAATTATACATTGTCTCAGGCCCTCTTCGAGGATTATATTCCCAATTATGCCAACCGTGTCAAGCTATTATCCTTCACTTGCCCGAATGCCGATTAAACGTCACCCATAGATTGCAACTGCAGAAACCATTTATTCCATTAATCTACTTTGAATTAAGAGACTCTCACACAGAAGGAAAGAAAGCAATGTTTCTTCAAGCGCCGGCTGATCGTCGTAGCTTGAACCCATCGGATAGATAGTGTTAGCGTCATAATTGATTTAATGTAAATAACGAATTTGCTTTATTGATACTGTCAAGTAATGTAAAACGTATATATATATATTTTTTTTTATTTTGTGAATATGTGCTAATTTTGTGAATATTTGCTCATTTTGCTACCGGTAAAATTGACATGGCTGCCCTTGCATTGTAATCTGCCCTTGCTTGAGTCATATGTTCATACAATATATAGACAAAAGCCATAGACATTACTAAACTAGAGATTCACTCTTGATTAGCTAGCTGTTTCGGCCGTTTCACAAACATTCATTAATTTCTCAAGTGAACAAAAGCACACCGCAACAAAGACGGTATCCAGGTTCTGCTAAATTTCCGGACTAACAGCAAAATCTTCACTCGGAAATCTCGTGCGCTCGCCAAACGAACAACTCAAACGACTCAAGCTGAGGCAGTCATTGAAAGCGGTCTGAGGCCCTTTTGTTTTTCATTTGCTTTTTGTCTATTCTTTCGCTGACCGCTGAAGGGCTACAATGACTTCTTACCGGGCCGTGCTGACACAGGTTTCAGTGCGATTCTCTTCTGCTGCCGCCATTGATGGCCGCCTGTGTCCGGCTCAAGTAGCAGATCGGAAATGAGCTGTCGTTGCCAAGGGCTGCGCTGTTATCGTGTTCTGTAACGTCCTGTTGTTGCTACTTATTAGTAGCCGTAGTTGTCGCTGCACAACTAAGATCGAAATTTGCCGAAAACTGCCAATTATTAGATCACACAGAATGACATCTTGAGGGGAGGCACATTGTCATATATATATATATATATATATGTGCGACGCTGCGCGCCTGTCCTTCAGTTCGCGGCAAATGGACATCCGCCGCGGTATGTCAAACGACGAGAGAGACGGTCGACTACAAATTTTTCTGAAATTTGCCCTGCTCAAATTGAATGAATGCCGTGCGCAGGTCGATCGCAACCTGCGCTGTCGACTATGGTCACTTCTCGGGGCAGCGAAACGGGCAGGCTACTACTGGAGCCTTGAATGTTCAACGTATTCTATGTACTTGTGCGCCTACCTCAGCGCACGCATTAAGCCGTAGTGGGGAGGAGTAACAATGGAGTGGATACTATTTTTTGGCATCGTGATACTGCCGCATAGATCCCCGATGTAGGGCCCTCTGTGATCTGAACAGGTGCTTCCGCTCCACCGTTTGCGCTTGTGCAAGGCGAATTGATATTTTGCACATTGCACACTTACAAAATCATGTTCACTGGATTCAGCCCTAAAATATTCGTGAAATGATCGAATCGAGAAATATAATAAGATATGCTGTGGATAGGTGGGAGCTTGCGGATCCGTTCACCCGGGTCTGTGTAGCCAACACGTTTGGCGTATTACTATTATCATAGTCACCTCCGCCGTTCGTGAGCGTCCCGTTCCCAACCGTTGAGGCATTTCATTTCTGTCTCTTTTCTTGTTTGTAAAATAGGTATATTATAATATTACACAACTCGTGTGAATAAAAAGAGAAGTATTTCTTGCAGCACAGCTAGCCATCGATCGAATGACTAGAAGCTTGTACTTAAACACGAGAACTATTAGTTCGATTTATAGGCTCCGTTCAAGTAGTATACGCGGCAGTGTGTCTGCCGTTACTCAGTGGATTCACTTTCGAAAGTGTGCCTCTCTGGCTTTCTCGTATACTGCTCATCATTGGTATTAGTCAGTAGTCTTTCTCTCTGTCATTCCATATAGAATTCTTACAATATATATATATATATATACTAGTTTGATTGGAAAGTTCTTTCTATTTATTTTACCAACTTTGTATCATTCGGTGAGTTCCCCTGCACGCTTCTCCTATTGATTGAAATAGTCCCCACGGTTTACGACGGTTTTCGTCCACCAGGTCGGTAATGCCTCTCTTTTTGTAAAAGTCCTCTATTTTTGAGGAAATCGTCGCATAATCCCTTTTCTGCCTCTTCTCGTAAGTTGAACTTTTTTGTACGAAGATAGTTCGCTAGCCCCAAGAAAAGATGGCAGTCTGAAGGGGCGATGTCGGGGGAATACGGAGGATGTGGAACGGTTTCCCAGCCAAGCTCCTGGATTTTTTCAGGGTCACCGAACTCACGTGGGGTCGCCCATGGTGCAGGACCCCAGCCTATTGACGAGCATTTTCTTATTTTTTTTCAACTCGCTTCAGC
The DNA here is from genome assembly GCA_019614645.1 of Stratiolaelaps scimitus. Lineage (NCBI taxonomy): Eukaryota > Metazoa > Arthropoda > Arachnida > Mesostigmata > Laelapidae > Stratiolaelaps > Stratiolaelaps scimitus. Next base: position 5,785,461 of record JABWDB010000013.1, on the reverse strand, counting down.
TGCTGACAACACAGGACTGAACTGAGTGTTTGGCCCGTCGGCAGAAGGTCACAGTGGATGATGCCCAGAATATCCCACCAAACACCCAACATAACTTTCTATTGGTGCCCATTTCGACAACTTTTTCTTAACTCCAATTCGTTTCAATGCGCTTACGATACTTGAGTGGCTAGTTCCAAGCTCTGTGGCTAATTCTCGAGTAGTTAAAGTTGGATTTTCCCAGATTTTAATTTTTAACACATCGTCGTCGATCACTGTAGGCCTCCCAGACCTCGGTCCATCTACAAGACTGAAGTCACCAGAAGGAAATTTTTCAAACCAATTACTTCAGGTTCTTTCAGTTACACAGCCCTGCCCGAGAAGCGCGGTAGCGTTTCTGTACGCCTGTTTCGCCTTTTTTGAACTAAAAAACAAAAAATGTCCTCTATTTGTCACTCTCCATGTTCACCGCTGATTTACTCCCGCCAAGGAGCAATCTGAGCGCGCGAATTGCGTCACTGTCGTGTTCAGCGTGTCCCGATCAGATGAAAACAAGCCTCCTCCCCCAGTTAGCTCTCACGCGCGCACGGCACAACGAGTCCGCCTTCTAAGCAGAAAGAACTTTCCAACCAACCTAACATATACATGTAGGTGCGTGTGACGTACTGTACATATACAGCCACTGTTTGTACACCTTGAGCTACTTCGAATAAGCACTCAGTCGCACCTCTGAACTTAGATCTACGCCGTATATATAACAAATAGAACCATTGTTGTCAAACATCAACTGGCTGAAGTTTCTTTCTCAAAGACGGCCGCAGAGTGAGACTAAACCTTCGTCTCCCAACGCTTTCTTTATAAACAGAAGTTCATTATCCACGACGTCGTCAGTCGCTCTCTATTAATACTTAAACCGAAAATGTTATCGTATTACCATACCAAACTTACAAAGATTGCACCAATAACACAACATCGTACGAATTCGCCGATGAACAAGAAATCCCCCATATAGTTTTTCAACACAAACTGTTGTTCGATTGCGGATTTCGGCAGGGCCAGCCACGTGACTCCAACCGTCGCTAATGACAGGAATGAACGAGCCAACAGCGGTCCCATTTGTCATCAGGCCGCCGCCGCCGCAGCAGCACACTTATTAAGCAAAACATGTCGATACCCCGGCTACTGGTTCGATCTCAAAACGACATCACCACCGCAGAGCATGACTAATTTTTGTTGTTGCTGCTGGTGGTGGTGGTTTTTTTCTCAGCATTTTTCTTCGGGCCACCATTATTCCCGAGCTGGCCGAGCAATTTTTATTTGTATCTTTCTGCGCTTCATTTCGTATAGCGATAACAGCGTGCGCCCGGGCTATAATTTTCATTTTTTTTCTTGCTGTTGCTGTCGTTGTCAAGCCACAAATGAATCAACATTTCGAAATAACGATTTGCCTGACCGTTTTTCTGACTGTCCGCCGTTGCCAGATGTTGAGATACGTGCATTGAGATACCGATGAAACACGTGCATTGAGAATGGGTATCCCCCGGCACTGCTTGTATTTGCAGGTAATTGAAAATCGTTTATCGAATATTAGTCGCTTTTGAATCGGATTCGATTTGCTGATAACGACAAAATCCGTCGATGGAAACACACAAACAAACACCGTTAGACGTTCATCGATGCAGTCCATTTGATCTGTGCTTCTCATTGCTCGCAATTGTCTGCCTTGTGCTTGAGCACTTTGTCGACTGCGTAAACTGATTGCCTGCAACGGAAGCCCGTATTTCACATGATTATTACATTGTTATTATTATTATTGTGACGCCCGTATCGAGTATCGCATCACTGGTGCATCCCCATACTCAATTATTATTATTAGGGGGAGGCGGCGCGAGGGTAAGCGACCCGGATAGAACTTATGTTCGTTCGATGGCAGCGACAGGTTTGTTCTTGACTCGAGTCTCCGTTTGCGCCGGCTGAGTGTCTTCATGTATACGCACCTCCTGCCGCGAAATGTCCCGTTGAAGTCGTCAGCGTTTTCTACTCAGCCTGACGCTAGTGGAGAAAAAGATAGCTAGGCCTTCTGCACACACGAGCAGCTGCTGCTACTGCTGCTGCTGTTATGATGTAGGTGGTGCTTCGTTGCTTGCTCTCATTGTCCCCGTTGAGTAAAGTCGAGAAGAGTGGCACGATCTATCTGTCTGGCGATCATATACTTTCGCAGTACGCACAGCAGCCGCGCACCATTGCTACATTTGGTTCATAGGTTGGTTCATATGGAGGGATTTTGAAATGGCGCCGTCACCGGTAGCTTGAATAGCGCCAGCCATGGATTCCAAGCGGTCCCCCAGCTCCCGGTTGGTTATCAAATGTCGTTGGCACCATTTGACTTTGTCATGAAACCATACAATGTATTTTTGTTATATATTTATATATATATATATTCTACGTGGTGTCCGCCGCCTGACCGGTGTTAAGCTGTCTCCCTGTTTATTCTCTTAATCTGAAAGAGTTCACGGGGGCTGGCCGAACAAGAAGAATAACGCTCTAGACACGCGAGAGATTGATGGCGGATACAATGGATTCGCCTGATGGTGCTGACACCGACCGCTGATGAGCGTTATTTCCGTCTCATCATCACAAAATCGTTAATTCTTCCCTCGTTGATTACTCGACCAGAGCGGACTGCTGCTTCTATGCGCTGACAGCGGAAAGCAGACTGCAAATCAAAAATAGAACGCCGCAAACGAAGGGGAGTGGACCCCACACTATAATTATTCGCAAATATTTATAGCTTTATCATCGTAGGAAATGGACGAGGCGAAGAAGAAAAGGCTGCTGTCTATTCCGCTGCTGGTGCTGACATTGTGAGAATGAACGTTTTAATTGTCATGGATAGAGTATAGATCTCTGAATGTAATGAACGACGCCCTCTCCTCGCGTCTGGATAGCGCCTGCACGTCGTGTTATATAATAATAATGATAGATCAAGTGTCTAGCCACTAAAATCGTATGGTATCGCACCGCTGAACGTGTCCACTAGTTGATCAGTTACATTAGTATCACACGTAACGCCTATGTCTGTTGTCATTAAAGGCCCCACGTTGCCAGCGGTCGTTGGCATCGTGGGGGGCTTCAATTACATGCGTTCAACTTAGCTTAGCTTACTTTTCTGGCCGCCTTAAGCTCTCTCTCTCTCTCTCGTTCTCTCTCTCTGTCCCTTCTCGAGTAGCTCAGTGACCGGGATGTGAAGTGTTTTCCTTTGGTAAACTGGTTGGCTCTTAATACGCACAGGTGGAGATGGTGGATGATGTGCTATCAAAAGGGTTTTTCTTAGTTAGTCGAGCTCGTCTTACCCCTTTTCGAATTGATGGCTACGAACTCCCCTTGATACTAGGAAGGGTTTCAATTTCGTCTAGCTGCATAGTGATTTATTATTGGCTACTATCTATAATATTTATTCAAGTCATATAATAGTAAGTTATATTGCTGGCCTATTATTGAACGAACCGTTTATTGTTTTCTGTTGTTGGGATGCATTACGCACACCTGGCCCGCTGGAGAAAATGCAGATAAATTCAGCCACTCGCCTCCCGAGGAGCGGATCGAGCCTGTGAAACCCTCTCAAGAACTAGAGCTCGTTTGCCCTATCCCCTGTGTATATTGACATTATCTCGTGGTGTCTCTCAGTCGGTGCTCTTCAGTCGCCGCTGCATTGTCGGCATCGATATCGCGCGCTTGGAGCTTCTAGCATACTTCGCCGTTCACGAAGCACCATAATGCTGTTGCTTGTCGTGCGCGCGTGGACTGGTCGTTGGACTGCTAATCGAATGGGCTCTGCCCGTATGGGTTCGAATCCCGTCTTCGTCTAGAAAAACGTTGTCCTTCGGAGCAATCATACACTCGAAGCTATGATTCGTGTGTGCTACGCGACAACAAAGAGACAATCCAAGTTTCACGGACTTCCACTACATTTGGCAGCAAGCAACAACTTTTCCAGCTGAGCTGCGGTTTCCTCCGCCCCCCCCTCCCCACCCATTTTTTCTTACAGGTTCAGCGATTGCAACAATGCGTTCACAACGCCGCAAATGTTTGGGTGCAGTGTTATGACAGTAGTAGGTGTTACAAAATAAAAGAAAGAAAAAGAAGAAAATCAATGTGCACCAACCGGCCGAGGTTGGGGGCGCGGGGAGCACAGATTTCAAGATTTTGATATTTGCTCGATAAATATCGTTCCAGCATGAGCACCAGCATAGCCCGATGACCATGCGTGGCCCTGTGGACTACGCTAAAGAATCGCGGCGTCAAACAGCGAGTAAATGGCGAGACCATGAAAACGTGCACAAATCACTTCGGTGGGGTGCTCCTTGCCAAAGTCGAATCGCCGTGTCAGCCGTTCTCAGACCACAACGTTGTGCCGCTGGGCCTTTTTTGAAAGCGAAGGATGGTGGAAAATGCTGATTCCGACGATAGGTGCTAAGTATCAAATTCAACAATCGGCCAACAGTGACCGCGATACAGCCGGCAACAATTGCTCCGACAGTAGCCGCCATCGGCTAAACGATCCATTTACGTGTGCGCTCTTCTATTTATTTGGAAATTGTCGTTATTTCGAATTTATTTCCCAGCAGCATCATTCTTTATACGAACGGCGCCCGACGGCAGCCATCCTCGAATCATGAGCAACCACCTCGGCACCTTCAGTCGGTGGAGATGGGAGCGGGCTGACTGGGAGCGGGCCCATTAAACAGAGACGAAAAGAGACTGCCGGCATCGAGTTCGCGACAACAGGTAACATACAGACAAGAGCGCGGCGGATATCAATATATTAGTACAGATAGTACATCACAGTGATGTTGTGTATGAGAGATAATTGAAGCACACACTCGCGCGATGGTGGGAGTTAATCCATAATGAGCGAACGCTCCCTCCCAGCACGAGATACGGGAATAGTGCAGCGGCAGCGGTTCCTATATATCAATAGATTTCTCAATCTTGTCGCTTCAGCTATATTTCAAATTATAGGTATTTATTGTCAGACGGAAGCAAGCATGTTGCCACATTGTATTGATGTGTTGGCTGGATTACTCGGATAAATAAATACCGGACCAAGTGATTATACCCTTGCGAAGTGTAGTACGCTGCCTGTTAACACTGAACTTATGATTGTGCTGGTGGCGGCGGAAAGCTCTGTCCATATATTGAATGTATAATAGTTATCTGGTGATCAATTTCACATGGGCTGTAGGGAAACTCGTGGCCCGAGTGCTTGGATATTCTACATAGTTCGCAAGAAGTATACTATTATTATTATAATAATAGTAATAATAATAATATTTCGGCAGAATATATTAGGGCTGTCCATACTATGAAACGTCTTATTGTTCACAACGCCACGGTGAACTATGCTATAACAGCCGATCGTAAAAACGATCGTCGATCATGATGGCATATAAATGGTAACGCAAATTAAACAACAAGTATAAATATTACAATATTACTGGTAACTACAGCAACAGTAACCACAACAACTATAACAACAGCAGTAGTAGCCGCAGCAGCAGCAACAACAACAATCACCAAGCGGAATTTCTTTGAAATCAATCGCAATTTCACGGTCAATCGACCGAGAGTCAGGCAAACACCAGGGCGTTCGAGTACCCTGCTCAGAGTCGTCCCCCACCGACGCATTACATTGTTCTTCAATTTTTTTCCGGCCCCCCCGGTCAACGGAATCGTTGTCGTCACCGCCGCTACCGCCATTACGATGGCAAGGTGGCTTTGTTGTTGTTCGCGCTGGGTCGGCGAGCTAGCTGTCCAGCTTCGCTTCTGTAGTTGGTCATTTGCCATTTTGGGTCGAAAGTGAAATTAAATGAACACGGGCACGAATCGTGATCACTGGCGTATGCTACATTGCTTTAATGCCTATAACTGCTGCTGATATTGTCGTGATGTTGTTGTTGTTGCTGCTGCGGCTGCCACTGGTGCATTGCCACTTAAAGGTTGACGTGGACGTCTCTGCTGGCGCTGAGGCCGCGAACGCGGTAAGTGGCCTCGCGGCGACTTGGCAAATGTAGCATTTACATTATGGCTTTTCTGCCGATACGACCGCCGACTGATCAGATCGCGGCTGGCTGTTGTACGACTGGCGGTTCTTTTCAATGCGTCGTGGTCGCCATTGTTCGCTCGCTTTTGGGGAGCACTTCTCATTGAGACAGCTCAATGAGGTGCAGTAGCTTCGCAGTACAGACGCGTGCCTAGTGAACTTAAACGAATAAATAAATACGGTAAAATACTGTAACAAGTCCGGTGGGTTCTCCGCATATATAAGTGCATTTTATAAATGGCATTCTCTGTGTAGACGGCTAATTCGATCAAAAAGGTGAATTCAATCGTCGTTCTTGGTTACAGCAGTGAAGGTCGAGTAGTTTCTATTATACAGCGCAGCGCAATGTGTAGCCTATGATGCGTTTAACAAATATCAATCTACATCAGAGAGAGAGAGAGAGAGAGCTTCCAAGATACTAATGATTGTCCTGTTTGTTCAGATTTGCTTTATTTTTGTTATTACGGATTACATGCGGCTTCGGCTTATCAGTGAATTGTCAACTTTTGCAGTGATTTTGTTTAGTGAGAACAAGCTCCGGTAGCTGTCGTTACGTATGAAGAAAACACAGCGGCGAAGGGGTGTAATTTTTTAAAATCAATATTGAATTTTGATTTGAATTACGAGTCAAGAGCTGAATATCAGTCACATGATGATCAAACGTAACAGAGATGACTTCACTATTGTGAGCTGACATTGAGATATCATCAAATGACAACTGAAGATTCACTGACCCACAGATGTCAAAATTGACAGGTCTGCTCATTGCCTGCACCCCCCCCACATAGATGAACGATTTTAATAATAATCGCCGCGAAATTTTAATTGGCACCTTGAACCCTGCGCTGAAATCAGCTGCTGCAGAATTTAGCCTTGAGGCACGCCAGTCCTTGACAGTCAGCCATGCATCGCTCGACGGCATCCAACAGCGCTTAATTTGTTTTTTTGTTTTTGAGGTTACGCACCAGTAATTCATGACGGGGCTGAGGCTTGGGCCACTGAGCCGCCCTCGAGCTGAGCCCGCGTTTGATGCAGCGTCACATGTTCGCAAGGCCGGTAGACTTCGACCGCGTTGGAGAATTTGGCATGGGGATTAATGGCCACTATTTAGGATTGTGAATTGCTAATTTTGGAGTGGCCGAGAAGCCATTTTCCGCTTCGATGACGTTCAGACACTGTGTGTGAACGCTGCCGTGAGCGTAGATTTATGTATAATTATTAGAAGTACACTAAGCACGGCGGATGGCGTATTGTAGCCATCCATGGTCACGATTCGTGTGAGTGCAATACTCCTTGACAAACAGTTGCTTACTTCTGCTTCTGTAAGCTGTGATGCGTCGCATTACCTACATGTATATATTATATATTGCTTTTATTTTCATCTGTTACTTTTCCTCGGGTGCCTCCTACAGCTTGACCGTCTTGAACTGTCCGGAGTATTTCCGGAACATTTCGTAGATGAAGTTTGCCCAGTGTTTGATTCAAACTGATTATTGGCAGTATTTCTACATACGTATTAGTGTAGAGATTATAGAAAAAAAAAAGGAAAAAAAAAATATATATATATATGAACAGACTTGTGGAAATGTCTACGGTGAACATGGCACATTCGCAACATATAATGTTCAACCAATATAATGTAATGGTAGAGAGGACTGTGGAAACCTGTCCTCTTCACTATCATTCTATATAGCTTTACACGAAATACGTTGTTCACACTGGTTTTTGTTGGTATTTCCTTTGATTGTATGTTCAGTTCGCTTCTAGTGACGGTGCGAATCGAAGTGAAGACCACCTGCGTTATAGGTATTTCTTTATGAGGTTATATTCTTCAGTCCACCTGAGGTTATTCTTCAGTCTCTTTAGCATGTTCAATTTAATCTTACGAAGTTCTTCGAAGACATCGTTTATAAACTGCTTCATTACATTCGACCTTGTGTCTAAAAACAACAGGTAGCGCAAATTCCGCCTCGGTGCATGCCGCAAGAGAGCTTGTTATCTTTTGCTGAACCTATGTTTCAGATTGGGGACGTTTTCATGAGAGGCGGCAATATGCAGCAGCTGGATAATTGCATGTGACGATTGGGTTTACTGACTACGAATGAACATAATTATCAGTTTGCTCTCCTCGAGGCCCGCGTCATTATATCGGATACATGGACAATATGTTTTAGGTTGGTCAACGTCGTGATACACAGATGATGCATCACCATGTTATGACGTCCGCGATGCATAACCGCGCATTTATGGATGATAGTAGGTATTCTATCACCTCGATTCTTCTCACTATTCGACTTCAGTGTTCTTCGCGATTAGATGTCACCTGAATTACCATAGTTTGACGGTTGCCTATTATGTCCATGCTAACTGGCACACCGACTAGCTACCGCAGACGCCGATAGCCGCACTTCCAACGGACGTTCTATGCTTATCGCTGAATAGAGGGGTGAAGACAGGTCCTTCACCGGCTGCCCGATGGGGCTTGGTTTGACGCTATATGAAATCACGATGAGATCAAAGATCTGTTGTGCGTCTGGCGGGATTCGACACTGTGCCGGCGTCTCACTGACTAAAGATAACCGCGCGTTACTGCGCGCCATCACGCCCGGTGATGCTAGCTCAACGGCAGCATCAGGTCTGCGCCACTTCCGAGGCTACTTGTTACCCTATATCGGTTAAGTGGGCATCACTTTTTACAGGATAACTCCCCGATCGTTCAGACCTCCAATAATTCCTCTCGGTCTCTCTCTCTCTCTCTCTGTCTCTTTCCGGTAGACCTCTGAGGAACAGTGAAATACTGCTGCATGGTTCTAATTTATCATTTGTTTAGGTCATCCGATTCATGAGGAAGAAGAGAATTCATTGAGATAGGTTTAGCTTTTCGTTAAACGTATGTCAACGTTGTCTGCAAGCATTGTACTTAAGTTCGCTATTATTGTTACTTCGGCCTGTACAGACATCTCCTCAGCTCGTTGTGCGATGTCGATAAATACATAATGTACCACTCGTGTAGTGTAACACGCTCAACGCAGAAAGCTATGACCGTAGTCCTGAACATAGATATGTTAGAGGAATTTTGTGTCAAACGGGGCTGTGTGCAAATCTACGGGGAACAACTCGGCCATACACGAGGCTATCATATATTTATATCGCCATACAACGATGGTTTAATCGTATCGAAGCAGTACAGATCGAGTTTGTCCAAGCTGGTCGAGAGTGAAGTCGGAAGGGTGGAGTTCTCGAGCTTTAGTGAGCGCGAGTCGCACACTACCGTGACGAAGACCATAGATGTGAAGCCCGCTCTGCTTAATACATTTGCTTTCTTCTCCGTAAAAACTATACGGTTTATCAATAAATTGACGCTGGGACTTAAAATACATTTTATGGACTTATGCGCACAATAATTATTATCTTTGTTTGAAAGTTAATTCACGAATCTACAATCGCGCAGTCGGACCCCCGTTTATAAACAAGGTCTGAAAAAGTCTCATGTTTATTTGCAAACGATACTTTGGAGAGGGTAACTCACTTAGAGTTAAATGATATTTCGATCCATCGCTTAGCTGTCGTTTCGTCGGTTATTTATAGATAGATTTAGAGAATCATTAAGGAGGACCTTGAAGGAGTACCTTGTTGAGCTGTTTGACGATAACTTCGGGAGGAGAGAGCACCACTCTATGCTCAACTGGTTGAGGTGACCGCGCCCATTTCGCGACTAGACACCTTTTTCTACGTAAAATGCCACTAATAGCAATCATGTCGTGAACGTGTACTGCGTTTATTTTGCGCTAATGAGAGTGCAACTGTTACGCGCTGCAAAATATAATTTATTCGCTGTGATCGATCTCCTCGTTGGTTCAAATAGAAGACGTGGCCACTATCAATTCTTTTATTTTTCAAGAGCAACTTCGAGAACCGCCAAAACAGCGTTCGACAGCTGTTTGGCTGTGAATGTAGCGTCCGAATTCCGCGTGAGCTGGAACTAAACGAATTACTAAGTAACTAATGTAATTACTGATTAAATCGCGGCAAACTATGGATAAAATACCTGCTGCCTATAAAACTCGCCCATAACAGACAGTAAACAGGTAAACGTACTTGAACTGCGAAAACTTGAGCTAGCGAGGCTTACTCTCCAGATAGTGTCACTGTAGAAGCAGACTCTGAATTAAGATAGTCCGTTCCGGCTCTCTTTCTCTCTCATATATGTATATATATATATATATATATATATGCATTAGCCCAATTACGTATGCTTAGCTACAATGAACGTTCTGTCACGTTCTGATATCTAATCGATTCGATTTTTTCGATACCGAATCTACTATCGCAATCGAAGGAGACACGTAGGCGCACATACGGGTTCGATCCCTACCTTTTCACACTTGTATTTAAAAGGGCCCGTCTTATGAAGCGATGCCGAAAGCAGTTGTACCGTGGACGTTACAGGTTGGCTGTAGGTCAGCCCGGAACATTTATCATTAGATACCCGAACCACCGTCAGGTCCGCTGTCATCATTCAACCGTCGCACCTGGAATTGAGTAATAATTACCGTATCCGAGTGGACTAAGCTCCGCCAGAGCCGTACGTCACTCGGTCTTCTTATGGCGAAACAGCGGAAGAAATAGCACAGGCGGCCGGAGCGCAAAATAGACAGGGTCGCTCGCCCTGGCGATTCAGGCCCCGCAATTTGGAGAAATGCAATAAATGTCAACTCATAGGGTTACTATTGATGTGGCTGCTGCTGTTGTTTTGAATGGGACTTCGACGCATCCGGAAACAGCTCATCTCGTATATTTTTGTGTAAATTGTCAATGTTTCAAACAACAACGAATTTAGCAAGGTGCTAAAGATGCACTTCGTTCTTCTATTCTATATTTGATCATTGTTTCTAGCTGCATCTAGGGCACTGGAGCAATTGTGTTTAACCTATAGGCAAACATACACCACCCATTTAGCTCTTACTGCTCACGTAAATCACCCCCGCCCTATCTTGCTGCTAGCAAGCGGCGCGCGACGCTCAGCATCTTCATCGTTGGTAATGACATTTGAAACTTAATTCCCACAACAGATGATCGATCGCGTGATCGGTTACCCTCCTCTCCGCCAGTGGTGCATCGGCCCGAGCTACAACGTTGTTGCTTGGCGTGACCACTCCGCACGGTACACTGCGACCCCATTAGACACTTGTAGCTGTACGGGGCATGACAAGTTTGTGTGCTCACTCTCCCGGACGCTGTTGGCCTGCAGCACTCGTAGGACATAAAGTACATTGTCTAGTTTCTGCAGAAAGCGATAGAATCATATTTACAACGTTCAGTAGATCACAGTATACTTCTTCGTGGACGTTAAATGTTGGCTGAGAGTCAGCCCGAAAACCTTTAACCTTAAGTATACTTCTTCGAGATCTCAGTACGTAAGGAGGGTGTTGCCGACAGCCGGCGTGTATTAGTATATAACTAGTGTATTTTAAGAAGTCGTCGAGCCCGCGGGGTGGCCCGCGGTGCATTCGTGTGCTCCTTCCAACCGGATGAAGCACGTAGGTGCACGGGTTCGATGCCCACCGTTGCTCATTGAGCTTTTAAAAGTCCGTTTTTCAAAGTAATCCCGCTGACGTTAAATGTCCGCTAATAATCAGCCCGAAAACGATTACCTAAATTTTCCTTAAGTTTTATGAAGTCGTATTAGCATAGATGATCGCAGATTGGCATAAATAAAATATATATTATATAATATATTGCAAATTATCTAGCAGTCTGCATGGACTATTGCATTCTACAGTGATTCTAGTTCCATGAGCGTAAGTAAATCACCCTTAAGGGCCACCTTTTCGACCTTGAAAGGTGATAACCAGCGAGAGCGTGTCCATCAAATGCCTTGTGTCTATCTCTTTGTCTCCGTTCCTGTGTACGACAGTCTCCCCAACACCTGCCATTCCACCTCAACATCATCTAACAGCTGCACGCCTACGAGTTAATCCTTTGCCGCTAGCTCGCCTACAACTGATGCTAGTTGTTTAAGCAGATGTGTTTTATGATGCCACCCATTGGAGCTAATCTACACGCACGTTTACCCACCTCCCACATGTCAGGTAGTTTACACACATTGGATCCACACATGCACACATTGGTATCGTAGATCAATCGCAATGGGTCGGCGGCACTGGGTCTCTCTCTCTCTGTCTGTGGTCACGCGACCAGCCGGCATCCGAGACGTTGACGGCTCGACTGGAGACCACCGCTGCCCCAGCAGCTGCAGTTTGTGGCCCAGGCCACCAACACAGCACAATCCACAATTGAGGCAGAGAAACGGATAGACCGTTGAATCGGCTCACGTACAGTACACATACGCAGTAAGGGTCACAGGGCGATTGTGGTGGATGGCCGCGGGCCGCAGAGGGCGCTGCGAGTCGTCTTATAGATCTCGATCTGACGTCGAAGCGGCAATACACCACTATATCTGAGACGGGATGGCCTATAGGGACTCGAGGGCTTCGATGAATGAACCACCGTCTGTCTAAGCCGTAACGGCCACTCGTATAGGAATTGCCTGCTTCTTGGCAGGACGACGACAATCCGCCGGCGACGAGAGGTCAGAACAAAGTGGTCATGAGCAATGAGCCGGCGTGCATTGTTTGTGTTAGACCGCCTGATCTGATAGCGCAATGGGCCTGTATACCGTGACTCGGATGTATATCAGTATATGGCCGTCAGTAACGGCCACCCTTCCGGGGTTTTTGCTATGGAGTCTATGCCAGTAACAGCAACGAGTTTCATCCAGAAACAACAACAGCAGCAGCAGCAGCAGGGGCTGATCCGAAGATCATCGAAGGGTGCCTCCCTGAGTGCTATCACCATATCGTCCTGGGCAGCTTTTCACCAGATTCGCATTAGCCTAGTGAAACTCAGCCGGGAACGGAGATAAAGAAGTGGTCCTTGTTCATCGTAGACAACACAATGACAGTGCAAAAACGCGTAGAATTTCTACAACGCAGTGATTATCAGTTCATCGCTGTGGTCGCGTACGGAGCAGCATCCACGCAAGGAACTCGTACAGCAGCTTTCTGCGAAACGCCACAGCTCGAGGTTAATTCGTGAATTATGAACGGATCGGCTTCTCAACAGTATAGCGTATTGTGAAGGACCACTATGATATCGGTGATCGCCTCGATGAAGATTCCCTAGGTGCTACTGGACCAGCCATTATGCAGCGAAGATCAACCCCTGATATCCCGTGTGTCAGAGCGCAGTGTTAACACCTCTAGGCGCATTTTGACACGATCGCCCGGAGGCAAGATTAGCACAAGCATGTGCGTTTATCTCGCGCATACCATCTGCCTGTATTGGCATGATCTGTAGCTGTAGGGCATTATATATTGTTGTGTGTTATTTGATGAAAGGCACACTAATTCGTGGCCTTATGCGGTGGCCGTCATGAGACTAGCCGACCATAGGCCGCTATGCGTTTGTGTTTATTTATCGGGGAAAGAAACGGTAATTTGGTCATGTGATTTTTTTATTATCATATTAATTGTGCGCTGAATGCCAGAAATGTCACCATTCTAATCTGGTCACGCCTGATAGATGCATATAGCCATATACACAGATAGGGTGAACGGCGTGCCAGCTCAACATCTATCAGCTCCGATCAGAGGAGCTGACGGTGATAATCGCCGCAGAACGTCATTGGGCCGCAGTTCTGATGTAGTTGCAGAATCCCCTGAGGCCGTTTACTGTATTGCTATTGATTTTATATACTTCTGATAGACCAATAGACGGGTATCTATGCGTGGATGTTTGAACACCGCCCGATGTACAGCGCGTTAAAAAGAGTAATTTCCTCGACATAGGTTTATACAGAGAAATCCTCACACATTACGCTCCGGACAGTGTGCACAGACTTGGGTTTTGTCATTTGCTATATAGAGCTAGTCTGTGGCGGGACAAATTGACGAGGGTCGCGTGGTGTCGAGAACATCTTTCAAGGACACCCTTTCTGTCAGGGTGGCCGCCGATTACGTGGAACCACGCTGTGTGGCGATAAGTGTAACGCAACGCTACACTAAAATATAGGTAGCCCTCCTAAACAAACCTATGACCCAAACGAAAAGAACAGTTGTTACTCTCCGCGGTCAGCGGAAAATGACATCCACCAAATTTTTGTCAGGCATTCTACGACGTCACTACGGACCTCTAAAGTCACTTGTGGTAGTTATTTCCCCATCGTGACACATTAGATTTTAGTCCTACCTTGCCTTCATCACATATGCCTGGTAATAGGAACATATACTGTGCCGCTGTACACTGTTTTAAACCTTTAAGAGGTATTGTTGAATTTTCTGGTAAATAATTCCTACAACTACTACTACTAACGCCTATCTGCGATGTGATTGCTGACCATCCTTTAGAGACATACATTAAATGCCTCTCAGTAGAGGGCTCGCCCATTCTTTGCTCTCTCAGTATGCTATATTTAAATGTATAGTTCGTATCAAATTTAATATAAACATGCACAGACACGGTGTGTAGAAAGTCAACTCAATCGATTTACTTTGTCTATCTTTCATCTTCTCTTATTATGTTTGCGCAGGAGTCCATTCTACAATCCGGGTGGAGACGAATCGGGACGGCCGCCCGAAGAGGATCCTCTCGCCGGAGGTGGAGGACAACCCGTTGCCGACGCACCTCCCGTTTCCTCAGCCCGGCCTCCGACGACCAGCCGCGAAATACCCCTGGCCCCCGCGTCGTTGACGCCAAAACTTAGCGGCAATCAACTCACCGTGGGAGGCCGCCACCAAACTTCAGGCGCTCAGGACTCAAGTGCCGCCAGCGCACAACAAACAGGCCAAAGCAATAGGAATATCAAAAAAGTAGGAGTTCTTTTTGCCGATTGGAAGTATTTCGTGTTGGATAGAGACTAGATGGCAAGATAAACTTGGGAATCACGCTAATTAGCTGTCGCTCGAACCTCTGAGAAGATGTCATGAATCTGTTATTGTATATACGCGTATTATTAGGACGAACTTAGTGTTCTTATTATTAATTAGTCGACGTTGGGTATCTCCTGAGAAACAGAAGCTGCATGTACATACATTCGCCTCACCGAATGGAACCCACTATCCTAAAGACATTCAAATATAGCACATAACACCGTACGAAAGACACCAGCCCAGGGACAAATAGGGTGCTCGGCAGCCACCAGGGGTCATGGGGACGCGGTGGGACAAAGAGAGTTCCGATCATCCTGCACTTATACGTCTTGTGTCTTATGCTGTGCTCTCCCTGCGTACGGCATACGCCCCGCCCGTACGCTACCGACGGCGCCGGGTCTTGCGTCCTCGGGTGGCATTGGTGTGTTCCTTCGTCCCGTAAACCGAGTACACGCTTTGCGCGTGTACTCGTCATTCGCTGCCGAGTGATCCTCGTTTACCTGCTCCAATTGGCTGGCCGCATGCCCGAACTATGTCTGCCAGTTTCAACAATATATATATATATATATATATATATATATTTACCGAGGTATTACGTTTTACCGCTTTGGTCGTGTCGATCAAGATAAGCACAACATATACAAACACAGGTACATAGATAATTCCAGTCGTGTGTCAAACTCATAATGACGTACTTACATGGGCATTTCGGACTCGGGATAGCTACTGCATCGCTGTGCTTCGACCTCGATATTCGCGTGTGCCTGGTGGTGCCGCCTGCTCTCGACACTGAGTACCCTGAAAGAATGTGTACAAGTATTATATATTGATCCCATGGATGCACTAGTCTCTTACCCAGCGTGGACTAGACAACACGGAGTTGCCCTATAAATCGTACCCATCGAGTTGCTCAGTAGGACGCCGACTGACAGGTGTTTAGTTTGCCTATATTATGACTCACCCATTCGGGCCTCAGGCAACAGGTGCCCAAGCAAGACTGATTTGTGTTCCTTTTAATAATTATTGCGTACGTAGGAGCGCACGCGAGTGCTCAAATAGTTATATATATATATATACATATACATGTATATCTGTCTGCTGCAGATCCACGTGGTCCGGAGTCCGTTCGTGGACCTTCCACCCGTGCGGGCCATGCGAGAGCTGGCGCCGTTATCAACACCCGGGGGTGCCGGTGGCGTTGGAGGTTTAGGGGTGGCTGAGGACCCGATTGCCCTGTGGCTCAAACTGGGAGCCCTGGACAAGCTGGAACAGGCGCTTCTTGACGGTTACTGGGAACAGCTTGTTGGCAAGACCTCCAGGTGAGTGCACTGTTACGAACTTCTAGCGGAGAACCCTTCGGAATTGTCTAACGGTAGTGGTTAGGGTAATACTGTCCTGTAAACGGTGGCCACACAAGTAGAATATATATCGATACCCTCTCGAGGGTGTGCTTGAATTATGAGTTAAATTACAACGAGGAAAACCACTATTTTGTTTCAGCCTTATAAAGCGTAGATACAAGTTTCCCTAACGACAAAGTGACATAAAAACAGGCATTACTAAGACCACAGGATATTTGGTCAGGAGTCATAAATGTATATGCCACCAGATCCATCGCTAAAGAGTCACATCCTAAATTGAGATGACCAGCTTTATTATACGTAACTGGGTTGTCTCAACGGACAGACTTAGCTGCCAAGCGTTCCGTAGTTTCACACTCGCGACATTACTAACGATTGAAATGAGGCGTCCTGTCCGATACATTTGTCGCGAATGTGTCTAATTCAGCGGTACCTACAATACCATAAGTCACACAAAATCATTGATCTTGTCAAGAACCTCAGCAGACCACTTTTCACAAGTCAGTTTTACGTCATTCTGCATGTAGCATCAGCTTACGTGGACACGCACACATACACACAGGCCACGGCACTTACGTGACTCACTGACTCCACAAGTGAACGTGCGTTTGCATAATGGCCTTGCCGCTGACCCAAATAGTTGCACAAATTTCGTGGGGGTTATTAGCGTACGGTATAACAAGGTATTAAAACGTTGCGGACGAACAAACAACAATTTATTTCAAAACATGTCAGTGGATAGACTGATCTTGGTTTTCTTCCACAAGAAAAGTCTATATATATATATATATGTATATATGAGTTGGCAATTTTTTTATTTAGTAACTGTCACCACATTGTATTGTGAGAATACAGTGGGGCATCCCAGCGATGGGATATAATTGCAGTGAACAGACTGGTCGTCCTCATTTGTCAACACGCTAACTGGGTCATGCCGCCAGAGGGACTAGAACTCGGGTTTGCAGTGTCGTGCTGCGTTATAGTCCCATAAAGTTACACTACTGAGATACTTAGGTCTGCTCTCGTTTCGTCTAGGCTCTTCGTCACATTATCGTTGCGATATGAGTAATGGCTGACGCCTGACGGGCCATCCGGTGCCATCGATTCCTATCGCGAGGCGGCTAAACTACGGTTTGGGCTCTCAAGGGAAAAGTTGACCTCGCCTATGCGCCGCTGGTCATCCATGAAGGCACATTTTGACTTCGAGTTACTTTCTCTCTCTTTCTCTCTCTTTCCTCATAGGAGAGAGATAGAGGGTCACATTGCCATCACACTTTCCACAGGGGGATATTTCGTGATCAGGTGGCGTCCATAGTCAGCAGCGATAGCGGCCAGATCGATGGCAAATCAAGCGTATGCTGTGTACTTTAGTTGTAAATTATCTCGGAATCCCACACGTATCCGCATGAGATATGTGGACTTCCACCGGGACCATTTCAGTCCCAGTTGCGCCCATTGGGTATTATCCGGGGGCATTCTACCCTCCGAGTCTTGCCGACCGCCCTTGAAGCTGTGCCGGCCTTGAACTAATACAACAGATCATGACCAATTGTTGAGCTGGGAAATTTCATGCAGGCAATCAGCTTGATTTCCGAGTAGCTTAGGGATGGGAAACAAAAAAAAGTTTCTGCCGTGAATGCGCTGTCGGCGATGTGTTAAATTTCTCACTTGTGTTGAGTCATTTGATGTAGTTTTCGATTTGGAAGACATTGAGATGCATTGCAGTGTCTATACCCGATATCTCGTAACATCGATTTTGAGTCACACTGAACCAAACGTTTAGTCTATCAGGAGAGACCATAACTTGAAATTGTACCACTTTGCTGGCAGGATCTAGTCAGCTATGATGGTGCGAAGTGCCATTAGCAGCATTCGCCTTTTTTTACGAGAACTTAGTCATTGTGAAACTGCACATCTGAAAATAAACCTCAAATGAATGAATGATTGAGTTGCGGATTTATACCCCTAAAAATTCGTCGAATAATATTGCAGAGCAACCAAAGGAGATGTCATTTTCTGTCGCCAATTTTCCGTATACGGGACGTTCGGGCGCTTATGAAAACTTTACTCATAATTGAGTTGCTTACCGATGACTAGTGATAGCTACAAGTCGCCGACGACGTCTCCTATCAGCTAAGAGATCGACCTCGATATTAACAGCCACCCAACTGTTCAGTGGATTCAGGGGGGGGGGGGGCGGTTTAGCGTCATCACACACAGACAGACAAAATCACGCTCGCTCGTTACGAGGCAGCAATATCTGCTTGTACGGGTATAGGCGCGTATCGCCAGGACGCTCGGAGTACGAGGGCTGGGTGCTCCGGCCTGCCACTTCCACTCTCTTCAAGCGCCCGTCACGCTCCAGATACGACTGGCAGGCGGTGCAGCTCGCTCAAATCCCTTCACCGGCAACACTCGGCTGTACCGGCACTGACCGTGAGGCTTCCTCCGTGATGCCAGCAAGCTTGACTAAGGCAGGGCATACTGCAGAACCTGCTGATATCCTCTCATATACTGCTGTACGTCTACGAGCGAGCGGGCGGGTGGTCGGTCGATTGCGGCATGTTCGTGTACCATGTTCCATGATCCTCTGTCGAGTGGAGCGGTGGGCCACGCGCGCGCCGCCAGTTGCGCCATAACGCTCTCCACAGCGTTACGAACCACTGGTTTCTGCGCTACATCGAGCGGCCTGGCGGCTTCAAAGCGCGCGGCGTGCGATAGCAGACCGGGTCGATACAGTGCTTTTGTTTTAATGCGTAATTACAACAATCATAGTGGTCTTCTCCTCTCTTTCTCTCTCTCTCTCTCTCTCTGAAAGTTTGCTTAGTGAGCACTTGAATGCCACGAGGCGCTCCTAAGTGCAAGTGATCGGTGGCGGCATCTGCAGCTCGTTTTCCTGCAACCTCTCGAGGGTGGGGATTCTCGAATATTGCTGCAGTTTTCTACGAAGAAGCCGCTCATCTTTGGGAGCGGCGTTCGTTCGGTGCGCAACATACATAGATTTCATTGGTTCTGTGCGTGTGTCGTGAATGACAGTATCGCCGAAATGGTACTGCAATATTTCACTTTTAGTGAATTTCAGCCGAGCTACATAAAACGTTGAAATGGACTCAGGCGCATACGTTGAAAGTGATGGAGGACCGAGTGTGACTTGGACAACGGTAAACGATTGCTCCTGAAGAGAAGCTAACTTCACCATTAGCAGACGGTGTAGTTTATTGTCTGGTGAAATGTGTTCAGTGACCCCATCCTACTCCTGTTTGCGTAGCGATGCTTCGTAAGCGAGGTAAGGTTCATCGATATCAACGCGCCTTCCATCCACCTGCGGTTATATACTCGAGTATTGTCTTATTAACCCTTCAACTACGAATAACTTAGCTGTATCTGTAGCTTCTTCAATCAAGAGTCCGTACACCGTGTACCCTGTACACTATAGCAAATATTTTTACTTGAGAGAAATCTAGGCATGCGTTGCTGTCAACACTGACACCGTCCCTTGCAGGAGCGAAATTGTAACTCAAATAGAAGAGAATGTCGGGAGCGAGCGTCATACGAAGAAAACGCTCCTAGCTAAATATTAACATCCGCAGTTTCTGTCAAGTGAGCATGGGACGTAAGCGGTAGCCGCGGCTAGTGATCGATCCGGTCTGAATCGAGTCACTTATGATTCACCTATGATGTCTGGGGTAACGCGTTCGACTGTTTGCTAGACTCAGACAGGCTTGGCGTCGGTGGGTACAGGTCCATGATTGTGCAGGTAGACCATAGGACCAGCGTCGATACCATGGGCAGGCTCTGTTTGTGTCAACTAGCGACGGTGTCTGATAGCTTCTTGTGAATGCATGCCATATGCGCGTCCGATAAGACGGAACCGGACGTCTAATGTTGGATAAAGCACTCAAGGAGCCGTATTGGTACACGACACGGCGTCATCGTGTCAATGGGAGGTGTTATTGGAGCTCTTGGACCCACAAGGACAATGGGCTAGTTATGGCCTAGCAAGCGAAGCCTGTACTTGCATTGACCAACCGACTCAACCGCAACAGAAACGGGCTATACGCGGATCACCCGGAAGTGTACGAAATCATTCTGGTAAACAAATAGTCGACGGGCTATACGCGAACAGAATACGAACAAGCGAAACAGAGTGGCAAGCTGACGCCTAGCAGAGGCGGGCGACGTACCGCAGTACATTCATTCATATACATAGATTTATTATATATATATATATATATATATATATATATATATATATAGCTCATTCGGCTCGCCCTGCACATCGTGATGCATTTTGCTGAATCCGTCCGTTGTGTCTGCAATATCCGAGTCAGTGAATATTGATTAAAGTGCACAGTATTTCATGTGTGTTTTACGTTTGTACTCTGTCTATGAGGATACCGTCTTTTTTGAGCTGATCCTCAACGGTTCCCCTCTGTGACAGGTTTCAGCAGTTAACTTTGAGGTATTTCTATGAGGACCTGCCGGGACCACCTTAGCTATAATATTGAATTTGTCCACCAGTCGTATCTGGCAAGAATCCGCAGTTGAAGAGAGATATTAAAGATCACCAAAGATTCTCCAAAGTGTCTGGCAGACTTTGATCGCGTAGCTATCCTCAACCACATGTCCATCCGAGCAAGCAGATGTCCAAGTCGCTCACCACTAGACCATGAAGGGCACGGCGTGCCGCACTATATATTGTTTGTTTAGTCAATGCTGCATTCGTTGTTGCTTTGCCACGTCGAGCGTTACGTCCAGCGAGTCCCATCGATCATGAATCAAGACATACATGTTCAATCGTCAGCATGCGCCGTGCACTGCATATATGACAGTACGCAATCATTTCTGCGCAAACACCAGTCT
This sequence comes from Stratiolaelaps scimitus, assembly GCA_019614645.1. Classification (NCBI taxonomy): domain Eukaryota; kingdom Metazoa; phylum Arthropoda; class Arachnida; order Mesostigmata; family Laelapidae; genus Stratiolaelaps; species Stratiolaelaps scimitus. The sequence goes on along the minus strand of JABWDB010000013.1, from coordinate 5,764,225 downwards.
GGGTGATGTGGCTAACTTACTGGCTGCCTGTTCCTCCTCCACTCATATCGCCGTAATGATTGCAGGCCACAGCTACCTGCGCACATGTACGTGAAGCAAATGCACGCTGTGGGCGAGAACAGAAACGGCAGAGTAGAACAGTAGACAACGGGAAGATGGACGTATGCAAATATAATTGACCAAATCGATAATGCCGTCGCTTCCTCATTAACTAATAGATATAATAAAGTATATAGATAATAACACGTTTCTCTCTATCCGCACGCCGGTGGGTTCCCAATGTATAATACCTACTCGAATCGTATGGTAATACCAATGGCGATTAGTAACCCAATCATAATCACGCACTGCATTCATGCATTGATAGCGCTCGAAATGAGTGCGTCCATTCATATCGACATTATCCTCTCGCCAGCATTGTATGGGGCAGGTGAGTAATTTACTAAGAGTACTGCCAGATTCTATGAGCATCCTCGTATGAGAATCCTCGTAAGTGACGAAAGACAGTCGGAAACATTGACGAAGCTCTGAGCAAATGTTTTCTACCTGACCTAACAGTTTCTATAGAGTTAGCTGCCTACCGACGCCGCATTGACCACCGTAGTCGTTTACAGACGGGAAGCGGACAGAGGTCCGGGAGAGAAAGTCTGGGGTGAGTGAGAGGGGAATCAGCTGAGAGTCAGCTAACCACGTCATGGCCGTACGGTGAGGAGCATGTGTGGTGCTCGTGGCTGGGCTTGTCCACATCTCATTGCCTTTACTGAAGAAATGCGTCAAGCGATCCCAGGAAGGGTGACGCTGTTGAACATTGTCAACAGTTGCGGAAGAGGGGGCAGCTACGGTGTTGACAATAGATTAGCATGGCAAGACGTCCCCTTTAAAAAAAGCTATTTCTATGCCGCCGCCGCCGCACGCCTAATGCTTGCACGGCACGAAATAGTCGTACGCAGATCAAACATTATTTTTTAAATGTATGTATTTATTTGTTGATTTGATCGCTTACAAATGTTATTGAACTGTTGTAATAAACGAAAATAGCGCTGATGCGTTGACGGAGCTGGTACAAAAAAACGATTCGTACACTCTAATTTGTAAAACTTTGCTTAATTCGAAAAAAAAATTAAGAACCCGGGTGGCGTGGTGCACTCGTGTGCGCCTTCCAGCCGGAGACGACACGTAGGGGCACGGGTTCGATCCAGTCCAGGTCTAGCAAGGTCACAGCCTACCCAGGATATTTTTACTCAAGGACTGTGAAGGCTATTTTTGGCTAAGCGCTGACTAAAGTTAACAGCGTTTGCTGGCTTTGCCTAAGCTGAGCAAAATTATTTGGCAACTAATACCGAATCAATCAGTCAAGTTGCTCTCAAGTAAAAATAAGGCAGGCCCTCTACGCCTTCATTAACGCGATGTTAAACAGATGCCAGGTACCAATCCCATTAATCAAACTAGAATATCAACTACAACAGAACGATGAATATTTCGAGGCGCGCGGGTTGTTCTTTACTTCTTAAAAAGTTAGATTTACCAACATGCAGACAGCTTAGCATTTGATAACTGCAGCTGAGCATTTGTTTTGCTTGCATAGAAATACAATACAAGGTTTTTGTTTATCAACGAAACCGCCTGTTTTTAGAACGAATTTCTTGTTTTTTTTTCAATACTCTTAATACATACATTTAGAGGGAGCAGTCAAAAGGAAATCAAGCAGAATGAGGACAAGGGCAACTTGAGCCGCCATAACTGCGCAGTCGTTAGAATCGATGAGTTCTGCAAGTCTATGCAAGATAACAAATATTTTAAATATTGAATCATATGGTATTTTCGGGGTGAACGGTTTAAGGAGTGTAACGTAGTGTAGCTTTGGCTTCATGGTTTTCCTATCTTCGCCGTCGCCTCGGACACCGATGATTGAAAACTATACATTTACCCTAAACTTCAAGGAGGCAACTACACACCAGTGAAAGCAGGGTAGTCCCCAGAAGTACCAGGCTCCCCCGACTCAGTGAGACTCCGTCAGAAACTTCAATATCTCAAATTCTGAAGAGCTGCTCGAATTGTAAATATAACAACAGCAGCAAGGGTTCGTCAACGTTGACGAACTCATACTAAGGTAGCTTACATCGCGCGCCTATACGTGGACATCGAAGAACTTTTTCTCGTGGGAGAAACACTCGTTTCAACCAAATCAGTGTTCGAGCAGTGTTTGGTACTGATCAATGGTGGCGATCCCGGCCCCGTCCTTATTTTCTGTTGTGTACGCGCATGCTTATCTACCTATCTATCTATGCACATAATCAGTAACGTTTCAATACTTAACAGCAATAGTTCTTATCGCTCGATTTATCATTAAAGTAGCACTGGTTGTCGCAGTGGCAGTCGTGGCAGTGGTGATAATGATAGTACAATGATGATAAAACTAATTATGGGGGAAAAGCAGAGTACGCTGATTCAGATACCCTGATACACACACATGCGCCTGCATATATTCAGACACAACCTCAAAGCACATACTGAGATTGTAGTTGTACATCATGAGAGGTATCACGATACCATCTCCAATCAATGTGTCGTGTGTGTGTGTGTGATGTATGTACAATATGTACAATCTCCACAATGATTTTCCTTCATAAGCAATAGCAGGCTGGCAGAGGACATCAGCAAAATATGTTTGTGTGTGCGCGTTTGCTCGACTTCGGGGTTGTTGTGAATGATTCCTCTTCCTCTTAGCGGCTACTCGGACGTTTGTTCTGGCTCATAGTGGTATTGTCATTCGTGGATATTTACATAGAATCGCTTTTATACGCACATCGACGGGCAAGGCCTTACCTTCTGGGCTGGCCATTGGTTCGGACGCGGCTAGATGCATCCACCCATCTCTCCCTGTTGATCTCGTATATTAGGTAGGGTATGTATACATAATTAGTGGCCAATTGTGTGTCAACTATGAGTCTGTGAGCACATTCTGCTATAACAGCCAACACCCGGAAGTGGGAAAGACCTGTAGGTCGGGCAGCCTAGGTGTATCGAGCATTATACATGAACGCGTAGTCGGAGCCAGTCGGCCGCTGTTCGAAGGTCGGGTCAGGGGAGAAATGGAACATCTACGGGACTATGTGAAAGCGGAAAACGATAAGCGAACTTAGGCATTGTAAAAACTGCATTTCCTTTAATAAACCGATAAAACCTTTACTTTTACCCTATTTTTATCATCGACGTTTGCGATACTAACAGCTGCGAGCATTGCGTACTCGACTTAAATCAACGCAACGGCTATCGTCGACGGCCACGGCCCCTCGCCAGCTAGCTAACTTCATAGTGGTACACAGGATAATGCCAACTTCGCACGTACATTGTTACTGCGATGCCAATAGACACCATGGTACGGCCGACCAGCTAGCCAGCCACACAATGGTCGAAGAGGGATCCCGTACAGGCGGTGTTCGTGCTGGCGTTGGCTAGTCCGTTGTAGTCTCGGTAGGTTCAGTCCGGTGGCTGGGGATGCAGTTCGGAAGTGTGCGAATGCGTTCCTGTGTGTAGTTCGGGGTCGGCAGTAGTTTGTAGATGCGGCAGAGACAGTAACAGCAGCATGAGTGCCGCCACGAATGCTGACGGCCGCAGCGGCGTTTGCCGGACGGGTTTTAGGGGTCAGAGCTGGTGACCCGCTGACCCAATTCGGGTACGTCCCCTCTCACTCTCATTGCCGAGAACGCTGTGAACTCCTCCTCGTGCTGTCGCGCTCTGCCAAAGCGTCTGTTACTTATCTTTCTCTATATCTCGCTCTCTCTCTTGCGCTCGCGTGCTATTAGTGACACTGTTATAACACATTTGCTCGAACTTTGGCCCGGCTCGTACGACGCCCTCCTGCAGCGGCCGAGACAATGAGGGTCAGAGGGCGGAATTTTAATTACGATATTCGCAAACCACTGGTCACCTTAACCGAATCTGCTCTCCCTTTATCTCTCTTGCATATTGGTCATTACTATCGTGGTGATAACTATGCTAACTGTGCGAGCTGGGATTTTATATTATAGCTATATTTGAATATGGATATGGCTGCTTACCGCTATTCCATGGAGAAACATAGAAAATACATCGTTTCTGTTATTTACCGATTTTCGTCACTAACGCCGAATGTATAATAAGTGAACCACTCACATAGCGAAGTCGTAAAGAAAGCCCTGTGTTGTATATGACCGAGCAGACACGCCCCCCGTAAAGAACAATAAGCCCATCCGAACCTGACGAACACGAAAAAACGAAATGATCCTTTGTACTGTGCCAAACTGTGCTGAATGCTAACAAAACAACATGTGAGTTTCAGAACAAGTTCGACTTTGGCCCCGATCTTCTAACACTCGTTGACTCGATAGAATGTCAAGGGAAGTTGTCCTAGATAGAGGCCCTAAGTAATAGTAATAGTTATCGAGTGAGACAAACTATTGCCGGGGACAATGCTTTGCCCTTTGACGGCGCTGAATGGCTGGCTGGCAATTGCCCGTATATCTGTGCCTATGACAGTTAGCGTTCGGCGGGACCTCACCTCCCCACCCGAAGACCGCTGTGACGAACATCACGTTCCGCGACAGCAGCGATACCAACATCTGTGATGCCCTTCGACAAGTTCTGCGGGGCGGCTGACGTGGGACTGAACTCAGTAGTGGAATACGATTTACTTTCGGGTCGCACTCGTGCGTAGCTGGAAGTTTTGCCATGATCGCCCTGAACCGCCCGTGGTTAGGTAAGGGCGCATGCGGGCAGAGATAGATTTTAAAGTTGTTCGAATTTAGCATATTGTTAATGTTCATCCCTGTCCCTCCCTATTGCTTGCTTGCTGTTTCTCTTATCGATTGCGGCAAACTTCACGAGAGGCTCGACGTTTAGAGGGGGGTCGTTGTTGCTATTAATATTTTGGAGGGACCGATTTTTCTAAAATTAGATTGAAGTGTGACGCACTTCTACCGTTAAAAGATCTGTCACGACCCGTACGCCCGCGTGGGAACAAGCGACTTGAGAGATCAATTAGTTCGATCCCATCGGGCTATGCTGTTCCGGCTGCCGACACCACGACCCCTCTAGCCCGACGTTATGTGACGATTTTGGGTTGGTCGAGACGTCCTTGGACTGCGTATAAGCCTTGTGCTTGGTGGTTTTAAGAGGATGTGGCCGCTGTTTTATGTTTTGTAACTAAATGTTCTACAAAAGCAGAACAGTAAAAACAAGCCCTAATGTTGTCTTAAATGCTTCTCAGTCTATCTAACATCCGCGACCACCGCTACCGTAAATGTGTCTGATGTATGTTGGACTTTTTCACGGAACATGAACAAGCTTAGTTGTGCCATTTGCACAGAGTAAGTGTTTTTCCGCTACTGATTTTAATGACCATAAGAACTATCCAGAAAGAAATACCCACGGCTAGGACTCGAACCTGTGACCTCCCGCATTTGACAGCCAGCGAGTTAGCCGTCCAAACCTCCGTGCCGGGTAGGACGCTGTTCTAAAAATTACTTGTTTTTTTTGTACCCATTTACAAAACATCTCTTTTTAGGAATCCTAGTATGGACTTCATCTTTTCGAGACTAACTGTTCCTGCCTTTGAATGAGAAGACACCATACTGATGTCAGACGCCCGTTTGAGCTTCTTTGTGAAGCGCTCCTACTGATTCAATAGTATACCATGCGTACAGCTGGTTCCTGTTCTATCGTATGGACCAATCGATCCATGGATCAATGGATATGGCACCTGTGGCAGGTGCTAAATCCATTGATCAAATAGCTGTAACAGCCAGAAGTGAAACCCCAGTCCAAGTCCTATATCTCTCGTCGAAGTCGTCGCCCAATTCAACGGTTGCTACCGTGATTCCCGCCTTCCGCAGGAATCGTCGACTATACACTCGTCACACATACGAACAAAAATCAACTGGTGAAATGCATCTGTTTGACCTCCACGTAGTTCTAACCTTCCATTTCGGGCCCAAAGACAAACGAATGGCCACCTCCTAATCTTATTTACGATTACAACCACGCACCCTCAGTGTTCAACTACGGCTCGCTTCCATCGTCGTGTTCTGCCGTTGACCAAGAGGACCTCTGCGTAGCCTGGGTAGCCATTCGAGTCAAGTGAGCTTGGGACTATTGTAACTATATTATTTGGGCTTCGCTGTTTGATGGTCAGCCGAGCGTTGAGCTCAGCATTGATATCCGTCGCTCGGCCCGAACTCTACAGGTCCATGCTCTCAGGACGGCCGGTGTTCTCCAAACCGATCGTCTGCGAAGCGGGCAGGCCCCCACACCAGCTAGCGAACGGATTTCGTTGGTCAATGAGTAACGGGGTTTAGCCCATAGGGCGCTGCACTCTCTCATAGGATGATGGTAATAAACGTGTAGACAGCAAGGGTCGATCTACCGGATGGGAGCGGCATGGGGTTACCAAAGAGTGGGACACTCAAGGGGCTGTTGTATTGTCGGAAATCGGGTCGAGGCCAGCGATCCCCCTCTCTCTCTCTCCCTCGCGGGATCACTTCGCGGAATCGTTACAAACACGTTCGTCGTTTGGCGCGGCCAGCGATGTTGGCCAGCTCGGCTTCGTGAAGTCGCTGCTTGTGCCGCTGCCCTATGCCGTTGCCCACCACCCCACGATCAGAGGTACCGTGGCGTACGGGGCATACAGCGAATGACGTTATAGACAGTTGCGCGCAGGCCGCCCTTCAACAGGCTGAACACTTGCATCCGGAACACGGGCTAAGTGACTCACTGACTCACTAGGCCGTTGCTCGTACCGCAACTGAGCGTCACTGAAGTAGTGACGGGGGCTGTGCGCACCCCAAATAGCTGATGAAACAATCGCAGTGACAAGGAAATTGCGGAGAGAGGGAGACCTCATGTAATTTGCTTAGCGGCTTTAATGGAATTAATGGGGTAATGCAACAGTTATAAGTGTGCTGTGTGGGAGAGGGTAAAAACTAAAAAAAAAACACTAGAAACTGTTTTTGTCTATATACCGTGTTTTTTATCGTGGAAGAAGCAAATGTGAAATTACGGCTTTTATACATTCAAGATTCAAATGGCGGTTTATTGATAAAACTTTAGATCTCTCAACAATAATATATGCTGAACTGGCTGAATAAATAAAAAATATATATATAACATGTAACGCTTAAAATTGTCATATAGATGAAGCACGCCATTTTTCAAGAGTTTTTTTAAGCGTGTCAAGTACGTTACATCCTGGGCGAAAGTAGCCTACAGTAGAAATAAGTGGATTTGTAATTCAAGCAGTTGAGCCGCATTGTTTCCTAACTGGAAGCCTACTATTTCTAGCTCTAAATGTCCTTTAGCCTACTTTTGCCCATATTTAGTAATAGAACACCACTGATCCAAGACCAGCCGGGAGAGCCGTCACTTCAATGAGTAGCATATTTGACCACTAATTTAACTCAATCGCTTGCTGCTAACTAATCAATATGAATCTGTAGAGTGTCCGAGAACTACCAGAAGCCAAAGGAGAGTGTGAAAATTACAATGCTAGCCATCAGCTGTTTCTGTTTCTTGTGGACATATATATATATATATATATATATATATATATATATAGATTCACAGCGTCTAGCTCAATCGAAGAGAGGCGAAAAGGTATAAACATGTTTTCTGAGATGGGGACAAACTTCGCTCAAAATCCCACGACCGCTTCAATATTTTAACGACGGTGTGACGCTCTCTCTCTCTCTCTCGCTGGCATTGGTTAGCATCGTTCGGATACAGTGAGTTCTCGATATTGAGAGAGTCAAAAAGGCAGCAGAACAACTGACCAACAATCGATCAATGTGTACCCAGGAAAACACGACTATACACGATTAGCAACAGAGACTACCGAATAATATTATATATATATATATATATATCATATACGACAACAAGTGGAAATGGATAAGACGCATCCGTGGTGATATTTCGATCGTGGTGATTGTCGACACCAGGAGTACATAACACGGCTATGAGTGTGCTACTCCACAGTTGTTCTTCCCATCGGATTCATCCAGACATTAAAATGTGTATTTTTTTCTATAACTGACAAATTCAAGTGCAAGCTATACAGACTGCAACAATCAGTAAAAATTCGACGTGGAATTATGCTACACGTTATCGTCGAATGCGAAAAACGCATTCTGTGACCGTGACGACGCTGGCACGTGGTTGGACCCGTGGAGATGGGGTCGAAAGCACAGCACGCCATGCCGGGGGGGGCGGGGGAGGTGGCCTGAACGGGCCAGCGGACAAAAGCAAACGGGTAGGTCGTGTTGACCCTGACGAGCTTTTGCAATTACGGTAAACGATCTTGGGGATGTCGTGCGGCGCCGGCGGTACTCACCACCTGTGCTTTCGCCGGTCTACTAAACGGTATGCTGGGGAATTGGACTCGCTTTGCTCGAGTATCTGCGTCAGTGGCGGCGGCCAAACCGCTCCGCTCCGTCGGGCATTCTCGCGCGTCCTTCACTCGGAGGTCGAACATCAAGAGATGCCCTGCGGGGGGTTACCACTTTCAGGGACGCAACGCACGGGCCAGTCATATCATATAACATGACGATGAGGCATGAACGATTCGCCGGACGCCAGCGGAGCCATCGTCAAACAGAACATATATAATAACGGCATGAAAAAGCTCGCTCGGCCGACGCGAATTTCATACGGCATTCGTTGGTTAATAGCTGAGCCTACAGGGAACAACAGTTCGTTGAGACACAGAACGCCTGATGACGGCTAGAAAGTGAGAGAGAGAGAGAGAGGGAGAGAGGGACAATGTCGTTGTCGGCAGCTCGATAGCAGCCTTCAACAGGGACGACGATTGATTGGGTTAAACTTCTGTATGAGCACTTAATATTGATATTAGTGCAATGCACTTTGGCAGAATTATTTATGGCTTGCGGAACTGCGGTGCTGATCGACGAATATCACTTTGCTCTATCCGCTTAATCTACATAGATGCAAAAACAATGCTGTGATCTGTGTCCTCCAATTAGCGTATTTTGTTCTACTCTTGAAGGTAATATTGGGCAATATTCACAGTTCATTTATAGTCATTATAAATGAATATTTAGCCGCTATATTATCCACCATTCGCAAACTAGGCTGCAAATTCACGGCTGGTAGTTAGCAATAACCAGACTCAAACTCCTAGAATGGCCACGATTATCAGTCTCCTTCGAGATGTTCGTGAGAGATTCTTATGAATGCCTAACCTCTGCCTATTTTTGTGCTTGTCTCTTCTGATTTAGAATCCCGCAGGTGTCACGGTTTCTTCGTCAGGTGCCCGCGGTTCAGGCTCGGATCGAGGAGATTCACGAAGCAGTTGTAGCCGGAAGGCTCGACCTTGTCCGCGGACTTGTGGAACACAAAAAATTCGCCTATAGCCGTGACCCACAGGGGGCAACCCCTCTACATAAAGCCGTCCTCTACCAGCAGCCAGATATAATATCATTTTTCCTCGAGCATTACCCAAGCACATTACACGCCCGAGATCACGTTAGTCATAATTCAATACATCCATTGATCTGCGTTTGTTTTTGTTGCGTAGAGTCGTTTACGGAATCAAAAGTCAGCGAAATTCGCAAAATTCTTCGACATCGCCTACGCGTTTTGAAATAGACTTTCGTATGTTTTTTATATAGAATTATATGTATATTGAATATGTATTCCGTTAGATTTTCCATTTTGTATAACTTGTTAAATATAACTTTTGCATCCAGGATCTAGTAGTTCATTTAATCTGCTAGTTTGAACAGTGAAAATATAGCACAAGTTAACGGGGGAAGTCTGTAAAAACGTCACATTGGCTGAGGTCGCGTTGACCAAACAGGCACTTTACTACAAATGCACATGTACATAAAATATGTGTATTTACAGTAAAGTGCCTGTTGAAAACGTTAAATACGTCTATTTTCCTTGAATAAATCTTAATTATCGTAAAATTGCATACTGTTGTATACAGTATGTACTCCGATACACGTGGCACAGCATGTGTATAATCCAGTACCACATAATCATAATTCAGTACTACATAACTGTTTGACTAATTAATATTTCATAGTACTAGTCTAGGGTCTTCAGAGCCCCACATTCAGTGTTGTATTCCCCCCACCGCCGACGTCCGGAGGTCGAACTCACCGCGTATGGACGTGCCCAGCGGCGGTTCTGGGTTAGAGCGAAGGGGAGAGCGATAGATGTCATCAGACAATGGGAGAGGGCCACCTCGGACGCTGCCTCTGACCGGGTTTTTTTGGGGGTATCGACTGCGCGTTAGCTTCATTTTGATCAAATGTTGAATGGTCCAGATGTTGCCGGGCAACGTTCAACGTGAGCACATGGTGTACACGTTGTACATTATAATAATAACTCTTGATCGTTTTGTGATTTCTTTTGATCTTTAGGGATATGCTACATGTAAAATCACGCTTGTAGGCCCGCTGGCGGTCCGAGGATCTCTAGATCTCTAGATGTCTAGATTTTTTTCAGCCAACATTTAACACTATCCAGGGTACAACTGTTTGCGGCGTTGCACATGTTGTGAACTTTCGTCTCTAGACCTATTGATATTATTACGAGAATACATCGAGGCCACCTTGATTATTTTTTTTATTCAACTTTGTCTTTCCATCTGGAAAGCATCCATAGATAAAGAAAGATAATCAAGACATACAAAGATTATCTGTCAGGAACTGATTTACGGGTCGATAGCGGGACTCCAACAATATTTGAAACAGCTGCCATGCTACGTATAAAAAATCGACGTTTGTGTATGGAATGATACACTTGAAATTGGCCATAGTTTTGAGGATACTGACAGACGAAGATGGACTCGCGTAGCTGACGAATCGAAGCCGGGGTGCCCTCGCTATCGAAGAAGGACTTTAGTTAATAGTGATTCATTTAAGTCCCGTAAAACGATGATCATTATTAATTTTGCGTAGTATCTATAATGAAATTAGCTGAACGAACATAATCAGGCGACCACCAAGGGTGTATTTGCCCAGTACAGATCAATTGTAACCCGTGGCAATCAAAATTAACACCTTCGCAAGTTAAATCTATGATAAAGTGATATTTGTATAACTCGTACTATATATAAGAACAACACAAGAGCTGCGTTTATTTTTCAGATTTAATCAAATGTTTATTCTCAGAACTGCAATATACATACATATGCTTAAGTTCTCGTTAAAAAAGAAAAAAGTGAAACGTTTATGAGAGTGCCAAGTCATTAACGGAGGACAGTGATGGACAGTGGTGGCACCCGTGGCACAGCGTGCAGTTGCTAGCATAATATCACCACTGCGATCATGATGAAAGCCAGACGAACAGATGAGTGGTGGTCAGTGCTTCGCTACCGTTCGCAGAAAGCACTACCTGGCTATGTGTAACACCACCCAGTTTCGAGCTCATCGACGTAGCTAGAAATTCTAGTTCACAGAAACCTTAGCTCCTAGGCCGTGGACCCCCTGAACACATCTTTAGGCAATTGTTTCTTCCAACTCAGCCTGAGGATACCGAGAACGTGTCGAAACTACGGTGACATGGTCCCGTTATCGGCCCAGCAACTTTCACAACTAGGCCGCGCACATAGGTCTATGCCTACCTGTAACAGCCGCCGTGCGCTAATAACAGTATGTTGTGTATTCAATGGCTTTAGCCTGTCGCAGAGGCCTATTCGGCAAAGGGGGTAATTCCGTCAAAGAGGCTGTTCGAGGCAATGTCTTTTTTCTGCGGCTGCTGGTCCTGTTCCTACTGCTGCTATGGCCACGCTGTCAATCAATACGCGTAGACAAACTTCCTCTCTGGCCCACATTCGGCGACGCACAGACGTTGAACGCATCCATAATCTCGATGCAATATCGACCCCTTTTGCCGAATTGCACACAAAGCGTTATCCATGGTTTTTTTTCTTGTTGTTGTTGAACTAGATACTAAGATTCTACTTGGCGCTGGAGAGCTTCAAAGCAACAACAACTAACAGCTAGTAACATAGTAGCAACAATGATAATGTCCACTAAACTTCAAGACCTTGTGAGACAAAGGTCTTAAACAGTTTTAAGAAAAATCATCAATGTGAGTGTGTCCGGCGGGTTCGTGTCAAATAATTAATACACGCGCACAATTGTGTGAGGATTTCGCTAGAAATCGTTTAACCAACGCCCTTGAGAGTGTTGGCTGACTTTTCGTTTGCCATAAAATTTCTTGTACTAGAGTTGGCCTTGCCCTGCGGGCGGCGGCCAACTCTAGTCCCGCTCGCGATATATTATCATTACATGTTGGAGAAATTCAAAATTTGAGATACGGGAGTTTCTGAGACGCAGTTCTATGAGTGTCGGCAGGAGCCTGCGGCTCCTGGCCGACACACGTGACTCTCTTCTGGTTTCTTGTATTAGAATCTGTATTTGACTATCTAGTATTTCAACCTTGATTTGAACCACGTAAGCTACTTTCCGCAGTGCGTATCGCAACATCCGTTGAAATTGCTGCTCACGCTGTACCTGTTTCTAACAATCGCTATAAGGATTAACGATGAGAAACCCCGGGGAACCCATTCTTGACCTGGCGGAGCAAACAAACCGTCCTCAAAGCGGCGGTCTCGAGAAGCTTCTGGACCTTTATTTTGCTAACATTGTATGCTGCCGAAAGAAGTACACAGCGAAGCAAAGACCGGATCGACCTCGTAGTCGGCTTCTTACTCAATTTTCGCCCTTTCATCTACTCACATCAGGTGGGCTCATGCACGTTGGGAGCCCCATGCATCTATGAAAAGCAAGCTACAAAGGTGATATTCGCTGTCAAAAAACATTCTTGCAGAGCAATCTCGCGATGACGAATGCATAGATAAATTTTCCCGTTTTGGCACCATCGCAGTAACGTTTCAGCAGCTGGAAATCACTGTATTTACGCTCCCTTTATTTCTGAGCTGCTCGATGCTTCCTGCAACACAATACGTGTAAATGTAACCACTCGTTCACGTCTTGAGATGTGGACTTTAGTCTTACATGAGCGGGTCAACGTAAAATACTGGGAAGCTGTTTGATTGATTTTTGTCCTTTATATATATATATATATATCAGTGCGATTCTGACGCAACCGTACTCTGATCAGTATTCCAAAACGCGCTGTCAGAAAGCCCTCTATCAAACTTATCGATGTGGATTACTTCCACAAAGTTACACTATGCTTAGTACATGTCGTTCATTTCGGACTCAACCTCTTGATAGAAACCACTCAATGTTCCGATATATACATCCCAATACATGTTCAATACATCCCATCCGATATCCCACAGCTAAAAGCAATGTACTGGCCGGGAGATGACCGTCTACGCCACAAATGGTAGCACTATGTGATAAAGAAGCGTTTTTCTCTCATTAGTCAATTCGCTGTTATATATTATTCAACACATCTGTTATATATGGCAGAGGAAGAATCGATCTTTCGTTGTAGACGTTTATAGAACAGGGCACATGTTTTGGCCGAGATCGACATTTGTTAATGGGCTAAGGCAAACAGATGCCGGTACATGCAATGTCACTGGACCACCGCCAATCGCCAGGCCAATATCATTATGAATAAGTGGCACGGACCCTAATCATTTCGCGAGATTGACACGTGGCAGTTGGTCACACCACAAACAGTTTGAACTAGGCGCTTGTAGGCCTCAGGCAACGTGGATGACTTTACGTGATCTCCAGTCGGCAAAATTGAATACTTCCGCTTACAAATTCGATGGTGATTGGCCTATGAGCAGTGGTCAGTGAGTGCAGCTAGCACAATAGGATCACCAGCCCTAGTTCGACGGTGTGTCTGGAGACGAGCTACTCACCGAGAGCTAGGTGAGGAAGTGATCGGGTTTGACTTCGACGCTGAGGACAAACCCCCTCGCAGGCTCACTCATACATTCCGGTGTGATTGCCCCCTTCCGTTCTGCGCTAATCTTCATGGGAACGGCATGCGTCGGATGTGAAAGACGTGCCGTTCCAGGGCGGTGGGAGATATCGACCACTGACAATCAAGCAATGGCCTCATGGCTTTAGACCAGCACGGAGAAACGTAGACCTTAATGTAAACCACCGTGGCAGCTGAACCCGAAAGCGCTGATCTAAGCCTTCGTATTTGTGTCGGCTGGAAGCGAAGCTGTTGTTTTCATGAAATTGCAACCAGAGGAACTTGTAGACTCATACACGGGTTCGATCCTCACGATTGCACGTTTGGGGTCAGTCTCACGAAGCAATGCAAAAGTGATACTGCTGACGTTAAATGTCCAAGGGTGACAGTCAGCCTGCAAACTAAATAGTTAGTTTCGCAATGCCTATTACTTGGGGTAACTATTTTTGGCTGTGTGTTTACGAAAGGAGGCTGGGCGCTAGAAATGATCTTTGAGTTTTGTCTCCCAGCGTTAGGGGCATTATCAATAAGCTAACCGACCCTATTCCTTAGAGCTTTCTCCATAAGAACGCGTTTGTATGTGCATAACGAAAATAGAATCGTTTGGACCTTCAGCATTCGGATATAGCTATTGTCACTCGTGCTGAGTAACATAATGTGGTTTTATAACAAGCGAAATGTCGAATATACCGGAAGAGAATCCAGCGGCGTCCGTAGAGCTTATCTCAAATCATTGTATTTAATAATCACCAGGGGTAATTGAGGTTTCTCGGCTCTGTCCAAGTGCCTACTTGATCGAATTTTATGTTAATCATTCGTTGTGTGCCTTTCGGAGAACAGACAAACGGCGAGATTAATTTCAAACGTAAATCATATATTAGACTTATTATTTACAATTCATCAGTTCGTTCAGTGGACACTTTTTAATAATCTTCGTTAGTAGATATATGCATAACTAACTTCAAATCGTAATTTAAACACAACGGTTTTCGGTCTGTCGACTCTCGTTCTCGTATCGATTACAGCAAGGGCGTACCCCACTCCACTACGCGGCTGTGCTAGAGGACGAATCGGAAATATACGACGCCCTTCTTGACCATGGAGCAGATGAGAATGCCACCGATGTGGTGGGTATTTTACGAGGATTTTGCCATATCGATTGTAGGTAGTGCGCGGGCGAAGAAGGAGAACTGGTCTGCCACTTATTCCGCAGGTAGCTCGAATGTATCCGCCGAATACGGCGATGCGATCAAACTCGCCCTGTAAGCACGCTGTTATCGCGGTGTCTGATGCCACTACACCGTAACCATAAAATACACATAGACTAATTAGAGCTATGTATATCGCTATCGTAGAATCACTATGTTAACTTACTAGCCGTAGTTAGTGTGCGCTCTAAATTACGAGGCAAAAGATAAGATCTGGCCCGGTTGTCGTCCTAGGCTTGCCCTACGTACGTCGCAAGTCAATAGACTCCGTATAAACATGACTGGAACGTCATGGTTGAGTGGGAATCTTTACTTCAATCCCAGAGAAGAAGTGAGCTCGGAGCGAACAACTTAGTGAATGAAACAAGCGGATGCGGAAACAGTTTCTAGATGTCGATATCTTGGAGTCTGCTTCGGCACATGATCCTAACATTTTGCGTTCGGTCACACAACGACAGCATTGCTATGATATCACGAACATTAGATCCCTTCAACACGGGGTGCATTTTTGAGAGGCGCGCATAAATGATCTTCTTGACCTACGCGTCTCATGTGCCTCCTGAACGTTTCCTATATTTGTTACGCGCTTGTAACTAATAGCCGTCGGTCGTCGATCTTCGACTTCTAACTTTAGACCAACTCGAACGATGTTGTCTAACACTGTTTCCGTATTCTCGCAAGAGCCACTGGGTGCGCGCGTAGCGTCTGATCACCTTCGTGAGCTGACCTAAATGTAAGATCACTTCCTGCCGCGTTGACATCGCTCAAGTTTCTGCTAATCACAAAAACAACACAAATGGCTATTTACGGTCTGGGTTCGTGGGGCGGGGACCCACCGATATGGATGACGATGGACTAACGACGCCCCCTTTGCGATCTGAAGCACCGTTGGAAGCCTGTGGCCGGATCTGGTCCCCAGCTCACGTGTTTCGAACCTCCTACCGGTGAACAACAAACGCCATCCGTGATAACACCACGACAAAGAGGTGGTACAAACGCATTGGGCAGGCAGGCAGGCAGGCCTGCCTGAACGCAAGACTGCAGATGCTCGGACGCAAATCAACGATGCATAATAAGCTAGCCTACGAATGAGCGCCGACGCTGTCTGGAGCACAGCACGCGCGAGAGGTGACCGTTCCGCTCGTGCGAGCGGGACTAAACGCGTATCTCGCATAGTGGCGGGCCGAGTTGGCACGTTACTCTGTCTCGTCTTATAGAATGAGATGATATGCTTTGGTAACTAGGAGCCGACCGTTTTTTTTAGATTCGCGACTGGTTTCTAGGTGGAGGCCAGGTCAGAACTACGAACTGTAGAAACTGATAAAATCCAACCAAAAAAACTATCGGATACGTTTAGCAAGGGCTCCAGAAGTCTGCCGATATAATATTTATTCGATAGGGGCGATCATGGCGACGTAAGGCTCAGATGCGCCAATAAAAATATCAGCAGGCTAAAATCCGGAGAAGTTTCACACCTTCCCTAGAGATTGAAGGAACACCAAGCGTGAAGCCAAGGAATAGATCGACTCTCAGCAGGGGATGGTTTTAGCATGCGGAGGCGTTTTATCAACCCTGCACTAAATTGGCTCAGTTTAAGGGAGATTGAAATATCTCTGGTGAGGTCTGTGCGTTCGAAGAAAATTTCCTCCTCTCAAAAGTAAGAGCAGGCTAGAATCCAATAACGCCAAGGAATTACAAGAGGTTTTCGACACAGCGACGAGCTACTGTCGAAGAAACACTGCTTTACCATATGTCCAAATGTCTGTGTCCGCCGATGAACAATTTTCAGTACGGTCACACGCCAACGTATTATCTAGAATCCGATGAACTCTCGATAGATCAGCTTCGAGAGGGCGTTCGTCGGTCAGCCCGGTATCGAGAAGGAACGTTACAGAAGGCGTCCCGCATCAAACAACGGGAAAGTTTTGCGTCGAACAGAAGCTTCTCGGCCAGTGAGTATCCACCGGTCCAGTGGTGTCATTTGTTGATGACCTGTATGTAACCATGGCAATATAGTTTCGATTGGATATCATGCACTTGAGTGAATAAATAGTTTCATAAGTAAACATACCCTTGGTATATAACATTCAATTGTCTCTCGCGCATAATGCGTGCTCCACCGTGTAATATATTATAGAACAGCTGCATTGAGTGTATCATACGGATATTCTACGATTTGTGCTTGCCGACATCTTAGTTACAATTAGCGTCTACCTTGATTACAATTGACACACTTAGCTGGGTTTGGCACACGGCACTTTTTCCGCCAAGATTTAGATACAGTGCTCTCGTTGAACAATGTTTGCTTGGAAAGAAGCATTCAATGCCCAACACTAATATGTCTCTCTTCCTCAGCGAAGTCATGTGAATACCTATTCCTGTTTGACAGTGATCTATTATATATAATGCAATATAGCATCTGCATGTGCCCCCGAAGTGAACCACACAATAGTGCATAGAATACCTTCTAGTTGTAGATCGTAGATAGTCAATCATTGACACGCGGGTGGACTCGCCTGTATCGCGTGCTCATTTTCGGATCCTTGTACGTGTAATGACATTGAAGAACGACGAGTTACTGTGGCTTCGTCCAGCCACAGAGTCAGAAGTGGCTCGGTCGAGCTCAGAGACGAAGGTAGTACGATTCGTCTTCTACTGCCGCCCGTGGATCCGCATCTGGATGACTCCGAAAAGAGGCACGTCTGAGACTGGACCGTAGGTAGATGGTCATAAATTTTCGCTGTATAACCGTATTGTTTTCCGCAGAAAGGGCCGGCAACAGAAGCCAGGTGCGGGAGATGATACGTCAGGGCAACCTAGAAGTACTCGAGGAGCTTGTGCTTCACGGTCACGGTGACAAATTGCTGGGAGAATCTTCATCCGATCCTGTGGTGCAGGAGTTCCTTGATACAGTCCCCGGTTACATGGTAAGCAGCGCCAATGAGTTAGTTTCGCCAACCCTCTGCTTGCCTCAACGCCTAGGAGTATTAAGTAGTGATTCGGGATAGTATAATAACCTTCGTCTAGCTCGAAGAGTTGTCTGTTCTCACCTTGTGTTGGTATCAATAGAGTTGATTATGGTGACCCTTTCGGGAAGTTCTCGTACGAGCGCGTTTCTTGTCAGCAACCTCACCGCAGGGTAGATACAAAACAATTTGCATTGCCGGCGCGTTCATTTTCAAGGTGGCTCTATGTTCTTCATTTCTCAAACCGTTTGCGAGTGGTGCGGCTCTCATTTTTCTCGACTGACAAAACTATCCTGCATCATCGACTTTTCATTGTTACCAGGAGCAAATAAGCGACGTACATCGAGCCGTCGTTCGAGGGCGCCTACGTGAGGTACAGACCCTGATCAGCCACAAGTCGCTCTCGCTGGCTCGAGACGCGATGGGCCTGACTCCGCTCCACAAGGCTGCCCTTTTTGGACACTACGACATTGCCGAGCATCTAGCCGTAAACTTTCCTGCGTCGATGGCTGCTAAGGACCTCGACGGCCGCACAGCACTGCATTTAG
This sequence comes from Stratiolaelaps scimitus, assembly GCA_019614645.1. Lineage (NCBI taxonomy): Eukaryota > Metazoa > Arthropoda > Arachnida > Mesostigmata > Laelapidae > Stratiolaelaps > Stratiolaelaps scimitus. The sequence goes on along the minus strand of JABWDB010000013.1, from coordinate 5,745,589 downwards.
CCGCCGGCCTGCGCGACGGACAAAAGATCTACGATATGCTCATATTTGCTGGGGCACCAGCCGATATACTCGATTCGGTAAGTTCGTCCGCATATGCGTGCACCCAGTCATCGAGTATAGTCATTGCAGTAGATTTAGGTGGACAGAAATTAGAGATGACGTAATCTCCTGACGGCTTTAGATGACCCCAACACTTGGGTACAGTAGACGATAAAGTAGTTGCGTTACTATGCATTGCATTACAAGGATATATATGCTTGTGTATACATTGTTCTTTTATTGGGTGCTATTATACAAATTAGTGGCTTTGCTATCATGTTGCTTCCTTATTGTGGGCACTCTTGCGTGGAAGTCGTGCAGCTCTGCTCTATAGCACTGCTGACTGTAGCTTCAGTTTGTCCACACGTGAGAATAGCCGTTAGGATCTGTATGTGTCATAAACAGCAGTACATAAAAAGTGTGGTAACCATATGTGCGGTGGTTACGCGGCTTCTAGATTCGGCTGTTGTTCGGCCGAACTACAAGCTACCTAAAGATTGCCTGTGGCAGGTATCCTGAAAAAGGCATTGGCCCAATCACTATCATACAATTTGGTCTCAATAGTGGATACAGCCGAATACGGCGACCATTGCAAATGTCCGCGGAAATACTGAGCCCCCGACGTAGTGAACGCTTCGCTACGATGATGGCTATTCAGAATCGCTCGGATCGGTGTCGAATTAAAACGGCAACATTGCCGTGGTCAAAATGGGAAAATTGAACGGCACGCATTGACGTTGAGCTGTTTGTCTCTTGCAAACAGCTAGAAAAACCAAAACACTTCATTGCATCTATACGGCCGCCAGGTTAAGCGCCGATTTACTCACGGCTTAGCCTGACGTTTATAGTGCGCTTTGATCGGTCGTAGACATCTGTTCACTTGTGGTTGCCATGCCTAGAAAGTAGCGATCAAATGTGAACAGCGATTATCGACATAATGATTAAATGATCATGCTGATTAAATGTTAGTAGCATGTTGTGTACGGTGGGTACACCACTGTAATGAATCTGCCCAAGATCGAACGAAATCGATTTGTGATGTACCATTATGGAGGGGCAACTCCACTCCATGAACGATTGTCTTCGTCATCGATCTCTGACTAACCTACTGTAATTGCTGTCGATTGATGCCCATTGACCGGGACCCTGCACGAAACTGTACTTACATTGCACGTCCCGTGTACGCATTGTATCGATGGGAAGCAAGTATTCGTGAATTAGCGACCAGACACTGCGTACATGAGTCGTCCGTGCGGCGGAGACGGCGAACTCTCTTTCTGAGAACAAACAGCCGGGTGTCAATTTGGGTTTGGCTGTTGGAGAACATGGACAAAGTAGAAAACGAAACAACTGAGCATTAACGAAAATTTTCTGGGAAAATTGCTGGAAAGAAAAGAAAAAATCGCTGCAGTGTTTAGATTTTCGGCGGTGAAACAACTATGGGATCTGACCAAATCGAAGCATTAGCATTCAACTTGATTCAGCTGAGTTTGTTTACGTTAGTGCAATTGTTCTTTTTTGTACAGGTAGTCGCCACTGGTTAAACGCAGGGAAAAGAAGGAAAAATATTAATGATTGTAAAAGGGATCATCTGGCAATCGCGACATTGAAGGACAAATGTCGTGGTGCTTCAGGGGTAATTAATTAGAGGATAGAGAAATGTAATTATGTAGTATTATATGTAGTATTAATGTGGGTACAATCATTTAAATGTATGTTTGAAGTCATTCTTGTCATAACGCAATCAGTTCTGTACGAAGTCATCGTATTGTCAACTAAATAGCAATTGCGTATAAAGTTCGTAATCACGAAGCGAGCACCAGGCATCTGCTGAGGCGAAAAGCGCAGTTGGACTATTCAATAGTGCAAAGCATCTCCTGGAGTAACCTCTGCAGATCGCTGAGGTGTGGCTCGCATTTACAGTTATCCCGAAGATTTCAAACACCTTGAGCACTACGTCCAGCCTTAGCGAGGACTATTTAAATACCCCAGTGGGTCACAGAAGAATAAATACGACATAGAAGGGACACATCGTCAACGTAAACGATCGTCGTACAGGAGCTACTGGATGAGATCTTCAGCAGAATAAAATTAATCAACATGATTAACATATAAAGCCACAAAAATAGATCCTTGCGGTTTGCCAATATTAATTACTTAAAAAAATAGAATGTGTCTCACCATTTAATAAATCCCGCCACACCAAGGAAAGTGTTTTGCTGGGGGGAGGCGTTTTTTTTTTGGATTTTACTTTAAGTCTCTCATATCATTGAGTTGTCGTTCTCTGCCTAATACAATATATGAATATTGTATGTGCCAGTATAATATAGATTGATACCAAACAAAGTTGACCGTGTCGCCGTTTGCCCATAACCCGCTTTAGACCGGATGATGGATATTGCACCGCAGTCTTCGTCAACATCCTCATCAAGAGACAGTGATTCATTAGCTTCACATGTAATAGCCTAAACGAACGGCTGCCCGTCATGGGAAATCCGTTACGTAGCGTAGATCTGATATCGTATTCCGCTGGTGGCATAGACGCATGGTGTCTCATTCGTTCAGTGCTCGCGCTGACCGCTCTCGTGCATTCCTCTATTCGTAGATTATTATATCATATTTCGAGCTCCGCATCCGTGGTTACCATGTAATGGCGTGCCATGTCACCGATCAGATAAAGAGGATACTGGCGTCTTCCGTTCCACATACGGTCTTTAGCTTTCCAGCGCAAAACGAGCCACATAATAATGACCAGTAGTTCGAGATCGGCCCGAAACGGAGTTCGTCCGGAACTGTCTACACGTTTCCCTAATTAGTTAACAATGCAACGTTAATTGCCGACTTTACGTCACGTATTTTCGACGGTCGCCAATGCTTCACTATGCTTTGCTACTATATTACACAAAAGCGAAATGCTCCAGCTCGACCTTTGATTCCAATCCTCTCTCACTCTCTGCTCAGGTTTGTCTACCGTCTCATAAAAGCCTCGTTTGCAAATCGTTCGTCGCAACGCTTCCACCTTCTCCCATTGGTATTCTATTATTAAATAAAGAGGAAGAGCCAGTTCATTGCGGTAGTACGGGATCCGTACACGCTTCGGTCGTTATTGCTCCGACTGTATCAAAGCTATTACCTTTATCATTAGTCTCTCTCGCACGAGCGAGCCATGCACGCCTAACCACGTCGAGCCAGCCAGTCGTTATCGATAGGCCAACACGGGCCAACATATCAGGCGCGGGGGGGGGGGGGGGGAATTGGGCAGGCAATATGCTCAGCAATACATGCGATGGTCAACTGTAGAACTCTGTAGATGGTAGCAGCGGCTGCGTCGGCGACGAGTGGTTGCAACAGCAACCAAAGTGGTGGCTTCCCCGTGGTGATTGCGTCGACGACTCCATTCCGGGCTAGTGAACCCGGAGATATTCCCTCTCCACTACCGTACGGTAGACTATTATTGGTCTAGTCCAGACTTTAGCTTAGCCTAATGCGGGTCAGCCCAGGGTTGGCCTGGGCAACACACCCCCGGCCATACGTCGTCCTGTAGGGAGCCAACTTCAAATAGTCGTATACGTAAAAAGAGAGTGACTTTCCCATGCTTCATAAAGCGCTTAAGACAACGGACACGCCTCAATAAACCGGCACTCGGCATTCTGAGCCTTTTGAATTCGGCCACAGCAGCTGCACAGGGTCGTCTCGATGGTGATCGTTTACTTTGTAAGTACGACCGCTACCACCGTTGAACATCGTCTAGCAGGAGCAGTAGTGCAATGGCAGATGTCTGGGCTTGCCAAAGGCCAATTATCCAAGAACGCAACTCAGTTAAACTCAACTAACCAAGAGTAGACTTGAAGAATGCTAGCACAAATTCGGAACACCTCAAACAGTGTATTGACTGTTGATAGTGGATAGTCGCGAGCGCATGATAGGTGTTACAGATGTAACAGTGGTGCCAGATGGCTAACATGAAATCGATGAGCGCATTGAATTCGTAATCTATCTGCACAGTGCGGTTGGGTCTTGAATGAAGTATGATTTAGCCTTTCACCGTTGGGACGCAGCAACCCTGTCCTAATCCTGTCCTACTTATTGGCCTGCGTATAGCTTTCCCTAGTGACCCTAAGCTGTCTCCGACTCCGCTACTGCGATTGTTCGCCTCGCTTCGGAGACCACTCAGCGTGGCAGTTCAGCTAAGTGGATACTAACAGTGGTACGATCATTTATTTCCATTTTTTTCTTCTTTTATCCTTGCCGCTTAACCAGCGGCGAGGGGGAATTTACTTACTATCCGCATTGGTGCCGCCTTTCGGCATTTCTTCAGTGCGGGGATAGGGGTGTGATCTTGTTCCTTTTGTGTTTTTCCTGTGTTACCTATATATACAAGTTATTCCAGATACGTGTCGTATGTATGCATTATGGCTCCTGTATACTTAACCAGTATATACACACACCATTAAGTTCCAATATATAGGGTTCACTCATGTCCTCTATGCAAGTTCTACCCATGTATTTACCTTTGCGGAGACCCCCTCGTTAAATATCCTGGAGAAGAAAAGAACAAAGAGACAGGGGCGGGATTTAAGAAACATATTGTATACCTCCTATTTAGCCACGCCCGGATGTCGGGGATCACTTCCGTCGTCAAGGTTAGGGAAGAGGCTGCAATCGACAGTTCAAATTGAGTTTTTGTTGCTCGCTCTACTCTAGGCCGATCACTTACTTGACGCTATTTGGGTTATTTACATATCTATTCTCTATGAAATCATGTCTGCCTTGTAATGCAACTAGCACCACTGCACATTTAAAGGGGTCCGTCTGACGAAGCAATGCGGAAAGCACTACCGTGGACGTTAAATGTTTAAGGCTGTGGGTCAGCCCCGAACATTTATTTTACTGTAAATCATAGGAGCTTGACCATCCAGATATTACGCGGCAATGCGTGAAATACTCGCGTCTGTATAGACGTCGACATATAATATATATTATTATTACAACTTATTCACTTGTATAGATATGCTGGCCCTTCAACTCGAGAAATAGTCAGGCCCATAGCATATAGGCACATGGGTGTAATGATGAGGGACATTTTATATTGCTTATATAAGACAGCTGTTATTAGTCAAGCTGTTTGGCTTGCCCGACACGTCATGGAAGTGAGTTTATCTGTAGATAATAATAGTCCTGTCTTTGCTTGTATGCAAAATGAGTCACTTTCTAAAATCAACGAGCTGCTGGTTGACTCTTCCCAAATCTCAGTCCGTGCCATCTTCGCGGATTCTTAAACAGATTTATACACGTATTATATCTCGTTTTGGTATATAACAATAATTTCGCAAAATTTCCACAATTTCAGTATCTCATTAGCATAATGATGAGGCTACCGAAATCGACCAGCATCCCTTGAATACTCGATCAAGAGTGCTGGCAAATGATATTAATGACAATCAATGAATTTCCCTATCACTGTCAACAGCCGCATCATCTGGCAGTGTCCTGCCGCCTCACTGCTTCTGTGTGCACCGCAAGGCCATAAGTTTCATTTGACCTTGTCTCTAAATTAGACGTTACGCGATCATTGCCTGCGGTCTAGTCGTTGGCAAGCCGTCGAGTTTCGTTGTTTGAGGTGGCGAACCCTCTGCAAGGACCCGGTGGCCTCTGTCAAAAGGGGCTAGCCAGCCGGTTTCGCCAGAGGCCAGCAGCTCCCGTCATCCCTCTGAAGTGTTAGAGGTCCCTTGTAATGATGGTATAGGCGGACCTCTTATTGTTGGCGCAAAGTTCGCTAATAGCTATGTCGTGTCCCGAATCAATCTACGAAGTATACTGGCCTGCCTTACACCAAATAGAGCAGAGGCCCGCTTCCTTGCGCCACCAATGTCGCTATCGCGCCTCGTCTTATCCCTCATTCTCAGCAGCAACAGTGGGCCCATGCCGGCGCAGTAACAGCAGCAGCACTTGCTGCTGCTGCTGTTATGCCCGACTCTTAGCCAGTGGCCTCTGGTCAAACTTCGCTGGTTCTGCAAGACAGCCTGTTCCACTGGCCTAGTGCTCCGTGTCGTACAGAGGCGGCCTGGCGAAGTTCTTCGCGACCCTCCTCTCTCGCTCTCTCCCTGACTACTAACACTCTCCCCATAGATTGTCCTGTAGCGGCTAATCGTTGCCGACCAAATGGAGGACGCATCTAAGCAGCGTTGGTAGTCAGGTTCGCTGGAACATGCTGCACATTGCTTGGAACATTCGCCATTCACAATCAATCGCCGGCTGGGATCCGTGCAGCAGCTTGCTTGCATTGTAACCACTGATACTATTACTAGTACTACGCATCGCTCGCATCGGAACCACGGGCTTACGTGGTGACTATAAAGCGGCCATTGAGAGTTGACGGCTAGAGAGGAGCGAGGGACAGATCCCCAAGCCCTAGATCTCCCTCTCTACCAGCGTCTGTCGCAGTGAACTGTGAATCGTGTACGCACGAACGGCATACGGTAAGGGCGCGCTCCATACAGACTAGGCTGGCAGCGGCATCGATCTTAAGCAAATTAGTCCCGGCTCCCAGAGTGGCGTGGCATGAAGTCGATCACGATCGCGCTCTTGGTAACGGCTGCTTGCTCTGGCCTACTCGAGTTCGTCTATGGCTGAACTCGTTCGGCAGCCAGTGCGACCTTAGGACGAGCCCACGTTAGCGGTTAGTATTATATCAAACTAGCACCGTCCACCCACACATCCTTGCGACCTTGCCAACTCGTTCCGTTGGCACAGTTACGTTGGCCCCCCCCGAAACCTGCATGTAGCCAAACCATTACAGCCAACCGGTGCCGAGTTCAGCGAGAGCGGAGTACGGCGAAATGACCTGAGCCGTAAATACGTTCTGATAAAAGAGACAACCCAGCCACGTGCGCCCTGAGCATTAGTATACAGCAGGATGTCTATTGTGAAAGACGTGCGCGCTATATCGTAGCGTTGCCATGCTGGAAAACGTTGATTGCACCAATTAACAATCATTGAACTTGAATCATTAGGAACTGTTTCAGGTTTTGCCAAGTTCTCTAAGTAAACGGATACCTATGAACAGAAGGTAGTATAATACGAATGTCCGAGATCGTGTTTAATATCTTAAGGTCTTTGAAGTGTTCATGTTTATCTATAGTACGAATGGGCTACTGCACTTGCGTCTTGGCGCTAAGAGATTCCAGCTTCATGAAAATAGTATATCAGTTCAGCTAAAGGAAATAGTATGCTTATTAAGTATTATATTAACATATTAACTATCCTTCACCGGAATCTCCTGGATACCTAGCTAGATATATGATACTCTTAAATCTTAGTATCGTTTTTGTTGCTGCTGCTACTACTGTTGTCGCTGTTATCGCTGTGAACAATTCATATCGTGTCAATCGTTACAGAAGGGAAAGAGTGCAGAACAGTACCTGAGTCATCCAGAGTTGTTGGGCCTTGAGCAAACGATCAAGAAGAATCAGCTCGCCAACGCCACGCACCTCGGCAATACCATTTCGAAACTCAAGTTCCTTGCACCCAACGTTACAAGTAAGTTCAGTTGACAACATCATGACCTTCTTCAGCCGCGCATAAATGTGCCATCGTCGCCCGAACGGACGTCCACCAGCCAGGATACCCTGAGCCTATAAAACGGACAAGAACACGACAGCTGTTTACCGTTTTACTTAAATAACATTATTTTTCAGTGTCGCCTAAAAAACAATAATGAGCAACGGCGCATTATCGTCTTTTTAAGCGATTCTAACAAATAATGTTATTTCACATTAATGACACTTTCGTCTCAAGCCAGGACCTTTGTGCTCGCACCGGGGCGGAGGGACGGAGGGGTCTCGTATGTCACAATTTCGTCGTCATAGTGGGCATAACTTGTAGGTCAAAACTAGGGATTGACACATTTCCCATAGGCATATTGTGAACGGCGAATGAAGATGCTTCATTTCCCCTTGCATTGTGTCGGGGTTTATGCAAATTTTGTGCAACTTGTTGCGACACAACGCGACACGCGGTTCGTAGCGGTAGAGACACGAAAGGAGACGTGTCCGTCGCAGTATTCGTCGAAGGCAACCAAGTCTTGCCCTGCCATCCCCCTCCCACCCAGCGGATTTCTGACAATAGCCGCCGCTGTCGGCTGCGGCGTCTCCTTGTACATATACATCCCCTCGTGTATAACCGTCCATCAGGAGTCTGGTGGTGAGGGCCCGACCTCTTTAAGCGACGTCCGTCCTTATTGATCTGTTGTGTATCCGAGACCGGCATCGGGGCCTGCTGCCTGACCTGCTGGCCTGCCGTCCGAAGTCCCTGCTGACTGGAAGGCGTGCACACCGCTGACCGGTCCTCCGTGTTCTCATATCGAGACCACCCGCAAAGCGGGCTAGACGCGGTCGCACTACCTCTGTTCCACTCCTGTTCGGACAATCTCCGGATCCGTTCTCTCTACGAGCTACGGCGACCCGGTGGCTGCGACAAACGACACTGTGAACCACTCATTGCTTTCTGCGGTTAGTTTAGACAGGTAGACTTTTCCGCTCTGAAAGGGCGATTGAACAACGAAGTGGGTGACATTCGAGTCGGAAACGCAACGGCCCGTTCAGCGACGTGTAATGGTCCCCTTCGATAGGCGTACGCGTACAAGAAAAATGTAAATTTAAACACCCGCTAGCCGTTACGTTGCCCGACCGAGACGTGGACAAGCAGTTTCCACTAAAAGCGGTTTGACAGTCAGAAAGAGAAGGGATGTTGACAACCTGTTCGTCTGACCGTACAAGGCGCCTTCTAATCTCTGATTGAAATTGGACATGCTGGCGCCCCTGTGTGAACTGTGTGTATATATATATATATATCTATCAGTAGTGGTTTTGTTTTTATTGTTGTGCGTTTATTGATTGCGCCACCTGATTACTCAAATGTGTCCATGTGTGTAAATCATTGCAGAGAACCAGAGCGCTCTTCATGACCGTCTGCTGTTCAGTAGCAGTCTACTGAGCTACGAACGGTCACTTGGCGGATCCGAGAGCTCGGACGCCACACCGGTCACACCGCCCAGTCCTCCGATTGACGACGGGCTCAACAACAATAACAACAACGCCAGTAACTTGTATCTGGGATATCTGAGAAGTATGCCGCCTCAGCCTCCGCCAGCATACAGAAGATACTCCAGGGGTCGCCTTCCACCTGTCGAAATACAAGGTGTGCAAATCACGAACGTGTCTGTAGTATTTGATGAAGTATAACTTGTAGAAACGCTTGCCAGATGTGTCCAACTTCTGTAATCGTGTTGAACTAGTGCTCATATCATAAAACACTTGGTAGGTAGGCCCATCTTGGACTGTTGTTCGGTGTTTTCGCGAGTGATTTTGCTAAAACTGAATACAAATACCTATTTGTCGCATTATCGATATTGAAAATCAGGACTATTGGCTTTGGCCATACTTGCGTGTAGGCTACATATGTCCAATTGTATTTCTTATGTCAGGCATGTCAAATAAGCAAATAGCTAGAGAATGTGGTGGCAGATGGGTTAGGCTCATGTTTAGGTATCCAACATTTTTTTCTTATATTTTCACACAGTGAAAGTGCTATGCGTTTCAAATACCACTATACTATCGAATCGTTCGTTGAATCGATAGACATACGCTGATTACGCCGCACAAGGCAAAGGAAGAAATCAGCAGACAGTTTCCCCGATCGAGTCCGATGCTCGCTATTGTTGATTCTTATCCACCGGTGTGTCTACCGTGTCCAAGGTCGACACCTCAGTCGACTGAAGTGGCCGTCTGTCCCTTTGTTTATAACAGGCACTCCCCGACATAGTCATGCATTAAGCGCGTGCAGAATACGAAAAGTGACCATCTCCTCTGACTCGCCTTTCACTACCGAGCAGATGGATACACACACACACACACAATCATTCTTAGTCAACAACTGACCTATGTGGACAATGCTTTATGTAACAATAACATGGCGAGCAAGAACGTGCTCGAACGTACGCGTTTCGAATGGCTACTCTAGCCGGGATGTCGTATATTGTTTCGTTTTACTTCTGTCGACGGTCGATATTGGTGCTTTTCTGGCCAAACAACAAATTGAATAGATCAATGCCGACATCGGATCGAGCGGCCTGCAGCACGGCCTAGCATGTGCAACAATAGCCTTCCCATGAATTGATATCAAATCATACACCTTCTGTATCGAGTCGCGTATTCTGGCGGGAATACTAGAATCGTTGATGGACAGTGTGCACACCTAGAAGGGTCAGGGCACAGTGCGCCTCGACTCCTCGAGGCTATTGTGGCTATTGTCAGTCTTAGAACGTAGTAGGAGTTGTATATCGAATGAGAAGCAGGGACTGGGCCAAGGGATCGCAGTGGGAGAATAGGGCAGCCGAGGGCAAAGTTGTAGGGTCTTCAAAGGGGGATCGCTTGCTCGCTCACCGCGTCATCGGTATCAAGGGAACCGCTTTGGGCAGGGACCCGATATCGACCGCGTCCGAGTAGCACGCCGACTGACCACCCGTTCCGAATAAGGCTCCGTGGACAAAGGCGAACCTACACTTTCGGCTAGGGCCAATGTTCATCTAGTAATTTGCGTAATGACTTGTCGAGACGACAAGGGGGAGAGGTAGAGAGCGTGAGAAGGACTACGATGCAATGGTGCACTACAAGCATATGTGTTAATTCTGAGAGATAGCATAAGATTCGAAGGAAACCGCTGTAGGAGACGGCGCGGTTGCATTGGAGCATTGCTTGTGCAGCTATCGTAGGCAGTCTCAGCATTCGATGTTCGAAAGATTTACCCCAACATTTCACAATGAATGTCGGGGTAAATCTTTTGCAAAGACGATTAATGATATTCTATTATGGATATAATTAACAATCACTTATTTTTCGACTCGCACGCGACTGTACGGGTCAGTGTTGATCTAGTGAACGTAGCGATCGTGCAAATGACACTTGAAATGTTTTGCAATTTGGTTTGCAAAATGTAAATGAACAGCCATCAGCTGAAACGATTACGTGGTTTGGTTAGCTCTTTCAAATAAGATCAAGAATCGATGCGGGGAAGTCGCCACATTCACGGTGGGTCACGCTGGCGTGCGTGTTTTTTACGGCAACACCCATTTACTAACTTGGCCAATATGACCTTCAAAGTATGTTTGCTTTCTTCTTGCAGTAGTGACGTTGTTTATCATAGAACAATCCGCAATCGTTAAAAATGCGCTCGATTAACTTTTCCGTGTTAAATTTCTCAATCAAACTTAATATTCAACCAGTCCAAGGATCGCACGCCTTGTGAATCTTTTACCCGCCTCTACGGGGTAAATGATTTACAAGTCTTTGTTGGTCACGAACAGCAAAGGGCGAATCATTGCAGCTGTCGCCTCAATGCCGCGCAAACAAACATGCTGAATGGAGGCTATATTCGCCAGGTCGCCTTCGAGACCATCGAGAAGATACTGCCACAATAGACCTATGAAAATCAATACGTTGCTAGCAGGATATCATAGATTTACGGCATCCATTCGGTGATTGTCGTGAGTTTGAGGTTGAATTTATTCCCCATTCTGATCATATATACCTGTCATGTGATCATCACCCTGGATCTCTATCTCACTCCTCGCAACTACAAAAGACGAACACCTTGCAATCGAAGTCGAACTCAAACGGTGGTGCAATAGGTTTCGATTAACTACGATCTCTAATTAGGCATACGTCAGTCGTTATCAGATGCGCAACGTGGTGCACACCGTATGTATCATATCTGGCCAATAGTGCAGATGGAATGGGCGACCAAGTGCAAATATCAGAAATCGAGCAAAAAGTGCCCAAAAATACCATATCTAACATTGTTCGAGGTGACCCTCAGCTGTTCCACTTATGAGACATAGGGTCCGGATCTGACCGTTTGAGCGTTACAACGACGATATGTCGGAGTCAGGGCTGCTATATTTTCATCCTTGTCTTTCTACCTGGCAGGAACCAATTTATGCAATAACGACCGGCAGATAGTTAAAGGGGATAAACAACAATATATTCTTCGCGTTTGGCAGGATTGACGCCATATAAGCCATATGTAATGTCCGTCCTGCCTAGCAATCGAAGATGCTCACCACTAGGCCACTTCAATGTGGACGATGCTGACAACCGTGATCCACTAATCTGACCTGATCTAGCGTACCAACGTGATCGTTTATATTTACGAGGTCAGAATCGCCGTAACCGAGTTGTAGAGAATGTTAGACATCTCGAGGACAATTTCAAGTAAAATGCGCACCCAATCTCGTCCGCTAGATTTCGATATACGACGCTTTCTCTTATTTGCGCTATTTCCCATACAATTGGTAAAATCATAAATAAGGATCTAAAAACCGCACGCATCTTAGAGGTGAACATCAGTAGGCTAGAATCGAGAGTGACCTAACTGCGATGTCGATTCGATCGATGCGGCGGTGCCGTCCCAAAATTAAAATGAGCTGTAAATATATCTAGGCTACACATTTAGGTCGACATGTCTCCCTTTGTGCACAGCAATTGTGTGCATAAATTGCGTCTGTAATTATGAGGACTTGGCTAATATTATCATGAAATATCATATTCATTTTGCTGCTCGAAATGATCTGTTCAGGACAAAAGGAGAAACGGCGACAGCTATATCTAAAGCATTCATTTCTTCGACAATATCTCGCAAAAGCAACCCTTCGTCCAATTTTGACGAGTGTGACGCCCTAATCAACATGGATAAATTGCGTTTCTTTGGGCTAATCGATAGTCTCTATGCTGCTGACATCTCAATACGCTTTGGATGAGCTTGCTTGCTGTCATAGCTATAACGTTGTTCGGCATCGACTGTTCCTTTTTTTGTTTCTGCGATATATCTCGTCTTGTTTCCCGCAAACGCGATCCGCAACGAACGTAAACGACAATTGCAAAATTAATGCTTCGCTGTGCCGCACGCCACGGCTCGACCGCAAATAGGTGAGGTAGTAACTGCTGAAAAGCTTCGCGAATGGATCGAGGACCAGAACGTGGAGAAGCTTCACGAAGCCGTCATGAGTGGGGTGGCTGACCAGCTAGCTAAAGATCACCCCCGGGACGAGGTAATCCAAGCATATCTGCGTCATGACGTACCTAACCTCATGAAGAAGTTCGAGGCAATACATCGAGCGCTGCAAGAAGGTCCGTACCGACTATGTTCTATCGTAACTTACGTGTGACCCTCTGTCAATGCGAGTAGTCCTTGTGTAGAAGAAGCTTTCACCGTCAGTCTTTTCCCTGAGGGCGGAGAAGGAGGATAGATCGCAACAAACGAAAACGTCAAGTCACTCTGACACATGCGAAATGCCAAAATGCCTGTTCTATATTTATTCAATAAGCTCGTGGCGGGAATGCGCTGCTACTGCTACTAGCCATTGATGATTGAATTCGTTCATGCCGTTAGCTTCAAGCGTTGCTAGCTATTGCTACCATCGTTGCTCTAGAATGTTTCTGACTTTTCTTAAAGTTACATAGTTACATCACCTTTGGCCATACTCGGGTATTGGAAAGTACTGCTGTCTTATTTTTTTTAGAAAGTTTTAAAAAGTACTATGTGTTCCTTGTTAATTCCTTACCGGGATTTAGCGAACGATGCGCGCAGACCTTCAAAGATATATTGTGTATGTGTACAGTGATGCTACTGATGTTATCGTAGACCAGTATGACCGAAGGCTGCGCAACAAACCAAGAGATATACAGCGACCCTTGATAATTTAACTATGCATAATGCAGATATTGGTATAACCAATATTAAACTTCATTTCGAGTTACAACATAACCCAGCAGTGGCGTTCTGCCAGTGTCCGGACAAAGCACACATTGCCAATATACCTAGAGGAAATAGGAGAGAGATGTCTACTGGGTTCCTCAAACAACTTGTGGACAATCGGCAGGCAACGTTCCCGAACTTGAGTCGCAACTGGAATCGCAGAACTTCGCACTGGCTCGGGATCACTTCGGGATGACGCCCTTACACCGCGCTGTCATCCTAAACAATGTTGCCTCCGTCAAGTTTCTCGTCAACAAATTCCCCGAGACGATCAACGCACGAGACCGGGTTAGTATCGGAGGCGAACGAACGCGAAATTTTGTTACAATATTTTTTTTCATATAAAATACATTTCTGTAAACGAAATGCCTATTCTCTACGTCGAACCTGCGAACCCGAAGGTCCTTCCAATTGAAGGGTCCAGGAAGACGTTTTGCCGGTGTGAGTAGTTGAATTTGCCAACAAAAATAGAATATACTCAAGAGTCCTCAGCAAAATCGGCGAAATCGTCCCCAATGTATTATATTAAGTATAGTAGCAGGCAATTATATCTACGATGTCATCCTTGTTATTATTTGTCTCATATTTAGAAGTTATTTAGACATTTGCAACAGCGAGCACAGTTATCCATTGTATTCATTCACTTCTAATATGCCCCCTTTCTCGTTGCAATCTGATGTGAACAAACAAGAGAACACATTAATTTCGTCCCAATTTCGAAACAAACTCATCTCACTGACAAACGTCAGGATCGCTTGTACTATCAGCATGTAATGTAAATTTTCGTCTGAAATCGGTACATTATGCAATACACACATATAGCTAGTTTAATTAAATGTCTCAGCTCGACCGTGTGTCCATTAGACGTACCATTAGACAAATGCGAGTGTACGATCAATTTTCGTGTCGAACCCACTCGGAGGGCTCACGTACGGCGATCTCATCCTTCGATATTCGTCGCGCATTGGGTGGTGAACACCATGATCTCTATTGTTCTATCTATCTATCTACATGTTCTCCGTTCCTCGGACCTCCAATTTCGACCTTCTTCATCCCATTCAGCCATTCGGCTCGCTGACACTCCCAGCGAACTCCTCCTACGCGTTGCCAGGCGACGTTTGGCTGCGTTTGTGTCCCGCGCGAATTTTCTACAGTGCGAATATCTCTCTAGTTTGCTCTCTCGGTACGTAACGTCCTCTTCGACCGTCTGCCCTGCATGGGGAACCTGAAGAGTTGGGGTCGCAGGGCGTTCTACTCTAATCGGAGTGAGATATCAACCGATGTAAATTATTCATTGAGAGGCGGGTGGGGGGGGCGATCCAACTGAAGTGTCTACATGGAGGGCCTGCCTCGCTCGGTGCTGTCATTTGTGTGTTGCAGGGCGCCACTATCGAGGCGGTACGCACCAATACACACACACACACTTAGAGATACGCTTATCTTCTTCGACCTAAACAATCTCTCGTCTAAACGAGATTTATACGATGACACAACGAGTGTTTTCTCCTTGTGGGACCCCAATCAGGGTTGGGAGGTGAAGTGTTTCGGTAAATATTATTTTCTAAAAGTAAAGAGAATTTTTTACTGTACAATTAAATACATAGGCGGACAAACTAGAATCGCTGCTCGTGTTTCAAGTTTTTCTTCATACTTATTTTTATACTAAAGGGAAATGCAGTCGTCGAGAGGGGGAAAGAGAGAGAGCTATACATATCGACCGTTGAACGCATCAGCATCGCCGGTCGTTTAACGGACCAGAGACGGCTGAGATTCTTCAGGCTCATCGTGTGTGTATCGTCGAAAGCCTCTGATACATCATTATTGCACGATCTAAGCGCTTTAGTGTTAACTGCAAAACGCAGGAATCACCCTTTTTTGTGATAGCAAAATGGGTGTCATTGACTGAATCAGGAAAAATATGATTCTCGCAATTTCAGGAGGGTCGCACCGCCCTGCACTTTGCGGCCGCAATGTCTCGACGAACCGGGAAAAATGGCATGTTTAAGTATCTCCTTCAAAATGGCGCGGATAATCGCATCAAAGACAACGTAAGTTCAACAATCTCCTCTATATGTAGTGTAAACGAATGTACGTTACTGTCTCCGGTACGATGCGACTCGCACACGGCGACAAACAAAGCCGGTTCTCCACCCGAACTCCCATTTTGCATTTATTGCTAATGTTGTTAGTTTTACCAGATGAAAGCCCTTTGCTCGCATCTACTGCGAACATCGTTGTCTCATTTATATTTGTTATTGGCATTCTAATATTAGCGACTAATCTTCACTATTAATTTTCGCACGCCGAACAAAAATAATGCGTACTTATAGCGTGGACGCCCCGCGGAATATTACAAAAGCCATCATCTGCCTATCCCATCGGAAGCCGCCCTTCTCGGATCTAGACGGAAACTCAGGAGCAAATCGGAGCCGCCAGTGCGCAATGGCTTCAGGAGTCAATGTGAGAACGCATGAACGTACATGACATTAACACAACAACGCGTCACCACCAGAAGTGCATTCGTACAGTTACCCTATGAAATGAATATGGCAGAGGTTAAAAAACAGAAGAAGTTCCATAGCTTCTCGAAATCGAGATGTATTCTATTTTCCCTACCACCGAAGAGCCGTGATGACGTCGACGCAGGAAATAAGCAGCTTTTCATTTCAGTTTCACACGCGTTTTTCCCACGTTGTTTTGAATGTAATCAATGTTCAACCTTATCAAAAGGCTTATTCCTTTTTCATTGGTCACAGCTTGGTAGGACCTCTCTTCAAGAGATATATTATATATATTTGTCTCGCGTAACCATAGCGTTACTGCTAGAAACAAAACGGGCGAATTGCAACAAACGTAATCATTCATTCAAATTGACGGTTTATTGACGAAACAGCAATTGCAAGCGTATTTAATTCTATAACTAATGAATAGGGTTATATGTTGACCAGACCAAAAAATACACACGTACACGCGAGTACAAGCGCAATAATCGGTGGCCGTGAGTTCATCTCGATTCCATCTCCCCTCAGCGCGTCTAATCGCTTGACCAAAAAGCCGTCACCTGGACAGCGGCGTGCGAGGCTGGCCGAGTGGGAGATGCTGTCTCTCGTCGAAATGCTGCTTGCTATTTTCGTCACGTTTTCGACGTCGAGGTCGTCGAATATCCGCGGCAGGTCACTTGGTCCGTCGCAGGCCCCAGGACAAGTTGCTTGCCTCCCCCCAGGCCACAACGCGTCGTAGATGCACATTGGACGCATACACATATAATACGCTCGTGGCTGTATAGCTCTACCTGGCCAGACAGCCAGCATCATCAATGAGGGACTAAAAGCAAAACGGCCAGAACAGAATTTTAAACGCATTAACGCGCTTCCGAGCTATTAGTTAGGACGGACTTGTGAATGCAGTCGATCCCTGCAAACCTGCTGGGCTGGCTCGGTGTGTGTGTGCGTGTATCAGTCTGTTTGTGGCCCAGGGTACCGGTGGCGCCCTTGCAAATAAAACGCTGAAACACTTATCATCTAGAAACCGTGACACAGCATATCGTTAGCAGACGTATCCGAGTGTGGACTTGTCCATTGAAGCAGGGTGGACACCGGGGATATGCAGAGGTATCAGGGTACCTCGATAACCCTTAAAATCGCCACCCTTTTTTCGGCATTGACGGTAGGAACCGTCGAGAGCAGAACAGCTACACTGCGCTGCACTCATCCGTACGCACGCGTACGAAGAATTTTCAAAGAGGCTTCTTTATGACCTTGCCTGTCCTTGCTTATCGGGCCTGCGCATCGTTTGCTGTTCATAAGCTGCGATATGCGGAGATCATACATCAAAACACAATCTCCCCATGACACGGGGGTAGACCGACACTAGAATTTCAACAGAATGCCAATTCGTTGATGTTATCTTCCGTTATGGCCTCGGCGATGTCGACTCGGCAGAGTTCCTCAGAGTTGCTGATACTATACGAAGCATCTCAATACCTTTAAATAGCTCCAACGAAACATCAACTACAATCTGCTAGGTTGGCTGGCACCCTTCGTTTGACCTCGATAATATTCTGCATATTGGAATTACATACATTGTGCATTGACGAGCGAGCCCAGCTATGGAAATTTCGCATCAGCACAACTATTGTGCATCGAACGAGATGAAAAAGAGCGATTCCTTAATACCGTATGCACTCAACGACGCCCCGGACAAATACAACTAACGAATAGCCCTCTCCCACGCGATCGATAGAGGGACATGTGTAATGCAACGATACTATTGATTGATTCTTGTGGAATATTGTGCCCGTGTTTAGGTGGACATTTTGATACCAACATTTATCGAAGCTGATATGATCATCTCAAAGATAATCATTAATTATTCTACGAGCAGCGCAATTACTAGTAAAAAGTGGCTAGTTTCGTGGAGTGTGCTACACCCAGTGGCCACGATAGAACTGAGCAGGTTTAGCCGGCACCTGCAATGACCACGCATTGAAATCCTAAGCGAATTGTTTTCTTCGCAATTTAATACTACACAAATAAGCGTTCGAATTCCCTCACGGGCGTCACAGTAGATCCGTATTCATTTAGAAGGGTGTGTGTGTGTGCGTTTCAATGCTCTAAGTCAATATGACTCAGGGTAGGAGCCATTGCTGAGCGTAGCAATCTCTATTCGGCACCCCCATGTTTTCCACATGGTGCCGTGACCAGGATTGATAGTTGGAATAACGTGTGGCGAAACTTTTGTACATTTAACGTTTGCCGTTGATTAACGAATTACGAGTAAACTCAGCTAGATGTCCCCAGTTCAGTATCGAGGAAATTGCATCATTTACATAGAACAGACAGTCCTATAAGTGGTAGTAAATTAGGAACATGTTTCTGTTGTTGAGTGCCTCTAACTAAGTTATTTCTGTTTTTGTGGAAATAGCTCTCCTGGCTAATCAGATATCTGAGAGGATTACAACAGCCCTACAGAAGGGTAGCGTCCCACTGGCTCAGGAATTGGTGATGGAGGGCTATGGCAAGCACCTCATCGGTAGAACAAGCTGGAACGAGGAGCTTCGACATTATCTCAGGTAAGGATGATACGTCATATGGCCGTGTGTGTGTGTGTGCGTAGATACGTTATATATCACCTTGTATGGTTACAATAACAATACAGGTAACGAGGACCAACAAAATCACCAAAAACGATTGTGTAGTTACCTATAGCAGATGAAAAAAGTGTCGACCAGTTTATGAAAAAGGGTGCAGAGGTTCCAATTCAGGCATCATATCATGACCCACGTACACGTGTCTGGTGAACTAGGGATATTAAGTACGACTATCTTTGTACGAACGTTAACCCCGTTTTGTATTGACGTTGATTCCCAACAGGCAAGTTCCCACCCAACTTGTGAGCATTGAGAACGTCCAGCGAGCGGTCAGCACTGGTGACGTTCAGACGTTGGCGGCACTCTCGAATAGGGATGACACGCTCCTGCGAGCCCGCGATGAAAATGGCTACCAGGCGATTCACATGGCAACTGTGAACAGGCAACCTGCTATCGTTGAATATATAGCCAATAACTACCCGCAGTATCTCACCGCCAAAACGCCAGTGAGTATCAAATGCATCTTCCGTCAGAAAACCTGCCACAGGCATTACAACATATATATATATATATATATATATATATATACATATATCGTACGACTCTAAACATGTAACCTCTATATATGACTGAGGTTAATCGTTGTAGAGCGCTAGCTGGCGGTCACTCAGTAATATGCAATATCGCATGTGTAGTATAATCGAACATTGATGGCAAGTTATAGCGGAATGGCGAGCGCCGTCCTTCTCCCGAGAGACTGGCGCCCTATAGGCAACCGTCGCATCTATAAAGGGCAAGTCAATGGAGGCAGGAAACTAGAAGCCAGAGAGTTCGATAGATCGATGTGCGAACATTGGGTTGGGGGGAGGTACCTTTAGCTAGAATTCAAAACAACTCAGAGAGGACACAATCCAGCAGTGTGGTGCTATACGCTGTTGCTAAGCGGGATCTGCCGACGGCACCATCGGGGTTGCTTGCACTTACTGCAACTGCCTAAATGGTGATGGCCCAATGGGCCGATAATCGATCGATAGCCCTTCTGGTCAGTCTCCAATGTGAATCCGCCGATGCTTTTGGCGTCACAGCGAAATGCTGGGTGCCTTCAATTCAACGGGACGACCATACAACACATTGATCAAATTACGAATTATTACTCATATTCAGAATGTTTTGCTTACGACACAATTTGACTGATGCAGAGAAAGCCAACGATATGGCTTGAGAAGGTTAAACCCTGTCGACAGTTTTATTCTGGCTCACTACGTGTACTATGCAAGATATAGCGTACAGGAAAAGCCTTACTTGTCATTTATTAGAATTTATCTCCACGGTACAAGAAATACCGAGCACTATAACATTGAGTGGGAATGGAGAAAATAATGCGGAAAGCCTAACGTCATGGGGGTCACATCACTGAATGCATTCTCACCTTCGTTTCAGAATGGCCGGCAGCCTCTACATCTAGCAGCTTTGCAGAAAGATGCCGAAATCTATCGCCTCCTGGTCAATTACGGCGCCGATGTGCGAGCCCTGGATGCGGTATGTGGATAAATGGATATATGATACTATGATAGCGAATACGATTTTCCCATTATGTAAAATAGATAAACCTGCGACAATATAGGAAGATTCATATCTCTAAATATCTGGATATTGGCTGGATGCGTTCAGTGTCTGCTATAGTTTGAGCACTACCGTTAAGAATGTTATCGAAAACATTTCCAGTTACGGTTGTGAACGATTTCAATGCGTGGATAGGTCTTAGCCCACTTATCACATTATTAGACAATGCCATGCGTCAAGACTGCCCGTGTAGTTCTCTCTGTGCACATGCTAATTATAATAATTAACTAAGGAATCCGTCTCGAACAGACCGTGCAGTTGGTTTTCGACAAGTGGTCAAAACGGTTGTATGTACTAACGACAATTGCCTTAGCCTTTTTCATCTTGTTTCCAGCTGCATACACTGCATGCACTAGGTAAATAAATAGACATAATGATCAAAAGGACACAGTCTGGTCGTCCACTTGTTAAAAACCAACTCCTGAACGCGTTGTGGGGGGCAATGGACCAAGAAAATAGGTCGAAACCTTAAATTAAGTAATTTAGAAGCTTCCAGCTGTCCACTCCGCTGGAGGGCTCGTTTGCTTTTGCTGTTTCATATTTCTTTAGTTCTAAAGCCTAAATGAATTAGCTCTCAAAAGTTTAATCAGAAGACCGGCAAATAAAGGCGACCTGTTTACCTATGAACATTTTAGAACTCGCGCTTGCACATGTAATAATAACTAAAATCGGAATTACATCCTGACACTCCCTTAAACGAAATGTGTAGACTGTCTCGAGCCTAGACATGCCTTCCATGAGACAAGATGATAAGAGAATTTATTAGTCAATTATAAAAGTGAGCGACACTTGTACCCGTTTTTTTATACATATAGCTCTTGGAAAATCATTGTAAGAGTCTAAGATGCATTATTTAGTGGCAAAATAGTCACTTGGCACATTAGGCGCACGTAGCAACTTCAGTAGAGTGTGTGTGTGTGTGTGTGCGAAGTAACTGACAAAGAACATGATGTAACGAATATGTCTGACAGCGCGGACGAACTGCCGAGTTCTATATGCGAAGTTCAGGCGCTCCGAAGAACCTCGCGACGAACCCTGATCGCTTCTACGAGGACTACTCACGCCGACTGCCCGCTGCTCCGTTGCCAGCTCTGGGCAGTGCCTTTTCCCGAAAATCGATGCCCGACGTCAACCGAGCGAGTCGGGACGTACGCACTCGAACGAACAGCGAATCCAGCGTTGTTAGCGACCAGGACGACCACCGTGAGTATTACCTATCTGAGCGAAATAACGGGATGGTTGTTTTTAGTAAGCGCTTGCCTTTCAAGGGTTCGCTTCGGGCTTTCTTGTCTGTCGTTGGCGTTGAGGTTGGACATGGTTCTGCGGTGATCCCTCGGGTAGTAGCGGGTTTGAGTACATCTAACTCTGTTTTGGGTCCCAGAGACGCTTGGCGAGAGCGAAAAGGACAAGGATGATGAGCCGGGAGATGAAGAGATTGACTCAGGCATCCAAAGCGAGAAGGGCAAGACGCCTGACGAAGAAGACGTCAACGCTATCGAACACTTCGCCGATGCTAACGCCAAGGAGCTGATCGACGAGTCCACCCGCGATGCTGCCGAACAAGCGGCCACTGTCGAAGACGACGCCGATGACGAGCCTGAGTATTCTGAGGACAGCGCTCACGAAGAGCAGGCTGAACCTCACTCTGAGGAGATCGAGAACGCTCCCGAGGAAGCGGGACCAGTCGAACAGCAAGAGGACAAGATCGAACGTGAAGACGAAGATATGGACGAAGCGGAGGAGACAGAGAGCAATGCCGATCATAACGATGGTGAGAACGAAGACGAGGAGGGAGACAATGAAACTAACGAGCCGACAGAAGGAGAGGATGGGGATGACGTGGAAGAGGCAACGAAAGACGAAAACTGCCCTCCTCAGGAACAAGACGAAGTGGTTGAAGAAACCCCTGCGAATACTGATGATCAAGACGTGGACGAGTTAAAGCCTGAACAGGAACAACGTGAAGGGGCAGCTGACGAGGGTGATGAGGGCGAGACCGCGGCAAATGAAGAGGAAGCAAATGTCGAGGAAACTGATACATCTGAATCCGCGGAACCGGTGATGGAAGCTGACGAGGACCATAGCGCAGAGGAGAAACAGGATAACGCTGAGGTGGATGAGGCGGATGAGGCCGCCGTTGTAGATCCCAATGAGGCAGAGAGTGTAGCTACTAGAGTCAGCAGCGGCGATTTGTTGAAGCGACCACCAATGACGCCACAGAATTCCGTCGCCGGTGAGCCCGGCGAACCGCCGGACTCGGCGGAGCGGAGCTTGTCGGCTATTCCCGAGATGGCGAGCCCGGCTGTGCTCACAGCAGCAGATACCGAGCCCTCCCAAGCTGAGAACGAAGGTGAAGAAGGTGGGGGCGTTGATGGTGAGTGCCGTGCACACGGCATGCCATAGGTCATCCCCAATGGGAACCATCTGGTAGCAAGAGAGCAATCACTCAGTCAGTCAATCAGTACGCGTAGAACAAAACAAACAACCCCACGATTCGTCTGATCAGCGTTGCAGCACTAGCATCGTGTTGCACCCGTAGCTGTGTGATGTGTGTGACCTGTACGAACGTTTGTCTGTTTGGAAGTGTTTGTATAGCACTGATTCTGTGTATCACTGTATCAACTAATACGAGTAAAGTTACAGACGAGGAAAACGGCGATCCAGAGGCGAAATCGGACACGTCGGAGAACAAGTCGGAGAAGGTGAACTCCGATGTTGACACAGAGGCCTGTGCTACGTCGCCAGAGACTGTCAAGGACGAAGTGGAAACAGAAGATGACGAAGCCAAACAGGATGAGAAGGCGTCCGCAGAGGCCGACAACGCTGGGGAAACCGAGAACGAATCAGGAGAGGCTGATAAAGACGAGACTGATGAGAAAGACGCAGAAACTGAGGAGCCAACAGATGTCGCCGTCCCTGAAGAACAATCTAGTAATGAAGCTGAAGCTGAACAAGACGCTGATAAGGACGAGGGTGCAGCGCCTGAAGAAGAAGCCGACGAAAAGCCTGCAGCAGCAGCGGAGGAGGAGGACGGGGAGGCTGATCAAGCTGCGGCTGAGGATGAGACAGAGAAGGGCGACGGTGATGATGCTGAACAAGCCAAGCAAGACGAAGAGGATTTGGGAGGAGAACAACAGAGTACAGCCGAGGCTGAAAATGCTGAGAATGGCGAAGACGAGAAGGAACGGACAGCGAATGTTGAACAGGAGGACGCGCAAGCGAATAAGGCGTCCGATGAAAGTGCCAAGAATGACGAGGAAACGAGTAATGACCATGCCGATGAAGCAGATAGCGCAGCGGACACGGAAGGTCTATCAGAGGGAGTTGCCAAAGTGGCCGGTGCCGACGAAGTGTCGAATGGGGATGAGATGATTGAAGGTGACGGAAATCAGAAGGGAAACGATGATGATAGCAACGAAGCCAAAGAAGATCATGGGGCGGAGGGAGACGGGCAAGAGACTAGCGCTGTTACCGATGATGAACCGAAAGACCCTGAAAGCGAAACTGCTGAGCCCGATGCTGATGGGGGAACAGCCAACGCTGAGGCGGCGGAGGATGGCGAGGTAAGTAATGTTGACTCTGAGGTAAAGGAAGAAGCCGAGGAAACGATGCAAACTGAAGAGGCAGCTGTGGAAGCCGTTGAGGCAGCCGCCGGTGAAAACGACGAAGAAGCTAAAAATGACGTCGAGGAGACAGTTGAAAATAAGGGTGAGGAGGCAGCTGAAAATCAAGAGGAGGCGGGTGGCGTTGATGATAAAGAGGACGGGGCGGGTGAAAATAAAGAAGATGTGGAAGCAGAAAATAAAGAAGATACGGCAGCAGAAAATGAAGAAGATGTAACTGAAGAGAATGGGCCACCAGAAGAGGCAGGAACCACTGACGAGACTGCCGAAGATCCTGGGGACTCTGAGGCTAAAGGTGGCGAAAATGGCGAAACGGCTACCGAAAATGGAACAGCGAATGGAGCTGAGGATGCAGCCGGGGCAGAAGATGCGACGAATACAGAAAACGCTGAAGGCGACGAGGCCGAAGACGCAGCCGAGGAGAAGCCGTCTAGTGAAGAACTCAACGGACATGTCGCAGAGGCAAAGCCGGAAGTTAATGGAAATGGCGATTCAGTAGCGGATAACCGCGCAGCCAGCGAGGCGTTCATTGAAAATGCAGTTTTGAACGCGACGAAAGCGACTAGTGACTCCGGACGTTCCGGTCGTACACGAAGCAAAAGTCGTAAACGAAAGCAAGCCGCCCGGATGAAAGCTGCCATGGGTGAGTCGCTGCAGCAGCGAAGGGCACTTTTGTTCACATTGCGGCACGCACCGATGTCAAGCGTTCACTCACGTGTGTTCTCACGTAAAATAAGTTGCAACTGCAACACGGTCACCCAGATACGATCTGATCACGCACATCATCTGTCTTCCACCGTCCTTGTGTTGCGTGGCCACTCTACGTCTTCTCTTCACACTTATTTCTGTCTCTTTGTCTCTTTTTCTATATATATATATATATTATATATATATATATATATATTATTCGTATATATATATTCGCCGTTTTCTGGTTGAATAAAGCATGGGCTGAGTAGTACAACAGTCAGACAGCACTGGACAGTGCTCCCGCTGTGTAGACGGTTTTTCCAGGTACATCAATCGAAGTGCACTTGTTTCGGATCACAGCAAGAGACAGGCGACACAACGATATCACTACCTTTATGGACACCCCTCTCGAATCCCTCATACAGCACCTACCGGGTCAAGTGTCCCGAACCGAACTGGTAGACGGTTGTACTCGTCCAGCATCATGTGACATAGGTGCGCTGTACTTTTACCAGAATAGCGTCATCGATTACGATTGTATCGTATTGAGTGGGTTCGATCGAATCCGATCATGGTCAGGGGGGCATGGTCATCCTGACGCATTTTCCCCTCGAAAGCGCGGACAGCGTATACAATCCCCCGGCGTTAAACTACGCACAATGAGATGGGTGGTAAACGACTCCCGAAGGTTTAAATCCACAACGATGATCCCCTGTCTAATGTTCGGCTACGTCGGCGGGGGTGTCACGTTTGTCCTGCGCCGTCCTGGGCTAGCGTTCTAGCCAGGTCCTGGTCGGCAAGGCGCCACACCCCGCGGGCCCCCTGAGACCCTGTGGCCCATTTTGCATCCATGGAGCAGCCGTACAGTGAGAGCCGACGAAATAGCGCGCAGTCTACTGGCCGCCCGACCGTTCCGAACATGGGTCCATACTCCTGATTCAGTCGGCGCCGAGGCACGAGCACATCCACTCCGGCGACCGGTGTTCCATCCGAACTTGGTTTTGTCTGAAGCCGCTTTGCGATGCGTCGGTTCTGCAAGGCGAGCAACATATTGACACGCACAGATACTGTAACGACCTCTAGGCTATGATGGATCGCCAATTACAAGTTAATAGTGCTGTGGTCATACGAACTGTCATTAAGATCAATTGACCAGACTCGCCCAGTGAAAGGTAAACGGTCGTGTGGTGCTTGGTACACGGTTTGTTTCGAGTTGAGTTTGTTCGTGCCATAGTTGCTATGCTATCTCGTCCATCCACGGATCGATGCGTCCTGTGGCTAGCCGGGGCAAGAGTTCTGTTTCACGTGTGTCGCACAGAGGTGTCGTCTTCGAGGACCTTCGAACGCTTGTGTGTTAACTTTTTCGGTGTTGTCCGACGTTTCAGATCGTTTGAATGAACTGATCGACTATTGGATTAAGGAGGAGGACCTACTACGATTGGAACACGTAGTGATTGCTGGGCAAGGTGAACGGCTCGTTGGGAAGACCTCGAGTAACCCACAGGTGCAAGAGTTCCTCAGCCTCGTGCCAACCTATATGGTAAGTGGTGTCAAAAGCTTAATCGAATTTGAATACAAGCAAGAAAACTCAAGGCATCATTTAATTTGTTTATAGTGGAGCCATATGAAATCTTAATGCCATCTGACGCAGTGGAATGAAGAAAATTATGACTGTCTATAAAATGAATTTCGAAAAATAGTTCCGTTTATCATTTGAAGATATAAGAATTAATATAAGATAAATTATAATTGTTATAATTATTATATTATATAATACACAGTTATGGCGCCAGTGATCGGTAATCAAAAAATCACAGTGTAAACGCTGTGATACTCGTTGTTTCCTAATGATTAGAAGATATACTTCTATAATTTAACTCAGCTAGAACAAATGTGTTAGCAGAGAATCAGGATGCAGCGATGCCTTGAGCACTTACATACATTCTAAACGCAGGCCTTACATTCGATCTTTGATGCCTGCCCGCTTGTAGGATAAAATCCGTCAGGTGCATCAGGCGGTAATCAAGGGAGATGTGCGTGAGGTGAAGGAGTTGTTGACTAGGAAGAGATTTGCCCTTAGCCGAGACGTGAACGGGGCTAGTCCGCTGCATTTATCTATTCTGTACGGCCACCCCGATGTGCTCAAGTAAGTTTACTACGCGACCGAACATACACATATGCATATATTATATGAAAAAGAAAGAGATATATACTTAAGTATATGAGTGTTGCCCGCTGTATGTATTCATGTACACGTAATATTGTGTTCAATTTTTTAAGTGTTGTTTAAGTGGCCCTACCCTACATGTCAAGCTTACTGGTGAGCGAGCCTACTGTGATACTACATGAAGCTGATAATCAACGAGACCTGACTTCAGCCAGTATGGTTGATTGTATTAGCTTCGGCTTTTGGATTAGTTGTTGGCTCAAAGCAAACTAGGGCCTTTCTAAAACTTCCAATATCAGGATCGTGGAGGTTACACCAGAGACTGGTCGTAGAGCAGACTGTTCCTTGATACACTTGCTTACCTCCTATGACACGGGTATTGCAAAATGGATTATAAAACTCGTCTTTTGACCTTTTCCAGGAGTCATTCAAAGCGACAGGACCGCATACATAATCTTTCGCAGAGCATTTTCGTTAACTTTGAGCAGGAACCGTTACCGTAATCTAGTGTTTCCAGTTGTATTCTTTCTGTCGTCAAATGAGTACCTACACGTTGATTATCTCACCATTTTACAGGTACATCGTTGAGTTCTTCCCAGAGACACTGGACGGGCCAGATAATGAGGGCCGCACCCCGCTTCATTATGCCGCTGTAGCCCCAGTTATCGATGTAGACTACTATCAGGTTCTTAAGAATGCTGGAGCAGATATCAACATTAAGGACAAGGTGCGGACACAATCGAGGGATCACAACAACACATGCGTAACAGAGGTGACACCGTGTCCACTAGACATCGAGGCGAGGACCTCCTCCGCGACACAAATAGCCCCCAATGTCTCTGCGACAGCGAACGACACGAGCCCGATATTCGATACATGCAAATGCTACACAGATATTATATATACAAATAACGCAGGATACTATAAGTAATGTGCTTAGAAATCCAACACGGAAATACTTTCGAACAATTTTACCCGTCGGAGTTGAATAGAGGTATGGAGAGCGAGACAAATGGATAGATAATCCTTGCGACGCCGATAGGCGAAAGGCGAAACTAGCAATATGCAGGCATGGCGGTGCAGCCATTAGGTCGGCTCGTCTAATCACAAGGTCACACCTGATCGAAATAATTCGCAAATTGTGCGTGCATGTTCCATGGCCAGTGGTTGCACCTTACCGATTCTGACTAGAATTGCTAATGAGAATGGCCATACGATTTAGCTTCGCCGGCTCGGGTCCAATCGCCGTGGACACCTGAAATCGACGCGATACCCATTCAATGTATTGTTCATATATGCGTATCCATGGACCTGGTACGCGTTAACGTATTAGAAAAAAGAGACATGTTTGTAAGGCTTTGACTGTGATGCCGTTGAAGGCTAAGATGATGCTTAGCCGATTCTGAGCTATTAAACTATCCATATATGCTTGCCTATTGAACGTACGAGATAGGTAATGAGCTCTGTAAGCTTGCACCGAAGAAACAGTATTTTCTACCGTGTCGTGTATTGCACGGTGTGTAGTTCCTAACCTCGGGAAATTTTCGGTTATATTTTCATGCGTTCGTCCGATTGTGCTTACTCTCGGTCCACCATTCATCGGACTTGTCACCGGAGTAGAACGGAAATTCGGCAGATTTTTACCGTACTCACCCGGACGTGCTGACCATTGAGGATATCTTCCGCAACTACGAGCATACGCCTGAGCCAGATGATCCCGGCCTCGACTCAAATCGGAATAGCACAAGCGGCCGCTCGAAATCGAACGGTTTGCGTCTGACCGAATTGATTAAGATATAATATTCGTCTAGTTAAGAAATTTTAGATCTGACTGACTCGGCTCTTCAATGCCATCCCCCCCAACATTTGGGCGTGCAGGATTCTCTTACGCCTCATTCCAATAATGTAATACAAGAGACGGAATCTATGGAATTGATTCAAGAGAATTACATTTTGTAGAAAACATTTTGTGCAGTGCTCTCCTCCACCAAGTTACACATGACCCTTACGTGATTCCTAAGCAAATAGATACTCAAATAGTATACAGTTCATGCCATCGAGATACACATAGGTAAAGTGAGGTAGTTGCGGAACGAGTGTGTGTTAGTTCGTATCGAAGCCTATTTTGCAATTGACAAACGTTGGGGAGAAGCTTTACGTGTTTATGTAATTGGCTATGACTCAGTCTGGTCAGTCAGGTCAGTAATTGCGAGTGTAATTAAATTGCAAGAAAAACCTTTCCCTTGAAGTTATCCGACATCAATAACTGTAGGTGACATACGAACATTTTGAATATATCGTCACTACCTGCTCCATCTGGCCCACTCGACAAGAGAGAGAGAGAGACAGGGAGTAATTAACCTTACGTGCGTGAATTATTTTTAGAACGACCGCCTACCACGACGCCTGGAGCACCAACAATGGGAGACGTCAAACAAGAGGTTCGGGAGACCGTGTCGAACATGATCAGAGGTAAGGCTAGGAGAACGTCTCGTCTGAAATTAGTGAAATGTCCATCATTATCACTACTATCGCCCGCAGCTATCGAACATGGCGATGCCGTATTTATAATAATAAGAAGTTTCTTATAAGAGACTTCCAGAGCGGGTGGGTGTCTTTCTGGACTGTTGATTTGGTCGGCTATGTTATTATTAGATTCTCTGACCCTTCTCGTAGCGTCCCGATATTTTTCTGAACCCTGTTAGAGCCAGCTAAGCAACCGTCCATATCTCACGAGAGCAAATGTTTTTTCTTTACTGGAAAACCCTGTCCCCCGACAGTTAGCTAGATCATATTTTTAATATCAATGTACATTTGTGAAATAGCCGACTAAAGCCCTCGGATTCTCCAGCAGACTTAACGGGCAAACGATTCTTAGCGAGAACATTTTTGCCTTTATAATTTCCTCGCAATAACAAATACTTCAGCGTGCCTTACTCTGTAGCTAACAGTGATCCTTGCGCATCGCTACGTCTGCAAAGTGTCCAGATAATTTCTAACAGCAGGCGTAACATTCTTATCATGTATATATCACCCGTCTATATTCTTACCCTTCTCTGTAATGGGGTGACCAATGACGGGCGCTTACAGACGTTCGCTCGTACTTTCTTATCATCGCAAAAGTCAGAATAGTTCTGATACCATTATTCGCATGACCATGACCCGATATCGATTGATTCATATGATGTCCGTAAATAGAATTGAACTCGGAGGACCGCGGCTTCGTCGAAGGCAGCGGAGTTGAAGCCGTCCTGGTGGATGCTTTGATCGTCGTCTGCGCCAAAAGGCCAGCCACACCCGTCTCTTTTCTTGGAGACTATCTTCTCTGCATTAGCGCTGCCAACAAACAGTCTGAAGGTCAAACGGTTGCACAGACGACAATGACCAGCGGGTCCACCGCTGCTATGCCTGGCGAACACAAAGCTGCTGCTGCTGCTCAAATCGCCATCAACGCATCGGTCTCACATGGGGAGACGGGAGACAAGATCGAGACGCTCAGGGCGGAGGTTAGCAAGATAGCCACGCCTAGCGCGTCCCCAACGCCGATGTCGACGCATCCAGCAAGCGTTGCAGCTAAGCCTATGGAACAAGCCCCACCCAATGCGTCCGATACGGCAGTTAGGACGC
Organism: Stratiolaelaps scimitus; assembly: GCA_019614645.1. NCBI lineage: Eukaryota > Metazoa > Arthropoda > Arachnida > Mesostigmata > Laelapidae > Stratiolaelaps > Stratiolaelaps scimitus. Next base: position 5,714,919 of record JABWDB010000013.1, on the reverse strand, counting down.
CAACCGTCTCTGCAAAGGTAACAATTGAGAGCAATGGCAGTCAAGGCTTGTTTGCTGAGCTCTGAAGCTGTCGAGCTGATCATGCCGTCCAGCACCAACCGACTCGATTCCGCCTCTGAAACCGCAGTCCCAAACGCGCAGGATTGGTGGCACCTTTTGCAGGCAGCGACAGCAGCAGCGGCGGCATTGGCGGCATTGGCGAGCATCTGGGGCTTGCAAAGCTATCAATCAAGAGGTTTTTGCAGATACTTGCGATGGTTCTTGAAATTCTACCGCGCTATGCTGCATCTTGGTACAGAGCGCCAATCATATAGTTCAATCTGCAGCAACAGCAGAAGCCACAACAAGGTATTGATCTAACCTGCAGCCAGCAGCACTGCGGGGACGCCGTGACGCTAGCGCTCTGAGCTTGGGGATTTGCAGCTTTCGATTGACGTCTCTTTTTTGGCCGCCTCATTTTCTATGCACGATAAATACTGTACGCGGCGTATGATTGAACATTTTTACACAAATACAGCAGCAGCGGCGGCAGCAGCTTGTTGTGGACGCGGGGAGCGACAAGCATCGTTACCGCAGTGGCTCTGTGGCCCAGAGAGAGGGAGAGATAGCCAGAGGAACAGAAATGGAAAAAATTATTTTATTCAAGTATGAGTGCCGTGTTTGCATGTGAATGAACGAGTTCATTGGAGTGACGATGCTGTTATAATTATATATGCTTTAATTAAAAGTGTCGGTTGGAATCGCTTCCTGAATAACGCGGAGGACGGGACCGCTTGCTAAGTGCTTTGCCGGACGTATTTTTGCTCGTTGGGTCGGTTCGTTAGACGTATTATGACAAAGAATAAGAGCTCGCATGTATTCAAGATGCACCTGCCGTCAACGTATATATATATATATATACAAAATATTCGTATATTTTGGCAGTGTTTTTTGTCGTTTTCGAGACGAACACATATGTCCCAAAAGATAATCTAACAAAACAGAATGTTGACACTCGTTGGCTTTCTCTCTGCCTCGACCATTTGAGGTCTAGTTTCACACAGTCATCAGGACGAAAAGCAAAATGCCAATTTTGTCAGTATTGCGGCGTTTTTCCGTATATTGGCGTGCTTAGCTGCGAAAGTCATCAATCGTCATTTGATGACCGTTCTATATTTTGTTTTTACTAAAGGACATTTTACCATATTTTCAGCTTAAGCAACCAACCACCGTACAACCACAATGGCAAGCGTCAGAGGCAAACCTAGAACAACGCGTGGCCACATTGTCACCTTCTAGCGGCCAGCTACCCGTTGTTGCCATGGGTCCACCAGCACTCATGGCCGAGCCTCCGAAGACGTCGACGACATCTGCTATGCCCACAGCGTCGCCGTCACTTGTAGTAGTCTCCCCTCTTAGTGCTGCGTCTATCGCCATTTCTGGTATGGCAGCACCCCTGCTTGCCGCCTCTGTCACTGGAGATGATTCGTCGCCATCATTACCGAAGGATGCAGCTCCGTCTGCTTCAGCGGTACCAGCTACCGTGTCAGTGACGCCGATGGGTCCCCCGTTGTCTGCGCCAGTGATGCCGTTAGGTACCCCTCCTCAACAGGTCTCCGGCATGACGATGGCAACACCGCTTCCCCAGGCCACGTCCCCAGCGGCACTCGGGTCTCGGGAACAAACCGTTGCGAAGGCTAGGACGACTCTGCCCGTAATTTCTGAGACGGTCAGACCTCCTCTGACTGAGGTTTCCACAAACGGTGGAGTCGGACAGACCATGAACATTGACCGAAACAACGGAGTTGTGCCGCCTAAGGTCCCGAAGGTTTCCGACATTGCCCAGGCGCCAGACGTACTGTCCGATTGTGAACGATAGATAGAAGCAAGAAATATTGTTCCTTTAACACTACTACAACTGCTACTATTAACGAAGTTGTCTACAACTTCCGACGTCAAGGTAACATTCGCCTTCATGTTCCGCCTCACAATATGTCAGTACAGGCTGGGCGTTACATTGGGCAGCATGTTTGTACCGTGATTTGGCATTACTACGCATGAATCGCACACGGCGTCCCTACGTGACCCAGAATCCGAACACACTTTAAAATGAATGTAGTGTCAAAACGCTACCCATGTATGCCATCGTACCAGTTTCGTGAGATCAAAACGAACACAATCGTAGAGTAACACAAAACAGAGATCAATTAGATGAGAGAAATTATATATGTAGAGGACTGGCATATATATATATATATATATATCTATACATATAATATATATATGTTCAATAGTTGCGGTCCAAAAGGGGTCCTTGCCTGTGGTTTCGCTAGGCGTAACTTAGGTGTAAGGAAGTGCTCGCGTGTCTTGAAGAGTTCTGGCGAATAATGTCGAAAGAGCAGAGCACAGTGCGCTGAAAGTGAGACGCTTCAAATCGAAGTCAGCGTCCTCGCTCCGGGTAGAATGGCAGTGTTGGGGAAGCTTCACACGGGCTACCTCAAGGCAGCGGAGAACACCCAGCTGGAAGATGGGAGGGCTATAGATAATTGTAGAGTTCATTCTTCTTACTACGAGATTCATTCTTGGACCACATTAAATTAATTTAATATGTGTAATAATGATATTCATGTTGATGACATTAACAATACAAAGGAAGATATGATAAAAATAATGAAATAAAAAAAGTATGTATTTATAGCGTTGGATTTTGTTTCGATAGGCAGTTAAATGACGGACGGAACCGATCACCGATGGCGTATTGTATTAATAATTAGTCTGCTCTGATGTTCTATTCAGACTGATACTTAAGGTACCTTAAAACCACACCAGCCTTCCACATAGAGCCATTCTGCTTTTGCTGCATATGCCTTCCTAACATTGTCTCAAGAAGAGTGTTCGTTGGCCTGTCTCTGGAAATTGCAAGTTCGTTGGATGGCGTGGGAATATATATATATATATATATATAAACAAAACCACTTACAAGTTGCATCCGCAGGGATGCTGACCTTTAACACAGGGATCTGAAGTGCGATCGCTGTCCTCAGTAGGTCCCAGTAGGGCACAAATCATAATCAACTAAACGATCTTCATTTCACACAAGCTATGTAGGATGTGTCGCGGAACACAATTCGAAATAGCGACTGCGGACTCTTTCAGCCAGAATGACGTTTCTGTTGTGGTTCGTCTTTTGCACAGGAAAAGTTGAAGCTATGAAGTTGTTCCATGGGTGCGAGTTTGGGCTCGGTTAACCCACTCCCGAGCTTTGCTTTGCGGCTCGGCCCGAACATATGCCCCACCTTAATCCATCATTGGGCACTTGGCAGCCGCGGCCACGACGTCGCCGTGGTCCAGTCAGCGTAGACCATACGTTACTATCTTTATTTCTTTAATGTCGTACCGCAATGTCGTCATGCTCATCACAGCCAGGAATCAGATGACTGATCAACAGCACGCCCACAGCCCGCATCATTGAGTTTGAAGGCCATTCGGTTTGAACCTCTTACACTCGTCAGAGCTATTAATCAACGCCGGTGCTTTTAACTAGGTTTAAATCAACATCGGAGCTTTTAGTCAGGTATTAATCAACATCAGAGCTTGCACCCACGACGACCTCGGACGTAATTGCTCTCACCGCCTAAGCCTCGCGATAATACTTCCTTGTAAGTAACCGATAATTTATTGTCCAACTGCATAATATGTCGTCTAATTCTACGTCAGTGTAGTATAGTCATAATTGTCAATCATTGCATTACTACAGATGTGCACACCTTTTCGAAATAGCTTCCACTCGGTTTAGATTAGGAATCACCTGCTTTTTTTTTATGTCGATGGAGTCATTTTCATTCGTCGGCTAAGACTCTGGCGACAATTGCTCATCGGGATGGGAAAATTGCTCAACTTCAGAGGTGCCACTAGAACAATAGAAACTTACCTCCATATCGATGCTTCCGACAATGCTGAAGTAGAAATAATATCAAAACATAGAGTAACACCTCGGAGAGATCGCTTAGCCACTCCAGGGGGTCATCGTTTGAATGAACCATATACATGGGGAAAAAGGTCAACGGGTGACTTAAATGGCTATGCGAACTGAATACAAGAAGAGACACTAGCTAGCTTCACGCCACTGACGCACTCATTGATAGAATTATCTAGCCTTTACGTGAGTGAGCTTGAAATCCTGTGTGGATTGTCTAATCACCACTTGTTGTACTGTACAACAATGCGTAGATTTGGGTTAACACCCACTGCACCAGCAACTAAAGTCAATGAGAAGAACTTCTAACGGATCCAAATTATTTCTCGATGTTGATTGTTTCAATATGCCTAATTTTTAAATGCTGCGGGTATCTGAAATGTTCTATTATGCTGTTGTTTGTTCATGTTTCGTGAAGAGACACCTGAGTGGCCTCAGGAAGCTGAACTGAATCCTCCACCTTCTGCTCCATCTTGGGCGGGACCGACAAAAGCTCAACTAACAGCCGCCTGTGTACAGCTAGTTTAATTTATTCATTTCATGATTGTATATTCTCTATGTACATGGTAAGACATCACACCAATTTCTAAACGTTTCTCTATAAAAGGAACTCGTTCGCGACACAACAACGTACGTCACTTTCACTGTCAGTATCAAAGGTACACGAATGCAAACAACATGTGCGTAGCCTGTACACCTTTTCACCACCGAACACGCAATGATAGAGTATTTACATTTTGGTGGCTCGGATACCGCTGGCACGAAGCGTCTAACTATTCATCACCGCGGTTCGCGAGCCCTGGCCGTACCCTTCCTCGTGGAGCTGGTCGTATCGCAGGTGGCTGCCCACGAATGTGAGTCGTTCTGCGTTGCCCTTCATCTAATAGAGGTCTAAGTAATGATTTGATGGTGGACGTTTTTTGCTCCATTGTCTGTGCCGAAATGTGGAACCTGTACGAGAGCTCGACAACTCTGTAACCACTTGCCCGGAGCAGCCGAGCCCGGCACGCCGCATTGCCGGTAAGGTACTTATCGTTGTAGTAGTTGGTGAGTCCATGGCAGACAACGACGATGTTATCGCCCACCTGAAGCCATCGAACACGTTTGCTTTACTCATAATTTGTACGGTAGCCGTGCTACGTTCCCGTGTGCACTTTCTGATAGCTACTACCTTAGCTTTGTATTTCTTTTACATACGTTACGCCTTCACATATATATATATATATATATATATATAAATAAAAACCCGAGTCTATTCAATATGTGTTGTGATCATGAAAACTCGAATGCCGAAACGTTTGCCAAGCTTACGCTAAGCACTCAACTCAGCTGTTCCGTCCAAACCTCGAGAAAACTTGTTAACTTGTTAACTTCTTCTAACGATGCTTACCTTTACATCATGCTCGATGTAGAACGGTAAGAGGCATTCCAGCGTGGCTTTAAGCCCGAGCCCTTTGGTAACCATAGTGTGAACTTCCTTGGCTAGACGCGTCTGCAACCGTGATTGTTCTGGCATTTTACTTTCCTGTTCAAGTTTCTCCAGTTGCATAGGTTCTAGCGTAACCTGGTTAGGTGGGACCAGACGAAGTTTTCGAATACAACAAAAACATGAAAATAAGTCAAGTTTCAATTTTAGAACTTCGGTACGACGGGGATGTTTAATCTGAACATAGTGAAGGATGAAACCCTCTGCCTATGTTGCCCACTGATAACATCGATAATTACCGACAGCAATATCGATAAGTAATTACAGGGAATGCGGTTGTCCGACTTCCAATTTCAGAAAATCCGTCCGACCCTGCTGGATGGTTTCAACTCGACTATAGGGTGTTTTCGATTGTTAACGTACTCTCGTCATTGCATTTCGGTGGCATCTTTGAGCTAGGTGAAGCTTAATAAATGTTATTAACTCCCAGTTATGAGTTACATTAGCACATACATTAATTACTACCTGTATGACATTAAGACAGCATTGCACCGTTGTACACTACACATTGTACAGTGTACGCAAGTTGTGGCTCGGTCACAGGGTGGAGTGTAGAATAAATCCAGCAACAATTGTAACATCAGCGAATGATAAAATTAGCAAAAAAATCAGAGACAAAACGAGACTGAAAGAGAGACAAGCCCCAACTAGGTGTATCTATTTAGGCTAACTTTTGTGACACGTGCGGACGTCCTGAGTAAAATAAGCTTTTTGTTTATATAATTGTACGTACCAATTTATGTATTAATGGGGCTTCAATTCGGTACGCGTGCCATATCGAGAATAAGCTGTAGTCTACAGTGTTCCCTACCGAACGCTCCAACTGGAAAGTAACCCATGTGCTATTTAGAGTCGAGTAGAGCGGGGAAATTGCACTTATCGATAGATGTCGCATATATCGAATCAGAGCAAGACATTACCGAGATGTATGGAGATCATGTCGCAAATGCATATCACGCTACAAAGATATTCTTGAAAAACAAAGACACGCTTACACGCAAACATGCACACAAGAGGGTCTTCAGCAAAGGTGGGATGGGTGAGTTCAAACTCACTCCTGACACGGTGCAAGCGGCAAGGCAGTATTGAAGGCGAATCTACAACGACAATCCTTCAACTGATGGATATCGTTTACTTCTTCCTGGAGTTTTCTACAAATTGACCTTAGAAGATTTCCATTGTATATTTCATTTTGTCGTTTCAAATGTTTTTTGTATTATGTGACTCCTACCATTGTGCACTCAAGTTAGCACTCAAGTCAGCACTCAACTATATCCCATTCGTTGAGGTACCCACCGACCCCGTAGTTGGACTATCAAAACAATAAGAACGACAACGGCACGTTTAATACAACGCGTACCGAAAAAAATGTCTATAAATACACTCATCCGTTGTTAAACGCAAATCGGACCATGACGTTCTTGCGGCTCGTACGAAGGCACTTCACAGGACATCCCCATAAGGTTCACAAGTGCAAAGCGGATTACGGGAAAAACAACCGTCAACCTTCACTCTGCGATATCTAACTATATTATCTCTCTATCATTACCAATCTATTTCGAGCCAAATGCTACCGAAGGTCAATTCATTACTAACCATCAGTAAGCAGTTGCCCATTTTGGTAATTAAGTAAGTTACACTTCAATGGCACTAGTTTAAACCAAAAAAATAAAGCAAGAAAACAGAGCAGATTTTCGGAATAAAAAACGTTTTTCATACATAATATATGCTAGAGATGACGGGACATCACTAATATAGTGTTCATATGCTTCAGCGTATTCCTCGATGTTTCTAATCCACCTATAATGCACATATATAATGGGATGGCTTGAATTGTAACCTTGTCCATGTTGAACGAATTGACGTAGAGTCTCTTGTCGTAAAATCCCATCATCGCCAGCGACCATGTACACCGCACAAGGAAATATTGTTGCTTATATTCGTCCCGCGAGTTTAACAAGCGTTCAATTAATCTGTCGAGATCAGAAACATCACATACAGATATCGACTGGTTAGCTATGAAATGCTTTCGATGAATTGATTGGCGTTTATCTCGTTTATCGAATCTTCAAACACGGGACAAGCCAAACCTCCAGCTTCTACACCAGATATACTATCAGTATTCTGTTTCCGCTCTTTTCTTTTTAATAGCACTTGACGGAAATAAATATGGCGATCAGCGATACAGAAACTTGCGACGACAAAGCATTTCCTGTGTGAGTAAGGCGTTGCAACTTGACCATGAAATTCGGCAATTGTTTCACTCGGTTCGGCCCTCTCCCTTCCCGCCAACGCCCCACTGCATCAAGGGAAATAGTCGCCGTTTCAATGAGCAATTAAAACGTACCTTTTAACTTGTTCATTAGTGATACGCATATTGAAATATGAGTAAGTGAACAGCATCATCGATATATATTTTATTCTGCACGTGTCCAGCTCGGCCATAAGACTTGCGAAGGCTTCGTGAACAGTTGATAGATCGCATAACTGCATCTGGAAACAAATTGATATTTATAGTACAAAGACAGACAGGGTATCTGACAAGAACAACAAGGCAAAGACAATGCAATTTTTGCGTTTCGTTTTATGTCAATACATATTTCGATAATGATGAGCATTTCAAGATATATAATGGAACATTGAAAATCCTACGACGAGTGAGCGTCCGAGAGTGTCAAGCTTTGCCTAGAAATTTTGAAGCTCTGGCGGGGGGTGATTAGCGAAAGTTTGCCCTCTGATTTGAAAACGAAATATTCCTCTGTTCACTCTTCGTTTTGTCACGAGATTCGTGTCACCATCTCTCGACGGATACTTTCAATACAATTATATAGAAATGTTCGGTTATATAGAAAAAAAATTACACATTGACAGTGTCAAATTCTTAGTTAGTGTTCCATACCGTTGCCTCACTTAACTACTATTCGGTGGTTGCTGAAATCGCCCCCATTCTTCCCGTAATTCTAAAATAATCAGGCAAGTTAAATCAGCACTGTCCGAGTGTTGAGTACATATTGACATACTTTCAAGCTGAATGACGAGGAACACGCTACCATTCTAGCCTCGGTCTTTTTTAGAGGAACATCCGCTTTGAGCCTACTGCCTGGTTACAACTTGACAAATACAATATGTGGCTCACAAGGTGTGATTTCTGTCGTCGTGCAAAGGTTTAAGTTTCAAGTGACTCGAAAACACTGGCCTACCTGTGATCCAACGTCAGCGAGTCGAACTAGAGTTTCCAGAGGCCAATCGCCGGCGCGGGTCAACTTCGGCATACAATCCACGAACCTAGAGAAAGGGTATTGCTCATGTTACAGTACCGTCACGACATACGTAAACAGCTTGACAAATAGGGCAACGGAGTGCCGCACGTATACCGCACATAAATAACAGTCATGCGCTACAAATAGATTACTCTCATCTGTTTTTGCCTTTCGTAAAACCCTTTAGTTACTGTTGTATTAAAGGACAACTCCTCATGGGAATGCGTAGCACGACTGCCGAGAGGGCAGTCGAGGCTCAATCGAGATGCCAAACACAATCACTTACCTTGCTTACCGCAATATATCAGGTATGCTTTTAATATAAATAATAAATATTTTATTAAATATACTCTACAATTTAATATCACGTGCGGATAAACGATGACAAACAGTGCCAATAGATTACGACGGCAAAACAAAAAATCACGTTCACATACCTGTGAACGGCAGGCATTACTGTGGGTAACGGTAATCCTCCGGAGCCGCGAATGAATTTTGCAAACGCAGCCACAACCCTGTGCTCTAAGGGCTCGCCGGATTGAGGACATTTTTCGATAATACTAACGAGTCGATTATACGAATCCTGCCTGGTTAACTGTACCCTACATTTGTAAAGAGATTGGCAGACACTGGCTGCTTCCACTGTGTCTAGTGACGGAAGTATACTTGATTTTAGAGAGACACGTCGTCGCGGGCGTCGAAGGCGATCGAAGATTCAGCCACCGAAAAGCAGAATATCAAATAATTGAAGTGTTAATTAATACGTCCGACAGCAGTGTCAGCGAACAGTCAATGCATGTCCCCGCAAATGGCTACAAATCGTCTGACGGAAGAGGGTTGAAAGAGTCGATCTCGGCTGTAGCCCGTTCGATTCGTAGGATGCTTTCTGTTCTGATAACATGATGTGCCCATGGAGTTGTTCGAGACGAATCTGTTATATGCTTAATGAGGTTGACGTTGATGGTCAAGAAAAATGACGACATACACCGGGTTGGATAATGTGAAATAACGAATACACCAAGAGAAAAGGATTGGCTGAGTAGTCAACCTGGACAATTTTGTTTAATAAATTACAGAAGATAAAAATACATATATACAATATATGCATCCATCAACAAATTGATATAGACAGAATTCAGTGGGTATATCTCTAGCATAATGAGACATAGAAGATTTTGGAACTTCAAGTTGCATACTGATCACAGAAACAGGTTATACTCACTTGTACAGTGCACCTTCTATGCACTGAGTAGCGTTATCAGGCAGCTGTCGGACCAAATTGGCGAGATACAAATATTGGACGAGCTCCTCGTGTTTCAGTCGAGGAATGTGGTTTGACTAAAACGAAATTAGCGAGCGATTAATTTAACCCATACACTCACTGATCTAAGATCACCACCGTAGATTAACTGAAGTATAGCTACTGGCCGTATAAAATAGAGAAATTCAATTTACAATCGTTCATTCAGAAGAAAAATGCTCTATCGCTACCTGCAAAATGAGGACACGCTGGAAGTATCGGCTTGTTTGGTGGTACCCGCATCGATACCAGAGATCGGTGAGCACAAGTTGATCACGGAATGAGCTGTCGGGAAGGGTCGACATACAATATCGATCCAAAGCGTTCTATAATAGACAGCAGGTAGTTAGTACGTTAATCGTGGCCACTGAGCCATGAGAAGCTGCGAAGTACTGAGCCAGGTTGGCCCAATCTGTTTCACCACAATCTTTTTAACTTTGTGGTTGAAGTACAACTCACCTACACTTTTTAGAGCGACCCAATGACTTTTTACAAAGCATATTACAGACATATATATATATATGACAAGGCCACGTGCCAGATAATTAGCTAAGTTAATCTTACTCATAAAATTAATAAAAAAAAAAATAGGAATCTACAAATTGTAATTCTCTGCGGCTGTAAGATTTGGCCTTGCGTTTAATCCATCTCTGACTAGAGTACTTAAGCATTTGTCTGATTATAGCTGACCGCATTTGATAATACAAGATTAATAGGTGAAGTTTCTACCTTGACAAAGAAAGGGCCACAGGTAAAATACGTGTTACTGTTGGCCTCCTGGACAAGACTCAGTGCAGCGTGATGTTATGACAGAGACGGTGTTTTGACACAGGCGCTTTGATACTATCGACGTCTCGTCTCGAAAGCGTCTGTTCTCTCGATCGGCCTAGTGACGTACCCTTAGTGTTTTTTGTACCGTAGAACTGCCGATCGGCGCCGCCTCGTATCGTGCGGCCTGCAACATGATCTCATGAACAAATCGTACATCCAAGTGTGGAAGCGTGTACACTGCAATTTAGAGCTAATTTTAGATTCTATTCAGAACACCGAAGCAGGTGACGTAGTAGTGACATAATATTTTAGCCATAATGCATAGCTGGGTGCACTTGAGGAGTTACAGTATTTCTACCGAATGCCTACCATTGCTTTGGTATGCGATGTCGTCGAATGTGTAGTATGCTATATATATATATATATATGCGTATATATATTCTCGCTCTCTGCCACAAGTCGTCCACGGTATAATCACTTACCTAGCTCATTGATGAGTTTCGGGTTGAACTCTTCGATAGTCCTGCAGCTTACGTCCGACAGGAATTCATAGAGACAGCTAGACTGGTCCATTGAATCTATGATTGTCTCTGCGTTGCTCGTCAACTTTCCTAAGATATAGTTGTCTCGCTGAGTGAATTTATTGTAGAAGTACTCATTTTCTGTAACCGCCCGCAGGGAAACCGCTTGCCTAAACGGTCGAGTCCTTGACGAGACGTCTGTCGACATTTGTCGGAGACGAACTGCCTTCCGGAAGCAGCTACAGGCTATTTGACGAAGCCTCATTTCTCCTAATATTTCTTCACAATACACAGTCTTCAGTATTTTTTTTCTTTATCTCAACCCTTTACACACTTCTGTGCTAACTTCCATAATCTGTGCTCGTGAGAATCGATCACCCGAGATTGCTGAGGGTACGATCCAAGGTTTACGGGCTGACTCTCAGCCAACATTTAACGTCCACGGTACTTTCTTTATGCTGAGGATACGATCCACCGAAACCTCGCCCTCATCAACCCCAATGAAAACACCGTAGATATTGTTTCATGACATGCGACAAGTACCATGTACTGTCATAGCCGATCACAACATGGTTATAACAGCAAAGAACAAACCGAGCTTGTACACATAGAACGAGGCATATCTGCAGCGCTAGCCCCAGCGAACTAGAGTTGTTTCAAATAAATAAATTAATTAATGTAAAGAACACGCATTCTCGCAAAAAAAACAATCCTAACCGCGCACCGTTCGAATCCAATACCGGGTGACTGGAATCAACATCATCACAGACTCACATGTTATTTTTGTTATTTTGCAGCAGCGCGCCACGCGGTCCTCATAGAAGCCTCACTGCGGCTTTCTGCACAGGTTGGCCTATGAGAAACCAGAACAGCAAAGGGGGCGCGACTCAGAACAAGCCCGGCCAAAAAGACGATGCAACTCGCCTGCACCAAGACAAACTATTCAATCGAGGTTCACCTATTAACCGAGTGGCAACGTCCGACAACTGAAAAAACTGTTGCCTGATATTTTCTTGAGACTGTAATAGAACCGCTCGCTGCTCTGTCGTAATCTGTAGATCGGTCAAAGAATTATAACTTCTATGTGACTATATCATTGGTAGCTCGTTCGCTCCGCACAAGTGACTAATTAACAACAACAACAACAACAACAACAATTGTTCACAAATATACCAAAGTGAATCGCTTTCTCGGTGATACGTACCTGCTTCTATTAGTGTCTTCGCCTTGACATCGCTTCGGGCAAGGGTGAAATGTGGTAAGGACTAGTCGCGAGTTGACACTCACAACAAAACACGTCTCCGGATCTCTCTTTGGCTGATCGCCTGAAAGGCTGAACCTTGCAGAGATCGGCCCGACAACGGGCGGGACGTGCTCCCGGTGGGATGCAGGTGATCCGGGCTTGGGAGAGGAGTGCTAACGCCGCACCCTTAAGTTCTGTGAGTGGAAGTCCCCTCATAGTGAGCAGAGATAGAGATCGGAGGGAGAGAGCAGCCTGAACGTCGAACAGCTGTGTCGTAATCATTCGGCACAGTAACATATTTATAAAGGACTCATTTACGAATCTATTATCTTTCTAATAATTAGTCGTACGTTTGACGTGCGCATTGACAACGAAACAACCTATATTTGTGATAAAATTATCATTAATATCTACTCTATGTGTAGGACAGATCGTCTTGGAACAGAGGGTTTTAAATGCCGCAAAGAGATATTACTGCTTGGCGATCGTTTACCGAGGATCTGTCAGTGTCCGTCAACGTGAATGCGACTCTGAGCATTGGGTTTTGTGTATTGTTTAGTGTGAATATTGTGCTGCTCTTTTGGTTGATAAATGAGCATTTGCATTGAGCTGAATTCAAACTGACTTGAATAATTAATAAATTCAAGTTTTGTACCTGAGTTTGATCGATCTACTCCATTGTTCATCAGGTACGTAGGTTAGAAATGACCGTTTACCACGAAAAGCATCGCATGATGCGTTCTTCAATTAGTCTGTTCATGCTAATTACTCGGTATTAGATGATGGCTGGAAGATCTTTTACGGTAGGAAGCTATGATTTGGTTATAGATATATATATATATATATTCTGTGAGAATGGACAGCGGAGGTCTGCATCAAACATCTGCTAGTGATACTCTATATTGACTTATTGTTGTACATATATGATTTTATTAGAAAGGCTCCGTCTTCTTGCGTAGATAATATGCTGGACGTTGAAGTGCCAAGTGCCACCGGAAGATGTATTCTGTTATAATATTTAATGTTAAATTGCTTTAAACCTAAAGTATATTCCTTTAACTCTTCCGGCTGCCTTCTAAAAGAGTCACCTTTGTAAATGCGCAGTTACCGACACACAGACCCACACATATATACAATATATACAGGTTTCTCATCCATCTTAGCGCGACGAATAAAATACATTTAATATAAATAATTCTCTGTGTAACGCCCAAAGCTGGTGTAAGCATACACATGGTGTTGCCTTACTATGATACTCTTTTGTGGCTATTATGTTAACTGCTCTCTGATTCGAAAAATGAAGAGGTTGTGGCCATATAATAACTTCAAAAACGCTGTCGTGTGGCTTTCGCGGGTCCAGATTGACAGGGAAGAAAATTACGCACACACGCGCAAACATCAATCTTCTGCCCGCATCATCTTCACTAGCGTACACGTATCCGCCACGTCGAGGGGCCGCCGGCTACCTGTACCCGGAAGGGGGGCTCTCCAGGGACAGCCAAGATGAGTACGACAAGTGTTGAACGAGTCAAGGTGCTCGTTCTCGGCGATTCCGGCGTTGGCAAGTCATCGGTGGTGCAGCTAATCTGCTCCGGAAAGCCGGCCGCGAGATCGCTTGCGTCGACCATTGGATGCAATGTTGAGGTAGGTTATGTTTCGTAGAGATGACGAGAGTGAGAGAACGAGAGGCCGACAGTCAGATCTACCTTTAGACGTTGACCATAGAGCATTGGAACGGATTAAGACAACAATTGTCAATTGATAGCGATTTCGCGTTATATGAATATACATTTATTAAAAAACGACTATTATTATTATTATTATTATAAGAAGTTCTGGTGTAAAAACAGCTTCGTGATTTGCGTGGGTGTAGCTATCGATTTGAGTCTTGCTTAGCCAGAAAGCTTCTGTTTCTGCCTCATCATATTCCTTGTTTTCGTACCTAGTTGAGTATTAAGTCGAAGTATTGCATAAGAGTATCACTCGGTACTTTTAGCAACGACCTATCCATAAATATGTAATATGGTTTCATTTTTAATAGGTATCATATCGTAACAAATTATGGCTGCAGCAAATTATCAGCTGTTCGTTTTTGATTATTCGCCAGGTAAAGTTGCACGAATACAAACAAGGGACTGACCAGCAGCGAACATTTTTCGTCGAGTTTTGGGAGATCGGAGGCAATACTGGCCACGCTAATGCGCGAAGAGTCTTCTATAACTCCGTCCATGGTAACTAGCATCATTGATACTGTCCCCCCTTATTGCTGGTGTTCGTACTACGCAAACAGGCAATCCGAACAAATAACTTGGACCAGAGCTGAACCTAAGATGACTACAAAATCCAGGATTTCTTATAACCGCACCAAAAATAGGAAGCATTTGCTCATTATCGAAAATATACGCAGTTGAAAAAAGTACACACTGGGCCCGAAGTAGCGAATAAATAGGACAATTATAGCGTTCAGTCGCTTAGATACACATACGGCAACAGGCGATATGTGCACGCTCAATTTTCCAGTGGGTTGGTTAAGTCTCTGGCTGTAAAAAGCAGGAGCCCGCAGGGCCGCAGGGTACGGCGTCGAACAGCGCTTTCCTTGATATCGTTCGAAGCGCTATTCTCTCGACGAGCTCTCGACGGTGTGTGCAATAGTCTAAAACCTAATTTACTTTCTTCTCCGAAACCTACCGTTGTGAATTACAGGCATTGTGCTGGTTCACGATCTGACCAACAGCAAAAGCCACGACCATTTGGGTGTCTGGTTGGCCGATGCTGTAACGCGCCGCTCAGGGGGTGAATTCGATGCCGAGATGTTCGCTGATCTACAGGTGGGGACCATGTTAATCCTATTTTGTGCCACCTTGAGGCCCTCCTCTATGATATGTATTTTTTAAATCTATGCTATAAAGAATAACTATTATAATTCACATATATATATATATATATATATATATATATATAGAGAGAGAGAGAGATTGTGTTATAATCACACAACAGTTAATGGACAAACTAAGCTAAGACATCAAGCGAATTTTTCGAGACCATTTTTTTTAGAGGAGGAAATTTTCTTCAAACGCACGGAGACCACCAGAGACACCTTCCAATCTCCATGAAAGTGGGCCGATCCAGTGCAGGACAGTTGACGTGGATGACAAAACGCCTCTGCCTGCTAAAAGCACCATCCTCTGCTGAGAGTGTATCTCTTAGCAGAGGATGAGTTAAAGAGCGTACATCCACTGCTGCTACCATTACAAACAAATAAAAACGCTCCTTATTTGCTACATTACAAAGCAAAACCCACTAGTAGAGCACACAAATGTTTTTCACTAAAGCTAATAAACAAGCCTTTTGTGTCGTCAGGTTCCCGTCTTAGTCATCGGTACAAAAGCGTCACGGGCGAAGGGTCAACTTCGACGAGGCTTTCACATCGCAGACCTCTGCGGCGCTGAACAAATATTCGTTGACTCAACTGGTGATGGTGAACACAACTCGGGTCTCGCTCCCGGTTCATCGAATGCTGTTAAGCTATCACGATTTTTTGACAAGGTCAGTCACCTCAGCTGTCTATGACGCCCAGCGCAATATACTCCAATATATATATGCAGATATGTTTTATTGTTTTGGGAGAACAAGGCTGTGTGCCTCGTTTTTCGTCGATCAATTGTTGCCTCCCCGAGGTTGATTGCCATTTGAGTAGAAGAATAACTGTGTGTGTGTGGGTGCATGGTTCATGGCAATTTCTCAGTTAGTGTACTTGTATCCCTATAGGAAGGGCCCAGAGAATTCGATCCTCTCAGAAGCTTGTTGCATAATTGGCCTTTTTTTCAGCCTATTAGCCCTATTCTCCTTCTGGCCTCTGCTCTTGCAGAAGGAAAGAGAGGAATGGAGAGTATCCGTCACAAGTTGAAATGCAATTGACAACAGCTATTTATTTGTGTTCTTATTTTGGTATTTCTTCGTTGTCCGTGTGTGATCCTGCTTTGTTTCGGTTGGTGCTAATCACCATCGTGATCAGGTCATCGAGAAGCGTTATTTCAATTCAAAAAACGTGTTGAGCCCCCAGCCTCCCTCGGCGTTTGGCGACCGTAGACGACCCGCGAATTCGCCGCGTTTCTTGCAGCACCTCGACTAGCGGTTTCTCTCGAGTTCCTCTGCTCGAAGATGTCGACCCTTGGGAACGTTACCATGGTGGTACCGTCTCGTTGATACGTGAGGTGAGCTGAACACAGTGGCGAAGGTGGACGGCCGAAATGAAAAAAGTGCTGGTTCTATGTATAGCGAGATTTTCGATGGCAAATAAAACGATGACGTATCGCATCGTTATTGAGCGCGGGAGACATACGTTGGCGTTCGCTCGTATCACCAAACGATGAAGCCATTGTGTTGTCATTGCTAATTAATAAATGGCGAAATCTAATCACCAGGATTACTGTTAGTTTCCGATAGGAAAACCTTTGGAGCCGAAGTTACCCTGACCTGACGTCGCGGCGCCACCTACGTAACAACAGAGAAGACTCAGTAAGAACCTGCTACCTGTACAATGCCGAGTGACAGCCTTCGAGGTGCAAGGCTAATCGTGGAACAAGGCAGTTCTCAAGTCATCTTCGCCAGCAGAAATGCCGACTACAATAACAACAACAACCTATAGGCGTCAATGGGGGCGCGATACAATTCTAAACATGTGTTACACTGTGACAAAGCGGACCTGCGCAAGAGCTGCAGTGCAAGTGAATGGAAAAACGTATTATATATTTAAACAAAAAAAAAACGATGTGCCTAATATGAATGTGATTTTTTCAAGAACTTGTGTTGTATTTTTTCTATTTATGCTATGGGAGAATAGCCGGCTATGGGACATGGTTGATTTAGGTATTATAGTGGGTTATTGCTCAATTGTTAAGCGGAGTGTAGAGGTGAGTAATCTAACCAAACCGACGGCGGGTTCGTTCACGACCAATTGTGATGGCTTCAAGTGGAAGTTCCAAGTTCGTGGCGATTTTTTTGTTTTAGCTTGATTTTGCCTAGTCCAGCAGCAGGATAGGTTGTTGGTGGCAGGGAAACGGTTTCCTCTACGCGTTTGCTTCTACGCGTTTCTCTCGCTTGATGAAACGAGACTTCGAGCTGAACGATCTTGACGATCTGTGATTGCCGGTGCAACCGTTCTAACAATTGTGCTCGCTACCAAGCTGCCACGTGACTAGCAACAATGCAATAACCACAGGAGCAGCGTAAGCGCTTACGCTGATATGTCGTCATCGGGATCGAGGGGTCCATAAACGGCAAATGGAGCCGGTGGAGCCAACGGATTCCCGATTCACTCCCGACCGCCAGTCGTCATCTGGGAAATAGCCTTATACGTAAGCATATGCCGGCAAGCAACGTAGTGCCACCGAAGCGCCCCGCCGGCATACTCTGGTTGTCGTGTACTATCCGCCGAGCTAAGGTACAATTTACTACGTGGACAGGTAGGTACGATGTCTGGCCTTCTGAAACACTAAATGACAACGTCAAACAGAACCATTCTGGCCAATCGGTCTATCGTGAAGTAGGGATTCGTCGAGCCCTCGCATGTTTGAGGACTTCGTAATCCCAACGATCATCATTGGTCGCGGGGCGACTTGACGCGCGGTCAACCTCGAAATAAAAAGGGTGTATCGGCCGTTTCACTGAAGATCCGGCGCTGCTAAGTGAATTCTCAGGAGGAACTTACCGTTTCTCATGCAATGTCTTCCCTCCGTAGGGATCACGCTATATATATATATATATATATATATATATATATATATATATAACAACACATGTATCGCTAGAGAGAATAGCGTCTTTTGGCCGGCATGTTTTCTCTTGTCGATTAGGCCCATCTTCGGTCCATCGAATTCTCAGCAGACATTTCAGCCTCGCCATTTACTATAATCGCAGAGTATGCGAATGCATGGTGATAAATTTCAACATCCACTTTCGAATATTCCCGCCGTCGTCGCGATTGCCGGCACCACCACCACCGCCGCCGCCGCCGCCGCCGTCGTCCAACTCTACCCCCTGCACACCCTCTCCCCTGAGGCTGTCCTCCTGTCCCTCTCCCAAATCGCTGCTCCCGTGTCGACTATGTTCTGTGCTCTTCTCCCGTGTGTTGTTATGTTGACGTGCTCCGTTTCGGTCGGCCCCGCTCAATCCTAACTCCGTTCGTAGTCTCGCTCTCGCGGTGCCTGGTGTCTATCTAACCGTCCGCCTGCTGGTCTCAGCGCCAGCTGAGACGGCAGACGAGTGCGGCAAACAGGCGGGCGGCCGGGCGGGTGGGCGGGCAAGGGAGCGCTGCCGTACGGTCGTCACGGCAGCGGCAGAAGCAGCGGTGCTAGCAGCGCAGAAAGAGCGGTCTGGGTAGCAGGAGGCAGAGAGGAGGCTGGCCGTCGACTAGAAAAACCAGTGACAGACGGACGAGCTGCTGGAGAAGCGACGACCACCGCCGCGGCCGCAGCAGCAGCAGCGGCAGAGAGAAGAGATAGAGCGAACTACGACGGAACGGTGCTGTCGGTAGAGCGCCACGATCGCGGTGCCGGCACCAGTCGTCAGCAGTTCAGCCAGCTCGCCAGCCGGACCGCAGAAGCGACAGCCGAATAGCGACCGCCAACCCTGTTGTGTGGGGTGTCTCTGCTGTCACTAGACTATTGTAGCATGTTACTACTACGGGGGCGGCGGCGGCGGCGGCAACGTCAACGATGACGACAACGACTGTGCGCTCCAGTGTTGGAGAGAGCTAGACAGAGCTAGTTGGCCTCTGAGAGAAGCACGGAGGTATCGTGCACTGGTTCTTCCAATCTCTCTCTCACTCTCTCTCTCTGTATCTCCCGATATCTGTCTACCTGTCTGTTTATCTGCGTGTCTATAGCTTGTCCGTCTCGATATCGCGGTGTCTCTGAGGTGGGAGAGGATACGTGCTGTTGTGCCAGTATCGCAGCGTGGATCGCTTGGATCGCTTCCTCTTCCTGCCACGGGTACCGTCAACTACCCCATAGTCCCTATGTCGCGGGGACCTTCGTTCTTCTGTGATTTGTTGAAGGGACGATCAGCCCGGCTGCGTTCTGATGTCCCACAGTGATCGCTATAGGCGTTGTCTTGTTCATCGTTGCCTCCGAGTGGTACACCCCCGCTTTGAGTCGCTTAGCGCGGCTCGTGCACCGCTTGTCGCTGAGTGATTCTGCTTCGTTAGTTGAACGACGACGAGGACGAGTGGCTTCTTCGACCATCTGTGTCTTCTACAACGACACCACTACGAAAACAACGAGTATCACAACTTCGCCGATCACAAGTTGTTATCTAACTACGTGTGTCAGCGGCGGCGACCACGCTACCTCTTAACCACAACAACAACAGCAAGTTCTTCTCGTTGCTACGAAAGTTCCGTGCATTCAACGTGACGTCGGTGGAGATTTGATGCCGTTCGCAGTGAGAGTTCGGCAAAACGCAGCCGAAAAGCCTGAACGCGAAGAGGTCCGAAGAAGCCATCTACCGGGACGAAGCTCCGGCGAGAAAAAACAACGTCAAGAGACGACGGGGCTCAGACAACTACAGACTACTAGCTGGCCACCTGACGTTGGCCGGCGTACGATCTGACGCACGTACGTGTACTTGTTGAACGTGAACATCGCCGCGTCCGCCTGCCCTGATTATTGCTACCTGCCGCGTTTTTCACTGTTATGCCCGTTCATTCCGATTCGTTGGTATTGATATTTTCCTTTTGATAGTAGTTTACTGCTGCTGCTGCTGTTGCCGTTACCGCTATTGATGCTGGTGTCGGTGGTTCGTGTATTCCTTGCCGTATGCGTACGCTTGCGGGAGCGTTCGGCGGGCGACTTTATGTAGGCCGTCTGGTGAAGTCCAGCTGAGATAATAACACTAGCGAACGACGAAGATGCGCCCGTTACTGTCGCTCATGCTGATAGCGAAGACGTAACGAAGTCACACATGATTATACGTGTGATAGTAAAATGATGAAGATATGATAGCGACATCCATCGAGGAATGAGTGACCCAATAATAATAAGAATAATAAAAATAAGAATTAACTGTGCAAAAAGTAAGTGACCAAGTGGCATAAGCCCTGCTGCAAGGTGATATCAGATGGAGTTGGCGGGAACCCGCATTGAGCCGAGAAGAAACCATAGAGACAACATCGTCAGTGGAAGAAGCAGTGTCACCGGTCAGGAATAGACACCAAGAGAGAGAGAGAGCGAGAGAAGGGCAGTATTGTAGAGTAGGGTTGTTCGTTGATTCAAGCCAATTTGTGTGTACGTGTGTGTGTGTGTGTGTTTGTTTGCGGGTGCTGGCTAATTCGAGCTACTTTGTCGTCGTTTGTCGACGGCGACGACAACACAGACTTCGTGATCCCATCATTCACTCACTGCATCCACCTGTGTCCCTCGTGAACTCCCCCGTTCCTCGTTTGTGTTAAGCGGCAGCGCCAACCGATGGCACGGATTGGTCATCGCTACCCGTGAAAGTGACCGATCCGACGATAGCGGATTTGTGTAGAGAGCTCAACTTGTCGGCTATGACGACGGCGAAAGCGGCGATTGCTAGACGAGCGTAATGGTGAGTGTTGGACAACATCGTGGTTGTCATCGCGCGACAAACTGTTGTGTAAATACATAAAATATCGAGGTGGCGAGGTGGGTGCGCGTTGACGACGCAGCACTGTGATGCCGTTGCTGCAGCGGAAACTATGAACAGCAGCTGACACAATTGCGATGTGTAGGATTTTATAGGTATACCTTCGGAATATGATTTGGCCTTTAAACGATAGTTGTTTTCTGTGTAGAAACAGACACAGAAATGCAGAATGGGAATGCGCTTGGATAGGAACGCATAGCAGTGAGGCATCCTCGCGTAACTCGTGCTTGAGACATTTCCAAGATTGCCTCATTGTTTCACAATTTCTGATAGTCCTTCAATTGCTTGGTTGGTTGTCGCTGTTTGATCAGGCCGATATGAATGCGTTACGCATTGACGTGGTCATGGAAGATCGTCGTCTACAAACGTAATCTTTGCGCTCATTGTTAAATAATCAAGGTAGCACAATGTGGCTTTGTAACAAATAGAAAGACAAATCGACAGAGCAGAGTCGCGGCGGTCTCCGCACGACTGCCGCAGGCAACGTAATGAAGCTATTAGACCGCTATTATCACGATTAGCTTAGTCTGACCTGATATCATTATTTTCATTATTATTCTTATTATTATTATAATCATTCGCGTGTATTCAACAGGGAGATGGTTTACGATTGGGCGACAAAAGCTGATTTGTTGCTTTGTGCATCGCTCGTTCCCGTCCTGTTGTTGGCGTTGCGTGCCGCTGTTTTAGTTAGCGAACGAAGAAGTCATCGGACCCGAGTCCCTTTCAGCATTATGAGGAATGGCGGGGACCCACCGTCACCATCATAGCCGGTTGTCCAGAAGGCGGTGTACTTGTGGCCGCGGTCGCTGAGCCTGTGACCGAGCCGGCGCGGACGAACGCCAAATGGACGAAATGACCGGCGTATGCCACGATAAAAGACCCCCTGGCCGGACACGCAATGGGCGACACAGTTCGTCGTTAGGGCTGGTTGCTGGTCGTCATCTGGTTAGCAGCTAAAAAAAAAGTGATTAACTCAGCCGCAAAACGAACTAAGAACTCTGCCTCTCTCTCTCTCTCTCTCTCTTTATCTCTCTTCTAAGTCGCCTTAGCTCCCGTAATTGCAAGTCAGTATCGAAGTATCATTTACTTTTGTGAGAAAAATGCTGAAACGAATTGAGTTTGAGCCTTCGGCGTTTTTTTCCACTCTCCTCACGTTATAGATCGTGGTATCGCAGCTGCGGACGATCAGATATCCAGGCGTTCAGACATTCGGATACATTGAACTGTGTGCCACCCTGACACAACTGTGCCGGGTTTTGCATGCGTTTGTTAAAACGCCGTAAGGCACCGTGCAGATGTACAGCTGCTTCGGCATTTCACAGGACGCTTATATGTTGCTGTTGTTGGTTGCTGTTGTTGTTGTTATCCATTCCTTTCCTCTTACGCGATGGTTTCATCGATTTAGTGATTTCCCAGTCTGGCAATCGGTTGAGTCGCGTGTGGAGGAAGTTATCACTTTGGGAGATCAGCTCATTTGAAACAAGTCTCTCTCTCGCTCGCTCGCTACACATTATTCAGCAGAATCAGAATTCATCCTTCCTCGTGTCGTTCCGTGATGTACTGTCAGATTATAAAAATCTGAATTGAGCGCAATGCACACACACACAGAGTTATCGTATATTATTATGAGTTGGGTCAGCACTGTCTTGAATTAAAATCCTCTGACAGATCTGCTTCGATAAATGATCTATTTTATATCATGTTTACTATTGGGTTATCCCTAAATTGAATCAACTGCGACTGAGGAGATTTCTTCTGTTTGTCGCCTTTCACAATGGCGCAGATCGAGGAGCCCTCTATTGGCCGGATTTCGCCCGCTTATATTGGGCACATGTTGTTATCATAATGCGTTCCAGGAGCCTGGATTGTCGCCAGCGTCTGTGTTCAACGAAGTCGTCACTGCCTAGCATGAAGGACTGTGAAGTCCATCTAAGGCCCTTGGAATGATTTAGTGCTGGTTACTTTACATGGGTCACTCCCTGGATGAGGAGAGTCTTCAGATCGCCACAGATGATTCGATAAGTCGAAGTGGTCGTAACGGATGTGGGGGCTATATACGCTTGCTATCCTGATAGCTTTCGTCTCGTTGATTTCATATAAATTCGATTCGCTGAACCCGGCACACATTGATCTCGATCTAGAACATCTTCCTGAGAATGACTTGGACTCCGGCAGAAAAACGCATGCCCGCTATGCTTAACGATTTCTTAGCGTTCCCGTATCGAACAAGAAGTGCAACATAGCCTTATCATGGTCAACACTCTCAACCCCAAGCACTCACATCTACGGTGGCAGACACCCAGTGGACAACAACTTGCGTTTCGGTTCCGATTCCCCGCTGATAATGCATAGTACGATCTGATGCAGAGTATCCTCAGTGCCTTCATGCTGTAATTGAGTAAAATGCCATTACGAACGTGTTGAATATACATCATCACTAGATATCCTTAACTTTAAGACTGGTAGCGATCGCAAAGGGAAACAAAATAGATTCTTGGATGATTGCATTTGCCCTTAAGAAGGTTACCCTTGCCGTCATGTCTACTGCATTGTCATCGCACGTTAATTTAAGATAACATTATGGACACTCGAGATACGCCTTACAATGTCCTTTGGGATACGATAGGCAGAAATTAAGGTACTGGGGCACATTCACGGTCTGCCCTGCGGTTTCGCCCCCGCCAGTATCTAACAATGCAGGCTTGTTTTTGAGAGGAGGAAATTTTCTTCAAACGCACGGACACCACCAGGGACATTCTAATCTCCGTAAAAGTGGGCCGATCCAGCGTAGTGCTGACGTGGATGACAAAACGCCGCCTCTGCCTGCTAAAACTACCACCATCCTCTGCTGAGAGTCTATCTCTCTTCCCTAAGGTCGGCTTTACGCTTGGCATTACCTCGATTTCAAGGGAAGGTGTGTACTGCTCCGGCTAGTGTTCTATAGGATGCCTTAGTCTCCTATGACTACTGTGGCCTCCGTGTAGGCTGTACGGGCCTATATGTACAAAGGATAATTTAATCTCTCGTTGAAATATCGTTCCAAAAGATTCATTTATGCTTTTTTCTATATTTGCGTCGCAATCTCGATTTTCTCTGCATCTTTAACTGACCTCGAATTTCTTCTCTAGACCATCGGTCTGCACAGCTCGAAAAGCTCGTCACGGAAGAAGGCCGATGTTAGCAAAGCAAATGAGAAATCGAATCAAATCAATATGATGCGTTCTACTCCAGTCAAGGCAGGAGTGAATTTCAAATGCATCAGCGATTTGCTTTTCTAATAATTTGTCTAAATAATTCCGAAGCCTCCTCCACACAAATTTCGCTGCGGCTAAACGAGCTGTTAATACTTAAATATACGCGAGTACCAGTAAATTTGACTGTTTCGTCCGACATTTGCGACAGAAGCGCTTCAAGTGGACATTCAGCCGGCCCAGGGCAGAGACGTCATCGAAACTGTGAATTATGCCATGATCCAGCTGCGTAGGTAGCAGACACTGTTTTTGTCCAAGTGCAGTTGGGGCAAGTGTCGATTTCAAATGGACGGGCTATTTGATTTTCTCCTCTAAAGACAAAAATAGCATTCATCGTCTATTCACTCTCTGCGCCGTGTCTCTACACAGTTGCTCGGGCAGAGGGGGCAATCTCCTGAGTCACGCTTACCTATAATAGCCACAGCTGTGGACATGGTAGGAATTTTACAGGATTCCGCACTGTCCGAACGGTGTACGGACGACGTGGCCACACTCATGATTTTTAGTTCGTGCCAATGAAAAATACAATATGGATGAAACTCTCATTCATTGAACAAACATTCACGGGGCATTCGGTGAATGCATATTAGAATGTTTCTAGGATAATTCTAGGGTGTTTCACATTTGAGTGATTCAGATACGAAATTGTAGCGAACTCATAGGTCCTCATATCAGTACACACACACACCTGGCCGAAATGACATTTGGAACTTTAAACGCCTTGATTCTCAGTGATGCTTAATGGTATTGTGCTGTACAAAAAGTTCCACCACTCATAGCACTTTATTATTTTCGTTGCTTGTTTCTCTTACACGTGACATTTATCTGTTCTATACAATATGAATTGGACAACGATCTGCCATGCAACAAATGCTCGGTTGATGTTCAAGGCAACTATCGTGTTTCGTTTGTACAATCGTACATACCTATAGTTCCCGCCAATTTAGAGCAGCATTGCTATATGATTATTTATCTGAACGGGTAGCATGAGAGGCGAGGTCCATGCGTCTGGTGTCCTGGATAATTGCTACTATTCTTGCCACGACCGAACTCCTAGAGGAGTAGTCAGTCACAACAAGCATAAATAGATGCCTTTTGCTCTGAGCTCACGACTGACCTGTAGCTTAGTGGGCTGAAAGTGTGAAATTTCAAACCACACCCATATATATATATGGCATGCTGTGGAATGCCGTCGATCGGAGGTTACCCATCTGCAAGGCTATTGCTCACATGTGCAAATGGCATCTTCCGACTGGAACAACGAGAAAGCGTCTCTAAAGCAGGCGTCACCCGTTGGCGAAATCAGATTCGTGTCCTGCCACTCGCCGTGCGTCACTATTGATGCAGTTATCAAGTATTGTCCAAGTAAACAGAGTAAGGACATACCAAATGTGGCACCCAGTTGTAAATCAAAGGTATCGTAAACGCAGGAAATTCCGGTGATCGACGCCAGCCTTCAATCAGTTGCTACTAGTGCCCATTCAACCGTAATGTCGCCTAGTCCAGAAAGGTGAAAATAAACCAAGCAAACGCCGTTGACTTGTTGGATATTCGGCACATTGTTTCTATGTCAGCCTCTGCCATGGTGGGGGGGGGGGGGTGAAATCGGTTGGCCTGGGCCACGCCACAAAATGAACTGCGCGCAAATGTGCCGTAATCCATTTGGGGTCCAGAAATAAATAGGACGGATAAGTAAATTCTCAGACACATAGACGCCTGTAGAGATCACTGAATTGCAATTTTCAACAAGTAAGTTAATTCGTTTTGAGATAACAATTTCTTTATTAGCTTGACTGACTTTAATAAGCTATCACTCAAACGACCAGTAACAGAGCTACTAATCAGCGGCTTTTTTCACGTCCAGCTTTGTCCTTCGAACGAATAAACCTGAAGTACACATTGATCTCTCTCTCTCTCTCTCTCGTTGCCAGCTGGCACCTTTTGCTACAAGACGCAGACACACCCTTGCACGCCTACTGAACATATATCCAAACGGTTTCCTGCTTGTCCCCGTTGTTCAATTCTATGACGATCATGCCGAGCGCCATCGAGCAACATGTTGTCCCGATTAGAGGGCGGCCAACATCGGGAACAACATTGAACACTTAGATCTGTTTCCGATTGCGACCGCTTCCTTCCAGTGCCACCGCTGCTCCTGCTGCTGTCGGTATTCTTATCATCATAATCACGGTTAGATTTTCCGCAACGCTTCTCGCCGTTGCGGCCAGAGCAGTCATCGGCGGCTGTCCTATCTGGCTGCGTCGTTGCTGCCACATCCCATGGCATCGCATGACGTCCCACCTGTTCGACGGTGGTTTTCGCCGTTGGCAGGAGCCGGTTGCATTTACAGCATTGGGAACAAATGCATCCGAATAGGGAATCTTAAAAATACAACCCCGACCTTTTGTGGTGTGATTGACACCGAACTCCCGTTCCCCGATCCACCGACTTCCCGGGTTCGCTGTTTTGCTTGAAGTTGGGCGAGGTCAGCTTGTGTATGTGTGTGTGTGTGTGTGACTCGATGGAGCGGTAATCGCAACGCGGTGAAGCGGTATGTTGTTGTGGTTATTGTTGCTATTGTTGTTGCTGGTGCTGTTGTTGTTGTTGCTTGTTGCCGCTGCTGCTGTACTAGTGTAGCTGCTAAATTGTCTCCGTTGCGAATGTTGTGCGGTCGGAGCCAGGGGTCCGTATCATCATTGTGGGACGCTCGCCACTGTTGCATTTTGCAGAAAACGCCATCGTTTTCAGTAACTCTATGAGAGCTCGCCTTGGTGGTGGTGGTGGTGGTTGTTGTCGCTGTCGCTGTTGTTGTTGTTGTTGTTGCTATGGCCCAAGTTGATACATCTAAACAGAAGGATCACAGTAGATTAGAGAGTTTCACGGCTACTCGTATCAAATAGCGAACACGTAGTGGTCAGGTGTTGGTGGAGGGTAGACAGAAAGGGAGCCCCACTAACTCAGGGCTGGGAGATGTGAGAAGGCGCCGACGACGCTCGCTTCGCTGACGAAATTAAGGCTACGTCCATCATCATCATCACCATCTTCGCTATGATCATCATTATGGTCGTCGTCACTACCGCGAACAGCAGCAACAGCAGCATCAGCAACAACAGAAAAGCGGAAGGCGAAGATGTTTCTTTCTCGGCCAATGCTGCCGGCTGCTATGGCGGTATTCATGCGGCAGCTATACAGCTGTTGTTGCCACTACTTCAACAACCGCAGCGGCAGCTTCCGTCTGAAATGCTGAATGACGCCAGCGACGGGAGATGGAGAACGAGCGTTTTGCTTTAGGAGCGAACCGACGCGATGAGGTCAACGATCGTCTGCTGTGTCGACCACGGTGGCGATTGCTGTTACTGCTGCTGCTACAACGCGCCATCGGCGTCTTGCTGCGATGACCGCACGGTCGGGACAAATTTGTTTATCGGTTGGCAGTGTGAGTCTGGAGACAAGACCGCTGCTCGTTTTGCTGGGGTTCATACGCTACCCGGCACCCCGTGCCAGTGGCGTTCACAGCTGCTGCGACCGCTGCAGAAAGCAACGCTGTAGCTGATTCACTCGCTTTGACACCGTGGCCCACATGCGACACTAAGCGAGGGACGTAAGCCGGCCTTTAGTTATGTTACGCTACCTAGATGGAAGCTGGACAAAATCTTTGCTCGCTGATGATAGAGTTAAGGTGGCCGCCGGGGCCGTAAAGGATCGGTCTGACGCATATGCACGCGAACTTGAGACGTCCAGTATCAGACAGCTGCGTTCTCTGAAATTACCCCGATAGCTTTCCACATAAGTCGTACGGTATTTCGGGTAATTCGGATTCTGTGAGTGATTGAATCAAGTTGGCTTATGCGGTTACACCCACAGAAACAGAGTAGTCCATGGGCACTGTGCCGGCGAATGGTGAATCGTTATGCGTCTACCTGCATTTCTAGCTAACAGATCTCTATGGACTATTCCCGTGTTAGCTTGTAAGGATTAGGCGAAATGTCATATAACACAGAGAACGCAGGGTAACAAAAGCGGTTCTACGCTATAGCGGCTTGCCGGTATAGTCACCAAATAAATAACCGAGTACTTTGATGCGAGTACGTCAGAATACGCTGATAACCGGCAGGCAGCTAGTTGGAACCACGTTGGAACATGCTCCTATGTGCCGCTGTGTATTCGGACTAACAAAGAAGCTCCGCAGAGCTATCTTCTGTCTGTGACAGTTGCCAGTCCAACCGTCTGTGACAGTCGGAAACTGTAACTAGAAAATCGACCAGGACCGCATTCACAACACGATGCCCTGCCTCCTTTAAGAACATTACAGGAACATGATGCTAGCGTATTCAAAGTTCTCATTACGACATTTGTAGTTGTTACGTTGCGAGTCGACAACGTAATGTTACTTGGCGAATGCCGGTGAGGTGGATGCCGCACTTCATACGATGCATTCGATATTAACACACTTGCCCATATATTTGTTACATTTGTTTACCAAACAATACTCACAATGTCTCGTAGCATATTCGTACACTAGTTCGCCGGGACAAGTGATGCGCAGCCTGTTTCATAAAACTTGCATTGCACAAGGAAGCCTTCTCGGACGTGCTGTCATTTCTAGCAAAATGCCACCACTGGTGTGCGAAGGTGGCTTCCACCGTGGTGGGACCCAGTTGTCAAATGCTGCTAACAGGAATAGGCCAATTGACAGTTGACGTATTCAATACCACGGCAGACTCAATTGACGCCACCGCTACCGCAGTTCCTGTGCGTGGGCGGATACCGTCTGGCAGCTATTTTGTTATGGGTTTTTGTTTGTCAGCTGTGGTCTCCCTCACAATACCGTAAGGTTACACCACTAATTTAGCTGGTTAGCCAAACAACCGCAAACGCCATAACCAACCACAGAAATACTGGTACAAGTCGTTTCTGAGGAAAAAAACTTCGCTGTGTATGCAGCCGTTGCCTGTGTGCATGAATAGATAGAACCATTTTCAGAAATCTCAGTTGCCTGCACCTAATGTGTTATGGTCGATTCGACGCTGGCGTGTACATATATCTACTGACTGATATATATATATATATATATATATATATATATCATGTGCTGCCCAAAGGTATCTTTGTTGAGTACATCCGTCAGTGAGGTTAACATCTCATCTAATACGCCCGTTAACTACATGAGATATTAACCCAAACACCTGAATTAATCAGCAAAACATAATAATAATCTACGCAATTGTCTATATAATAATAATAGTAATAAATATATAATATCATATAAGTAATTCTTTGAATGCACTCCTATGTAAATATTCTCACGCGATGAGCACTCGAATGCTTTCGAGTTTCTACGTACTTGGGGAATGGAAATTGTTAATAATTTAATTCAATGCGGCTGTCACATACTAACCCAACAGCGCTGTTGTGCATATATTCCAGATGTGTGTATATATGCGTTCATATATATTTGTATTACTCGTTGTTAACTGGCTACCCGCCAAGGGTGAATAAACAAAATTATAGTTATTATAATATCATATGAGAGATGAACCTTCACATTACTTAACAGGAAATTCTCTGTAATTATTGGGATGTTATTCGTTTTGTCGACAACTCACAACTCGGTTATCGTTCGCATTTTTATTTAGGATTGTTCCGCCTGGCTGTCATTGAAACCGCGTACTGAGGTGAGAGACGAGACAGAGAGCCGTCATTCAATTAAATTCAAAAGTGAGGTGTATTGACGAAACTGCCGTTTTAGAACCACTCAAGTTCTCGTAGAACAAAAATATAAGTAAAAAGGATATCACAGTCGTCATATACATCACAGAATAATTGAACATTATAATTGTAGACTGCACCGAATTTAAAGGTTGTACCCAAGCACTAAATAGAAATGTTTGCAGATTTTCCATAAAGAACTTTTTGTGCCTCTCTTGACAACTTCTCCCCCGAGGAGAGTAAACGGATCTCACGCGGTCTCTTGGCAATGTGCAGAGCTCACCATCAATACACTAGATTTCACAGATTCTCTTAGCACCGGGGCGACTCCAACTTCTGTTGATGCTTGCAAAATGTTGTCTTCTCTCTCAACCCCCTGTCAACTTGTATTATACGCGCCCGACTCTGTTCCTACTCTATCCACCTAGCGATTACCAGAATGTCAAGCGGAGTTGATAACTTCATCAATCTTTTTTTCGCTGTCCACCGAGTTCATCCATACATGTATCCCTCCAAAGCGTGATATAGGCTTGGTGTCTTCGAAGAATTTGAACACCTCGGTGCATAACGCGAGGAACTTCCCCTCAAACGATCCCCGCCCACAAGCCTCGGGGAGCCATCGCAGATCTTCTCTATTCACTTTACAATTACCACTCGAAATGATCCGTTTTGACGTGACTTTACGATATTCTCACGAATAGCCCTAATTTCAATCTGACATCATTGCCAGAGTTACAGCTGCCGTTTCACTCTCAATACTGCCAGCCACCTTGTTCCTCCTCGACGTTGTCGCCCTCGCGCCTCTTCGGAGGACACCGACTTTAGAACTCTCACTCCTTGGCAATGATTTGCGTTCACTTTAGCCGACAACACAGATATGTACATATAAAGTTGTGGGAATATATATATATATATACATATATCCAATAGAGGGTAGAATATTGGGATAGTAAGGGAGAAAACTTCGTAAAAAATGAATTTTCTAGTGACCTTGAACGTGAACCAGCCCATGAACTCTCGTAGCGATAGAGTATCAGAAGGTGACGTTCGTGGTCTTTGCAATGTTGTCAGTTACCGGTAAATTAGTAATCGTTTGTCTTACAGATGCAATGGTCGAAAATTGAACCGGCCAATCGACTACATTCATCTGCAAAATTCGTTTTTCCAAATGTTCATCACTCTACCATAAATATTCTCCGTATTGTATTCGCGAACAAGCTATAGCGTAGCTAGAAGCACAGCCAGCATAGGTCACTGATCGGTTGCACCGGTTGGCTATATATGTGTTTTCCAATTGCCAAATTTACCAGTCAATCGACAGCTCGCGTATTGTGGAACGCGTAAACAATAGCAAAAATTCGGCGTTGTTCATCTTCTCTCTGCTGTAGAACGCTACAGGGGCCATTTATTTCCTGACAGTCCGCCCTCACTGGCTCCGCTGTTAGCTATGGACGTGTGGGAGTCGTGTTTGAATATGTTTTCTGTTTCTTTACTCAATCAGCCACCGATGTAAAGTGATTAGTTATTAGTACAACAGCTATGGAATGGGCTAGCATGCATGCCGTCGCCAAGTACCGATGCGTCGAATTTCTGTGTTTGTAATATACGCAAGCGTGTGAATCCGTCCCGCCTAGACGTATTCCTGGTGTAGGATAGTTTCCACCTAGTTCGAATGATTCGATATCGTTCTCTTACATATACATATATATATATATATATGCATGTAGTGATGGACACGATCGAGTTGTGTAGACGCAAGCAGAAGCAGCCATAGTAGACGTCGTAGCTTATGAAAGTCACGAAAGCGAGTTGTCCGTCAACCATCTTCAGGGCATCCACATATATCGTGTCGCTGGCAGTCCGTAGCGCATCCATTTGTGGCAGAATAGCAATATGTGTCTCTTGGCGTTCTATGCGCGCTAAAACAAACCGTGTATTCTGCTTGACGGGATATTCCCTCCAGAGTGTTCTGTTACTCAGCGCACAGCTGGCGAAGACGGATCTGAGCGCGCTCATTTAAAAACAACGATCGTTTCAATCTGTGATAGATACGAATTGACTTAAAAGGGCCTTTACAAAAAGGGCCTGCCTCTGTGCTGCGTGCTGACTTGTAGACTAGCTATCTGCTAGGTTGTTCGGAGCTATTATAGTTTGGACATCGGAGAAGTTGGTAACCTCTGACCCACGCGTCATATTTAGATGAAATTTCATACCACTGCCA
Source organism: Stratiolaelaps scimitus (assembly GCA_019614645.1). Taxonomy (NCBI): domain Eukaryota; kingdom Metazoa; phylum Arthropoda; class Arachnida; order Mesostigmata; family Laelapidae; genus Stratiolaelaps; species Stratiolaelaps scimitus. The sequence continues at coordinate 5,682,532 of JABWDB010000013.1, read as the reverse complement.
CCTGAGTCTTTTGGTGCATGTAGCTCAGCGCTACTTCAATTTGCCAGAGCAGACTTGAAGTATGAACATTGTTTAGTGCTAAGAATTAGCGTTCCGTAATCACAACTTTTTTCGTTGACGGAACAACGCCGAATGAGATTCATCAAAAATTGGCGAGCATATTATATCATATCATAATCAAATGTTTATTCTCGGAACTGCAATATACATACATATGCTTAAGTTCTCGGTAAAAAAAAAAGTAAAAAGATTGTAAAAGAAAAAGTTTGATTGCATCTCGTTTGGCTATTGCCATTTGACACAATATATTAGATAGGGAGGCCTTCGTCCGGCGAAATGTTTTGCTACTGGCGGAACTGGACTTAGGAGGAATGACCATTGGAGACAATGGACAGGTGACTACTCTCCATTGTCTCCAATTTCAGACAAACCGGGCGAGGTGACTATACTTCAAGCCATCTCACGAGAGAACGAGCTACGGAATTACCGCATCTTTTGAGCAAACTAGACATTGGACTGTAACCTCTTTGTCCAGCATGCAGTGTGGTGTCCCAGTGACAACCCAAAACCCCACCGCACCGCTGCAATAGGGAATTGGGTGGAGGCCAACAATATTAGTCGATGCATTTCACTTGTATGTTCTCCAGATGTAGGGCCTTGTGACGATCTTTGCTCACATCAAAGTTTGTGGAAGTTATATGTTGTCAATCATAAAGGGTAATTGGTGGTGTGCACCACGTAACCTCTATGCTGGCTCTAGTACGTAAATACTACCGGAGAGATATTAAACTACGACTATACTACTACTTACGATATATACTAAATAATTATATTTCTTTCTCTGTTTGTTCGAAACTCATCAAAGCTTTTCGATCTACATAATAGCTCCGGGTGACCGAATGGTGGTACATTGTGCTCCGTCGACTTTAGGCCTTATTGACTTACCCTGCTAAGGTTGCGTGACATGCATCCCGTTGGATATAGCCATTGCGTGGAAAGTCCAGTACCTTCCTTCGAAGAAACGACTCTCGTGCAGCACTTCTGTAAGTTCTCCTTTGGAGTGCCGTTAGTCCAGATTCGGACACGTGTGGCATTAGTTAGCCGCAGCCGTATATGATATATTTTTCTAATCTCTTTCATGGAATCGTCCTGACTTGCTCAAATGGCTATGTTTAACTGCGATAATTTAATATTGAGCGGAAATCGCTGCTGCGAGAGCGCAGCTGTCGGGCAGAACTTTTGTCGGATGTGTCGACTCGTCGAGAGTTCTTGTGTTTACTTGTCGTGAGAGGGTACTTGTCGCGGTTATCTTCAAATCCAATTTGAACTGGTTAGTTTGAGGAGCTAAGCTTGGAAACTGCTCAAGGAAGTATAGCTTTAAATAGTATGAATTAATATTCAAAATACACGTTGAACTTCTCTTGTACTTGCTAGGTATAAGAGAAGTTGAACCTGTATCTTCAGCTATGCCAGCTGATGAATCCATGCATAGCACTCAATAACTAGGCTGCCCCTCGACATGACTCGATACCTGTCTCAAAGTGTTTTCGTTAAGTGCCAACCGCCACTATTGGTGTGTAGCAGCGGCCAGAGTATCCTCATGAAGGGCACGAGATCCGCGAGGCCCGATGTGAATTTTGAGCTTGTCGTCTTTTTCAAGGAGACGTTTGACAGCGTGCCTTTTATTATACAATTCACGTCGTGCAGAGATAACAGCGGAATTATACTCATGTGGACAAGTCGCGTTGAGCACCTAACTACTGCATTTTAATGCATTTCATGTAGCTACCCATACAGTGATTTGTGTAAGATACAGAATACGCATTCCACTGCCAACTCAAGCAATTTTCCGAGAACTCTACTGCAACCATGACTTACCTTGACGGCATAGACGTCCTTCATCAAGGCAACGTGGAGTGCCACTGTGCGACATTGCAGAGAACATTCAACGAACTTCGTTTCGTGTTGAAATGCAAACCCTTTCTATCTCGCCGAGTGTGCGTCAAAAGCGATTTGCAGGCACACGTGACAACAGCCGAATACTGCGGGTTTGCTTGGAATAAAGACGTAATCATGGTTTTTGTCAACACCGTACCGATACGATTAGTCCCAAATGAGACAATGATGAATCGGTAATGAGTGGTAGTAACAACACTCTGTGTCGATACACGAGAAAATTATTATGGCTGGCGTATAGCTATATAGTAGGTAAGACGGATCGTCCACGGAATGCAAGGGCAATACCATAGACGTTAAAGGTTCGCTGAGATATATAGTTAGCAGGTATAGCGTTCGCTGGGAGTGGGATCGCCAGGATGTGCTTGTTATGAGGTTAGGTATTGTAGAACCACGCCGTCAGCCCAATAAGCCTACAGGATTGATTCCAGCTGAGCAAAGTTGTATATCTTCATAGATGTATCTTATGGTCCGTTACGAAATGGATTCTATTGTGAACATAATGATAACGTCAACTGCACCATTGTGCTGTTAACGTTAATCAAATGCATTGGCTGGCATTATTACACAAGACGCTATCACCTCCACCATCCCTCGGTGTGATTATCATTTCGTAAACAGGTGAATGAAAATCTTCTTCATCAAGGCCAACCGTCAACTCTCTGTGGTGCTTCCAGCTTTTGGGCTGTTTGCTTTGCCAGGTGTGCCTGCCTTTGCCGAGAATAATGCTGAATCGCTAGTTAAGAAGGCTGCTAATGAACGCTGAGCTCATCATATTCCGCCACGGATACCCGACGGGAGGGTGGCACCGCACTCGCATAGCAGCCCGAATTTTACAGCAACGAACGAAGAGGCAGAGATTCGCCGTTCCCCGCGTACAAGCCTGCCGCCAATGTACAACTTGCCTTGAGCGTGTACCCGCATCTGTTGTTGTAACGCGTTGTTTCGCCCGCCAGGGGTGACATTCGTTTACACTCATGAAATTGCAGTCCCAGCCACAGCCAATCTCGAAGTGGGACGCACACCCACATACTCTTCTGTGTTTCCACGCGGATCCTTCATTCAGCCGTCAACAAGATCTCTCTCTCTCTCTTTATATTTTACACCTATACAAAATTTGCATCGCGTTACAGGAGGCTGTACCTCCTCCACTCGACATAGAAGCTTCAGCTCTGGCGTCATGTATTTCAAAGAAGGGAGATTTTTGTCTGTTTGTATGTGGCCGCGAGAGCATCTGGTTTCTTTTTGCACAATAGTTGACTGATAAACTCGAACGGGACGACAAAGCGAGAGAGTCATTTGCTTAGTACAGATCTATTGGCCGATACAGGTGTGCCGAACGGAAGTCTGAAATCACAGAGTCATAGACTAGAATAATCCCGTTGGCAATTTCCGTGGAATGCGTTCTGAATTTCGCATTCATTGACGCTGTCGACGGATGACTAACGTCATCAATACTAGATCATTACAAAGTTACGCTGCGGACGCAGTGACCTTGTTCTGCGAGATGACAACAGACCGAACGGGCTGATTTAAATCCGCCAAAAAAAAAACAGCTGGTGCACAATTTTGTATTGTCAGTTGACGTTGCACCTAAGCAAATATATTCTATATATCTACGAAATATCATCTGTGTATTTTGATACAGTCTATTTGCATTTGTTCCACGTTCGGCATTGAACAGATTACAGATTTCAGTCGGGGACCGTTGATTCAGGCCCCGGTAACTCGACATATTGCATAGCTTTCGAGTACAACGGGCGCATGATTGAATGGGGGCCTCGATTGCTACTCCGCTTGCTATAACCAATGCCAGTTAAGACGCCTGTGCCCCTTTAAGGCTGCACTGACTCTCGTGATCGCTGTTGGCCCCAGACCGCGAGAGCTGAGAGACCACCGGGTAAGGGAACAATAGAACAACGGAGAAGTGAACGCCTTCTCGCCTCGATTGCAGCTGTTTTGCCCCTTGCCAGCATCGGCATCCTCCGGAAGTAGCCGTGTCAGCAGACAGTACGAACAGCGGCGGCAGCGGCGACGGCAACAACAACAACAACCACCAGTAGCACCATTAACAACAACAATAAATGGGGCAACAGCAACAAGAGCAACAACTGCGTCAACAAGTGATTGCGCTCCGACAGGGAAATGACTCGCTGGCGGAGGCAGCGGCTGCGGCAGCAGTGGCAATCAACTGGAACGGACGCGACCACACAATCGAAGACAGAGACACACAATGTGAGTGTCACTATGGGAGACAGACAGAGAGAGAGAGAGAGATGGGGAGACATCATTAGCTGTTGCGGGGTAGAGTAGACATCAGCAACGCAGAATAATAACAACAACAACTATAACAACAACGATGACTATGACGACTAGAGTTGCCTGCTGTGCTATGGGTGGCGGTAGAACATGTAGCGAGAAAAGGGAGCAAAGCACTAGAGGAAAAGAGAGCGTGCGGGGAGGGGGATCCGATCGGATCGGATCGGTCCATTCAATGTAGCGGATCGCTCTCTCTCTTTCTCTCTCTCTATGGTGGCGTGCCTCACAGTGCCTGTATTCTATATACGCAGCTACGAGGCGGCAGCGTCTATGGTAGCTATGCCCACGGACATGCATGGAGTGTTGCCACTGGACGTTGGGTGTTGTTGCTGTTGTTATTGCTGCTGATGTCAGCGGCGGCGGCGGCGGCAGCCTCTTTGATGACGGCAATACGATAATGGCAAACGAATGCCGGCAAAGCCCTGCTGCTGTAATGGTAATTGTTGTTGTTGTTGCTGTTGTTCTCAATGGTTTCCACGTGCGTGCCTTATTCGTACGCTATTCTCTGGCATGGTTCCTTGCCCCGTTAGGCTACTACTGGCTCTACGTTGTAACCATTTGTTCCTGCCGTCTCGGACTGCCACCACTGACCGTTGGAGGCGTTATTGGGATGTCACGTATGGCATGATTTTTTCCGACTTTGAACACGATTACAATAAGACAACATGTCATATATTTTGAAGGGGGCTGGTCAGCTTGGAATGCTCATCAGTAAATACTGTGGCCTCTCGATAAAGAACCCTTGCTCCTGTACAGTATGTTCCAACAGTTTCAACTTGAATTCGATATGTTAATCATGCGGATGGCAGCATTCGATAAAAGGACAAACCCATAAGTTCGGAACGTCGACTTCTGAAAAGGTACTTTGGCCGGGTTTCCTGCGGCAATATTGGGCACATGCGACTTTGGGTCATAGTGCTCTCTAAGAGGCTGGTTTGCTTGTGCTTATGTTTGCTGGCTTGTTACTGTCTAGCAAAACGGATTATCAAGTATAGCTATACGTGCTCTATATGCGCGGAACAATTTACTGGCGTGCGCTTCGAAGCCGATCTGGATCAACAGCGTTTCCACACCGCTACAGATATTATATTGCAGCTTGATAAGTGGTGACCGCAGTGGATATGCGGCTAAGTGCCTGTTGATCTGATAGCGTATGTCTTCGCCGAGTTCACATAAATACTATTCACTGAAGTGGCAGGCATTCATCTTGTTCAAACAGATCTTCTTGGGGATTCCCCGGACACCGATATTGCCGCCCTAATAGGCTTGTACATATCTCACCGTATGCTTTTCTTTTCGTATGAACTACGGGTAATCCTCGCGCCAAAGCATTTTTCCAGGTTTCTCGCCGACAATCAACGAACGACGCCGCATTTTCGCGCATCTCAACACGTCCAAAAATGGCTGAGGATCTCTGGGCGATTGCAAGAGATAAGCTATCTCTCAATCTCTCTCTGAAAATCTTATCGGATTCGACAAAGCTAGAGTCCAATTTATCCTTTAGCTAACGTCGATGTGTATGTATTAGAGTTGATATCAGCTTTCGGTATATTGACCTACAAAGAGAGCGGACAGTGGCCTCACGACATATCTACAATATTATAGAATAGCATTGGACAGTGGGCGGGCTATTACGAATTGAGTTGAGTAACATATTCGTGTCAATTCGAAATCATCAAACCAAGAAAATTGACAATCAAAACATGTAAGTGTACTCAGGAAATAATCCATTCTACTTTAGATATTACTACGAGTACATTTCAGAGTTATCGCTGTTCTATTTTCAACCTTGCCATTCGATCTGGCAAGAAGCCACAAATGAAGAAAGATGATAAAGAAATCGAAATATTTTCTGCATCTGACAGCAGGATTTGAAGCCACGATCCATTTATATCTCCTGTCCTCTTGGTCCTACCTCAAGGTCCAGAGGCGAGGCCTGTCAGATGACGGGGAATAGCCGAGAGTCGGGAACTCCTCTTTTTTTTGGTTTTTAATATAGATATTACAGAGCATTGTTTCCTTGTGGTGTTGTAATTAGCACGCTTTTGAGATAGCGTGGAAAAATATGATTATGGGATGGAAAATAGGCGAACTGCTTCACTCCGCCTTAACAAATTATATCTAAGATTGTGAAATCAATTTCTACTAGCTATTTTTGCTTTGTTATTATTCATTCCAGAGAATTGGAAGACTTTAGAAACTGCTGCTGCTGCCTAACTGATTGCACGGACCTTGGTTCGCATCGACCTTGGATACAGTTGGTGTAATTGCGTTCATGTAAATATAGTATATTTTAATAGTAGAAAGCGCTGGGCTCAGCTCAATTTACAAGTACTGTGCTCACTTACTTACCCATGTTGTGTCCTGATTGGACGAACGGTTGAAATCATTCGAATTAGACATATTACGATGGGGCATGCTTTTCGATTTCGAGATTTGACGGTACACAACAGAATATTGTGGTTGGGTAACCGGCTAGAACCCCGAGGCCACTTACTGCTAGTGAGATCTCTCTCGTTCCCTCTCTGGCAGCCACTCGGATTCAACTCGAGGACAGAATCGAGCTGCCCTATGACAAATCATAATCACCGCTCAGGATGACGGAGCACCGAGCGGTAGCTACCACTGTTAGCACTTGTGTACACTTGTGACATCCCGGTACCCTGATATCTGATATTACCTCGAGTATCACAGATTGGATTTCGATCCGTATGTAGCAAGTGTATGACATGAACCCAGAAGTACAATGACCTATTCTGAGTTGCTCGATCAAAACGCAATCGTCTCTTCTCAGTTGAAGATATCTTATGTGATACTGCACAGTGAGATTATGTAACCAAGCCTATCCGTACCACATACGCACACATTAAGTACTGAATTAACATGGTGAAGGGTTATTTTTAAAAAACCTGAAATTATAATTATTGTTCATGCTCGTGGGCCTCTGCTCCAGCCGTATTAATCGCTTACTATGCATTCATGAAATATGGCTAATTACTGAAATAAGAGTATCGCACAATACTCGAACAGGCTTTAGGGGATAGACGAGATTATGCCCTATTGTAATCAGGATCATGCGTGTAATCCTCGCACTTCGGACACTAAGCTGATAACCGAGGTACACAACCACGTGCATACACAGCCATATTCAGTCAGAGGTTTCTTTCGAAATGTCGACCTGGAACTAGCTGGAAGCGACGGATCGAAAAGCTACCTAGATGTGAGATTCACTCACCGGTCTTGTCCCCTTGTTAGGATAGGTACAAATGATTCAAAGATTGCCAGAAAGTCTGCATGAGACTGGCGGTATTCGATATATTATAGACGGTGCGCCTCAACGCTCGTTTATCGATATCTCTATATGTTCCACCTTTCGACGAGAATTCAGAGAATCCACAGCCCCGTATGTTACAGAGGAATGTACAACTACTGCGCAGGGATGCTTTGTGATAATATCGTAGTGAATTCGTAATGAATTCATCGTTCGGCCATGCCACTTAAATAATTCAAACTTCAGACACTTGTCTAAAGTGCAGCCAAACTGAAAACTAGGCTGGGAAGGCGATATGCAAGCAAAAGTAGGACTGACCTTCCCAAGCTCGATGCTTGTACTAGACGGCGAGTCGAGACGAGAGGCGGTTATTATGGTAATGCCTCTCGAAGTCCTTCTCTGTGTTTTCTCTGTTTCGCCTAAGTCTGTCACCAGGGGCGAATGTAATTAGCTGTGGACTATTTGGAAGGGCGGTCGCAGCTCAGCGTGGGCAGCCTAAGAGCCGGTCAGGCGTACGCCAGCTAGATGTACGGCCCACTTCTCATGAGCTGCCTCCTAGGCATTGCCGCAGATGGCGTGCACGTTTGGACTAATTATCGATCTGTTGAACCCAATGTCGAGCACACCCCATACCCTAATCCCGTGCCGATGACATTAACCAGCTGGGGCTAGACGATGTTAGCGTGCTACAAAAGCTAAGGTTACTGTGTGCGGCGAACAGAGGCAACGACTATATAACAAGAACACTACAACATCTGAACGGCGTAGTTAAACCTAATATGGGTTACCATTCGTACTAAGGCATTGAGGAAACCGTGTTGAAACTAGCCGACCACTGCTACGCGATGAGTGACACCGTCAGGGTAAAACGTAATCCTTCGGCTCATATTTGCATTGCCGATGTGGCGAGGCTCGTTTCAAATGCTGTTTTCACAACCTGATAATCTTGGATAAACATTTTTGTTACTGTTTCGTACGGCGCCTGCTGTCCGGATCAGCCTGCACAGCCGAACATAATCTCAACGCTTGAAATCCCTCTGCAAAACAGGGCACAACCTCGACCGGGCGTTGTGTGTCATTTCAGGATCGCCTCGATCATTCCAGGTTGCCCTGACAATTCATCTCTGCCCGGTTTGTAAGCACAAAGCGCTGTCGTACCTCGTGGAAGATCCGTACGTGAAGATCGGAGATCTACAAAAAAAATTGTTTTTCGAGCTGTTTCCCTATGTGGTAGGCCTCAGCTCTTAACCTTTCAGGTATTACTATGAGAAGCTGTCGGGGCCAGGTTTGGCTTGTATTTTTCTCTACCTTACTCGCACCTGGCAAGAATCTGAAGATTCCCAGCATCCAGTATGGAATTCTGAGGCCAGGCTCACACAATGTATTACAACGTTGCGATGCCGATGTCCTCCGCCTAGTTTTGGGCGGACTCTCAGCCTTAAGCATTTATAGTACACGGCATTGCTTCGTAAGACGGACCCCTAAATGCAAACCCGTTGGATCGAACCCGCCCACCTACATGTCTCCTCTGGTTAGAAGGCATACACGAATGCATCTCGCCACCATGCTCGGTTGTCCTCCTCTGGAAGTGTGCTGAGTACAATGCATATATTGAACGTGTGCATAATAAAGAACGTTCGCGGTTAAGATCACTAATTGATTGACGTTAATCAATGCAACATCTTGCCTATGCCCCGTTCATCTCACTAAAACGTCGTAGACTCGAAACATCGGGCTTCTCGTGAAAAGCGGCTCATAACGCTCTTATATAACAGATGACGCATGTGTTCGAAGAATATTCGCAAGAATCAGTTAACGCTAGACTTCTACGCAATCTCAATATCCGTTTTGCCAACAGCATCCATACGAGGGCACATACGCGAAGCCCGTCTGGCTGATTATTGCTTGAACCGAATAACTCTATTGGATACGTCATCAATCGATCACACGTGTTTATGTTCCGATTATGGAGTTGTACGCGTATGTATGATCGAATCGCATTTCACGTTACGTGTGAAAACAAATCTAGTACAATATCAATGTCGAGCACGTACACGAGCTCAACTATAGCCCGTCAAAGTGAGTTGGCACGAAATCAATATTGCGGAACGCTGTGTGAGAATGCAAAGGATACCCCACCGGGTGCCGGCAAGGATCGTTCGCTCCCGTCGTTGCTTTGTTGATGTCTGCTGTGGTTTGGCTGACATCGCGAAACCGAAGTCGTTGAGTCTGGCCAGCCTCTTCAGCAATATGAACACTATACGATATACTTCACGTAATCCGTCATCGTGGACAGTCCCATGGGCGTCGAACATCCCCACGCGCACGAGCCGACGTGTCTTGGATCCTCTTCCGACTTCCCCTAAAATGTGGAGAACACATTGAGACGGTACCTCGAACGGTTAATAGTCTATCTCAACGGCAATGTAGCATTGCTCCTCGCTGTCCTCACACATAGAACGCCCATATGCTACCGTGATTTGCTGGGAACAGAACGAATCTGTGCTGAGATCGTTCCTAGCTAATTGAATACGCGTGCGCGGGTCTCCGATCCTCCTAGTTTACTCGCTCATGGTCTGCTGGGAAGTGCTCTTACTTATCCAAAGCGCTGGCTTAAAGGCCTAAGCTAGAGCCTAAGCAAGAGTTAGCACACACGTAATTGTCTCTTTCGAGTCCACCCGCTACCTGCCGGTCGAAACATTGAGGACGGTTTTTATTCTCTGTTTTCTCGCAAAAGGTAACGCTGGTGAGTGTCTCTCCCGCGGGAGCATTGAGCTCATGGCATGTTGGCATGTAGGCGGAATTATCCGACACGGTGATCATTTTGTAGATTTTTGTTATAGGTCATACAAAATGTATGACAACTTTTCATGACTATCCCTTTGTATACACGTTACGCAATAATGAACAGTCCGTTGGTTTGTCATTCATGGATGGGGTTCGTCATCACTGGCGCATCGATTCGTTGCAGCACAGGATATCGTGACAGTTCTGCTCACGTGTGTATCGTTATGGTGTGTCCGAACTTCAGAGTTTTGTGCCTTGATCTTGATTATTTCAACTAAAAACAAGATATGTAAACATAAGCTCTTTTCATTTTTTCTCTCAATCGGTAGTTTTGCACTAAGAATCGTAACCATGACTAGCGATGTAAATGGCTCGTACTAAAAGCAATATTTTACAATACTTTCGTCTATGGTTATAACCGTTAGCAGCAGTAGCACCACCACCACCACATAAAATCTCCTTTCAGAGTCAGTGACAGCTGAGTAGCGGCCGGATGGTCTTTCAGCGGTGCCCACCCGTAATTTCTGGTCTCGGCTGCTTGCTTTTATATGTATATACGCATATAGAGTCTGCGACGAATATGTGCGAGCCACCACAATCACCATTCGTAGAATGAAAGTTTAATATCCGGACAGAGAGCTTCAGATCTATCATGACATTTTCTCAACGACTACTCCGTATGGTGACAATTCTCTCATTCATCGGCTTCGATATAATGTTCCCACAAACTGAGGAGTACGCCAAACTAGACTAAATTCGCAAAAGGATATAATCCTTTTTGGCCTCCAGTAATTATGTTCCGCCCATATATTGGCCGTTACCAGCATAGTGAGCACCCATAAATGATGAAGTTTTCACGAAACATCACGAATCGGCTATTCAATACCAATAAAAAGGCAGTACCATTTTTCTTCTGCAAATATTTAATATATTTTTATACTAAATGTCTTCTATTGTGAAGAAATAACTATTATGTATTTCGAGCAGACTACGAGACTTCAATGGAGACCCTTGTCGACTACTCAAATAGTCTAAAGAGGGGCTTGGTGCCATGCTAATATTTTCGTTCAACTTTCATCATCGTCTCTCCAGTGACAAATGTTTGTCTATCTCATGCGGAGGCGCGTTTCAAATAGGATAATAATAATAATAATAATAATAATAATAATCTATAGGATATATTTCATCAGCAAACGGCACTTGATATTAAGTTCGTTTCGTGAAATCAGCCAACAGATCTTTATTACGGCAAACGACTACTTCGCTCATGACAATGTTCTCTGGGTTTGAGTGCTTAACGCCAGATATCTGTACTGGTGGTGATTTTCTAAGTTTTCGTGGTAGGAACCTTTGCTTTGCAGGCCTTTATCATGAGTCCAAGCAACCTACTTAACTTAGAGACTGGGAGGTTTCGCCGGTTTTTTAGAGGCAGCAAAATTATGATGATCGTATATGGCTGCTAGCGTTATAATGGCGGACCTTGCAAGACCATGACGATTTCCAGATGCATTTCGACATATTTATTTCATCTAGACATAACCTTTGGACAAATGCGATTTTCCATGACATCCATTAATTAGTGCCGATGACAAAGTATCTATAATGAATATCAATACATACTGCGCGTCCTTCCATTACGTCGATATTCAAAGACCACTAAGCCAACCCGCTATCTTCCTCGTTCGCTCGCCGTTCTGCGCTTAATGAAAGATGTCTGCGGGTTATTGCCAACGTCTATTACTTATGTCTAGATAAATAGGATTCGCTGAGCCTATTTACGAGGCGACAGTAAGCATATAGCGGTTCGGGGAATACATTCACTTCTAAACCTCTTTCTCTCTCTTTCTCGATATCCGCCTGGATTGCGGCAAGTTGCTCACAGGTGGCTCATTCTAATCGAACAACTGTAATATCGTCTTGGTAATCACGTCGTCAATATGATGCACATGGTTATTTTCGCATGCCCTTCGCTATAGCCGATCGGTAAGGGAGGATACGGTGCGCGACGGGTCGAGAGCAAACACATCGTGCTCTGGACAGATCTGGACTCACCCCTATCATAGATAGACACTAGCTCGACCAAGTGATTTGATTGCAACTGAAGTGGGCAAAGCGACTGTAGCAGGTTTGCTTCGATTCTGCAGTGAATCAGTAAGTTCTGTTCATGAGCAGTCTACCAGTGGAAGTGTGAGTGGCTAATAGATAGGGAATTAATTTAGTTATTTTCCCTGATTATGTCGTTAGGCAAGAACACTAGAGAAAGCTAGTTAGTTAGTTAGTTAGTTAACAATTACCAGGAATACGTCCTCTTCCTGTGTGGATTTCCTCCCACCTCGAATCTGAAGTTTCGAGTTGAAGAGGGCGGATTTATTTAAAAGCCGGACGTCGCTAGCAACGCGATGGTTGGTTATCTATTCAATGGGGGTGGATTTGAGCGCGCTGCATTGGATAGCGTTGACTCACGTTGGCCGCAAATCGTTAGTAGATAGTATAACAGCAGATGAGTATAGGGTGCGCTCTTGAGGGGATGCAATTGCCGCGAGATAGAGAGTGAGAGAGAAAATATCATATTTATATGATATGCGAATTTGGTTTGAACGAGGATAGCCGGGAATTGGCATTACTAGCCATCTGATCATGTGAGGTCTGCGAGAATCGCGTTTGCGCTGTTGCCGTATATCAGAGGGATTCTTGGATTGCCTCCCGAAAAGTAGCAATCACCTGGACGTCGTCTAACATATGTGCTATGTACTCCGTCATCCAGTATTCACAAACAGGATCGCTTGGCTCCGATGCTTTTGCTATTTGCTCTACGCCAAAGCTCACCCTAAGGATCTATCAGTCTTGCGCACCACCTCCCCTCTCGGAGATATTATGTTATTGTATTAACGGTATTGCACTGATCGCCTTGCAATGGCGATATTTGCTCACAGCTGTCACGATGTTAGCGGAACCAATAACGGAGGCGCTCATGTGCCGAAGTAGCGCGACCTGACTGTATCCACGCAGGCGCAAAGTTCATGGGAAAGTATTCAATATCATATTGCATCCTAGGTGCTGGGGCGGTGGACTCGACGTCTACGAATGTTTAGAGAGAGAGAGTTGGAGGCACTGGGCAGGTTCAATGATTAGCTGGGATTGCGCATGCATTTTGTTCAGTAACATTAACGGCGGTAGCTTCGAGTACCCGCAAGTCGTAGCGGACAACGATGATCCCTTTTTGCATAGCCCTGCTGGGCATACGGTAATTTACGAGTGACTGATATTTGCCTTTACCGAACGTCCTTGTGCAAATAACTCATTATAATACACATATATATATATATATATATATATGAATAGCCAATCATACATATATATATATATATTCATAGCCAATCATACCGAACAAGTTTACTTGATTACTCTGTATCTACGCGCGCGACCGACATGTGGGCGAGTACGAACAGCCGCTTATGACAGGCCTTTGCAGCGCAATGATATGTTTACCAGCCAAGTGGATCATGTGCTTTGTTTTTATTATGCGGAGTAGTAGTGGTAAGAAGTAATCGCATGATAACAATTAGCCACATGTTGCGGTAATCGCATTCATAATAGACATGATAATTAGATTGGCTCACTTGTGAAATACCTAAATGAATTCAAGATATATTGAAATTACTTGTGAACCCGGTGAGGTGGTAAATACGGTGGTAAATCTCCCAAATATCAGTCGACAGATCAAGCAGTTCAAACAACTTGTTGTGAACATTTAAGCAATTCCTGTCTAACGAACACTAATTGCTGTTACGAATCGATGAACTGCCGTCATCAAACTCGAGCTCACATGATGGTCAGCGATAAGGGCAACGCCGCCTTCGTCGCTGCCTGCCAAGTTACAGAGCCTTTTTGTTTTCTATTTCGCGGGCTGACTTTCAGCCTTAAACATTTAACGTCTACGGAATTGCTATTTGCATTGCTTCGTCTGACGGACACCTAAATGCAATAATATGCAACGGTGGGGATCGAACCCATGTACCTACGTGTCTCCTCCGGTTGCAAAGCGCACACCAATGCACCACGCCATTGGCTTCGACAAGCTATAGAGCCTGAGACAGACGAGACGTTACTCGAATCTCCACCCGCGTGAAATAGAACCCGATGCCTGCGTGGTCCGAATGAATTTGTAACAAGATAATCCGCTACGCCCTCAATGCAATGCAGCCAAAACGTCTAATATAACAGCAGAGTTGCCTGTGCGGCCGTGCTGCGCGGCCGTACAAAGTAGGAACAATGAGGTGGCGGTTGACCTCGCGTGTCAACCACAGCCATTCGCCGTCATTTCGACGGACCATTTGCTTGTTTGCTTTGGGCGAAGGTTCCAACGAATGTTGCTGAAGTCCTTCCCGTACCTTTCGGCGTCGGATAGCTGTTGTGGATATTCCTGCGTCTGTCCGATAACCGTACCACTTTACGATCTCTACAAGTCCACGCAGAGGACGGAGAGCAGCAGAACCACCCGCTTGTTATGCGGGTCCGGTAACGTTCATGCACGGCCGAACATCAGACTGCATCAGATTATTTCCGTTACTCTCCAAACAGTGAGATGAGCAATGCGTGGCTCACTGGCTAATCTCGACGATTTGTGTAACATGTATCATAATATTGGTGTGTGACTCTCGAAGTATCCGGGTGGCCCTCCGTGCGAATCCGTGTGCCATTGGGTTTGCGTATCGATTGAGTAGATTCGGTTGGAAACTTCGGAGGTTGTAAGGAGGTTTTAAGAAACCCTTGAAGTCTGGCATTGAGCATGTGTGCTTACAATATGTGAACGTCCGGGCCGGTGATTGGTTTGACTAATCTCTAGTATAAGTGTAATCTCAACACGCGCAAATGTCACGGCAGGGTTAGGCTAGTCGGGAATAGGAACTATTGGTGTCAGATCTCGATGCAGATCTAACGCATCTACTTTGCATGGTGTGTGTGTTAAGCAATTCGTTAATCTATAAAGCGTATTTATGTGTTCGTATATCTGATAATAGTTATTCATTGTAGTTAGTTTTGCGCACTGACCTGCATACGATTCAATAGCTTATCTGGCTGAGAGGAACTGTGTCTCCCAAAAGCCTTACACCTTTTCCAACTAGACACAAAATCGGAAATATTCCCAGGTTCGTGACAGAGGATTCCTCGAACGGTCTGCAGCGGAGGTTTCCTGTGCTGCTGCAGAAAAGAGGGAAAACACTTTTCCTCAGCTGACTCTCAACGTCACCCCTCCATTCGAGTAGGCCCTCGGCACCGCTGCGCTATAGCATTGCTTCACGGGCCTATGAGCACCTTTTTCCGTGTGTGGTGCTCAGCTGTTTGTGAGAGCTACCGAAAGCGTCTCTAAATCGAATTCGCGAGACTACGAAGTTGCTGGTAACAGGTGTGTGTGATATTTAGCCGATCGATGGTCCTTGTCCAGACAAATAGAAATGGTTACCTTCATGCGGCCACGTTAAACGAATCCCAGCCGCCGGCGTGACGTATGTATCGGCGTGAAGATAAGTGGTGTGAGTTGACCCTCTCGGCGTCTTCCAGCAGTATTTGAAACGGCAGGAGCGGAACAGTTAAATATTTATCTTTTTGAAGAGATTCCCGCACTGGAGGATTTTCCGTTCTGCATTCTACTCGAAGAGAGTTGCCGGGGCCAGTATGTGACCGCATAATCATTACTCTGTGTGTCTGCCACAATTCTTAAGTACATGGGAGACATCGGTAATATCAGGTAATCGAGTATCTGAAAGTCTTTTTCTTATGTCCTGCTATCTCATCTATTTCAGGCAAGAAAACCGTGGCGAGCCGACCCCTTTGAGGAGACGACGTGTTGGCAACCTCCGACGGGATGCTAAAAGTAAGCGAATCACGGAACACTGATTTCCAAAGGGAATCGAGTTTAGCTGCCTTCAAGGTACAACTGTATACCTAGCCTTTGCAAAATTAATCGTATCGGAACGTCTATACATAAGGGATTCAATTCTGGGCGGAGGCTTGCCAGTTCCTGCCTATTTATTGAGTCATTTATTCCTGCTCAAGGTGGCTGAGTTGTTTTTATTGTATAGGAGCAGCACCAATATAACATTGTCAAGGAGATTTAGAGTCTATTAAGCATTCGCCTAATAACGATAGCATATGATGCTGGATCAGGGTAGAGTCATTATGGTCTATTAAACTGACGCCCGTTCTCACTAACCAACTTCTCTAGCGGACGATCTTGCTTGCTATGCGGTATCCCTTTGTCTAATTAATTTGGCGTTAATCGGATCATTGCAGAGGCTTGGATTGTGGTGCACGCGATCTGTTCGCGTAGACATAATAACCACAAGATTAGAGGCGGCAATGTGTTGGTGCTTTTTTAGGGTTAAGATTACTGTGCTTGGCTCCCTGCTTGAAGTATTTCCCAAGATCTTACTTTCTTCAGCAATTTACTTTCAAACGAGTTTAAACCAGGCTGAATAAGATTATCATGTTAGTGAATCTAGAATATCTGTTTAATGATCAACCCCTTGAAAGGGTGACATTAGTTGTTGACAATTGTTTTTCGGAAAAATGTGCGAAATTTGCCAGATAGTGCTCATATTTGTGCCACCCTGCCTATAGGATCTATTCATTTCTTTCTTAACTGCGTGGAATATATAAGAGCTTAAGCATTGCGAAATTGCAGCTCCTTTAACAGACCAATAAAGCTTTACCTCTACCTTTACCTTCACGGTAAGAGTTTAATAAGACTCAGGTTATTCTTCACAATGTCTTTGGCGCTTGTCCCATCTTGGTAGCGATAATATTATGGCATGAATAAATACGCCGGCACCTGACTTCTTCGCGAAGTGCCCGCAATGTTATGCGCTCGTGGTAGAGATATAACAGCTGGATGTACTCGTATTTTATGTATGTCAATACCCCGCGGTGGAAACCAAAGAGACACTTGTGCATCGTTTTCCGAAAACAAACTTCATTGACATTTTGATTTGGGGCGTTGCGAAGTGGATTGTGCATCCAACTCAGATGGAACTAAGAGTTTGACATCCTCAGGCCATATTCTATAAGCCCTCTAGAGGGCTCTTTAGCATTGAGCAATACTTTCTTAATAACAAACTTACATTGAATGAGCTTTGCATCGGGGCAAAGGGCTATTTTCAGAGAAATGTGCTAAAATCTTTTTGTATGAACCCATTGAGCGCGTCAAACATAAGCAAAGCTCAGTGACTCATAAGTGAATGACCCATTGTATACGTAGCAAATTATTAAAACTATTGGCAGGGCATGGGTATGCGTGCAGGCATGCATCCGCTTACTCTGTGAAAACAACTCTACTTTAATTGTCACTGTCACATCGCTGTAAAATGACGTCTTGCGTACCTCTCTCTCGCTGCATAAAGTAAGACAGCACAGCACAAAGTCGCTGTCTGTACGATTCGTATGAATCACAACACGAATATATACATATGGTTGTTTAATCATATTGTGTTGCTAACAATGCTCTGATGTGGTTCGTCTACTCGCCGCCGTGTACCGTCATTGGTTCTGTTGTGAACCGCGCTGCTGCACATGCACCGCATTTCAGAAGACTTGTACCTCTTCGTCATCGGACGTTCGCACAATATAAAGTAGCCTCTCTAGATCGGCCTATAAAGCTAGCTGTTCTTCGTGAACATGAACGTTGTTTTGAAGAGAGACTAGGGTGGGTCAACCCAGGAAAGTCGGCTGAGTCCCCAAAGTCGTGCCACATATTACCATCTCTTTCGCCCTGAAGCTAGCCCCGGGAGTGGTCCGTAAACAGATCGTGACTGAGCCAACCCGAGCCAATCTCAGGGATGTCCGCTAGAGAGGCAACAGCGGAAAATTTCGCTTGACTTTATATCATCAGCGCTGTCGAACAACGTGAGCGATGATGCTTCTTTATTGAATAGGCCAGCCCTCGTCCCGAGTCTAGCGAGCGGCCACGAGGCTAGGAGAGGAACCAATGTACGAGGACACTCTGCAGTGCTGTAAAGTTGTAGCCGGTTTTTGGAACTATGCGAATTTAGTCATGTCGAATGTTAGACATTCGTTCCTCTAATCTGTGCCAATCCGTCCGCCTACCAATTTAGCATTGACAGTCAGAGTTTGTTTGAAGGAGCGGAGTGTATGATGCTGCAGGAGGGTACTGCCGGGTCCGTTCCCAGTGTTCGTATTTCTGTTTCTTTTTCTTTCTTCCAATTACAGTCATGTATATAATAGCTCAGGTGATGTTACTGGTTCGCCTAACCCAAATAGACTTGAGCGACGTGAGAAGCGTGTATAGATACAGTTACACTGTCCTCATATAACTAGCTAACGCGACTGGCACAACGTCATAACATTTCGCCGACCCTGCTTTGCTCTGGCAGCGACAAGCGGAACCCATCCGTATGAAAACAATCCTTTAGCGAGCCAGTAAGTAAATGCTCGGAGATGCGTGTTCGTCTATTTTTCAGGATGTTTCTGTAGGGGAACAATTCTCGTTGACCTAGCAGGGCAGCGAAAGCAGTTCGCATTATATATTGCACTTCGTTTTGGAACACGCTCACAGGGATACGTGTTTAAGAAGAGAACTAATTTTGCTTCTGTGTCTAGTTTCTCGCCATATGCTTTCTCGTTTACGACTGTGGAGAGCAGGAATGGTCTCTCCTGCCAAGGTTCACTGTGATTATTTATTATCCTTATTGAGAGAGTGACTGAACGACTGGCTGCAAAACGAATATCGATACTATTTCTGTATTATTGGATTGTAATTATATCAGTTCAAGGCAGGCAGTGTCGCTCTGATGTGACTCTGTTTCATTCGTTTCTAAGTAGTCGTCTGTATCGGTTGGCTATTCTTTGTGTGTATGACTACGCACTTGTACACACATATATATATATATATATATATATATATATATATATATATATATATACATCAATACCGATATTTATATACGTGTTGTTTGTTATATATATATATATATATATACATATATATATATATATACATACATCAATACCAACATTTATGTTTGTCCCTGTTTTTGACGGTTTGCATTTGAAGGCTGCCGGTTCGGGTGGTGCAAAGCTGAAGGCAGGCGAAGAGTGTCGAGTGTCGCTGCCTCCGGCCGAGAAGATCTCCGCCCACAGCAACAACAACAGCAGCAACGCTTGTAGTAACAACAACTCATTGTCCAAGGGGAGCCTGCTAGCCCACAACGGCACGACGGCGTCCTCACTAAAAGTACATTTATTAAATGGCTAATTAGAAAGTTTTCTATAAATTCGATCGCTAGATCATGTGTATATACTTCTTCTCGGTACGACGATAACACAGGCCTCTGGACTACCTTTTAGATCCACTTGTATTTAGCAAATGCATTTTCTACCAAAGTTTCTGCCGAAACGGGTTGCACAAGCGTGTGCCGGTTATAAGAAACCCCGTCTGACCAGATTCTAGATATAATGTTTATCCTCACGCCATGGTATCCCGTTGTACTGCAACGTGTGCTACCAAATCTATCCTGAACCAACGGCTGATAGTAACTACATTATAATAGTGTGATATATTATATAACAAGATTGATCCCGATAGCGATGTGCCACTGCGCAAGAGTCGGCGCACCCCATAGAGTTAAACGTAGAAATTTGCTACTCCAAATACCGGAAATGAACAGATTGGTGAAATGTCGTCTCTATTGTTCGTTTTCTTGTAAATGTATATATTATGTATACTGATATAATGAATTATTTACGATTAATCTCGTTCGATGGCATATAGCATATTCCTGGCATCCTATGAAACAACCTACTTCTTGAATGGCGTATTTCGTGCCTTCATTAGGTGTGACGTCCTAGCCCATCCAGTATGGGAAAAAAGGTAGCGCACGCGCCGTTTTAATTCCTACTATTAAACCACGGCATAAATCATCGTCTCCGACATTTTAGATGCGTTTCGGCGGCGGCAGCGGTGGAGGTGGACTCCCCGTGGCCTTGCTGATGTTACATTCTCGCCGGTGGGCGCTTGTTACCCTGCTGGCGTGTCTATGCCTCGCTCTGTACATGATTCTACCACCCGGCTCGTTCTGCCGAGACGTTTATGGACGATATGGCTCAGGAGGCGCGTGGGACTCAATGGACGCCCGCTACAAGGCGGCTGATGTGAGTTGGAAGGCATTTGCAATGTTTTTTTTTCTCTCAACTCAGTATGCGACACCCCTTAGGGGTATTGATATATATATATATATATATATATATATATATATATATATATATATGATGTGTGTGAGAGAAAGAGACCCACTTGTTAAATTGTCCATATACAATACATATACGCGAGATAAGATCGTCGTTGTTGTAACTGGTGTTCTGTGCTTGCGTATGCGTTTGGGTGCGTATCCATCAACGAATGCAGAGGTTCATCTTGGACAAAAGTGGAGCGCGTGTCGAGTACAATACGGATATGCCGTTAATTTTCGTAGGAGGGATGCCACGTAGTGGGACAACCCTTATTCGGGTATTACTTGACGCTCATCCAGATGTGCGTTGTGGCGAGGAGACCAGGATCATCCCCAGGTAAGCAGATTCATGCATGTACACACCCGCAGGAAAGGTCTTTAAATGAATTCGCTTATTTATCAAATATCAAGCTAATTATATGGTATGTTATGGTATGGTAATTTTATGGTATATATATATATATTAGGTAGGGTTGCTTTTTGCTGGCATTTGTACTGCTACTTATCCTTGACATCTCTGATATAGCGAGGCGAACTGGCGTGTCCACGTCGCTTTGTTTCACCATCGCTGATCCTAACTCGTTGTCAATTTGTCTCGTTACACGGCTCACTGACTTCGGTGGCTGTTCCGTGGCTGTCAATCATCAAACAACACTCGGTACTCAAGGCTGCTGAGTATGAAACAGCAGTGGACGAAAAACCCAACAGAGATGAACCGTCTTCTCGAGGGCGGCATCACCAACGAGGTCATCGACCGAGCTGTTTCCTCCTTCATCCTTGAGGTGCGACCCCATAACATCAACTGTGGCCAAGGGGCCTTTTCCTTTTACGTGTGCCGTCCTCTATTATTACGTGGCGCGCTAGTGATGTCAGTGGCATGGGTCAGTGGATTAGCTGTCCAATTTAGTAGGAAGCGATGGACATTAGCCAGCTCAATTTTTCTGCTTGATACCTAGAAATTGCAGTTGAGAAACTTCAGCGCCGTAACGTATGGCGCTAGCATAGTATGTATTATATCATACATTTATACTGTATTTTAACTTTTTACTATTATACTATTTATACTGTATTTTAACTTTTTACTATTATACTATTTATACTGTATTTTAACTTTTTACTCTTATACTATTTATACCGTATTTTAACTTTTTACTCTTATACTATTTATACCGTATTTTAACTTTTTACGAGACCTTAATCATGAATGAATACAAACAGTTGTTCACGATTTCAATGACACTCAAATGATATCAACTAGTAAGTGAACAGCTGCCGCTGCTGTGGAGATTTAAGGTTGTTTCGTAATTTTGGCGATGTTGAAGGTGCGTGCACAGGCATGTGTTTGTGTGTGTATTTATATAACCGCAAAGAACCAATCACTGCCCATTTTGCAGCATATTTGGAGCGAAAATCCAACCCCAACCGTTGCCTGGACGAAATCACGCGAAATGTGAACAACACCATCATTTTAAGCTATGTAATCAGTAGCAAGATGAATCGTCTGAAGTCCGTCACCACGACGATCGTAATAGCTATAACTACTACTAACAATAATCTTTCGCTGTATTGTCCGCTCAGGTGATCGTTCGTCACGGGGAACCTGCACCTCGTCTGTGTAACAAGGACCCATTCACGTTGCGGGCAGCGACGTATTTACATCAACTATTCCCTAAGGCCAAGTTCATTCTGATGATTCGCGACGGTCGCGCCGTTGTTCATTCAATTATTACACGCAAAGTACGTACTTCGATCTCTGTTTCCCCGTTAGATAGGTCAAGTATAGGACACTGCTGTGACAATATCGTCACAGAGCAACAAACAGGGCGGGGGTAGCCTACTGGCCTAGCCCACAATGTGTTTGTCCTTGCATGTCGTCCTCAACTTTTTTCCTGACATATATGCGCCATTCTGAATCTATAATAACCAAGCAATCCTGTCTGTGATTCTGTGATTGGACGAAACCTCCACTCCAGGTGACTATAACAGGTTACGACCTGACGAGCTATCGACAATGTCTGAAAAAGTGGAACCAGGCTATGACCAGCATGTATGCTCAATGTCAGCAACTCGGCACAAAATGGTAATCTACGAGAATGATAATGTTAATTATATTCTCGATTAATTTCGCATATATCGCCTAAATCTGAATATTTGGCGAATTGACGGATGGTTGCTATTCGATTAGATAGATGTCAAAACGAAAAATGCATGGTAGTGAACTTCGAACCCATTGGCCACATATCACAACATCGTTGAAAGCGTTGAATCAATAATCATTTCTAAATCATTGCTTATTAATCATGTTGTGTTATCCGTTATTATTTTATAATTTTCACATCATCAATTAGGTGTTTGCCAGTATACTACGAGCAGTTGGTTCTCCACCCGCGGCCTTGGCTCGAAAAAATTCTCAACTTTCTCGACGTTCCATGGAGCGACGATGTTCTCCGTCATGACAAGCTTGTGAATAAACCCGGCGGCATCTCACTCTCGATGTAAGCTAAACGCCCATTGGCGTGCTACAAAATAGAGCGCGAAATCAAACAGATATATCGTGGACCGGCATTTTAACTGTAAAGCACTTTACTTGCCTCACTGCAAGCTCACGTTGTATCCAACTGTGAGCGTACTCTACGTACAGTTTGAGCTAGCGAACGATTAGATCCTGTCATCTACAGATATATTTGCTCTGCAACCGTTGAACTATATCCCATAGTAATAATAATAATAATAATATGAGAACTATACTGTGCTAAATCCATCCATATATCGAACGGTATTGAAAGCAACTATATATATACATATAACATATTAGATGCTTTTTATGCTGTCGTTTATTGTGCCAGGTTGGAAAGATCGACTGATCAAGTGATTAAGCCAATTAACATGGAAGCCCTTACGAAATGGGTTGGAGCGATTCCCAAGGACGTCGTCAAAGATATGCCATTAATTGCACCGATGCTGGAATACCTTGGTATGAATGCAATTCGCATGACGACTTAATGTTGAGCTTCATTTTAACCACACAGAATGTACGTTGTATCAGTGATATTATCCCCTTAACGATGTTGAAATGTATTCTTCAGAATACCGAGTGTTCACTGCCTCAGACGACTTCAGATCACAATCAGCAAATTCAATATATCCGTACCAACAGCAACCGAAAGTGCCTAGACAAGCGCGCACAAGCGAAGAGTCTTGTTTGCTTGATTTGCCTGAGCTGATCCTAATTTCTCACCGTCACTTCTCTCTCGAACCTTAACTCATAAAAGGCAACTAGCAGTTGATCACGCGCGACCACGCGATTGTATTCACCCCCTCGCTCTATGGTATCATTATTATTCCAGGTTACGACCCCACGGCAAACCCACCCGACTATGGTAAGCCGGACTCATTCGTATTGAACAACACCAGGTCAATTAAGCAGAACGTCGAGGAATGGCGAGCGAAAGAGAGCGTGGTCGAACGGGAACGCGAGGCGCTCCGACGGAAGATGGCCATGGAAAAGGAGAACCGAGACAACAAAGGCAACAACGACAAGGACGACAGGCAATAATAACCTGCGGATTCGTCGACGACGAGCGTCTACGAGAAAGCGAAATAGGCAGATAGAAGCGCAATCGGCAGCGGGGTGACTGCGCGGAGCTAGAACTCGAGCGGACACCCGAGTATAATAAGCCTTTCCGGCGGTTTTCGTTGAAGATGAACAAGGTGAAATCGTTGTCGAAGCTGACTTGGAGCATATTTCACTTTACCTACTACTGATCGATTTTTGTTCCACTTGCGTATACATATATATATATATATATATATATATATATATATATATACGCCAGCTGACGTGTAGGCGAAAAGCAGCGAAGTAAGATAAAGATAATTTTAGCTAATTTATATAATTAATTTCTCCAATTATACAATCAACACCGGATACAAAACCCGCTGAGCGGTTTGCAATGTTCTGTGTTTCTTGAACTGCTCCATTCGGTCGAGTGGTGATGTCGAGCGGACTGTGTCCATTGGTGAACGAATCTCACCGAGCCTTCAAATGTATTTTAAGGGTAAGGGCTATCGTAGGAGACCCGGTGGGGCCGCGGGCTGGATTCGTTTTGAGTGGTTATGATGACCTTTGGAGGTTGTAGTATTTCCAACCGCATTGTAATATTTCCAATGGAAAAATGCGTACAATTAATTATGGATAATTCATTAATATATTTGACTATCTTCAGTGTTAGCATTATGATGACGGTGGTGATGATTTATTTAGAATTCACACAGAGACTGTTGCTATATGGGATGGATCGTTATATCGCATTTGCCCAAATCAAATGATTAATTAGTGCTTATTACAAGATACGTTTGTACATTGTTGATTACCTTATAGAGCAAGATCATTTCACAGGAATGGCGAAAGATGTGTGGCACTCTGTGCCACTCATTGCGATACTTACAGGAACAACAACAGTTCGAATGAACGTGGCGAAGCTCTCGGGGAATGGTCAGAGATCCACCGTTTATGGCGAGATACAATTGTTTCGTTCAACCTCGAGTATCAAGCCAACGACGAACGCTCAATTGTTTGCCATCGTTTCACGAATCCAATTTAAGCGTAATTCTGCTTTTATCTGTTTGGCAGCTTCTGTCTTTGTTATCTTTGGTGTACAGATCTCGCCGCATCCAATAGTTTCCGACCAAGAGCATCACATTGTGTAACTATTTACTGTAGCTTAGTTCGTCGTCATTTGTAAAAACAAATCCGTTTTAGTTAGAATAGGCACATTTATAGTTAGCCTGCTACATATAACGTTTACTTTCTATACAAACGCCAATGTCTAAGTTAAGAATGGATTTCTCTACGATTTTTATTGCTGTCCTAATATATATATATGTATGCGATTATTACTTAATGATCATATTACATTGCATTCCATTTCATTAAAGCTCCCTTGTCCGGTTTACGCATTGCAGGGCTTTGCCCGTGACTCCCATTTTTATCTTCACGTATAGGTCAAATTGCAGCGACGCATTTTATGCCCGATCATTCCACCCAGTGATCTGTTCAATTTCTAGGCTTCTAATTCAAGTTCAACGTTTCTAATTTTACAATTGGCTCGGCTTGTGTTGCAACCGATGCAATACGGGGACTAGTTTTGAATGGAGGTCCAGCCACTTGTAGGCCTGTTTCTGCGTTAGAGTCCTGTTTCCCGTTCCCGTCCAGCTCCGAGGACGATCGCGAGAAGTGACGCGATTATTTTCCGACGTGATGCGACTATTTTTTTGTGACGACAGTGATCTCGTCACGGATCTCATTCCTTATCAGCGGGAGATCTATCCACCTGTATTGTGCTGTATGATATTATTAACTGGAAAATCTGAAAACAACTAACTACTCCGATATGCTGTGGACCACATGCGTCTGTACGCGTTCGTCCAGCAGCCATCGCTGTCTCGATGAGTTTGGTGGGCGTGTGTCAGGGAGTGTGTGCGTGGTTGTGTCGGGATTTTTCTCGGAGGCGTGCGATCTGGCTAGTGTAAGGAATGGCTTTCAGTATCAGGTCGTGCGTAAAACGACTTGAGGTAGTGGGGGATCGTCTGCCTGGACCGAGATATGTTGTTCTCCGTTGTTTGTAGCGAGATATTGTCACTATATCGTCCTTCAGTAGCGCAGTAGGACGCAGGATGTTTTCATGAGCATGATGTGTCGAAATCGCGCTTGCGGTTCGGCGCCGCATGGACCGCTGCTTCTTGTCGAACTCCCTTGTGGACTGTGTATCATATTATTGAAAGAGACACTATGAACAGGCAAAACACGAATTACTGTCGATGAATAATTCAGTTCAAATACTCCTATATTGACCAAGAGTGGTGGTACAATATTTGTAATATGGGATACAGTATGTCATCATCTGTGAATGGACATACTGAGATAGTAATAATATGATTATTTCTAAGATGAGCGTCGGATTAAAACCAACAAGATAGGAGAATCAAAGCAGCCTTTCTCACCTATTTATCGTTTTGCTGTGCTGCAGGATAATATCATATGCGCCTATAAAGGAACACTCACTCATACGATTCTCTCAAGTGAGCTGTGAAACTCTTCAACCTCTGATTCAAAAGATGTTCGAAGAGAAATATGATGTTGAGTAAATATAGCGTCGGAAAGGAACGACAGAAGTCAATAAGATAATCCTTATTATTATTATTATTATTATATGTGAACGACAAAGGAACAGTTGAATGATAACGAACCGCTCATACTAAAGTCTGCCTTTGAACATGTCTTCAATGCAGGGAAGTATGAAACAGGATTTTGTCTTTGATTATACAAGTTGTCATATGACTATAAATGAATACTGGTTATAAATACCGTGGAGATTATATAAACATACATGTTGTACGTGCTCGAGAATGCTGAGTGAACCACAGGCGAACATTTAATAATACGTCGTAAAAGTATATATATATATATATATATATATGGATAAACACTGCAAAATCTATATACATATATGTACATAGATTGCATGCAGTGTTTAAGTTAAGTGAATGGTGTTGATTACGAAGTCGGAAGGCTGGTCCTGATTAGCCGGCGTTGTCAAGGGTCGACCACTTTCGTCCATCGAAATCAATCGAAAGTTCAAGTGGACACAAATGCGTCGGCTATGTTGTCAAGTATTTCGATTTTGTCCATATAGATGCAGTGCTTAATCAAACGAAGTTATTGATATTGGTTACAATGCAGGCGGAACCAACTAACCGTTAACACAGAGTTGAGATCACCATAAGAAGCAGGCTGCAGAGTAGAAACGAAGCCGAATCATAAATAAGCTATCCCAAACAACAATGAACACGTGAATAAAACAAATAAAACACACGAATGTATTCACACGACAAATATACATATATATATATATGAAGAGAGAGAGAGAATAGAACGAACACTGGAACCAATCTGCTGACAATGCTGCTGATAGTGATCGATGCGTGGGCGTGTTAGAAATTGTATAATAAAAAGAGAAATATATTTAAAAAAGGTGAACGCGTGGAAAGGAGGAGAGACGAGTGACAACAGCGGCTGATGCCGAATGAAATAAACTGGGATTCTAGATTACCAAGAAGGGCAATTGGTTGTTTATTCAATTTGTTCGGCTTAGGCTGCGTATGTGAGCACCGTATTCGGAGTTAGGTGAGCTTGCGTGACGTCGTATGAGTAATGCTGTTGGCTGCCGCCAAGATAGGTTTCCTACAGTTGCTGCTGCTGCTGCGCGCGGTCGAGGGAAGCGGCGAATATATTCGACCCGTTTACTTGTGCGTACATTGAGAACGGCGCAGGCAGGCATTATCGAATGAAAATCTGAATGACACCGAGACAAGGTGTAGTACGTTTTTATTTCAGAACGATAAGGTCGACCTATAGCAGCCAAATGGTGTTTTATGCGGGGAAGCTATTAAGAGCGACTCCAGCGGCCGGCGTTGCTATTTTATAATAGATAAACACACTTTAATAAGCTAAATGTGTGACTGTCGTCGATAAAACCTGACGCTTTGGGATGCAACAAACTAACTTTGTTTCAAGTATCAAACAATGAAACAAGTCGTTCCATTGTTTGGTACACAGATGAAATCAATCGATCATGCCATAGCCTTGACATTGCAAGAGAACAGACTAAGGCACATGGACCTAAAGAAAATTGAACCGTTCGTGTGAAGGGTAGAGATGACGGGACGAGTTCATTGAATTTGATTTCCTCCGGAACGGGCCTTGTACTCCCCGCCTTGAAGCGATCGCGTGTGGTTCAATGATTAGTGTGAATGATGCGAGCCTTAGTGATTATATTCCCTAACTCCTCTAGTTCTATGATCATCAGTTAGTTTCTAAATAAGTTGAATGACAGGCATGGCCGCTTTTACGGCTCGAATCATCCAAGCTGGGCTATGCTCTACTCCTCCAAGGTTGTGGGTTTAGTCAGTAAGAGTCTGATACTGCCATGCAAATAACTTAGTTGTGAGGCCCGGTGTCCATGCAGCATTTACCATTAACCTCTATAAAAAATAAGAAAAAAAATGGTATATGGTATGGTTTCAAAAGCAAGTATTTTAAATACAACATTATCACCCGACAATGGAAACTGTGTAGCAACAGGATTAGAGAAACGGAAATCAGTTGCGTGGTAGTTGCTAAAAATCAGTTATTGAACAAATGGACGTAGCCCATCGATATCTAAATAGGAAACGTCCCGGTATCACATGATTCCAGAGCGTGTGTTTAGTGGTGGTAGTGTTTTATTTTACGAAAAAAAAACCCGGCTTATCTCATGTTCAGAAACGCATGCCGTACACATTGTACCAACAAAAACTTTATGAGAGATAGGTGAACGTTTGGCGTTGTTCAAGGTAACCTTGCGCGAATTTTTCCCTATTCATGT
The DNA here is from genome assembly GCA_019614645.1 of Stratiolaelaps scimitus. Taxonomy (NCBI): domain Eukaryota; kingdom Metazoa; phylum Arthropoda; class Arachnida; order Mesostigmata; family Laelapidae; genus Stratiolaelaps; species Stratiolaelaps scimitus. The sequence continues at coordinate 5,653,529 of JABWDB010000013.1, read as the reverse complement.
CTCAAGGATAGTTAAGTGTATTTCGAAAATAAAGTCGACGCAAAGTTATCTACGAAAGAATCGAACATTGGTTTGAATTTCAAAGGGTGGTAGAGATTTTAAGCAAAGATCGTCGTACTCTTAGCCGAACTTTCACCGAACATTTCCTTGCTATGTCTAGTAGTTCTTTTGACATGTATCTCACTGTCGAAATACCGAAATAAGGAATAAACTATCCGGGAGTCGTGTCACGTTCGAAAAAAAAACAAATGATTAAATTGGTCATGACAAAATGATTTGTCCTTTATGTTGCACAACAAGCACAAGCCAGTTGACAGTAGCTTCTACCATACGAGCATCCACGAAAATGAAATCATGTCAGATGCTTCCCTTTAGGGAACCAATTGCCCCATCGTCCGGCCGACAACGTTGTCTGCGCAGAATGAGCCGGCGGATTTTCCCCACGGTTGGCACTTCGCCGGTTATTTTTTGGAGGGGTTGAAGGATGCTATAACTTCCTGCCGTGGCTGGCCACAGTGCTCAGAGCAGTCGGTGCTCGGCTCCGATGGTTGGGCTTGGTCCACCGAGACCCCGACCCAAACTCAAATCCGCCCTTACGCTCCGCTATCCGCCAGCCTGAATCTTCATTGCATTATAGTATTAGCGAACGATGCTACCCGCCACTTGGCAATTCGCGAGCTGGCGCAGGCAACAACGCGCCTTTAAGCCACGCATTCATTCATCTACTATTATGGGCCGTATCGGTTGGATGTCTCTCACACAGACGACGACGTCTGCTAGCGGCCGCCGCCGCTCGCACGGTTGCCCTGTATTGAAATCGTCTGAAGCAGTTGCCAGCGTGTGGTGGTGATGGTGAGTGGTTGACTCCATCGTTGGCTTGCTGCGAGTGCGTGTGTGTTGCGTGGAACGAGCGCATAAATAGTTGCCAACGGCTAACAACGCTATCGCGACACGACCCCCCCCTCGGAGTTAAATCTCATACGAATCGAACGCGATGCTTCTACGATCGGCGGTGCAGAAATGTGGCTCTCTGAGCGCGGCTGCCACCGGGGCAGCTGCGCCCCGGCTCAACCGTGGCTTTTATAGTTATTCGCGGGAGCCGTTCATGGCGCTCGACCGCAAACCAAAAACGGTCAGCGCTGATGAGGCTGTCAGTGTAGTGAAATCCGGTGAGTAGGATGCTGGCTCATTTCAGCAAAACATCTAACCTATAAGAAAAAATAGAGTGGAAAGAAACCATTCGTGCAGCACTTGTACTTCATGCTAACTCGTCTGATCGGCTAGCGAGGATCGGGATTTTTTTCTTTTGCCGAAGGACATCAAACGTCAATCTAGCAGTTTTCAAAAATTGTTTATTCGCTTATGCGACTTCGGCTTGTGGAAAAAGCGGTTTTTCCCTGTATGTTCCGACAGTCGGTTGTGTTCGCCAGCCTTCACTGAGTGGTCATGCAATCACTGCGCGATAAGGGCTCAGTGATGATCTGCAGCCAAGTTCCTCTTCTGGGCGACAAAAGATACGAAGTAATTAGGCATCTTTGTCAACACGTGCTGTCCTTGGTGAACGAGCATGCCGCTCGGAATTCTCGAATTGTCAATCTGTGTGTGCGTCAGTATTCTGACATGATATATAATACCAGCTACTTACTACATGTTCACGATTTGAACGTTCCGCTAGGTAGCTAGTTAGCCAGCTCCCATTTGTACCATTTACAATAAGCTGTTGGGTGACCGTTGATATACGTCAACTTATTGACCGCCACAATATTTTCCCCAGGTATTTCTCACTTGGCATCATTACGATTGGCGTTCCTCCTTGGAAATATTTTTCCAGCCCAAATAGCAAACACTCCAATTATGATTAATTTTCCTCTGTAGCCTTCACTCTCCGTGATATGTCCCCCCCTGTCCGACAAGCAGCATGCACCTGCCGATAGAAGCAGCATCGGTGCACTCTGCTGAGCTGTTGCTTGGCTTGTATTTACTGACGGTCGTCGTGTGTAGAACGTAACAACGAACGTCATGCTGTGTCTGGCCTCTCGCTTCCCAGACAGCAACAAACACAAGGTGACCTCCCCACTGCAGCCCACCCTCGTTCACGGTTCGTGCACTTGTGCAAAGAGTGTGAGCGGCCTTTGTGTGCGCGCTCAGCGCAACGCTTAGCTTAACGAGTGTTCAGGCGCGCGATGCTATTGTCACTGGTCGTCGTGAGGAAGCACCAGCCACCGTGAATCGAACATCCAGCTGAGCGATGGTTGGTGACGTTTGCTGCTGTAGCCGCAGCCTAGCGTTCGTGCTCGCCTGGTAGTTGCGGTCATTCAAACGCTCATTTTCTGCCGTTGTTGCGGTGGCCGGCTTCCATGCGCCTCATAGCATCCGCTCGTGCCTCGAGTGTCCGGTGGGAAGGATGGGGATTGACGGTGGGTCACAGGAATGGACGATACGACGCACGCTCGGCATCGAACAGATATCGTCGGGGAAGGAGACATGGATTGCTGTAGAGGGTGTACACAATTTCTTTATGAGACAGGCGAACCGCTAGCACCACCACCACTAAATTGCTAATATGAAAACTAACAGAGGGCGGCTTCCGTGCAGCTGTCTATGCAGGTATCGACCGCCGTGTCGCTACTGTGCTCCAGGCTATTATCTCAAGGTTTATATCGTATTATGATATGGTTTGGAGGGTGATCGGCGCTCAGAGTCGATACTGGAGGGCGACAAATGGCGAACAGCTGTTGGTCATGGCTGATACGTAACAGTGGGAGAATTCATTATTCTATAATGAACACAGGTGACAAATAATAGGTAGAAAGGGGCAGAATGATTTTGTCTTCTTTGTGAAACGTCATGTCGATACCACTGTTTTACTATGGCGCATTTTAAGAATGTACGTAGTCAATAGGTGGCAATGTGTCGGATGGGGTGTCTTTTACTATACAACTGCAAATCGTACGGACAACGAACGCCACGCGGGAATAGCGTATACACATCTATAAATAGATGAATGTATCGTTTCATCCATCTGGTTTATTAGCGCTACGAATTCCGGTGTGCATCTAAATTTGATGATCCATTGTGTCAACAATTTATATGTATATATATATATATATACATATATATATATTGTACAATCATATTGTGATAATACTGACGCTGATCTGCTAATCAAGTTCACATCCGTACATGGTCATATTTAATATCCAGCAACGATAGGATATTCATTGGCTACTTGATTCACTCAAGCGTCACATGAATCAATATCGCTTTATGTTCGAATTGTTTCCCATTGACTCGACAGCTACAGAATAATGACTAATATGATTGGATATCGAGAATAATCTCGATATCCAACTGCAGCTATCCAGATCGCCGCATCGGACCATGCTATCCGTGCGAAGGACAACACAATAAGTTCCATGAAATCACTATAGATACACATTAAGGCATCTGACAGACTGTTTGTTATCGTGGATGTATGCCAGCGACGCGATGAAGTGGTGATCTCGTGACTAGGCACTTAACCGATGCTTATTGTAAGCTATCGTCGTGTGATTGCGACAATGTGATGGGCACTTGATTTATTTTGTTGATTTCTCCCGTCTTTGTGAGCTGAACCCCAATAAGCAGGCGTATTCACTGGAGTTGCTGCTTGATTCCAAGGGGAGCGAATTTAACAGAGGATTTACACAAAATTGAGCAAAATCGCTGATTGTATTGTGGCGTTCGTGTCTATTAATGTCGACTACCAGCAGAGCGCATCGAGTAACTACTGCTCGTATTCCAAGGCAATCAGTGTCACGGTCATTATCCAAAACAAGGACAGCTTGCACCTTCGAACGACGAGTCCGTTCTTACGTGACCCAGTTCAAAGTACAGAGATAACCAGGAAAACAATCACTGCTCCCTGTTTGCATCACAGGCACAAGCAATCCCAGCGAGACTGCTCGCTTCTTAACGGTTGTGGTAAAATTAGTTAATATAACTATCTCAAATGCTGCATAATACTAATATTGTATAAGACTGAATGTAGTTCACAATGATAATATTAATAATGATGAAATGTTGCCGAATATGAAATATTCCGCAGCGCGAAAGCAAACTCATTGAAAACGGAAGCTTTTGGGGAAATCATCGAACCACCCGATATTAATTCCTGGTTTTAAATTTTAGTGCTTTTAATCTTGATTGAGAACGAGCAGGATCCTTTGTCTAATTGATTTAAAGTGTAATAATATTAACGATTACTAAGTCGTTAAATTTATTATCTGCAACGGGCAAAAAAAGCCACGAATTTACACAGCCATAAAGTTCTCTACATTAATTACTGACCCGACGCACCAGGTCGGAATTTCGCCAGCTGACGTAGTCGTCTCAATTCGGCTTAAAGCAAATGTCAATTTCTGACAAGGATATACCAAGAGGGTGATGGCTAGACTCCTGTCACGGTAGTTAATCGTCATTGAAGTCTAAAGGCCCTGAATATACTGAACAAAAGGGGCACGCATAAGGACTGCGGAAGTGGGGCCTTCTTGTTCCAGATATTCTATTAAGAATAAGATATAAAGCCGGGTGTTCTTAGATGTATTTACCTTCAGCGGATAGTACAATTGTCGCCCATTTTTATAATTGACTAATAAATAGAATAAAACATGAACAAAAGAATAGAGGTGCCAGTGAAGGATCCTTTATGGGTTGCTCAGCACGAATTAAATCGAATGGCTGGAAATCTACGACTATTTTTGTGGATTTCTGTGAATCATGCAACTACACATATGCAACTACACATACTATCCCTTAGTGATCATAGCGTGTCACGTTCTCCATATACTTCATATACGGGTCGACAGGCTTTAGTCGCTGCGAAATGCATTTAAATCAGTGTGGCCGTTCGTTAGGATTCGATCTCCAGATGTACGATGACCCCCTGCGGTTGCTAACGTATGAATCCTGAGCGTCGTTTTTTATGGGATATTTGGTACATTCGAGTGGCGCCTACAATGATGGATGTCCTGTTGCCACAATATCGTCGACTCGTCGATTGACGATTGGCTTGGGCATTGTATTATATTTTGAAAGCTTCTCTAGTGCTTTCGTAACAGTCGATATTTCCGCTATCGGAATAAGTTTGCTAAATGTAAAATAATTATATAGACTTAGTATCCGCATTCGGATGTAGCACATGCATATATTCATTACTTGTAATGTAAGTGATTAATGTTACATTCTAAAGTAGACTCCTTCATTACGATACGACATTGAATTTTGCTGAGCTACAATCATTGGTGATCTCTCGTAATGGTCATTTTGTCGTACGAGTCGAATGAGTTGAGTCAAGATCAATATCAGAACTCACACCCATCTTGTACCGATCCGTCGAACACCATAGCAACGTGATCAGTTATAACAAAGTGGTCGGTCTCCTTCAAGAATATGCGCTCAGAATTATTGGCTCGTCACAGCAAAATCTATACGCAGTTGTTAACCAGTAGGCAACGCTGATGTTGCCGCTATCTCATCATAGTCTACGCATTAATGCGAGCTTCCTCAGCTACGTGGCACTCGGCTAGGGCGAACGAGGTCCTCTCTCACAAAGACAAACAATCGCCCGTTCAGTTGGCGAGAGATAGCGATTGCCGAGAGTGATCATCAATAGACCATGGGTACTCATCTCATGGTGAACAGCAGTTTCAGGAGGTTGTCCACCAGTGGCAAGTAGAAAAATGGAAAAATCCAGTAAGACTATTTTCGGTTGGTAAGCCCGTTGAAAGTTTCGGTTAACTGGGCAAATGGTGTACGTTGGTAACGTGTGGACTATTCCAAATCGAACGTATTATTAATGGAGGGAGACGGATAGAATTCATGTTCAGATTGTTTGATACCGTTGAAACCAGGGGTGCGCGTGGCTCGGGTCATTGTTCTGGGTCAGAATGAAAAACGGCGCAGTAGAATGGATCTCAATAGTAGTAACACTGTTGGCAGACTCTGCTGAAAGACGGTCTGTCAAGGGCCTGACATGCTCGTTGTCGTGTCTCTGCAGAAATCAATCATAACTCGCTGAGCCCCCACACGAGCTGCCTCACTGAGTTCTGCAAGTAATACCCACACTGTCAGTAGTGTCCATCATTGCCCACTCTGGTGTCATATTTGAAAAACGACCGCCTTTTTCATTGGTCAGAATCACTGATGAGATGTGACAACTAGAATCGCATGATCGTGTGCTTTCAAACCGAAGGAAAACCTTCTCTCCAACGGACCTTTATTGCAACCTAGAAACAACAGCAGGGACACTGTGTCCCATTTAATATTAGCATAGAGGAAAAAAAGTCACACAAGATCATTGATTGCGTTGCCTTTGTTGTCGTTATTGTTATGCACCTTTCCAAGGCCACTACAAAATTGTTCGAAAACCATGAATTATCAGGCAAACGCAACGGGTACTGCAACTTGGTGAAAAATGAAACTCGCGAATCGACGTCGCTCATCGAGCTTATATCTCGAAAAATCCACGTTGTCGTAGGTGACTCAGCCTATAGTTGTCTGTGGTGTTATGCATACAGAAAAATACAATATCTGCCGAAACCTGTGCACATCTCGGGCTGGCGTGCATGCAATTTTCATACATACGAAGCTACATACGAAGACTCGGATGCCCGTCGGCTGACATGAATGCCACCCTCTTGTCAATTTCTATAGTCACACCGTTCCGTCAGCCGCTTGGAACGCAATGGGCAATGTATAATAATAGTATGGCACGGTGTATCGTTACGCGAGCTAGGTCCGAATCATTAAACAGCTCAGCTACTTTTCGCCTGAGGGCTGGTAGGGTCACACTGCGCCGTTTTCTAACTCTGTGGACCAGCGAGTGTCTACGACCATTGCCTCTCGGCCTTGCCAAGGCGACAGACGTCGCGTCAGTGGGTCCTGGCTTGAGTTGTGTTAATTCGAAAACTCTTCCGAGGGTGACTATCACAAGCATGATGAGGGGGGGCAGGAATATGTGCAAATGTATTAAGCCGCCTAAAGGAAAGGCTGACAGCGCGACTGAGCAACTGTGGGCATTCTTAAATTATGTGAGGTTTGCTTGACGCGTCACTGACGCACCGTGAAGGATAACCCGTCACGTTGGCACACTCGGGCTCGGTGGTAAATGTTAGCTTAAAAATAGACTATGATGACGATACTGGATTTAAAAAAAGCCTCAGCTGTGTAAATATATTCTCTACTAGGTTAGCCATATATATATATATATATATATGTTTATTACTCCGTTGTAACTGTTGCTCTCGTAGAAAATTTTGCTTGTAGCCTCCGCAGCCGCTTCTATGTATTTTAGATATGAGAACATTGCTGATTAGCTGCGGCACACAAGAACCGATCGAGTTCTACAGACCACAATTTACGGAACTTACTGGGTTGTCTTGATAACTACCTACAACTGTTAAATTCGAATTTTAATTGATCGAATTGGATATCGGGCCTCGTTATAACTACTACAGGGTACTTAAAAATTACTAGTAAATAAATACTGTGAACATTACCAGTGTCATTATGTTCAAGCTATATCGGTATCGTGTCCATGTATCTTGCCAGGATAGAATGATTTGGTTCGTTGATGTCATTGCTATTATTCAGCTACTATATAATATACTGTTACACTGTTACATAGGCAAGACAGATACTTTAAAGAGATCCCCTATGTTGGTTACCCGATGAAGGCGGCCGCTGTGGCTCTCCAGATGGCTTTACTAAACAGCTCGAATCTTTTCAGGCAATGTCGTGTTTGTGCATGGAGCGGCAGCAACGCCACGCGCTCTGGTGCCGGCCCTAGCCGAGCATGGCAAAAAGGCTGGACTTAAGGGCGTCACTGTTTGTCACATCCATACCGAAGGTGCCGCTGAATACAACGATCCGAGCTGCGATGGCATCTTTCGGTATGTTGTTGGCAATTGTTGTCTCAGCTAAACAAGCACACAGACTCAGGCCATGCGAAACGATCACCGTCGACTGAAGTGAGGCCCGTGTGTTACAGCAGCTCACATCGAAACTGTGTCTACAGTCTGCTGATTTCTATGCATGACATAATTAATTATGGGTCAGGAGTGAATAATGACTTCACGCAATTCGATTCTACGCATTTTTCGACATCGCCAAAATCATATATACTTAGTATGGGCTCTCAGAATCATCAGTATCACATATATATATATATATATATATTTCGAATGGATGTAGACCCCGCGTTGTCGTCTTCGGTAACCGTTCGCTCGAGAGCGATATTTTAAAAGCGATCCCGACTTTGTTCTGTTGTGTGTCAACGTTATGTTAACGGATCCATCTGGGATACTTAAGTACAGATCGTACTCGTTCTTCACGGGCGCCAACTGCCGTAAGGCAATTGCGGACGGCCGAGGGGATTTCGTTCCCATCTTCCTCAACGAGATCCCGCTTGTATTCCACCGGAAGATCATGCCCGTAGACGTCGCCATGGTCTCAGTGAGCCCTCCTGATGAACACGGATACTGCTCACTAGGCACCTCGGTAGACACGACCCGCGCCGCACTGATTCACGCCAAGCACATCATTGGACAGGTATCTCAAACGATGTGAAGCTAATCTAGCATTAGTCCACCAGGACAATAGCGCACAAAAGCAGGCGAATGCATATGTACGGCCGCATCTACTAATGTTATCTCTTGTTCCATCGGAGGCGGCAGGTGCAAATTACTTTGTCGATCCACTTCGGCGTGATGTGTGCTTCTCCAAGTGCTCACTTGACATCTGCTCATGAGCGTATATCATTGAGCTTAACTACTGCCGATGGCTGAACTTCCTGTACCTGGCAAACAGTGGCGATTTGAAATATATATTGAATGAACTATAGTTGGGTGTCATTGAATCTAAACTGTTTTCTTTTTCGAATAACGGTTGGTTTTTGTCCTTTGTTTCTTTAATACATTGATGCTATTATAGGTAAACAAACACATGCCGCGGACATTCGGTGACGCGGCGGTTCATGTTTCGCACTTCGACGCCCTTGTAGAGGGAAACATCCCGATGCCTCAGCATAAGACTAATGAGCTCAGCCCTACGGAAGTCGCCATTGGCAAGCACATTGCACAGAACCTGGTTGAAGATGGTGCCACGCTACAGGTCAGTTGTCGACGATCGAAGAGGATATAAATAACAATAATACGATACGCCAGATGGATGGGAGATTCGATTCTTGTTGGTGTAGGCATTCATCTGTTGCATTCTCTGTTGTTGTTGCTGCTGCTGCCGCTGTTGTTGTTACAGATGGGCATTGGTTCGATCCCTGATGCCGTTCTGGCCCAGCTCGGCAACCATAAAGATCTAGGCATCCATTCGGAGATGTTCTCGGATGGAGTCGTCGATCTTATGGATACTGGCGCAATCACAAATAATCAGAAGGTGATTCATCAGGGGAAACTGGTGTCCTCGTTCACGATTGGTACCCAGAAGCTGTTTGACTGGATGCACAACAACCCGTCACTTCTCATGCTTGACGTCGGATACACGAACAACCCTCAGGTGACAATACCGTTAAATTCTAGCTACACCATTACCGAAGAATAGATGTGCGCATGCGAAACGCGATGCCGTTTTCCTCAATGTTCGGTATGACTCACTATGTCAACACCAATTTCGGCGGATTGTCGACCGCCTCGGAACTGATCTGGCGTTTTGATTTGCTCATTTTGGATTTCCTTTATCCCCCCCCCACGTCTAATCTACAGGTGATTTGCCAGAACCCCAAGGTGACAGCAATCAACTCCTGCATTGAGGTCGACATTACGGGTCAAGTGGTTTCGGACTCGATTGGACCACGAATCTATTCGGGCTTTGGTGGCCAGGTCGACTTCCTGCGTGGTGCGGCGATCTCGCAGGACGGCCGTGGCAAGCCAATTTTGGCCATGCCCTCCGTCACGACCAAGGGCGAATCCAAGATCACGGTCTTCAACAAGCTCGGCTCGGGCGTCGTAACCACCCGCGCTCACGCGCATTACATCGTCACGGAGCACGGTATCGCGTCGCTGTTCGGCAAGTCCATCCGACAGAGGGCTCACGCTCTCATCAGCATTGCTCATCCCGATCACAGGGCACGACTCGAGAAGGAGGCCTTTGATCGGCTGAAGTGCATGCCATCAGCTTAAAGTGGGTTAGGTCGGACGCCGCAACACAGGCAAGCAAACAGAGAGTTAACACTCGTCATCTTTCCCTCTGTCTCTATATATATATATATATATATATATAATGTCATCAACAACATAATTCTGGTCATCACTGCGGTGTGGGTGGATACAGCTGGCACAGCTGCCGATTTGCGCTACCGGACCCGTCACACACCAGCATGTACAAGAAAAACAGGAGTTATAACAACAACAACAATAATAATAATAATACTATCAACGGCAGCAGGAACAGGAAACTAAAATACGAACATCACCCATAGAGTACAATAAGCGTTAACAATAATACGTAAATAAATTAATGATGAATAAAACAAAGAGAACGGCGACATCGTAGCAACAATAAGATAACAACCGCCAAGAACAACAATGAAGTCGAACATGAAGAAGAAGAAAATGAGCTTACGATAATGCAAGCGGCAAAGGACTGTCACACGGCATAAGCAAACCACTATGGCTATGGGGAACATTTGTAAACAGAAACATATTACCACATCGGCAAGATATTTGCCTTCCATCAAATTGTTTTCTAAGGTATCATCGTTTGTCGAAACACATCCGACCGCATCCGTGAAGCGGCGGAGCGAGGCTGAAGAGCCAGCTTCGCTAAGCGAGGCACGCGCGTTCGCCGAACTTCTAGCTTATTGAATGGTAAAATAACGACAGGTGCATTCGTTTCAATGGGGCGCACTAAACTCGAGTGATCCGAATGTTGGAGCACGTGATGCAAGTGCAGAGACACGCATACCCGTGGAAAAACGCTTGATGGTAGGAAATACTCTCTTTACGAACGGTTGAACCGGGCCCGTTTAGTATACGGGTGTCTCCCGTGTAGGGTGCTCCGTCGAGATCAGTGTCGCATCGTTCAAGACCAGAACTGTCCTACACTGCGAAGGGATCTATTCTCGTAACGAAAATAAGGCATCGATTCGTCGGCGTCTACCATGAAATGACTGTATCGGTGGTGTAGGACTATGTACAATAGTGAGTGGAACAATCACAGCCAGGCGAGGTTGCCCTGAAAAAGAACTAGCGGCTAGAATCGCCAGACAGTTTATAACTAGTTGCCATCCATCTCTAGACCAGATGATAATAGTAATAAAAACAATGTATTCAATGGTTATATGTGTGTGTGTTGGGCAAAATTACCGAGATTTGATGACGACGTTTTAGGCAATCGAACTGCCCGCATGTTGGAGAAGATAATGGGCGTTGGTCTCGGAATGATTGGCAATTACTGATTACGACAGGCATGCGTGAATGTTGGTTCCTCGATTATAATAAAATGAAATAGATTACAAATAAATATAAGAACACATAGTCATGATAGGCCAGTGTTACATTGAAGGTATGATGAGTGAATGCGACAAGTATACAAACACAGATTACGGACACAGACACCTTGATCATAGTTTTACTGAAAGTCTACGATGTAGAAATCCCCATTCAAAATGCCATTAGTTGATAACATAATATAACAGAAAATAAAGAAGAGTCTATTAATCGAGTTTGTCATTTCTGATATGATAGCAGATTTCAGTGAAGGAATCGATATTTTATATTTGAAACCAAAATTGTCTTAATTAGAACTTGTTCCTGATACGTTCCTGCTTCACCCATTCATCATCTTGGTGTCAACGCGAAGCATTCAAGTGTTGTTCATGTGGACCCGTCGAACAGCACGAACGAACCTTTTGTGTTTTCAATAAGTATAATAATTATCTTCATATATGACCATTGCGAACTAAATTTCGCCAACTCTTTCTATATTTTTGAATGTTTGCAGTCTTAAAGATCAACGCAGTTATGGATGTTTTTCTAATGTCGATTTTTGGATTCAAGCTATTAATTAAGTCTGATATGTTCAGTCTGATATTTACGTGGGCTGAGGGAGCTGCCAATAAAGACTGGACGCAATTTGCGGATTTTCGAGATTACTTGAACAATTTTCGATCGCTTGGCGGCTATAATCTCGACTCAACATTGAGCGTCGAAATCAGACCAGGTTAAACGTCTCTAAATTTACCAAACCTAAACAACCACCATAAAATAGGTTCTTCGAAAAAGGAATTTGCTTTCGCAAAAATAACGGTTTTCCTCATTTCGAGAGAATTGTAATTAACGAAGAAGCAAATACTGTTAACCACTTATCGCATTTGATAGAATTAGCATATTTCGATCTCTCGCAGATATAAACACGAACTAGCTGAGGAGTACTGTTCAGCCGCGCTAACAATCCCGCCGTTTATGATTTGGGGCATGCGTCCAATGAAATTTCGTAGCAAATGCTGATGGATGAGCTTTTAAGAATTATATTCTTATAAGTGTCTAGTGTCTAAGCAATAAATGGTCATATATTGCTTACAGGAGTATAGATTGCTTAGTGAAATGGAGGAGCTGCTTTCTTGGTAACATCGCATGTATTTTTTTTTGCCTTGGCATCACTTCACAGCACTGCTAAGGTCAGATAGAATCATTATTCCCTGATGCGGCAGTGTTTTTCGTTGACTTCGCTATGTATTAGAATCAAAAAAGATGCAGTGCCGACCACACTTACAGGGTATCTCCTGAGACAAGTTTCCGATCAGGAGACACCTTAGTTGTAAAATCCCAACTCTCAATATTTTCTTGTTTTTAATAAACGCTTTGGTTTCAAATTTTTTAAATGTGTTTTTTTAATTGTTTTGTTTACCTTTCAGTGTTTTTCCTAAATTTATTTATTTTCTAATGAATTTATTTATTTTTTTTATGTAATTTTATGGTATTGCGTGAGTTTTCAGAGTTACATTATCTGAACGCGTCTGTATACTAAAGAATATATATGGAACGTGGTCCTTTGAACGTATCATACTTTAAATCGTACCGCTATGCTAGGTAAAGGTATATTGGTTTACTAAAGGAGCTGCAATTTTATTACCATGCTTAAGCTTTCTTATATGTCACGCAGCAGGGCTTGGTTGGTTGCAAAATTTCAGGTTGCAAAATCATTTTGAATGCTATTAGATGGCTTGACTCGGCACACCATATAGATATCCCATATCAGAAAGCTCGGCTGGTATATATATATATATTCTGACTCAGGCGTATGTTTTCGTAGGCCAACATTATTTATTTTGACAATAGATCCAGACGATTATTAATACAAGTTATCCTGAAGTTTACTTACTGTAAAGCACTTACATCATGCCTTTATACATAAAATATATTAAAGCGCAATTAATTTCATAAAAGGTCATTAACGACTTGAGATTATGATTTCCTTGAACCAAAAGGAACATTTTGAGTTTCCACTTGAAAGCGTCCTTAGTCGGTGATTGCCGCAGGTGACACGGAGTTCGTTGAGCTTGCTGAGTCCGGGACTTGGCCCCGTATGAAATGTGAGACCAGGAGAATGAATTGGCACAGCAGAGAGCACATCAGAGAGCAGCTTCGAGCCGTGATGCTACTTGTCGGCTCAATTCGTCAACATGGACAACTCCATTGAGTTGCACGTCTGGGGTTCTGTCGAGAAGCTTGACCTTTGCCAGAGGAGAGTGTCCTCCGGATTGATATGTTGGGGGATTGGCCACTGTGTGGCCTCTTCGGGAGACGTTCAACTGTGTCGTTTGAGCGTTTATGGAGAATACATTTTCGGAACCGCAGTCATCAATTGATTTCAGGTCTTCCGACATCAATATATAATGCTTGGTACCAATTTCAAACTAATCACGACAAACCTCACGGTACAAGCCATATATGAGAACGTTACGATGCCACCTGGTACGGTGACGTCTCTGCTCTGTTTTATGCAAGGCAAAAAACTACTACAAAATGTTGAAATCAACATAGGTACCCCTCAAAAGCTAGAAGTAAATTCGACTCTGTACTAAAGCTCTAATACCCAAATCAGGTATTTCACCAACACACCGAGGTTAAATTTCATACACTCTCTATATCTTCCCTCAGGATCTTTACAACGACAGAAGCAGATATACGGTGTTATCGAGAATGAAACGCTGGAGTCTCAAAGTGTTCTGGAAATGATTCGTTGATCACGTCAAAAGTGATCACCATTTCCTCCTTCTTGTAATTTTCAACCAGCACCGATAATAACACTACGCCACAAAAGCATTCGTTCAATAGCCCTTCATATGGCAAGTTTTGCTATACTATGCAATGAAAAGGCTAATCCAGCATCATGAGCCTTTCTCGAAAGTACTCTACCTTTTATTTTCAATTTGAAAATAGAAAAGCCATCCCGAATCATTCCACACATCGCAAAAAAAACGTCTCTCACGCTTATATGGCTCACCCCTTATTTAGCTTCGATGGTGCTCTTTGCCACTCGTTTAATTTGCATGGCTCTTGCTTATTACGCAACACAATTTATTTTCCAATTTTCCAGATATTGAATGACCCACCCCGCCGGCTGGCCGCCCGCCCGCCGGACCACTCCTAACCCAACCATCCAGTGTTCCTTGCCGACCATTTATCTTCATCGATTTACCCGATGGAATAGGCGTTATAGCCGGTTGCGGGACCTCTCGCTAGTCCCGTTTCATCTCGCCGTTGCGACTTGGCAATTGCCATCGAGCAGATGGGGAACGGTCGGTAACACTGGCCCGTCCATTCGCCGGCACTCGCAGAGAGACCTAGCAGCGGTGGTACCAAGTGCAGCGGGCGCGGTAGTCAGCGGAGGCGGCGCCAGCAGCAGCAGCATCAGCAAACTTTTTATTCCCACTGTCGACTGGTACGGCGCGCTCGTTCTCTTTTCTAAAAGTATCACCTAGGGAGACATATCCATTCAGGTCGTGGAGGCCAAGTTGTTCCAAGTTTGTTTGTAACGCCACTCTTACCCTGCTGCACCAGTAGCGGGGGCTGCGCAGTAACAGCGCAGCACTGTGTCGCCGCATCCGACTCTTCCTATAGCCGTTGTTGCTGTTGTCGCTATCGGCGTTGTTATGGTTGTTGTGCTTGTCGCTTCGTTCGCTTCTTCTTTGGCAACGACTTCGTCCTCTTTTATTGTTCTATTGGGCTGGCTCACAACAATGGCGTGGCATTGGCGCGGCCTGCTCGGCCCTGCTATGGTGTAGGTTGGCACAACGGCTGAGGCTGCCCTTCGGCATGCCGTCCTGCCTGCTGCTAGAGCGGCAACAGATGGCAGCTGGGTGGCCAGGCAGATTCGGGGCTGGCGGCGTCGGAACTTTGCTTTGGGACGGCGGGATAGAGCAGGCGGACGCAGTAGGGCCTTGTGGGACACTGTAGAGACTGCGCGGCGGGGCGATGTCTCTCGAAAGCTGACACGAGCCGCAGAATTAGATACTTCGTGTGAACGAAGAACATGGAAGAGACTGACTAGCTGCTACGAGGGGGAGGATTCAGGTGTTGGGGGGGTTGAGGTTCGTGTTGAAGCAACGGCAGCAGAGAGCAGCACTAATGGAGGTGTGTTTCTAGGGCACACCATCTGCCGGGCATCGTACCGACGAGCCCCGATGAGACTTTGGCTTTTGACAGGGAGTCGCCAGTATCTCTATAGGTGTATAGGAGCTCTACTCAACGAGGCACTGTAGAGACCCTGTCGCCGCAGCATCTGGTTTCAGTCTACATCTATCAGGTGAAAGAATACCGTAATCGAAAACGGTATGTCCCCTACATCGGAGACTAGTTTTAATTGGAACTATGACTTGGTTCTGTAAAAATGGCGTTCAGGCTCCAAATTATCGACGCCACTCATAGGTTCACTATAACTTCTGACGACAGCTGGCCCTAGATGCGGATTGCGTCCCACATGATAGTTGCAATTATGTTTGCTACATTTTCATCCGGAGTGCGCGGATGGCGTCCAATGCGGGGTGGTCCAAATGTCATAAATATGTATCTTACAGCGATAGCAGCAGCGGGGCTAGATCTTAACAAACAGATTAACTCTCCGAAATAACAAACATGATTCTGCATGAAACATCTGAATCTGTGTAGTACACATCATCAGGTGAAGCACTTCCATGATCAGGTGATCATTTCTAGAAACATTCCCCTCTCTCTATGTATCTTTACTCGTGGGATGTACGACCCCAGTTTCCCCGACGAAAAGGGACGAACAGAGCCTGACTGCCAGCGGACCACGAACGTAATGCGTGGAGAATATGCTTGGTCGTCATTTTCACACAGCCTGTGCAGTACCGATGTCGTGAGACTCGACGTGTGAACTACTCCGGCGGGACACCGCCTGGCCGGATTTCTCAGAGTTTAACTAGAAGTTTGCTCACAAACAGGGTTCCAATTCAGATGAACTTGGGTTCGTTTAATAAACCATCCCTATCTCTGTCGCTCGCCCCGGGATCTCTTGGTGGCAGCCGAGGTGGTTAATTAGAATTCGATCTCTACCGCGTATTGGCTGAGATGTACATTGGGAGTCTCTAACGATGTTACCACTTATTAACAACGTCGAGCAAAAATGTCAAAGAAAAATATCAAAGGAGCACTTAGGGGGAGGGGGTCATCTTCTGAATCGTCGTGTGACGATCGAATAGATCAAACAGAAATAGACAAACATTTACCTCAAGGAAATGTCTTGAGTCGCCATTCGCCTGCTGATGCTCGAGCATATGTGGACAGGGGGCCCCCTGTGTCATTCTGTATTCAGATCTCACTTTGCTGGTCTAATTACACTCAATGTAAGTGCCGCAGTTCCTGGCTACTATGGCGCTCCCCCTTCGAACTTATGGGCTGGGCCCCAATTGCTGCCTGCCAATGTCTCAAACTTATCGAGCGAGGTTTAACGCCAGCTCACAACGCGATTGCTTTTGGCCACTAGTTCGAACACTAGGGAACTCTCCACACTTCATTTTGCCACGCTCTGACAGTCAGGTAGAGACATATCGATACATTTTTATATCAAGAAAGCATGTCAGATGTCATCACAACCAGCAAGATGTAACAGATACCTGAAAGAATACTTGTCGAAGACTACATCTTGCTAACTTCAATAAATAAAACAATACTTCCAAAGGTTGTTGATGCAAATAAGCAAATTCAATTGCATTCGAAAACAGGGAGGCTGTTGACGCCCCATATCATTTTGGCGTTTTCCCAAGAGCGGGGAGCTTTACCTCTTTCCGATTCGCCGATACAACAACGCATCGAGTAGCCAACTGAATAATAAAAATATGTAAGCCGCAGAATACTCTAGAGTACACTATCTACATAGACAATACGTATAAGAACTGACCCTGACAGAAGTCATACTCCTTCGACAAGAAGTTGGCTGACAAGCTCTAAGGACACTCTAAGGACACAAGCCATATTACCCTCACCACCTGGACAAGAGCTTGGTGACTAAATAAGTAAAGGGTGCTTTGGCATCACTGAATAGATCAACGTTCCTTGAGCTGAGTATCGGCTGTTCCCCGTATGTGAAACGACTCGCATCTGAACCTTTAGCTGTAGCCGCGAGGACAAGTCGGAGCCATATTTGCTTTTGTTTTCAACTATGTCGCATCTGTCAAGAAAGAACCATCGATGTCTCAAAATATACTGTAGCTTCATTCAGGGAACTAAACGCCCCTTTGGACTCTGAAATGCTGACCGTTGGCGGTTACACTCCCGAAGTCAATATATTTGTGTTCACGTACGGTTCAGGCTATGGAATGTCACACGATACGTTAATGGGGCTCAGAGTATGAGCCTCGTTGCTTAACTTTAAGTAGATTTAACATATTATAGTACTTCAATGAAAGCAGAGCTTCTCCTACTTGAGGGGCGCGCGCTCCTGGATGTCCAACTTTCTCTTTCTCTCTTGGTATTACGTTTTTGTGGATTGACAAAATTGATATATTTATTCAAACAGACAATAATTAGGAATTACTTTATTATTGACAAAATAGACCTGTACTACTATTCGGGAACGCTTTGACTAGAGATGCAAGACGCGGTAACCAAATTACGACTCAACCCCGAGTGGCTTTAAATATACATATCAGTCGACATGTACTTGCTAAAAGGCATATTCTATAATGGTCGCATTCGTGTATCTCGCGAAGTAAATAAATTACCGCTGCGTTTGATCCCAAGCCAGGTCGGAGGAATTTGTCTCGTGACTGCTCTTCGCCTGGTAACATGGACCATAAACTCCCCCCCTCCGTCAGTGCTATGAGACTATGCATTAATCAATACTATACCATTGCACTGTTGGCTGCCAGGCTCTGCCAGGCCACTGGCTTCAAGTGGTCTCCTGTGCAGCCAACCATGCAACCAACCCTCTAGGCTTAATGTTCGCCCAGGTAGGATTTGCCAGCGCGGCCGAGCACACGATAGTCTCCTGCGCACAGTGAGAAAGTGACTCTTGAGAGAGGTGAAATAGGATCGAATTATATTCGTCCGATTGGAATTCACCCATGACCCGTTAGTGAGAGAGGTTCGCCGGCAGTTGGCTCGTAGTTTCTCGTAGTCGATATTCGAACTCCTGCGGTCGCCTGAACAAAGGGGGGCCA
The DNA here is from genome assembly GCA_019614645.1 of Stratiolaelaps scimitus. Classification (NCBI taxonomy): domain Eukaryota; kingdom Metazoa; phylum Arthropoda; class Arachnida; order Mesostigmata; family Laelapidae; genus Stratiolaelaps; species Stratiolaelaps scimitus. The sequence continues at coordinate 5,634,853 of JABWDB010000013.1, read as the reverse complement.
ATTGTGCACCATACAGGAGAACTCGTGGTGGATAGCGTATTGAAGAACCGTTCAACCGCGAGTAACAGAAGGGCATAAGCTAAACTTCGTATTTCTGTGTAAATACCGGTAGCATGGCAGCGTATGTATGAAACTTGAGAGTATCGGCAGAAATCGAAAAACCATTGGCTGGGAAGAACGGGAGTATGTTAAAGTGTCTTCTAGCCTTCGAAGGCATTCAATGGTAAATGACTCTAAATGTATATAGGCAAATAATGGCAGGAATAAGCGACACTATCGAATCCCGGTCGAAAACGAACTGCCCTGCACTTTTTTAGTTATCTGTCCTGTACGTTTTATGGCGATTGTCACATTGATAACTTTGTACTGTCATCTAAAGTTTCGTTGAGGTTGTTCAAACTTTCTATATGTTACGTGTGAAGTTGTTCTCTTGTTGTCGAGGCTCTTCTGTGACAGAGCGTCCCGGGGGTTCTCGAACGTTTTCGCTAAGGTCCTAACTTACGCCGCTTTATTCCGCTTCGTTGCTCCGTACATGAACGTTACGTGCGCACGCGTGCGTACTACCCTTAATTTCCGTGTTCAGATAAATGGATAAAACACAAGGAGTCCTCTACTTTCTATGTGGTTACTGTTGAAAGCAAAATAAAAGCAGATATATATATATAGGCAGCGTCTAGGGGGACCCGCTGAACGGTTGCGCAGCTGTAGGGCTAATCTCTATAGACTTCGTTTGAATAAATCTCTGTTCAGTTATGACGTGGGTAGTTGTTGCGTGCACAGTGGGCAATCTGTGTTACACTTCCGTACTACCAGTCTGAAAGTGCCGTTCTTTGTACACACACCTCTTGTAACTGGTTTAATCGGCTTAGAAAAACTACACAGTACTAAATGAATTTAAGCAAATGAACCCCACAGCCTCACGACGACAACGAGTGCTGTCTATCGTCACACACAAAATAGCATAAAAATGTTCTCTCCAGTAGTCCACACACACTCGCGCACAGGTATTATATATATATACATATATATATATATATATATATATATATATATATATATATATATATATATGCAGTGTATATAAATACCTCGAATATTGGACGGCTAGCGCAGATCTTCAGTTTCTACTTAGCGGTCGCCTGCTGCTGTTGATGCTACTGTTCGCCATCCCACCTTCGACTAACGCTGAGCACTGCCTACCATGAAACCCTGAATGGTCCTCCTCTTCCTCATAGAGGTCGAGAACAAACAGCGGCTTCAATATCCACAAAGTGAAGTACCTTGAAGAGGCGTTCTCGGGGAGAGTGGAACAACGACGACGGCGGCGGGGGCGGCGGGGGCGGCGGTGTAGGCTTCGTTCGCGAAGGGAACGGGTAGACGAGCGGCAATGCGGGCATCGAAGAATGGGCATCGGTCGTTGGGGGCCCTTTGGGGCGGGGTCTCGAGGCGTGATCGTGGCCAAAGGCCCGGATACCCGTCGTCGTAGGGCGGGTTGGCTCGCCCTATCGTTGTCCTCTTCCGCTTTCTTGAAGTCTCCTTCCTCTCATAACACTGAACTCTCTCGTAACGGCTGTTGGTGCTGCTACTGCCAGCTGCTGCCATTCGTAGCTATACCATACGCCGCGCGTTGCGGTGGGTTCCAGCGTTCCTGGTGGTGGCGGTGGTGCTGCTGCTGAGCCGGTCGTTGGTCCCCTTTAGGCCCCCGGCCTCCTCTGGAGTGTTTGTATTGTAGACCGTGGAGCAGGGGCAACGCCGGTTCAGCAATAGATCGGGGGAGACTATGCGCCTCCTCTGAGCAACCCCTGTTATGGCCTGATGAAGGAACGGCCATTGCCCGTTTCGGCTGCCCCTATATCCTGCCCTTACCGTGATACACAATAAATATACAATAGTACTACACACGGAGATATAGCACCCGAGAGCAGCTCGACCGTACATAGATGTACATAAACGTTGGGGTGTGGAGCAAAGTTGGGGCGGCTGTCCGACCGCCGCGCTCAGGTTTTCAGACCCACGGGCCGATATGGTGCACTCACTTGCAAATTCTTCTGGCTATATGTAATATTATATCAGCACATGAGCGTATTGCCTCTTAATATAACCGATCTAGTACAATCTGACGAGTGATTCTCCCTTCTGCAAAAAGGAGATTTTTTTGAAGCTACACCTACGTTTGGAAGCACAGACGTAGACGTAGCTTTGGGACGAGGGCGGCCTATCCTTGAGCGGCAGATGCTTAATGAAAACGGCTCACACGACATCGAGGAACATTTAGTGTGAAATTAGCTCTGTCTCCTCTTCCCCATACCAGAATCACTGGTATTGTGAAGCACGTTGGCTGCACCACTACAAAGTAGCCGTATGCGAGTGACTATTAATATACATCGGCATTATATACACTCCGCTATTACGAACGAGCGGAACCCTGCTGTGAACTTTGAATGACTAGGGATTGTATATTGGGATGATAGGGATTTCGGACAGCTTTGCGTGGACTCCGCGCATTGACCTTCGGCATTACACATGCCTACGTACGTCACGTAGCGCAAAGGTCCGTAGAGGCAAGACGACAGAATTGTCATTAATCCCAATTGATCCAGGTTCCACCGCCTTCCTGTTCCCTTATGCGTTGTCCTCTTCCACTCGATAAATTGGCTACCAGTTCCCAAATGAATACCCATCTCGAAAATTAGAATTATGAACATGGCTGTAATCGATTCTCGCTAAGAATATTATATGGTGCTCTCGCATAGTGATGCGCACCGACAGTTCCCCAGAAATTGAACTCCTATGAGGGCATTCAGGGGATAATTCGATTACATTATATATCAAAGTAACTTTGTATGCTCTCATTGTCCATCCCTACGCCTAAAGTATACAGAAATATCCTTCGATAGGATCTGGAACTCCACTTGTTTGCGGCAGCATGCGGATTTATGCTCGCGCTTCGTGGCATAATGACAAACTAATATCGACTCAAAAGAGCGAGACGAAGACACTGACTTCGACACAAATTTGTGGACGAATCTGCATAATTAATGAACGATAGTCAAGGTTTTATTTCAATACATATATACATATATAGATCTATTTCGGAAGTTTACCTGTCTGTAGTGTGTAAATCGTCAGTTTCTTATTATTAAACGGAGATTTAAACGACAATATCCACCTTGAGACGAAACCCTTAGATCGTCAGTGGCTGAAAACCATCCACGTTACCTTTGCTGTGAAATTCCATTTATAACACACTTGCTTCAAGTTAACCTCAGATATTCTATTTCAACACCCACTAAAGGGTACAGGGGCAAGCTGTGAGAAAGAAAGGCAAGGGTGCCTCTCTGACGATTCACACCGGACATTCTAATTCGTCTGACTTCAAAGTTTGTGGTGGTTTTCAAAGTCTGTGCCTCCTACGGCTTGCGTTCGAGTAAATGAAGCGCATTATCGTCGACTTTGTCGTTTGGCGTTGTCGAGCGTCGTGGCCGATGGGGGAATCGCGTCGGCTGTTCGACGGCTGACCCCAACCCCAAACTCTTGGCTCGCAGGCTTTTCCCACGCCTTTACCTCCTGTCGTCGGGTAGCCATCCTCCAACGGATCCTAGATGGACGGCTAGGAAATCGAGTCTCCGGTCGGGAAAATCTTCCGATCCTGGGAACAGCGAGCGGAAAGCTTGTAGCAGATGCGACATTGGCACCACGAGCAGCAGCGGCAGCACAAACGTCGCAGGGTGTCTTGGTCGTGGATGCCGCTAGAGGTTCGGAAAATGTGACGCTCTCTAGTTCTCGCGCGCGCGCGCGCTCCGAAGGAGTTTCGGATTGTGGGGCGCAGAGGAGCTCTCCCCCGCAGCCCCTGCATCCTTTTCCCCGTATTGCCAGATCTTCCAAACGACCATCGGAATGGATGAACGTGGCTGGAGGAGCGCCGCCCTGGCGAAACGACAACGGCGGCAGCAGCGCCACCACGAGACGGGGGTGGTCGTTCTTGCAAACGGGGCTGGGGTGATATCAATGAGGCGGAAAATCGACGACGACGACGATGACGATGAGGACGATATAGGCGGCACTACGGACGCCTGCGTTCCCTTCGGCGGCAGCAGCAGCAGCGGGGTAGCAACCTCTCTTCTTTTCTCGCGTTGGTCCCTCTTCGAACGCATCGTCGAATGCCATCGGCCGTTGAAAGTCGATGCTCTTTTCAGCAGCAGACACTAGCAAGGGTATTGTGACGGTGGACAGGACCAGAAATGCAACGATGTCAGCGCGCAAGTACGATGTTGCAATTGCTGCTGCAGAACGCTTGGAAGCCTTGGTCCGGCCTTCTAGACGACTCGCACGAGGGATCGTTTCTCGAAGACAAGGTCATGTGCCCTCAAAGGGCGAAACGGCCTGAGACAAGACGATGGCCGAGACAGGAAAACAGTAGCGGACGGGGCGCTGGGGGACAGAATGCCTCTAAAGGCATACCAACCGTTACCACCGTCTACAAGTGCTGAGGCATATCTCGATCCTTCTAACGGCACATGGCCGAGTGTTGAGGAATGGTCAGGGGGAACAGATGCGCCGATACTGGCTGACAAGGGTATGGGAGAGGCCGGAGGCTTTCAATGGACAGTTTATGCAGCACGGCGAGGTGATTTAGAAAAGAACCGGATAAGCAGCAGAGGATTGAATAAGAAGCGGATCTTGCTGTATGCATATATGATATGTGCTATTTCGAGATATGACGCCCACCGCTGGTTGATATCACCGCCGCCCCCTTGCCCGAACTTGAACATCTTCCTCCTACGCTGGCGGCAATTTACGAAGAGAACAGTGCTTTTTCACTGCGTACTTGCTTACAACTAACATGTTGCTGTACGAAATGTTGGCAAAGATCATATTTTCGTATATAGACACTGTGTCGTAGGCTCTCGTTGACGTCGCGCATGGTTGTCTCCTGGCGCAGCTACTATATATTAGTGTATTCGCAGATTTAGGGCACGATTAGTATTCGCGATGCTAGCTACTTGAAGAGAATTGTTCTAGTCGAGATTTTTACGGAAGACTTCAAACAGACGATGTTCTCGTATTTTCTGATCCGGAAGATGGGCTAAACCGGCCTCTAAAGCTAATGATTCCTGATATGCGTATGTGACCAAAGGTAACAGGGTGCGCCTTGTTTTGAAATTCAGTTTTCGACTGATAGTGGCCTCTTGGTGAGTGGCTGCCGCAGGCCATATCGAATATGTCACCGATTGAACGGCATGGGCTGCGCAGTGATGCGTGTAAATATGGAAGATAACCCTTATGCAGTAAATGATGCGCATATGTTATACAATACAATATTTTCTTTCTTTCTACCATGAAAACTGGAGTTTCACTGCAACCCTTATAACATGTCCTTGTTGTTGCAGGTGTTTTTGCCGACCAGGACGAGGAATCCTTGCGATAAACAATGTCGTAACGGTGTCGCCGAGGCCAGTTCGCTCATACCGAGTTCTCCAAGGAGATCATCAGCACCCAGGGGTCGAAATCCTGTTAATACGTAATCTAGTTCCACAAACACATGTGTGTGACCGGAGCCCTGAGATGCAAAGGAAACGCAAGTGAGGCTACCGAATGAACGTCACAAGGTGTAGAGAATTAGGCCAACTACAATACACTACAATAGAACCCTTTTTTTCAAAGAAACCGGAGACCCTTGTCTCACCAGATATTTTTCGGTATATATTTTTACCGAAATTGTCAGAACTGTATCCCCCAATTATGGGGGCATTTTTCAGATGACATTTTCGAAGATGACTTCAACTCAATATTCGACACAATCTTGTGTGAATCGATGATGTGAATGAAGATGTGTATCGTACTTGAAGTCTTGCAATACACCCTAAAACCATACCGTGTTTTGCTTGTTACATCATTTCAACCAGTAGTCAATTTTGGTCAGCGGAATGATTACTACTTCCCTTCTTATTATCATTACACTTTCCCTTTTATTTGTAGCTCTCCTATTAGTCACACCAGGAGCTCGTTCATAGCGATGCGTGCTTTCCTGCTTGTGCCCATACAATGGCCTCTCTTTGTCGTACAATGCCTCCCTCTATTCGAGGTTTCTGCGTTAACCACGTAAGCCAATAGTAATTTGTCATGATGGTTTACAGTGCTATCGCGAGATCTTTGCTTCGGCCACGCTTCCTACCTGCTTCCGCCAGAGCCAACCCCTTTGGGGCGGTATGTGAGTGCTCACTCACCTCAATCGTTCATGCGTCCACGGTGGAAGCCGGTCGCTTTTGTTTCCCTTGAGCCGGCGCTGCGACGCTACGGGCTATGAACGAGATAATAGACGCACGCCCTAAAGAGGCTAAGCGCGCACGTGCGACATCTCCGATGAGGTCATCAGCTGGTGACGACAACGGCAGCGATAGCTCATTCGACCGGAGGGCCCTGGGGGGCTATCGTTGTGGCCTTATTCTCCGGGCTGCGTGTACGTCTCTCGTCGTTCGTCGTGATTTTCCTCCGGTTGCTCGCCGCTTGAAAGGGACATCGCCTTCGTGGAGAGCGGATTGCCGACCGGCGGACCAACTCTTTCATCAAGTCGCTCGCTTGACGTCGCATCTCGGACCCACAACTAGCAGCAGCAGCAGCACTAATGGTCTTCGATGGTCAGCGACGATGACTAGGCAAGTAGCGCAGTAGAAGAGGCCAGTGAGCTACATACAGGCATAGCCGTGAAAAAGAAAGAAGAAAAAAGTGCCTCGACGGGAAGAAAACGCAGGAAGGAAACCACCACCACCACCGCCGCCCTTACGCCAAAGTGATGGGACCCCTAGATGGTGGCTTTGGGAGCTTCGTGGGAGCCGGTAGACGTTAGTAGACGTAGTTCGTTAGGGCCGTCAGACGATGAGAGAGGCCTTGAGAGGAGAGAGTATAGATGTGCACATATATAGTCCTTTCTTACACATACACACCCTTTCTTCATCCTCCATCCCGCGGCCCCAAGCCCCGCCGCCGATCCTCTGTTCGGATCGATTCTACATCTTCGGGCCGGCAAGCAAAGACGTGACTCTTCACCAGAGTTCTAACGAGAGTGTCCTCAGGCAGCACTGGTAGCAGTGGAAACTAGAGGCTCAGGCACAGCAGCAATAATGGAATGGTGTGCGATGTGCGAAATAGCGATGACGGTGACGACGACGGCGGCGGCGGGGCGATAACAGCAGAATGATTGGGCGAGTCTTGGCCGCCGCTACCGCAACCACCAGGGCGGCGAAGCATTGTCGTGTAGGTTCAGTCGGCCCTGTACAGAAGCTACAGAGAGAGAGAGAGCACGACAAAAAGCTCTCTTGTCCGTGGGTGTAAGATGGGTGTGCGCCTGTGGTGTGTCCGTTTATAGACACGGATACATTGACGAATCATGGCATCGTGTCTAGAGGACTCCATATAGCGAAATCAGCGTAGGGGCTTCGGGTTAGGCCTTGGGGGCGATTAGAGTAGGAAGGAAGGGGAGGGAAATGGACCAGAGCGAATGAGCGACATTTCTAAAAAACATGTCCTGAAACTATTATTGTTTCGACGACGAATGTGATATTGTTTCTGCGACGGGGTATATGATATCAGTACTCATGTTGCAGGACAAATTTACGGGGTATCTCACGTGTAGATTCAGACAGCAAACAATATTGAAGGGCTATTGTTTATCGTTTGTTATCAGGAATACGAAAAAGTCTTCCAGTGATTACATACACAATGTTCCTGGCTACTGTGGAGACGTAGGCAAGTACTCACATGAAAATACTCGGCTCTCCCAGCAGCCGCCTGTTTCGCCGGTAATCCAATCCGAGGGGAAAATGTGCTTGAGATTTGTGCTTGAGACGTGGAACAAAAGTGAAACGAAATTCAACCTTTCAGATTAGTCGGAAGTCCCTGCAACAGGTCTTTTGGTCGGGGGCATTCATGATCAGGCTCTCGGCCTGATTTCGCTTCAGCTCAATTTAATTTGTTTGGTTTTTAGGCAGCAAATTAGTGGCGCTCCTCGATCCATATATAGCATCCGTTAAGGTGTCGACCCAAGCGATCGAAGTGGCTACAAATCGAAGAACCTTTCCTTTGAGAAGTACCACCACAGAGGCGGCTGTACCTGAAGCATTGCTACTCCTAGATGAACGACCACATGATTTATTCTATTTTAATTTACACCACAATATATTCAATCTATCGTTGGAATTGTCGAGGCGGCCATGGTGTTGGCATGCATTAGTATGCCAACAATCTAATGGCATCGTTGAACCGCAAGTAATCTGTTCGCAAATGACATACTTTACCGACTTTTCACAGGTTACCTCCATTAATTCGCTAATAGTCATAACGTCGCTAAAGCCCACCTAGAAATTGGTTTTCAACAAAATGTTGTCCATTGTCTTGAGATACCACGTGTTTTCTGCAAAATGCAGTGGCTCTGTATTATTACACCTTACACCGTAATACTCGTAAGGCCAACCAGCTGTGAACATCGCGCGAGAAATACAGAAATTACAAACGCCCAACAGGCTGATGTCTTTACATATCCTCTATGCATATCAAGCATATAATATATATATATATATATAAGCACGTAGTGATAGTTGTTTGAGTTAGGGTTGGCATGATACAATGGCCAAGCGCGGAGAAACACACAGACAAACAGAGAGAGAGAGAGAGGAGCTGAGAGCGGATTCTGCTGGACCCTCCGGCTATTTCCATACGAATTTTGGCTTTTATCGTCACTGACTTTGTTTGTGCGTGTATGAACGTTTCCCCTGTGTTAGTGATGCGATTATGCTAACAGTTGAGGCTACCGTCGTATCAGTGTCTATCAACTATTTTTTTTATCAAAGTTACGCTTGTTGTGAGAAAAGCCCTTGTCCCTCGATAACCATTCAATTACGCGCCGCGCACAGTCGATTACTCTGTATTAAATAAGAAATATTGATGAATATATTTGTTGAACCCGAGGGCTCAGCCATATGTCCGTTTCAATTTATATATATATAGGGAGAGGCTGTAAACACATTACGACCCACAAATATCATCGCTGTGATTTGTGATCGAGTCAACGTCAGGCATCAATTTGCCATCGGTGCAATCTGTTACTGCCAACCGATCGTAGAAATCAAAGTATCCCCACTAGACTGTGTTCTCTGTCCCCCTATCCGAAATCGCCCAAGGCTTACGGGAGGGTCTCCAGCCAATGTTTGCTGTCGTCAGGAATCATCTAAGTTGATAAATAATTCTCTGTGATGATACAGGACTATGTTCCCTTTGAAGATTCATTCCGTAGATTGTCGGCCGGCCAGTCAGAATCGCTGTATCATTTCGTTAGGCTTTGCCGACAACTCCTTTTTCATCGCTTGGTTTCGTTTTTAGAGATTAATCGCCAATGCATAGGAAAAGCTATCTTTCTAGCTAGAAAATGGGTCCGACCATAGTGTGGAATGACCGGACACAGGCTTAGTTGCGTAATCGATGTGTTCTCTCATGTTGAAACTCTCTTACCAGGATGGAATCATCTCCGAATTGAATAACGCATGAAATACTTGTGCAATATCCATCAATGTCCGCGCTGACCTGACCCGAACACATTTGCTCTTTCCAAACGTACTGTCATTCACAGTAACCGACAACGGGGCCACGGCACGTGTCGACAGAATCCAGCGGTATACCTTGCAGGCTGGCTCATTGCTGTCGATCGATGTCAATACCCACGTAGTTTGTTACGTCGGGGATAATACCCCATAAGAGGCAGCTACCCATCAGATCTCTTGTATTCGACATCTGCTGCGACTTATCAGTCGGCTGATGCAACGGCCCACTCGGTCTTCGCGTTCTTACCTCGTTAGGTCAAACGGAACTCGATAAGCGCTGTCAGCCAGCCCAATAAGATGGTAGGATACACATATAATAACGAGGCGAGGCTAATAGGTGTCCATCTAAGTGGCGTAATAGACCAGGCTATACTAGAACGCGGCCATCTCATGAGGGTCTATCATGGGGCAGCCGTTTTTGTGGTGGTGACGCCAAATGGGAACTGGGTTACCACAGCATCTGCTTCTCCGCCAATGACACGAGTCGTGCATAATCCAGTGCTGAACGTCTAATAGTAGTATGCTGGCTTTTTGGGATCGTCATTGCTATGCTTCAAGCAGAGCTGGCTGACCGAGCAAGTCGTCCCTCGTACGACCGAACAGACTGGAGGATAAATGAGGGGAACAGTGCATAGACGATATGGAGACGTTTCTATATCTTGTTTCCATGCAACAGTGATAGGGACATTGGTGGACACATCCCAGATGTTATATTAGCAGAGGACAGCCTGCTAAGAGGAAACTGATAACACGCTGCTTTAGTACGCCCATAAACGTTTAGGCAGGTTATGAGTGACTAAGCTGATGGGAAGTGAGTCTAACAGGGAATATGTTGTTATCTTTTGTTCATTAAGTTGATTTGACCACAGGATTGGACATCCCGCTGGTCGATGAGTGATACTATATGTGTGAATTGCGCGTATCGACAATCACCGTGTGGGTTTGTCGCCGAGATCAACACAGGCCTGACCATTACTTCGTTGCAGGTGTCTGCGACAGATCAAGAAGCTGGCCAAGTCCCAAGCCTCTGCTCCTCGTTCGAGCCGAGCGCCCGGCGAGCACAGCAACAACGATAGACGACAGTTCAGTCAGTGGTTCGTGCGTGCGAGCCCCTTAGACAATCCCTGGAGATAGTTTTCAGACTTTCCGCCGATGTGTCGCAGCGATCCTTTGCACATCAATGGCATACCAATGAGCAGGAATATCAAGTCATTCTAGGCGGCCTCTGGGGCACCATGAACGAAATATGAAGAAAAAAGATGAACTGGTTCTACCGCTGCGACCAGCCGGGACCGACTCCTCAGATATAATGGCTCCCAGCAGCGGACGAGCTCGGCTAGCTATTTTGTAGACGGGAGCGAGGTATACAGAGAATTGAGCTGATTATCTCCCGCCCATTGACTAGAGACGAACGTGAACCGAGAAACGTTAGCTGATGCTCTCTGATCAGTCAGACGGGAGACCCACAGCGAAGGCAAGCATGAGCGAGAAAGTGAGGCACATCGAAAATGTACATATATATTAGATAAGAGAGAAGCTTCGAATTGACAAATAACGATGTCCCTGTATAGGACAGACCCTGGTAGGTAAGCGTCGCAGATCAATGTTACAATGGTTTACCGAGTTTGTCATTCGAAACCATAAAAATAACGGGACTATGGTCGAATCAAATTGCACTGTGCCTGTGCAATGAGGAGGTTTTAGCGGCAGCAAGAGACACAATACGTGGATGAAACTGGAAGAGTCAGTTCGGCCAGCAACCGTCGTCTATGGTCGGCCTTGACAAGGATTTCAGATGTGTTACACTCGTTTTGTAGCGTTTTGTACAAAGCGCGAACGAGCATTATGCCATATACGAGATAAGGAAGGTGCAAGAGAATTGACAACTTTTAATATATATATATATATATATTTACACACCCTTTAGCAGGGGGGCTTTATTAAGGTAATAAAATAATGCTGAATAAACTCTTTTGTCTTTACACATACACAAGGATTGGCATGTACTACAGAGTAAATGCATGTATGCGGCGATATTTTGGATTGTCTACGTAACGCTGCATTTTATTCAGCTCTTTTATAATAATAATAATTATTATCATTATCACCACCACTGCAACGAGCGTTCACTTTCGTCATAAGTCCGGACAGTGATTTGACTGCCGTAACAACCTCCCTAAGATATCACACCCATGTGGGGAAGTTCACGTCGCTCGCAAAGGTCCGAACGATACTCGCTGAAATTATAATCTAATTCGCAAATGGGGCCGAGTTCTTCTTTCCCGATGCGGTAATCATATATGGAGGAGCCAGCCGACACGCGGATAAAAACTGCGCAAATGATCCACATGAATTCAGCCTGTTCTTCAACGTTCAGCGAGGGCACGGCTCCGCTTGGCTGCACTGAGCATTCAGGACAGCAGTTAGTGCGATGTCGTTTCTGACTGGGCGTAATTTTTTTTCCCACTGGTCGTAAACAAGTGGGAACCGACCGAGCTAAAAGTTACTCATCATTAATTCAACGAGTAACGTTCAATGTTCGAGCGAATTTCTCTTTAGACTAGAATGAATACGTGGTCCGCAAACACGTGCAGGCAATGGCCGCTGACCTTTATGTGCATTTCTATTATTTACCACTCCCAAGATCATGATGTGAGGCAAAGTGCCACAAGTCTTAGCTATATATATATATATATATATACAATTATTTGTAAACAACAATAATTGCTTCTCTGATTGCGAACAGCGGTGTTGAATGAGCGTACATTTGGTTAGTCGATAGGTGGGCTATAGTGTAGGCAAGGTTGATGTTGCAGAGCTAAGACTATATATATATATATATATATATATGATGTGCAGTTGATATATATATATATGTGACACGTACAGTTTATATAAAAGTACGCTCCACTTGTCAAGAGTTCAGTTATGAACAGTCTGTTGAGGGTAATCTGTACGAGTTTGTCGAGTTTCTGAGCCGTCGTAAAGGTAAACGTCTTAGTGGTTTCTAAACGGAACTGCTTCTTTTACAAGGCTTATGTTCTCTATACGTAGACGACCATCCTCAGGGATGCATATGCACGATGTGTAGCTCTGCTCGCGCCCCAGGCTCACCAGACAGACATCGTGTGTCAGAAAAGCAATCAGCTGAGCTGAATCCCCGAACACCTATCGTCCTCAGTTTCGCTGTCCTGCACTGCGATTTTCTCCCCGGGATAAATCGACACAGACCAATAATATATTTCCTTAAGTAGTTTGCATTGAGTATTCCTAGTCGACACAACGCAATCGATAGACTGGCGAGCATCTGCAAAACGGAAGAGAGCCTAATGAATGCACAGCACACATACATTCAGCGTGATCGTCACATCCTTTAGCGGCTTCAGAAACCTTCAACGTGTGAGCTCCCGCTAAATCGGTCGCTAGCGCCGGTCGCCTCCTTCGCACCATCGCCCAGCTAAATCACTCTCTATCTCTTGGAGTAGTTGTCATTTTCTCTCACTGCACCAAGATGTCGGTAGCTATCGATCTAGTGTATGTGCATATTCAGGAGTGCTGGAGTTCCTCTGCTCGTGAAGCCTAGTACCTGAAGGCTTGCAGTTGCCATGACACACGCTGGGAGTAGCAACTTCACCCCGTCCGAGCCTTTCGCCTCGTACGTATCGACTTAGCGAGGACGCTCTATACATTCGAGAACGCTAGCGAAGTAAATAGAACACAAAGACTCTTCGAAGGCGGCTGTGTCACAAGAATCGTGTATCCATACAAGTATGTAAATTATTATTATTATGCCCATCTAACGATATGCAGCTCACGAGAGATTAATAGGTGAGCTCCACGACCACTGGTATGCCTTATGTACTATATAATGAAACGGGCGATGATAAGCATAAGTGGTCCGTTTCTAAGCAGATCTCAACGAAAAAAAAGAGGCTACCGGGACTCGTTATAGGACTTCGCGGGCTGCACGCGGACGGGTATAACAGACGGCGTCCAAGTACTAAACCTAATAGACTCGTGGTGAGAGGACCTCTCATCTTCTCTATAAGCTGTCCATTGTCAGTCGCATATTGTGGGCATTATAATAATAATAATAACAGTGAGAGATAGTGCATAAGCGTCCCGGTGGCTTAAAGCTGATGACGAGGCGAGGCATGCCCCGCCGGGTGCCTATGACGTCTTCATACACCTCGACGCGGGTGGCGCGGGTTACGCGTACCATTTGGCCGTTGGCTTTGCTCCGGCTTCAAGATGAGAAGAGCGACGGCATAAGTGAAAACATAACGGCTTGCTTGCGTTGCTCGCTCGCGTGCGTGGGCATGGGAGTCCATGAGGAGCGATACAGTCCCGGGAAGACAATGGGTTCAGAAGGAGAATACAGGAAGGAAAGGTAGTGGCGGTTTGGAGCTCGGCGAGAGCCCGGAGCAAATGCGGAGGGGCAGCTAGACCGGGGGTATTGTGCACAGCAGAGTTGTTAGCTCAAAAGATAGCGCGCGCGCTACGATCAAAGGCAAGTTTCATAGAAACTCGCCAACTCGTGGTTGTCAACGCCGTGGCCGCCGTGGCCGCCGCTGCCGCCGTCGACGACCAGCCGACAGCGAAGACCAACCTTGATGCGCACTGAATATTAATAACACCCGCCACCGGACACCACGACGCGGCGGCGTATAATGGCATCTAACCCATTCATAGTCTAAGGAAATAAGGAGGCGTTAAGGAAATGGGAGAGAGAGAGAGAGAGAGAGAGAGAGCTGAACAAAATGTGGCTGACCCTTTTACTTCTGGTGCTTGGTTATGCTGATGCAGCCACCCTCATCGTTAGAGGTCTCACATAGAAGGACAGACATGTGGCCAAGGCCTCTGGGCCTTCGCTGTTTAGTCCTGGTGGCGCTCATGTCCTGGTCCTTGCACGCGGCCGGGACGAGCTCTGTTCGACTTCCTTCCTCGACCACCCGCCACCTCTCCGACTATCGCCCTCGTTCCTCCCAACGGCCGTCTGTCGCTGTCTGAACTACAGTGGTTGCACACGGCGTGCAACGCTTCGGGATGGGCAGTCGCCGCAGCGACGTTGAACGTCGGCCGTGGTGATACCAACAGCAGCATTGTCATTCCAATACCTTTGTTGCCACCTTCATTAAAGTGATTTATTAGAAGCCAACGAAGAAAGCACGAAGAGCCACGAGGAACAGCGACGCCCGTCCGGCTGCGGCGGCGACGACGGCGTTGAATATGCTCCTGCTGGTTAAATAACGTTACTACGACATAACGTGCTTGTTCAAGGAGGACGTGGGGTGGAGACGAGATGCCTGACTGGCCGGCCTATGGCATTGGAGAGCGAGCTGTCCCAAAGCGCATAGAGATCGCGCGAATGCTGCCGCTGACCGCTCAGCAACCTTTTGAACTAGACGCTGTTGTACACGTTACTGGTCATTGTTGTGGCCCAAACCCGTGATAGCCGCAACCACAGAGGCTGTGAGAACGTCCAAGTGCACGGACGACCCGCGAATGTTCGTGTGCGGATAAAGTAAGCAAGCCGAACGTGGGCCTCGCGCACAGTCTCAAGCTCGTGGCAAGGTTAAATATTACTGGTGCATCTTGAGGCTTGCCTTTGAAAGGACTTTTTTCAATGTGTGGTGTTGATTGCATTGATAGCCATGGCCGCCGGAGGACCATAGGGCACAATAAGAAGGAAAGCCGAGAAACGGCAGAGTTAGAATGAACCGCATTCAAATCTGATTTCGCAATATTTGATGGTAGATTTCAAGCACCACCATCGACACGTTCCCGCTGTACATATATAATGCTGCTGCAAAGCATGTTTATTTCTAAAAACCTTTCATGGAATTTCGTTCAACGCATTACGGCTTGGGTGGCCTATTAAAACGACAGTCACCTTCCGTGAGGGATTGTTAGCGTGTTGTTCAGGTTGGACTTGTACAGATATCCATAATTGGGACAT
Source organism: Stratiolaelaps scimitus (assembly GCA_019614645.1). NCBI lineage: Eukaryota > Metazoa > Arthropoda > Arachnida > Mesostigmata > Laelapidae > Stratiolaelaps > Stratiolaelaps scimitus. The sequence continues at coordinate 5,619,301 of JABWDB010000013.1, read as the reverse complement.
GACTGTCCTTGCCCTGTATTTGTGTGGCTATGCTTAACAATAAATACCCTGAAGCAGCGGCTATTAAAAATGATTACCGTTAGATATGGCTATACAGATGCAACAACGGGCAATCATATTAAATGACCATACTTTTTTGTTTATTTGAGACGATCCATTATTTTCTGATTATGTTACAACGAACCTCGTTCTAAATTGCCACCCCTCGCACATAGATAAAGCAGCTTAAAGCATCGACTATAATTACACTGGCCCACTTCCAGTCGGATTATCTCTCCTGTCGCGTACTTCATGTTCCTTATGTGCCAATTTCGTTTATACACCTGTGAGAAGGAACTAATATAATTTTGAAAGCAATTGCATCTCCAATTTGTTTGGTTGTTTCAAATTGCTGAGAATACAACTTACGTTTATTAGGTAAATCAATGACGAAACTATTGTAAAGTGAACACAACAGTTGTCTTATTTACCGAAAAATAGGTAAAGTTAGGTGAAAATAATTTTCATTTCAATTCCCACCTTGTTCCTAATTAAAGAAACTATTGGTCCAAGGAAACGAAGTGTCCGCAAAGGAAAAACAACCGCGGAGATTTTCCATAAATCCTGCGCACATCCGACAATTGCATACCGTCTCGAATCTATATAGTCGAACTGAATGAGCTTGCTAACAGTGATGTGTGCTACTGAAATGACAATAAGAAATTCCACAATTTGACCATCTTGTACAAGCAATAAGTCTCCCGAGTCCGTCTAGTCCGTGATAGCCGCCATGCCTTCGGTCAAGGGCATGCTCCAGCATGGTGTACTTTTAAAGAAGTCGGTATTCCCGAATGCGACGTGTACTTATTCGACTTCAGGAGAAGCGAGCTACCAGGTAATGACGGATAATAAAGAATTCGTATCCTGTTCTTGCGACGAAGTAATCAATTAGAAATCATGACTTTTATTTTTTGATTTTAATTCAAAGCAATTATAATAATAATCACTTATTCTACAATCCAATGTGGTATTGTATACCACAAGAGGCGGAATCAGCGAAATCCATTGAGCAAGCGATTCTGAATTCACGAACTTGACACATTTCTTCATATATATATATATATATATATAGCACACCGTAAAGGTCACCGTTCAATAGACGATATCAGATTATATATATATATTATATTGTAATATATATCTGATATCGACTATTGAACGGTGACCTTTACGGTGTGCTGTTCACTCGGAACTTTACCGTGCAGCGAGGTTGGACGATTAGGGGTCATTGTCACATGGGTATCTATCGCCTGATCCTGTTGACTTCTACAGGAGGTGTTCGGAGACCTAATCCTCGTGTTGTTGCACCACCCGTTAACGGTGGACTGTGTGTATCCCTCAAGCCAGGATGGGCCCGGCCGAAGGCTGCGAATCGAAATCCAGCCTCAGGATTCGCACGACTCGAGCCCTGACGGAAGCGCCTCGTCTGTAGCGGACACCGGGCTATTGAGCATCCCATTGGGGCGGCTTGCTGGTCTGACATCTGTGAGCCCTCAGCATACTCTGAGAATTGCTCATAGTCAGTGTATTTACGATGATTACCGCGTCAAGTTTGTTTATATTAGGTATCTACAACTTCACTTTCTGTCGCGAGCTTGTCCATTTTCTTTTTCGGTGCAACGAGTATATACACAATGAAGTATTGGATTATTAGAAAACCAGAATATATAGTCAATGGTGGCAAAAATGTGCTAAGCGTATCGAAGTTTTGATTTCCCTCCGACGTTTCGTCTTGTCATTAATATTTTAAGAATTTTTGACGGTGTTCTTAACGTACCAGTTAGCGGAGTAGATTACAGAAATGTCTCAGCAGGTATTCGATAACGATAGAGAGACGTGTTTTGGTCTATCTCTAATTTGGTGCCGTTTGAAATGCGTTCTGCCCATTTGTAGATTGCCCACGGAGAACGATCTCGAAGAGTTTCGATTAGGCTTCGAAGAGATGGTGCGACTCCGCGACTGTCAGGAGGACCGACTGGAGCCATTGTTTCAGAATCTCATCGACGAGTCACGAAGGGAAAGTCGTAAGCAATTCAGAACTCCTAAAAGCGTGAGTTTTCAATGTCGAAGTCACTTTGCACTTTTGGGTCTCGGCCCGACTTTAGTGTATCTCCCGTTATTTGTACAATGTCGACCTTTGTTCGTCGTCGTCGTCGTCGTCGTATGTGTTCGATTTTGTGTCGCCGTTTTGTGTCTGTCGAACAGCTTGATACAGCTCTCTTCTCGATTGTGTTGTACCGTGCTTGTGTTCGCCACAGAGAGAGCCGATTCGTCGATCGCGCGTTGACCGATCTGTTGACACGATCGATCCGCTCCTGCTTCCGCCGCCCTTCCAAGAAGATGAAACCGAGGTCAAATTAGAGGAGAAGCTATTGGTGACCGCTTCACTGTTCCGCTACCAGAAGGATACGACGGAGCCAGGCGTTGGCTATGCTCCGTCCGGTTCCCCCTGCGACCGGTACTCGCTTGAGCGCGTGCTCGGAGCGCCTATCACCCTGCCAGTGGACAGCCCGAAGGTTCATGCGGATTTTTTGTCGGCGGTATCGGACTCGGCGGGAGGCGCGTCGAGCGCTTCCGTCATTGCTGTGCCCGCGATCGCCGCCCCCGTGGCCATTCCTGTCCCGCCGCCTCCCATTACGCCAGCGGCAACCGTGTCTGTCGCAGCTGAGCAGGCGAAAAAGAGCACCACATGTGCTCCGAAGCAGATCGACGTTCAGCTCAAGCAGCAGCCGGCAGAGAAATCCGTTCGTGTTGAGGCAGTCGTCGCTGGTCCTGTCGCTTCAGGTGTGAAGCTGTCGGGTGCAAAGAGTCCAGCCAGGGTGGCGATACAGAGGATACGCCCCGTGTCACCGTTGCCGAGGACGTTACCAGAGGACGAAGTGCTTAGGGAGCTCCGCGTGCGGAGCCGCGGATCGTGGAAGAAGATCGCCGCGAATGTCAGTGTTCGTGTATTTCCATTTGCAGGCAGGGCAATGATCACCGTCGTTAATGATAGCGTGAGTATGCACGGCGATTTTGTCCACTTAATTGTTGATGTATTGAAAAGGCAGTGCGTGTTCGTTGTGAACATTTCCCACCTTATTATGCTTACAGGTATCAGATAGGACTTTTTCCAGGTACCTGCACCTCTGTCACACTACGCAGTATCCAGGTAGAATTAAGAATTTCGCTCAGATTAAGGCAGCGTATTTTAATCTGTTTTTAATTGTTTATGTTGGTAGGTTTCGTTTACAATGAAAACTGAGTTGCGATGTGTTTGATGAGCGAAGCCCCGCAATCGATAGCGACAAAGAATCGTAGCACTTACGAACGAATACAGCTTAAACGACTCCATTATTGTTTAACTAAGTTTCTCTTAACTGTAAACATCGTAAAGGCAAATAAAGTCCAGATCTAGTTGCTATGCAAAAATCACCTCGCTTTTCTTATTTGCCGTTCGGGGTCAAACAGCTGGGTCATTACATCTATACGACCTGGGTGCATTCTCGCATGGTGTGCACTCAAATGGGCAGTTCGGGCTATCCCGATTTGTTCTTTCCTGCACCCATAAGATCGTCATACAAGAGTGACAGTAGCGATGAGGCTGGTGAATGGGCCCTCGTTGGGCTGCGATTCGCGACGGGCAAAGATGCACAGCTCTTCATCGACCATATCAATAGGTGAGGATATCATTTCACACCGCACCGACGAGACTCCTGAATTCAGGAGTATCAGGAGTGAGAGGGATCACGGAAGGTAGCTTTTCGCATTAGAACAGTCTGAATCTGTTAGATACCTTGCTTCGAACGCTTACTGCTCGAATCATGCAAGTGCATACGACCGCTGTTCCGTGTCCGTAATATATCCTATACAATTACCAATGAGAATAGCCGGAGGGTATTTACCGCACAGAATGAGTTTTCGTTTCTAATCATGATAATGATTCTAATTGCCGAATTACAGGCACCGATCCCGTTTACTTCTTCGTGAGACAGTGCACAGGATGGATCTTCCAGTCCCTTCGAGATGATTTCGGCTCGCCGACTTCATCTTTTCAATTTGGCACATCCCGACAGCCAACAAAGGCGCCGTCGCTCCTCGATGTACAATGTACCCATGCAAAGCAAATGGAACGAACGAGGTCTTCGCGTTCAGAAAGAAACACCTGCGCAGCGCGTACATGCACCTGCCAACCAACCTACCTACCTACGATGACGATAGATGGATCGATTGTTTAGTCCTGGTTATTAATGGTGTTCTTCAATAGAATCGGCACAAACCGGCGATAAGTAAAGCACGCCACACATCCCAGACGTCTTGGACCTGTGTACGCGCCGAAGTTGACGTCTGCCAGTAAACGTTTGCTTTTCGTTCCCTTTAGCGCCGGGGTTTTCGGTCGTTTGAAAAATGCTACAGCCAATCGTGTGTGACGCCTGCTTGTCATAGACGTAAGGAATATTTCCCCTCTGCAGCAAAATAAGTGCAATTCATTCTCTTTCCCGTCTCAATCCCTTCCAAGTACAGATTTACAGCGAGTCAGCGTAGGGGGACACCATTTTCCTACAGCGACAGTGGATGAACGTGGCGCACGTGGTAGACAAGACTAATACCTCGTGAGGGCCCTCTGTGAGGGCAATAACCATGGTCCTTAGATCTAATAGCTGATATGACTTGAAGAAGATGTTGATGGATGACCGGCGTGTTTTTTTTGGCCTTAACGAGATGGACCTCTCACGTCCTCCGTGGGATATTACCGATATGAAGGAGAGGCGTAATGAGATCATGTCGATCGCGAATGTCACTTGTATATCGTAATTACTAGCATCATGGAGCAAATGCTAGCTTGCCTTTATGACCATACCTAACACTTCGTTAGGTTCTACGAGTTGTCTACGAGTTGTAAACCTATCCGTGTAACAAAAGTTGAGTTATTAGGGATTTTGTTATATAATATAGTAAAGGCTCGCTGAAATTACCGAGTGTCTGATGTTCGAACAGAGAACTTCGTAGGGATCAATGGGCCGAAATGTACAGACCATTCATACGTATAAACTCACTGTAGCAGCTTTCCCAATAAAATGCTAACTAAGAAACGTGATCCACAATGATTGAAAATTGATAGAACATCAATAGAAGTTCAAATACTGATCAGTTTTTCAATCCCTTCACAAAGTTTGAGAAGATCAGAGTTCTCTGATGCTCTCCTATAGTGTCGTCAACTCGGGTGTTTTTACGTGCACTCTTGAAATGATTGGAAAAGTGTCGAACTACGAATTTTTAGGGAAACGGCGTACAACTTAGGATTCGGTAAATTGAAACTTGACTGTACTTTTATTCTGAGATCGCAGTATGTAATCGTAACGGGCAAAACAGGGTCATTTCTCTGTAACAAGGTAGTGCAGCAATTTATTCTTGTTAACTCGGTAATCGTAAACTTCGTGGGTAACGGTTTTACTACATTGCCAATGCAGTCGGCTATGTGAAGCCCGACTATGTGAAGGGTATGATAATGGAAAACCCTATAGCATGAAGGTAACGCGGCGACGGGAATAACATACTGGACTAAGCAACACGAAAGTTATTGAAGGAGGAAGCAAGGATATAATTGCAACGGGACAACAATTATAACTGCAGCTGACTAACGACCTAAGCTTCAGACCACAACGAAATTATAGGGATTCGGGTCGACTGGGTCCGAACTCTGTTTAGCTTTGATGGAAATAGTAGCAGTATGGTGATGTTTAAAGTGCATTCACTACATCTCTATCGTATAGATGGGGTATATCGAAATTGGAATGAAGAAGTGCCTGACCATGTGTGTCCATCGCCGTTAGAAATGGGTACCAACATGCTCGTACGTGGTGTGAGGGTCGCTAGCAGTGCAAATCGATTGCTAACTATTTCAGTTTTGTTCTAAAACCCAACACGCGCGGCTAGCTAGTAGTCAGTGGTAGTCAGTCGGCTGGTAGTCAGTCCTCTCAGCTGTCCGCTAAATGTCCGCTGTACAGGACCGCTCCGGCTTCCACGGCCAGCTCTACGTTCAGACTACGGAAAGCAAGAGCGATGGGATTTTTCGACTTCGCAGGCGGCGGCGGCGGCCGCCGTCGTTGGGGTACAGTGGTGGTGGTGGTGATGGTGGTGGTCTGTCGTAAAGTGAAACCAACATGATCGGGTACTTGTCTCATCCTAATTGAGACAAGTTGCCCAACCGGCCTCGTAGCGGAGTAGCGACGCCAGAGCCAGGAACAGCAGAAGCAGCAGGACAACCATGGGGAGAGGGAGAGATAGAGAGCGTGCGGATGGTCGCCCCCCCGCCCGCTCGCCGCCTTCCTGAAATTCTCCTGGGACACATCATTTTCCATTTCAACTTTTCCCTACGGAAACCTTCGGAGCGCCAGGCAAAGATTGGTTTTCTCTGACCGACTCGAACGCTAGTTGGATGTCACTATCATTTTCCGCTTGGTTCAGACAGCGGGTGAAAGTGTCCATAGCTGAAAAACGCCGCCGGGTTGAGCGCGGAGGGGTAGTTCCGAGGATTCTGAGAGATTGACTGTCGGCCGATTGTCGTTCAATGTGGTGTACGATTTCGAGATTTGCTTGGACACTGGGCCGGTCCGTTTTTGCGTACCGTGAAACAGTTAAGCTATTTGAGATAAACGTGAACGGGAACTCAGGCCAAAATGATGACTCCATCGCTTCAAGCACAAGCCGCAGTAGGTGGCCGAATCAAGCGAAGCAAGCAGGACAGCTTAGGGAAGCGCTACGTATAGCATACACAATCAAAAAACCGCACTCGTAATCGACCTAACAATAGAGGCAGCGCTGAGCTGCATGCCCGCCCGTAGTAGCACACGGAATTAGGACAGATTATGGAAATATCTATTAAATCGCAGATCGCCAATCATTCACCGGTCATTTGCATTGCCATATACAGGGTAAAGGTAAAGGTTTTATTGGTTTATTAAAGGAGCTGCAATTTTACAATGCTTAAGCTCTCTTATATGTCACGCAGCGGGGCTCGAACCTGCGGTCGTGTAGGCGGAAGCTCATGGACGAAAAATGTCGAACATTTGGGAAAACTACAGGTTTACAGTTATGTGGCCTACAGTTGATGCAGCATCTGTGTCACCTCAATGAAGGTCGGCGTTGTTCCCGTTACTGTAAACCTATCCATTCTTGACTTTGGGCTTCGTCTTTATCACCCCGTATTTGAATCGTGCACCCCAAAACCGCTCACCGGCCGACCGGCCGAGGTTGCTCGCTGACCGATCTTGGCACCTCTGTATCTCACAAACGCAGTTGCAATCAGCTAGACAGATTGCACTTGTAGCGCTGGCACATTTTTCTCGGAAGTGTGTAGTTACGAATGTATTGCGTACACATATGAGGCCGTTATTTCTTACGTAAATTACGCCAGTCGTCTCAAATGCGTACATATCGAGATCAGAAAAGAATACTTAGCACCTGCTCTTCATTGTAGCCGCCACCAAGTTAAATATGCATATCGAAACAATAGGCATATGGAACGATGAAGGCATTGGTGCATTTTATACACTATAGTAGAGCTGAACCTACCGTGACTAAGGGACCCCTAGTTGCAACTGCAGCATCATATAGTTCGCGTCAGCTGGAGATCTCATTTCCCACCCGGTAAATATTATTACGTGTTATTATTTTGCTGTCATCGGCTATGTGTATAAATGCGCCCCCTGGGGGGAGTGGTCACATGAATATCATCATCAACTACGTTTCGTCGAAACTTGTCAGAAGCACAGTTCCCCACAACGATATTACTATGTGTGTGTGTGTGCATATATTGCAGCGCTGCATCGTTGTCGTGCGGGTTGTTGTGCCCAGTTAATGTTGCTTGCCCTCACCTCAAGCACGATGTCGGCTGTTGAACTGATTTCCAAGAACAGCACAACGACACAGCGAAATAAAGGCTGAGCGGTACCCCGGTGGCCTTAGCAACAACCGATGCGTGGCAGCGTTTCCGACCCCTCGTCAAGCACACGCTGTCCAGGGGGCAGCACGGCCATTTGCAACTCGGGAGTTCAACTGACTCATGATCACCACGCGCCTATGGAGTATATATGAACAGAAAATAAGCCCGAAACTCATTCCCCCCCCGAGGCCCACTGCACCCCGAACCTCAATTTTTCTATAAAGGAGCCACCTTCATTCTTATTTTTGATTTGAATTAGCTCACAGTCATACGTAGGATACTGACTATGCATTGAGTGAATGAACAGTGTCCACCAAGTACGTTTTGCGCCCCTCTGTACATCACTCATATTCACACTTACGTACGGACATTTATGTTGTCGACAGACGCTTGGCTGGCTGCCGGGTCGGTCGTCTTCTCGAGTCGGCTTGCCCGCGAACTACTTCTAATGCGTCCTCCCTAAGGGAATTTCTATCTAATGGCAGTTGCTGATGCTGGTGCTGTCGCTTTTGCTGCCGCTGTTTCGCCTGCTGCTGCTGCTTGGCGGCCTAGCCGCTTACTTTTGCAGAGGAGACCGCCGTTGCAGGGGCACCAGCTTGTCACTCCCAGAAGGGCACGTTTTTGCGGAAGCCTCCTCTTTTTCCAACCTTTCGCAACGCTATGCACGGCTATATTCGTTCGTTACGTTCCAAGCGTACCATGCCGAGAGGTGTTACCCGAGCCGCAGATACACGACCGGCAGAAGTAGGCAGCGGGAGATACCAACATTTAACACCGCCCCTCCGCCCTTTACTCCGGTGGCGGTGGAACCTCCAACGCTGCGTCCACCGCCGCTTTCGCTCGACTACGACTGCTGTGCTGTACCATCTATGTTACTTCACCACCTCACTCGCTGCTGTAACTGCTGCCACCACAGCTAGCCCCGAGGGGGGACTATGGCACCCAGGGGCCCTTGCAGACGCCGAACTGTCATGGGCATCATTTTGCAGGATGACGTTCCAGTCCAAGTTTAGGCGGTCGACAGTCTGGCCGGAAGCTCGGTTATGTCTCTTGGACTCGTTCGAAACAAAACACTGCTCGAAGAAATGCTGAACTAATATGCTGGACCCTACCGAATACGACACAAATGTTCCGGGCTGTGGGCCCGCGGTTGCCGCAGAATGCCGCTACCTTTTTCTCCAGGGTCTGGGGCTAATTTCAACGAGGGTTTGCAGCTTCAAAGACACTTTCACTCGTACAAGAGTAACCTAATGCTCCTCTCATGCGAATACGAACGGGTCCGTCTCTTCCAAAAATAGAACGACGCGCTCATTGAGTAGCTTATCCGTGGCTATCAAAAGCCAGAAGCCGCAGGTGCAAGCCCCGCTGCGTGATGACATATAAGAGAGCTTGAGCATTGAAAAAATTGCAGCTCCTTTAATAAACCAATATACCTTTACCTTTACGTTAATACTAAAAAGCCATCTCTATTTATCTAACCGGAGACACAATGTACTCGTACTACGATGTACTGAACATCTTTGCTATTCTCCTCACGAGAACTTGAGCATTTTACCACGGCAGTTCCGTCAAGAAAGTTGACTGCATAAATGAACCAATTTTATTTGACAATAATAATAATCTTATGATATCTATGAATATATTCCACCGCCTGGAGGTATACGTAGAATTACAAAATACACTTACCCTGTGTGGACGTTTCGCGCGCACTGCCAACGCTATCATCTTCGAAGCCGGCGTTTTATGCACCCCCATCCGAAAAATAAACAACGGAAGCCAACTCTAGTCAAGTGCAAAGTTAAAGCCTAAGTAAACCTCGAATAACGTCACGAATGTGCGTTTCCCGTTCATAAGCCGTCGTTCGATGGTGTTTAATCGCCGTAGCCTTCCCTGCTCGAATCTCACGTTATTATCCCGTTGACGTTTTAGGCTGGCCAGCACCAACGGAGGAAACGGCCGAACTTGGGGCGCCTGACGAGATGAAATAAGAAGCGAACACCCTTCGCGATTCATGGACAGCCAGTGGACAGCAAATCCTCGTTGTAACTGTCGCTTGAGATTCGGTACTTATTCGCCAGATGTAGCTAATATAGCAGTTTGACGCTTTTGACCGTTTTTGTGTCATTTGAATTAGTCATTACTCTGCGCGACCCGTTCACCTTGTTATATATTTCCGGCTCACGAGTTCGGGTAACTTATTCTACGATACAACAAACTACATATATATATATATATATATATAACGGATCTATAGAATAATTATGTATTAATATTATCATCGCATTAGTATATAATATTACATATAAATAATGACTGATATATATGATACCTATATATAAATATATTAGGCGACCGTATTTGTGCGTATTTTCTATTGGGAATGAACTGCATTCGGTAAACGGCAATGCAGCGTCGACGGTTGGCCACTGTTGCCTTGTGTCTGTGCAGGATGCCCATAGGGAATAGCCTGCTGTGTAACAGTGCATTTCAGCAGGCAGCATCTCGGAAAATAGAAGTTCACTGATCGGTAAAAAAGCTTCTGCAGATAGGCGGAAATAGCCGAAAAATCAGGCACCTCGCTGCGCAGTCTCCCTTGCCGGAACTACGGGAGTGCGAACACGCTACCAACTCCTATACTTCGAACCGCTATTTCAGAGCTTCTTTGTGACATCTGAGGGCTAATATCGGGAGTCAGGCCAAACAAGCACAGGAGCTGGCGCACGAATAAATGACGTTTCGGTAGAGCTGGAATGGGCGTTCGGCTTTAGTCGAAATCCTTTTATGTATCGGCCGACCATATCACAGGTAGAGGCTGGCCGGGGTAATACCACTGGCTACTATGGGGCGGACGACCTTGCCAGATCGTATCACATTATACACACAGACGCACACACACACACACACAAACACACATCGTAAGCCGATCCGGACTTCTCTGAAAGCTCGCTCTCTCTGTCTCTCCCTCCCTCTCTCTTTCTTTCTCTTTACAGGCAGGCCCTGCGTTACTACTTCGAATCACAGAGGTCAGAAGACCCTCTCGGGAGGCCCCGTTGGGTCTTATTAAGCTGGGGCTCGGTCTACTCCAGGCGACTTTTCCCACCGTAGATGGTATAGAAGACCAAGTTTTAATTTACGTTGCTCGCTACTCGAGTCCGGCGGGATATCGTGGATTTACGCTTCGTCGCTCGGTATTTCGGCATCATGTCCGTTCCATATTGCACTATTGAGATCTGTTGCTACCGCCGCTCGCCTCGAAGCAAGCTTGTAGCAGGTCACCATATCAATGGCTAACCATGATTCAGCTCTGGCGGGCGAAAAGAAGAATCAAAGAGAGGATAATTTTGTTTTGGCTCTGGCTAATGAATAGGTGGGATTAATATCTAGTGGGGAGGAGGCTACAGAATACAGCGTATTGCATTTTACATCGTTGTACATGGCATATGGCAGTTATAATTCCATAATACCTATCGAATCCGATTAGTTGAGCGCAGATGGGAACGTACACACGTAATGAACATATACGATTCGACTCCACAATGAGCATAAGCGAACGATATTTATGTAGATACACTTCTGTCTAGAATAGTGGGCAAAGAGGGCTTTCAAGGGATTTTCGAGAGCGTGAGTTTCTATTATACAGATTACATTATTCGATGCATTAAAATGACGAGGAATAGATGCGCGCTATCGCGTTCTCTGGCATTGGCTGAACCCCTTCTTTATTTATATTATTATGATCATTTTTCCGTATTTTTTTCTGACCGGTGTGATGCCACAACTCTATGAGATAATGGGGGATTTACGGATACCCTGATTAATTAATGATCTCAGATTAGCTCAACGCAATGCTCACAATAATATGATTTGTATGGTCGTCAAATCCCTGTTGCATTTAAGTAGGATCAAATTAATTCTTCTCACGGTAACCGTTCATATAGCAATGTCCAGTGTGTTCCCTCCCACAGTACAGAGGCCGCAGGGTTAAACCCAGTCTTAACATATATCTACTACTCAATATGAACGAGTTATTAAATAAAGAACGAGTATTTCCTATTCAAATTTACCCTTTAGTCTCCTTTTGGCAAAAGTGGGCCTTCATTAGGATGAGACATATACTTTCAGCTAGGAACAAGTAGCCTGCCACATGGAGTATAGCGGGTTTGCAGTTTACGCAGATGCTTCGTATACTATTGTGAAGCTACTGTTTTCCTCAATGTCAATTTATGTCTTAACCTACCATACCAGCCTCGACATCAATAATTGATCATTTTACCGACAAGTTCCAACCCAACTTTGGAACTCACGTATCCTACTTATGTGAAGATTTACAGGTATGCATCTTTTTGGATGCGTCAAAATCGATGCAATTTTGCTTATCATATGACGTTTGCGGTGACATCGGAAACACACTCTTTGACGCTGCCCTATCATTGTGGCGATTTTGACAAGAGGAGGTCCGAGGTGGCTTTTCATTAGAGCGTAATTAGCAGCTTTGCAGAGTCTGAAACTCGTGTGTATATTGCCACATCTGACTTGATTGATTGATTGTTCCCTTAAGCGGCCTTGTATATGAGCCACAGTATACTATGCGGGGACCTAGTGGCGTTCTCGTTAAGCAGGACAACTTCTTCTATAAACTTATCACTTTCGTATTACGGCAGCTCTATCACTTTACACCAACGCATCCATCTTACATTGACTGATGTTTACCTGCAGATGTCAAGAGATCCGTCTAGGTTCCCATATCCTAGGTTTTCGGGCTGACTCTCAGTCAACATTTATCGTCCACGGTTCCCATATCCTGGGCTAGGAGACACCGTCGAGTTCGACCGGGCGTCGTTCGATGATCTCTTCACTGAGCAGGCAAAGGCATCCCTCGACATCTGTTTGTGTGGTTGCATACGTTAACATTTTGGTAGAAACTTTGTACTATCAACAATATTAATTCGGATACGTCATTATTTTGGAAAAATTGTTCAACTGAATATATGAAAAAAAAAACTGTATATATTAATGCTGTACTTCCTTTTTCAAAGAACGAGAGCTGTGCATCCCGTGCATATTGCTGGTTACACTACGGGTTAGTTGTAAAATTGTATATTCGTTAATTCTATTCTATTCTGCGGTGATCAATGCTGTCGATAGTATGCACCTGCACTGTGATATAATTATCTTCTTTAATATTTTTGTTAACGTTAACTTGGGATTTTTGGTTTAACGAGAACTTAAGCATTGCAAAGAAAAAACTGCAGTTCCGTAAAGAAACCATTAGTTGTAATGACCAGCTAAGAGTCCTAGGCATATTTGGTTTTCGATGATTCAGGTAATCAGTGTAGCAATACGATAGTCCCGCTACGATTTAATAGTAAGTTCGCTCATTTAACCGAATAAGAACGCATTTACCTTGATTTTAAGTAGATATGACCGTCATTTATAATGTCCTTGACGCTACCCCCTACATCATAGTTTCTTCCTTTGATTACAGCCACAACGAAGTCGAAAGTGAAGCGACCACTTGACTATGCATTACCATCTAAGTGGCAGACATACGCGAACGCATACGCCTTCACGTCGGCGAAGCCGGGCCAGCATAGCATCATGTATGTAGCTTACCTGGTGGATGCAGCTTCTGATCCATGTTGATTTTGACTTACTTGAGTATATTCTATGTAACAGCTATCGATGAGTTGGAGAGAGAGAAAGACGGAACAATCTCTAAGCCTCCGCTCTCAAAACAGATTTGAGAGAATTTGAATTAAAACTCAAACATTGATAAAACTTCACGTACTCGGCATCAGACGTGATTACGCAGCTGCACGTAACATTGATATGGGATATAGTTGTTGCACTTAGTGACCTCAGTGCAGAAGCAAAACAATGAGAATTAGATTCAATGAAGGAGCTCGTGATGCTCAGTGCAAACCTTGGTGCATTTTCTCATTTGTGTGCATTCGCTGGTTGCACAGTTGTAGCCTTGACAGCCGTTGTGGTTATCGTGTGTGACGCGTACGTAGCAGGCTCGCGTTGGGATACCACTTAGTCTGTGCGATTGTGCACGCTTATTCTTCCTGTGACTGACGATACCGGCCTCTCTGTACTCGTCCCACCACAATGGGCATCACTAAAGGATGTGGATGGCATCCTCTCTAAAGGTAAAGGTTTTATTGGTTTATTAAAGGAGCTGCAATTTTACAATGCTTAATCTCTCTTATATGTCACTCTCTCTGTCGTAGATTGTTTGAACGTCGAGGTTATAATAGATGATAATGATGATGTTTAGGTAATAACAATCATCTAGTTATCACCGGTAACCGATACGTATGGGCAAACTCACAGCATCGGCCATAACCGTCCACGATATTGTATTATTGCAATTCAACATTATTAGGGGGCTGCTTGCTCGATTTGTATCCGAACACAAAAAAAAAAACAAAAGCGTCTAGAGCTTCAGCACGTCCGGACCGGCGCTAGCCCTTCATAGCTGTGGAATATGAGCTGCTGATGTCTACCTGTAACCGATCCCGTTATCACTGTCCTTCAGGTTATTAAGTTAATGAAACATTCCGCTTAAGTTTCCCTCCGCATTCGTCCTCTGGTGCCCAACGACAGAGTTGCTAGGCATTCGTCGAGACGGCCCGCGCCATACCGCCGCTCATGGCGCACTGACTGACCAGAGTAATCACGGGCCTCAAGCGGAGAGGCGGGCGACAGAGACGACGGCGAATTCATCTCACATCTTCCTCGTTCTTTTATTATTCTCCTCCTACCATCTTTCCTGTTTGCTATTCTTGCTTAACTAACATGTCGTTGCCAGGTGCTGTCTCTCCAAGCTTCGTCCGCTTAGCGAAGACGACAACGACGATGACGACTACAACAGCAGTAGCAGCAGCAGGCGGACGAGGCGGCGCAATAAAACTAAATTCAATTTCAATGATAATAGGAATTCTTGAGCAGAGTCGTAAAATCGTAATATTGAAAGGTGCACCAGAGAAGCAGCTCGAATCGGGAGGGGATTGTTATTGAGGAAAACCTTCCCTGTCCTGCTCGTTTTGCAACGCGAGACTCCGGCGACGACGCCGACGGCGGCGGTGGCGGCGGCGACACAGAACTAAGAAGAGGTGGATGCAGGTCTTCTTTGCTTGCTGAAAAATTTGCCTGAAATTCTCCCGCTCGATGTAGCTACATTGATTTCGATACATCGTTCCTATTACGTCGAGATTGTTAGCGTTATTAGAGTTGCGGATAGTGAGAATTATGGTTAATATAATCACTAGGTATACTGATGTGATTCGTTAATTGTGTCTAGTTTTATTTTTTTACTCAGATCCATTTAACTAAGATTGGTCTTAGATTAGAGACCTCTTACACATAATGACAAAGTTAGTCAATAAGCATTCATCGGCAGACATGTACTGCCCTGTTACAGCTCGAGGTTGCGCTGCGTAATAAACCTAACTAGAAGTTGGGTGTGTGTCGATTGGAGCCTAACACACAACTTATTCAGGTCGACTCACCTGAGTTATTGGTTACATCCTGTATCCACTCCTCTCTTTGTGTCTCAGACTTCTTCCATTTCTCTAGCACTTGGATGACATCATCATGGACTTTACCCATCTCACATAAGGTATCCGTATCGTGATTTTATATGCAATAGCGTACTAGTATTAGTTAGAGCCTTTCCACATCTTAGTGTGTGAACCGTCACAACCGCTCTTCATGGGGTACTGATGTAAATCACTCCGTTTGTGTACACTCCCACACGGGTCCGGCTAATAGGTTCGTAGCTATAGTAACGTCTTGTTTGCTGAAAAACAAAGCACATCTCCAGTGACGCATTATAATTAGCGGTCCAAGCTAGATAACCTTGGAGGGTCGCGCCTCCATCGTATATTACGTCGTCTTTATAAACGACCACAATTCCCATAGCATATTGTAAACAAGTCATACTTCGCTACCATCGTTTCAGATGTAAATGTATCGGCAAACGATTATCTTCGAAATTCGCGAAACTGATCAGGGCACTCGTTTGGCCGCATAGCAATTGGCCGGGCTATTTCCGACATCGATGCGTCCTGTATAGGCTTCGATATTGTGTTTTGATTTCTTCCATTGTTGGGTTTTCCCATAGGTGCCATTACATTTGACCACAGTAGCCGTTATCTCTCTCGCCGTGAGCCTCGTAAATTGCGAGCGAGTCTGAATTGGTCCCCACCGGGTAATACGCAATAGAATCCACGAACTCCATGACCAATTGGCGATAGGTTATTCACGGCAAAAAAAACACTAGCTGAGACACACGTGCCAGCTCGCTGGTACGAGCCGAGTAAGGCCCTTGTGGAATAGCATCGATATCATATCATGGCGCGTCTGAACGAATTTACCCGATAAAAAATTGTTAGGTGAATTGACTGACCAACAGTGGTTCAACTGAATGCTTAGTGTCATCCACTTTCCATATGTGTGATACAATCCTATATGAATCCATAGAGCCAGAGACCACGATCCGCTGTGCGACTCGATTCATTCCGCCTTTCTCTCCGTCGTCGAGTACTCCAATTTCACGATCCATGGATATGAGCAGATACTGGGTCTCGTACCAGCATCTGTTACGGACTTCCGTTCTTGTCCTCTGTGGGTTCACACGGAATCGACAGTCGATCTTAACGCGGGACATTCGCATTTCATTTCATGCATGCCAGCTCCTGTTTCCATGACGGTTCTCGGCATTTTTCTTTCCTGCGAGGAGTACGATGTTAATGACTGCTTCAGATAGACTGGTCTGTTTCACAGACCGTGAGGCTTATACGACCAGTAAGGTGGCATCCATATTGGGTGGAGCTTCTCATCCCGTTTCTAAACAGCTAATATCTTACTGATGCGTGCACTTTTGCGTGCTCATAGCTGACGCTGTTTATTTCCTGGCTGAGCTGCAAGCTACGTTCGCTGGGGGCTCGATGTCTGATCCAGGCATATAGCGTCGATGTATGTGCGGAGTTCGCAAATAACACGCACACACACACACATCGCAGTTACTCTGTTATCCCTGTGTGATTTGTACAGATTTATCTAACATCAGACTGGAAATGCATGCAATGCTTGGTAGCGCCTGACAGTGAGCGCCGGCAAATGGACGGACATGTGAGCAAGCCCTGCTAATCGACTCACGCTGCGTGGATCGCGTCAGTGCACTTGCCCGATAAACTCGGACGAGCTCAACAGTTACCTCCAACAGAAGAAGCTGGCTTCCCGCAACACGATGCCTCGTGGAGTACGATCGACAATGCTGAGTATGGATGATGATATTCTGAAATATCGAGACGAGATTTGGAGAAGGAAGAATTTGGAACGGATGGAGTGGCTTGTGTGTTATTCGACGACCACCATCGAAGATAGCCTCGGGTCCGGACTGAATTCGAAATGATCACAGCGAGAGAAATGCTCTTGCAGGTGAACCGCAGATATTTAGAAGCGCACGGATCGTTCGATGATATTATACCCACGTCTCTCGCTATTTGCCAACCTCGGGGTCTCGGATGTGTTCGTTCTATATGGATGCCATGGCAAGATCTGTCTGTAGGGGATCTCTCACAACCCCACCGATGTCGTGGTATGGACGTGGCTAACGAAGATACCATACGAGGGCCTGTAGTGATGTTGCGATTCCTATCGAAGTTAGCAGGACTAGATTGATGAATGTAGCTAGGCACGAAAACTGTATACAACGCAACTCTCATTGACATGTCGACCTGCCTTCTATATGCGGTTCATTGAGATGATAAATACATGATGGTCATGCTGGAAGAGTAATTCGGATGTTCACTGGAGAGCTCGAATGCCAAGCGGCCACTGATAGTGAATAGAATATCAATATACGGATTCGATCATAACTAGAGTATACAAAATGATGAGCTGTGATGGGCTGGCTCAGTCGATAACGCCTGTAGTATCTTGCGTCAATCTATTTGATAGCGTGGACTCGATTCGTGCTACGAGAAGTAGTCCAAACCGGTGCTGAAGGTATTGAAACGGGCCTCTATGTGCCGGGACTGCCCTCCTGAGCGCTACTGCCACGCGGCTGGGAATCCGTTATATATATATATATATATATATGTATATAATAATTATGTATTAATATTATCATCGCATTAATATATAATATTACATATAAATAATAACTGATATATTGTATGATTCGCTGCTGACTGCTAGATGGCCGATAGATTAGTAGATTGTTTTAAATGAAGAACTTGAGTTTTGCAGAACACCTTCCTACGAGGTCCTATGCGTAATAGCAATACACAAACAGAAAGGGACCGGCATACCAAATAACTATACGACGATTTTACCAATGCTGTATTTCGAGAAGACAGCAAGGCCGACATCTAGCTCGCTCAAGGAGGAGGACGCCGCCTTGGGGAGGAACCACTGACCTGTATACAGGCTGGTCGTAACGAACGCATTCAAGGAAGTCCATTCAGGGCGTCTCGCGAAAACTGCCAGCTTCTTCGAATATATATATATATATATATATATATATACGTATGTACTGCGTATTTCAATGGCTCACTAAACGATGCTCCCAAGGAATCCTCCAGTGGCTGCAGGAATGGTCTGAGCCCAAACGGCGTGCAGTTGCCTGAACCCTCCGTGCATTACGCACGAGCACACCTTCCACTTGGATGTGTATGATCTCCATCAGCGCTGGCGTCGACACTGGTTCCAAGATTACCCATACCATCTACCAATAGATCTAGAATGGCTACGGGTGACTGTGTCAAGGGGCTGCGAACCTAACCGCGAGTTTACCCGGAGGCTTTTAAATGAGGTAGAATTGCATTTAATTTGCAAGTTAGTGCATTTTGCTTCGTTCGTTTTGATCTTATCATTAAAACTGCTGTACTACTATGATAAGCTGTACTAATAACGACCAATTCTATCAAATTGGTCGTTAGTAGAATTTGAAGTGTACATGTCACTTTTAGGCACACCATGAGCTCTTACGTTGAAGTTTTGGTATATATATATATATATCCCTCAAGCATAACGTTCATGTTAGAACGCATCGCACATCTCTTTCAAGGTATTAACTCAAGACACGCATTAGCATAGTTAACTTTGTACTTTTGACTTCACTATGAATTGTGCTTCCACTGCACATGGCATCAATCCATCGTCACGATCCGATCAATCTCTCAAGATGGAGGCAGCCGGCACGTTTGATCCCCTCCTCACGAAAGCTATAATTCGTGTCGTCTCTTCCACAATCTTCAAGGCGGTCACGCGCCCTTAGGTCATGCATATGCGTCCACTGCCAGCACTAACTCGGCAGCACTGATCTCCCCTGGCGCATCTGCCTTCATTTTGTTCTCTTCAGTTTCCGGCGATTCTCTTCCACAATGATGACACATTGTTCGTTCACAATGACGCGCCACTCACGGATTCACTCGCTCACATACATCCACACACACACACACACAAGTATATACACACTCATCGCACGGTGGCGTTGACTGCCATCGCGACTGTTACCAACGGCAGCAGCAGCAGCACAGGATCACAGCTCGAACACCGCCGCCACCAGGAACGACTCGAGCGTCACTCCCAACCGCAACTTTCACTTGTAGCCGTCTTCACTTGGCTCAGCGTTGCATTGATTGCACCACCACCACCGCCGGGCGGAGCAGACTTCATTTGAGATATGCAAATCCGCTTGGGGGCAGCGGGTCGGCGCGTGGGCGTGTTAGCAGCGATAGAGTCGCTGTGGACATAGTATCGTCTCGATCCGACGGCGCCGGGAACGACGCGGAACGGTGAAAGTATCCCGTTCGCGCGCGGCCACGAGCCCCTCAAACGAGTTTGGCAGAGAGAAGTAGCCTGCGATGCTCCCGCGACACAGACGAGATCGCGCGGGAGCGGGAGATAAATAGATAGAGCATGGTAGAACAAAGTTGCAAGTTGCGCTCGACAGTCGCAGGCGCGCGCATCTGCTGAAGTGCGAGCACTTCAGCGTCGGTGGCGTCCAGCCCGCGTCCCACATCGGTGTTCGGCCCCCCACCCACTCAGCTCGTCCTCACCTAACTGTTTCACTCGATTCGAGTTGCGTTGCAACTCGTGGCGCGTCCGGCATAACAACGAATCGGCGAGAGCTCGCCCGCGCGAGCGCGCGCTCCGGCTGCGCTCCGCCTGTATCATTCTGTGGCTCTGTGGCTCACTAACACTCGAAAGCCCGCGCCAGCTCTGGTTGGGGCGCTCTCTATCCTATGATACCCGTGCACGGGGATCTAACGCTGTGTCGATGTCGCTGCTGGTGCCCACAAGCGCTCCCGATGCACGGAGCCACTATTGGCCACCCAACCACCGCCATCCACGTCTGGGCAACTCGTCCCCGAGCATCGATGTTGATTCATTGATGATTGAAGCTGCTTTGCAACTCAGTGCGACTTGAGCGAGAGGGCATGTCGTCCACTTGTTCGACCGCTGCTTGAATGGACGATTGGCTGACTGCGCCCACCATGACTCTGTTCCTGGTTCCGACGATGGCGACGCCGACGATGAATGACGATGCCCGAGACGGCGACAACCTTCGACGTGCTTGCCAAGCAGATGTATTACAAGACTACAAGGGTTCACCCGCTGTTCACCGCGCGCAGACCCAGAGCATGAGATAGACCGAGCGCGCGAACGAGAGAGAGAGAGAGAAAGACAGTGTATGGAGGGTTGTCGCAGACATAGTCCATGAACCAGAGTCGTCTTCGTCGGTATATTCCCCTCGTGGCCATGTTCATACGCAGATGGTCCCAGCGATGCATTCAAGTGGCGAAAACGATACATTGAAAAAGTAATCATAACTGAATGAGTTCGACTTTCAATAACGCATTAATAAGCAGTTGCGAATTATTGCTTCCTGCTAACCAGGGGTAAATTACACGTATACCGAACAAGTAGTCGCATATCTTGCTCGGGCACCAAGGTGCTGGCAAGGCATTCGCGCGCTAGAGGCGAATATGACGATGCACGCTACTAATTGCGTACGGGAGCTGAATGACACTAATCTAATCCCCTGGCCTGCTTTGAAATGACGGCTGTTACGGCTGTATCGAGTTTCTCGACGTGAACAAGTGGTTGCTATCCACAGCTTGCAATATTGTATTGTGCACTCAGATGTTTTCGCTACGTGAAGTCAGTGGCGCTAGGCTGCTTCCCACCTCGCACAGTGCAAGATAATCGATTAGACAGCCTCGTGTGTGTCTCGTGCCAATGGATATCTCCCCCTAAATCCCAAAGCGCCCGCCAACAACAAAATCCCTATTGACTAAATCGATCTAGACTAAATCAAGATTAACTGACTATCCGATATGGCGTGTATAGGGGACGGCTTCTGCGGACGGATGGGCTCCTCCGGCTGAATGAACAGTCTCTCTGGGGGGCGCCGGACTTGAGGCACTGGACGGCGTAGACGAGCAGGCGGTCCGTGAAAACATGATAAGCATAAGACTTCTTCACAATTTCGCCAGCCACGAGATCGACGGTAGCAGCCGCCATCAATCTGGGATCAGGAAGAAGCCGGTGTCAATGTTGCTCTCGTAGAGTGGTAGAGATTACGGGGCTTCAGGGGTTTTAGGGACTCCACTCGAGAGACCTCGAGAACATAAGCATCTAAGGATAGGGGGCTCGTGTCTCTCAAACTGGGACTGGCGTAGACAAAAAAAAAGGCCGTCGCCGAAAGTAAACTTACCGTTATTATCGCCACTAAGACGCATATCGCAGTTTGTTCCGGAAGAGTGGGTCGGTCGCTCAACTTCTTAAAGTTGTGACGACGCTTTCATGGATTTCATGCTGACGGAAGACTATGCGTATATTTATTTTTTTCATTCACGTGCCATAGGTCATATTCTAGATGAATTGACGCTCAATTGCGTTTGCTGTAACGTCTCATACCCGCCTCAGAAGTTCTATGGAAAAGGCTTCGAAAGACCTGGTGCTGTCTGTTCGATTTCTGTTATCGAAATAGGAGCCATCCGGCAGTGTCGAAGAGAGCTGAATTCGTACTCAGCATGATTTATTATATTTTGACAAATCTGTATTGTACTCCAGAATGTCTATACTAGACTAGTATATGGACGTTGGCAGCGGATTTGTTATCACTATTAGCAGTTTTCGTCAGAGGGACAATTCATTCCGTTGTCAACGCTTTCAATGAGAACCCCGACGACTCTGATGTGACTTGATTCAGTCGCCGTGTCAAAATTCATTTAATTTCAAAAGGCCCCACAATTTCGTTTACCAAAGATGACAGAAGATAAAGGTTGATCCCTTTACAGGAGGGCCGCGGGTTCAAATCCTGTCAGACGCGTAGAATCTTTGTAGTTCTTTATCATCTTTCTTTATCTGAAGGTCCTCGCCAGGTACGAGGAAGGAAGGGAATAAGCAAAGGTGGCCAAGACAGGTCCTCATAGTAATACCTAAAGGTTAAGAGCTGAGGCCTGTGCTGATAGGGGAACAGCTGAGGGTCAGCTCGAAAAACAATTATTTTAGCCCTAGGAACCGTAGAGACTCCGGTTCGAATCCTGCCCAACGCGTACGTTTCAGAGGAATACGAACGTAGTTCTGAACGATGTCTCAAGTGCAACACCTACAAAGCCCCCAAAAAGTTATTAAAACAGAAGGTATCAGATGAAC
Source organism: Stratiolaelaps scimitus (assembly GCA_019614645.1). Lineage (NCBI taxonomy): Eukaryota > Metazoa > Arthropoda > Arachnida > Mesostigmata > Laelapidae > Stratiolaelaps > Stratiolaelaps scimitus. The sequence goes on along the minus strand of JABWDB010000013.1, from coordinate 5,596,659 downwards.
ACCAGAATGGCATTCTATATTTAAATCCGTCTATAAAATCGTTCGGTGAGACGATGCTTGGACACTCACCGAACAATAATCCTGAACACAAAATACGTCCAGGGACTGATTCTCTCTATCTATGCCATGCCAAAAAAACACATGCTGCCGGCTAGCCTGTCCCTTCTATGAGGTCCTAATAATATAAACTCGAGTTTAATGGAGGATTCCAATTTTCCATTTGGAAGAGGAGACGGTTCCGCGTTGTTCAAATTCATTAGGTTCACTTGCGATGAAAGCATATCTGATCTTTGATTAGGAGGCTCCACGCAAGCGCTTCGTTCTCATAGCTAGACGCGGTACGCTCGTGAAATTCGAAGAACGAGTGCGCTCTGCCGAGAACTATTGGATTTGAATCATTGCAAAGCCGGACCATTTTCATGTGTCGACAAGAAATCAACATGAATCATTGATTAATTTCTTATCACTCCTTTGGGTGTCGTCGTCATTCTGCTGTCGTAGCTCGCGGCCTCAGTTACTTCAGATGTGATGTACAATCCTTGCGCAGATTGTGTTATCTGTCTGTGTGTGCTGTCTGTTCTAGTGCAAGGCATACAACAGCATTGTGATTTCGTATTTCCAAGCTTCCACCACTTCTAACTCGGTTATATATAGCTCGTTGCACGAGTTCTGCAGGGTAGAATAATTCGAATATATAGCGTTTCGGCCGACCCTCGATATCCAGGCGTCTCGAATCGGCCAATAACGTGACGGGCCTATTTGTCGACAAAAACGCGCCCACTTGTTGATCCCGTTGTGCTGGCTAATCGCGTATTATTACAATGTGGCCGGGGATATGCCACGTCGATATCGCATAGTTGAGTGTTATTTAATTAATTTAATAACCTAATTTCATTGTGTCTCTCCTACGTCCACCCCGTACCGCGGCTAGCGTCCACCACCGCGCATGCTAATCGATGGACGAAATCTTATTAAAGATGCGTATCATCGTAAATTCATCATTAGCTTTCAAATCAATACGAGTTGCCGCGGCAGCAACGAAGTTAAATGATATCATTTGAAGTGCATCCAGCCCGATACTGTAAGATCAGAATGGTGGCCGAGTGGTCGAAGCCGGCTGATTTGAGCCCTATCCTGCATTCTGTGTGTGTGCTTATAGATTGGCAGGCGAATGCCAAGAGTGTAGTCAGGCGTATCGTTATCCGAGCAGATCGACGACGTTCACCGACCGCCACCTTTAGTTTATTAAACATCTATCTTTGAATGTCGATATTTGTCTGTGGAAAACCTGCATACAGGAGACATACGGCGATCAATAATCACTGTGTCGCTTGGACCAACGTTGTACTATCGTGAATGTCCGCTGTGTCGTTGACTTCGACAACTAAGCTCCAGAAACTGATAAAAAAAACCAAAGACCCCAGCGGTTAAAGTCGTCCCATCTAGCTACGAAGGGCAGAAATAAAAAGAGCACCGTTCAACCCCCAATACTATGTCGCATCACTGTTAGCAACGAAAAATTAAAAGTTATCTGCACAGCCGTTTATTGTTGTTATGTTGCTTTATTAGCACACGCGCTCCTGATCGAGATCATATGAGCTCGTAGGGGCTGGCTTCTCTGGCAAAACCTCCCTCGGGCAATCTTTCCATCGAATCGCTGACGGTTCAGCAGGCGAAGGGTAGCTCGCTAATGTTTGCTCGACCTCTCTGCGGCGGTATACAATAGGTGTGTACCATAATGGTTAACGATGCTGGGATTATTGTACGCGGATGCCTGTGTATTTGAAGGATTTTATACAGTTTTGCCAGGCGCCGTATACATATATATATATATATATATATATATATATTGAAGTGGCTGTGTGAATACTTCGCACCCCCTCTGCATTTAGAATTGATTGGAAGAAAAATGGATCATCGAGATTACAATAGCTGTGTGCACTACTAGCGACTTCGAAACTCGCACCAACAATGTCCCGATACATACCATGTCTCGAAGCGGATAGGTGCAGCAGACCGAAGAATAGATCTACCATCTATAGCTGCGCTGCGATGCTATTCTATAATGATAGGCCCTTGCATTGGCCGCATACAAATTTTTTTTTCTCACTTTGTACACGTATAAGTAGAGTCACGTGTGCCACGTGTCTGTAGCAGTTGGGTATTGCGGCGCAATCAAGCGGAACTCCAGCGGCCTAGTCAATCGCTCACAGGATTGTACTTCAACAACGTTCAAGGCAGTAGAGAACATCTACTCGGCATATGCCTATCTCAGTTGCTAATATATACGCAATGTGATGTTGTGCCTAATACGAAGCCAATAGGAGAAATCGCATCGAATCGTTTCTGAATATGTGAACATTAATGGGTTTGTGTTTCGGAATGGTCCTTCTGCTGAATGCAATTCAAATTCAACCGAAGCTGCAGTTGATAGTGAACTTCTCGTATCAATTTCGCGTTGACCCGTCATCTGAGTGGTTCGGTTTTGCAACGGATGTATGACCCTGCTATTTAGAGCGCTCTCATGATCGTTGTAAACAGTGGGGCTAGCAGAGAGCTGACGATTAATAGATGTAGCAAAGAAATGCTATGAAGTATCATAAAATATATGCTCCATATATAAACTGATAACATCGATTCTTCTCTAGCGTTCTTATCAAGAAACGAATGCCATAAATGACCAGGTCGCTATTACGAGAAATGCGTGAAAAATATCTATAGATTTATACAAATAATTACTTCGCACATAATAGGTTGCTGCTATGTGCTCTGTTTGCAAAAGAAAGCCATATATTTATATATGACCAGGGGGGAGGGATTGAAGATTTACTTCGCTCAGGTCATAAGGTACGGCTCAGGTCCGATCGACCTTGAAGTCAATGTGGAGTTGACTTCATCGAGTTCCCAGTGTACAGACTGTTGAACCGGCTGAACTTATTGTAGCATATCGCAGCGATTTGGCCCCGAAGTGCTTTGGCCGTCCATTTCAAAACAACGTCACCGTATACTAGCTACATATACTTTCCTGCTTCGATGCTCTCATCAGTCAATTTCATGCTGACAAAAAGTTCACAAATCTATTTCTAATCTCATTTGATTTCATTATTTTTGAGATTATCTGAGAACTTCATTATTATTCTGAGATTATCTATGAATACTAAGCTGCAATTCCTAGAAAGAATTCCTAATTATTGTATGTTTGAATAAATTCATTTTAATAAGCTGCAATGTAAAAAAAAGCAATTGCAGCTACTGATACGTGATGCTTGGTAAAGCGTGTGATAGTTCTATTGAGAGTCAATCGAGTAGGACTCGTGTGCTTTATTTCCATGGGCCCACTATAGGATTCATTGCCACTTCTGGCTCGAACCATATGTGCCATCATGTGTACATGGCATCCACATTACATGAGAAGTTATATCGCTACCGGATCCTGATTTTGTAGCCAATTTCTCCTGTGTCTAGGACACCTCTCGAAAGACTAGTAGGACTTTGTAGTTAAACTTGATCTCGTCTCATACAGCTTGCAAGTTCTGGACCACTCGAAGCCAATCTATGCATATTACCATAATACCTGGATGGAATATATATAACGCACTAGTGCAATTCGTCGTCTATCGAGAATGCTTCAAAAGGCGCGATAACAGCCACATTCGAATATACACCCTATTCACTTACACATGACATAACAACATCGTCGCCAAACGATTGATTCACATTTCCCACTGCGCGTGCGTTACATAAACGCGCGACACGCTACTTCGTGAAGTCGTATTCACCGTGATATAGATATAAGCTATTTTATAACGACGATCTCTCGGCCACATCTCTCCCCACCGAAGGCGCCCCATCGAAGGTAATCCACCCTCATTTAACGGAGGAGATGGGCCGACGAGCGACAAAATCGAGCAAGATTCATTTCCACAGCCTTCTCCTGCGCCCGCACCGCGAGCCCGCGCCCCCCCCCCCCCCCGCTGTGCGGTTTCTTCGTAGCTCCGTCAGCGCTACACAGCCCGACACAATCCCATAACGAACCCTCCATTTCACCGGGCCCGTTGTGGCTCCCTCCGGCTCACTCATGAATAATTCGTTTGGTCACTAGCTCCTTGGTGCTCTCTTGCGTTCGGAGTCCGAAGCTCGATTGAGCTACGGACGGGGCTCTTTAGCCCTGATTTTCCTCCCCGTACGCTCACTCAACGATCATCATCACCACTACTTCTACTACCACTGCTGGTAGTATTCGCCGTTTCGCACACGATGCGGCACCGATAAGGATAACCTCACCTCGGTTCACCTCACAGCACAGCAACTTCTACGGCGCTGGGACGCGGCTGCGTACTGCAGCTAGCGTTGGGGGTACGGTTTTGTCAGGGTCCGCCAGGGTGGCTTCATGACCATTATGAAGTACCACCTACGGCTGAGGCGGGCAGGCACACAGGAAGCCATTTGCCGCCGCGCCACAGCCCTGCCTTAGCTTGCCAGCCGTCCAACGAAAATGATAGGGATTCAGGATACATCACTGATGTCATTAATGTATCAGTCGTCGTGGTGGTGGCCCGCGCCACCGCGAAAGGTTTCCCTCCTTCTGACCTCACGTCGGCTAGCGTTCCCTCGCTGTGGGGTGCGTGCTTGGCTCTTTTACTTGGCCTCTTCCGTCACGTTACTCATCTACGTTGTCCACTTGGTTTTCGCTTACCGCCGGGTACGGGACGACGCAGCAGAGCGATGATGTCATTTGCTTGTTATCGCTGCTGTTGGTGGCAGTCGCCTCATAGGCGGCCCATGGGTGCGGATGGCCACTGAAGTCACAGTTCTAACCGGGATCCCAAGGACCGCCATTCCCTTGAGGCTCTCTCCCTCCCTCCCTCCCTCGTTCCTCGCCCGCTCTGCCTTCTATATACTGAACCCATCGAAGGGTTGGACAGAGCCTATCAGTGCTACGGTCGGCAGATCCATTGGCGGCTATCAACGGCGGACTGTGGTAATTAAGAGGTTGGGGTGGGTACACAATGGTGAGCACTAGAGGAAAGTTAGTTGTTGAACCTAACCAATAGAAAATGATCAGCTCCTAGCTATCGGAGGCGTGGGTCGCTCTTACATAATGAAGATACACCTCCAATATGCCATATAAATATAATACATATTGTGCCCTCGCGTCATACACAGCATGCGTTGCAAAATGTGTTACGTCTACGCCATTCAACGTCTCAATGAATCCCATTCTAGCAATCGTAATATGGTGACTCCTCACAAGGCAAAGTCAGGCGACACTTCAGTTTTCGCTTCTTCCACGTACTTAACGCCCATCGTCTTGTATTACTCATTCATATTATTATAGTTTAGCTATCGATTTTACGAGAAAGACCCCCTCCCCCTACTATTCACGATTCGTCTCAGCCCGAAATGCCTCCTCAGGACGCGCGCAAGCCACTAAGACACTAGGGTAATATTAGCTTCGTTGGCATACGGGCGTAGAATGCGCACCGATGATATGCTGTACCCACGCGACGGCATCGCTCGACGGCGAGACCACCGGGAGTGCGGCATTGCGACATTGCCCGATTTCAGCGCCGTACGCCGCCACTGTACCCCGAGACTGTGGACACAATACGCCAAGCGGCAAGATATTCCTCAGCCCTTAGCTGGCAACCCTTGGCTGTCGCTTTCGGCTCATTTCGTGAGGTGTCGTCTTCAACCACTCTGGCTCACACGATGTCACACCAGGCTACTCGACTCGCACACGGGGAAATCTAGCCGCCGCCGCCACCGCCAGCACCGCCAGCACCGATGAAACCACCGCCTTTCCCCCCGGTGTGACTCGACAGTCGCTCTGTCCCTCCACTTTCTATCCAGCCTCTCTACGGCTCGTTCGGATCATCCTACGAGGCTACTTTTCCTCCGTCCTGCGGAGATGCGATGCTGCTCGGTCCCTGTCCGCGTGCGCTGTTCTCGCGTCCTCGCTGGCCCAACCCAGCCCACTCTGATGGCCCAGTTGTGCGAGGGAGCGTGAAGACATCCAATTAGGCGCGAGCGCGAGCCCAGGGGGCAGCAGCAGCAGCAGCGGCAACCCAGCACAGGGACGCTACCCCACTATAGAGAAGCACTGCCGGCGCCGACGACAACGAAGAAAACGAGGAGCAAGAAGCGTTCTGCTGCCGGCGCGTACGCCGCAGATGCTTCACTGCTTACCGCCAAACCACCCACAGTGTGTTCTTCACCGCCGCTGACGCCGCCGCAGCCAACACCACCACCACGGTCATTGACAGCGGTACCCCGTTCTTGCTTTTTTTGTGCTGGTCGACGACGACGACGACGACCCCTCCTGCCTTGCTCATTGTCACCCGGAACTGCTGTCCGCAGCACGGTGCTGCGAATTATCGTGGTTCGATTACATAGCGACACGCGGATGGGACGGGCGTACGCACGAGCATGAGTAACAACTAACCCTACTGCAGCAACGAGTGTACAATAGTTAGCAGCCTGTCAATTCATTACTGATCGGCGAATTGTGGCTTTGAAATGATCGCGACCATGATCATCACATGTGAGCAGGTTATGTTGGCGACAACGGTTGATTATTGCTAATGGGAGGTGACGCCTCGATAGCACGGTCCACATCGCTGTCCGTGAACAATGTTCTATGTTGAAAAGAACGAAAAAAAAAACGGATTTATGCGTGATGCTACTCAAATCCACGTATGATAATGATAAAACCACTTGACGCGGTTGAACGTATGAAGATCGAGCGATGCGGTTCTTGTATCTAAACCGAGAAATAAGTTGTTCATACATACAATCAACAAAGGGACTGTCCTCCATTCAGATAAGTGATCTTCTACCAATGCTTCGCCACTTTCCGGTGCTTGCCGAAATCAGGTGTCGATAGCCAGTCGAGGATATCGCTGACCCCTCTTTTTACTTCTCCTGAACCACTGGCATTTTCGCTCCGTAGATTGACAGCTTCAGAGGGAAACACAATTCGTTGTCGGAAGTAGAAATGCAAGCTCTCGTGTTGTTACATTGAGATCTTCTTGAATCGCCTGCCGCAAGCCATCTTCTCTGATAAAAGCACAGCTGAACTTTGAAGGATAGGTGTACCTTAAAGGTTACGCAGAACCTCAACAAAATTTGGCATACCAAATTTTAGTACATTGACGTGAAGCTGCATCGTTTGTTTGATACACAATATGACTCAAGTTGATGTTCCGCGAATATCAGCGTTCCGTAAGTATCCAAATTAAGATTATCTGTTGAATGTGCCCACGCGATGCTTCATTTGGAGCCGTCGATGGAACCAAGGACACATGTGCCATTGTCCATTCCTGATCTGCTGATCTGAATGCACCAGTTTAAAATGATTGGCCCTGCTGAGTCCGCTGCAAATGGCTGTTTGTGTTTACCTCTAACAGTTCGTCTGATACAGCTGAATACACACATTCGCTCCAAATTATGCAATTAGTTTGTCCCTTCGAAAACAATGACATAAGATTATATCAGTGTGCTATACATCCATGCATATACCCACACACAGACGAACACAAGGCAAACAAAATCAACGAGTGTGCCAACCAACCATTGGCACTTACAAGCTATTGTTTTTCGTCGTTGTGGAAGCCGGCCTCCCTCTGCTTCCACTCAATGAACGGCGGGCCGGTTAAGCAGCAGCAATAACCAACAAGCGGCTGGCCCGCGTTGGAACGCCGCGGTTCCAGCAATTTCTCTGCGGCCTCAACCAACCTCCGAGCACTCTCGTCTTCCGTCTGGTCACCCAACATTCATGGGTCTCGAGCAACCGGCGACTTCACCTCTCCTCCACCGTATACCGCTCAGCTGTTATTGCCGGCCGCTTCCACTTACGAGTACGGCGAGTGCGACTACACTTGCGCCTGTTGTCGGCCAAATATATCGTTGTAGTGGCAGTAGTAAGTGTAGTAGAACCAGTATATAACAGTATAGTCGAAATGAGCTCCCCTTGTGGGACCTTTTGCCGACCGCCTACCCAACTATTCACCCACGCGCTACAATGTCGCGCAGGGACGTTTCAGGACGCGATGCGTTGCCTACGTTGCGTCCATCTGTCCCATGATTTCTCGACTGGGCCCTGCATCCAGCCTCTGCCCCTCGTTACGTGTAGGGGGTTCTCTCTCTCTCTCAATCATTCTCTCGAAGAAGCTTGCTCCCTAAGAAGTGACTGCTGGCCGTGAAGAGTGAGGCGATTGGTTGCTACGTGCTGTCGCATGCCGCATGATGGTGCCGTGAAGCGGGTCGCCGAAATGTGAAAAGGCAGAGTGGCAGGTTAGGCCAACTTGGACCCTCGATAATGCGGCGTGCCGCCGTAGAACGAGGCGCGCGCAGGCCAACACTTCATAGTATCCGACTCCCGCAACTTCTACTACGACCACGCACTACACACAAAGACCTTCGTGCAGTGGTGGTTGTGACGGCGACTCGCGTAGCGCAGTCTGCTGTGCCACGCTCGCTCACAATACAGCCTGACTGTAATAAGCTGCGGCCGCCGCTGCCGGTTCGGCAAAAGGCCGCTTTCATGGAGCCGCGCCAGCTGCGTACTGGGAAAGGCTCTGCGCCTGGGAAAGGCTCTGCTTGTGAAGGCCGTACAGGCTCGCGTGGGCTCACTCAGGCTGTAGTCGCGCGTGTAGCGGTAACAGGTGTGCGCTTTCGATCGAGGATGAAGGCCTCGCAGGACTATCCTGTGGTTGTTCTCTTCTTGATAATGGCATTTGCGGGGTTCGTTGTTGCGATTGCTGCTACTGTTACGCTCCCGGCAGCAAACAACGCTTCCCGATTGCGGGCTGCAGTTCCGCGGGCCACCTGAAAAGAGACAGGGCTCTGGTACATTTACGACAACCTCGGGAAACACTACATTAATCAAAACTAGAAGATGTGCTAAAATCTTCAATAGTCTGCATAATGGGTTATAGATGGAGATCTTCACTATTACGATATAAAATCAGTTAAGATATTTGTTATGGAAATTTGGCCGACGCTGCCAAATCTCTCATCACAGAGCCGTTCAATTGTCACGAGCGTTCGACACCTCCCAGACGACAACAGCCTCTTAATCAATTACGTTATATTAATTTCAATGTAAACCTAAGATCGGTCTTAGCTTTTTCTGACGTTCCGTTTGCCGTGTATTCTTAAGCGTTCTCATCCTGCTGTTGGGATTATCGCCAAGGGGATCCTTCTCCCCAGTGAACGCGAAAACTCTACAGCGCTAGAATTTAAATTGGGCAGTCCAATATCAATTCATTACAATGTATTAGATATTACACTCACAATTTTCACTATTGACTGGTTGAGCAAATATTAGCGTCCCAGGTCGGATCGGAAGCTTCCCTTCGGACATGCAGATAGGTACGGCTGTACAGACGACGGTGACGAGGTCTGAGGAAATGCTTTATCAGCGAAAGGCAGATTTTAGATGAAATCCACCAGCGATTAAAAACGAACACCCTGTATCCACACTTAAGAAGCCAGCCCAGCTGAGTCAGCTGACCTATGTTAGCTAGTTTTCGAGTCGAGAACGCTGTACTATGTAGCGGTCGACCCTCTCGCGACGTCGTTATATTTATAAACGAACGCTTATCGCCGATCGTAAAAAAAAACACCGTTAAGTACCTCGAATTTAAGCAACACTGACCCCGTCTCAACAAGTTAACTGCGAAAACATGCTGATCTTATGTAACGCTTCCTTTTCCACTTGACGGTTTTATTGCATGAGCGAATCAGGCGATGCCTCACGAGCTGCGGCTCAAGGGTGCCAATTTCGGTCCCCGCTACGAGCTAAAAAATACCTTTATAAATTTATATAAAAATAATGCGACCTTATGAAACCTGCACCTCTGCGAGATTCCTTCAAGCGAACCCCGCGCTCGTTTCAAGACGTCGGCTCAAGGGGTCGGTCACAAAGCATCCATATATTCACAAGACATTCGTCCATATCTCATTGATCCGGTGGAACACATCGGCATGCATACTTTCTGTCATGGTCAATTATGTCCACTTGGTATACTTCGCCGAATCAATAAAGCACAATCCAGCTCTGGCCACGCGGCTGATCCTGGCCAGCCTTGCAATGTGTTATCCTAACAATAGCACTACTATGCCGGTCTCCCGGTCATTGACGGCTCCTCTCTCCCCCGCCACGACGCACACATGATAATATTAATGCATAAAGCTAAATGCCTTGGAAGAGGCTCGTTTCGATTATGTTTCGTCTGTTTGCCAGCCATCTATATAATGACCAGAGAGTGCCTACTCGGTGCATATTTAATCGTGGTATTTGTCAAGGACGAGAAATAAATTAAAATCTTCGACAAGACAGTGCGCGCGCGCGCAAGCGAGCGAATGCTCAAATGCGCATTGATAATTGTATTATCCTCTGGCGGCAGCTGCCGTCAGATGACAACATCTGGTCGACCGCCGGCTCCGTTCCAACAGCTGGCCGAGGCAGCTGCGAGCAACGAAAAACAAAACAATACGCCGTCACGAAAGCCATTGTCGAGGCCCCACAGAAAGCACATGAGCCAGAGAAATGAGTGTCATAATTGCAGGGACACCGAGCTGAGACTCCATCTCCTCTTGTGGCTAGCTCTAATTCTCATCGCGGGCGAAAATGAACGGGACAGCACGAGCATTTCTCTTGAGGTTTTCGACAGTGAACTTGCGTTCCATTCCATGTAACCTAAATATTCCTCATATATGTCTGTATCCTAGGTATTCGGGTATGCATCTATTATATATAGTATATCGTTTTGTGGAGTCCTTTTCGGTGTATTTTCCAGTTGAAGCCTGCTTGCCTCGACCCCAGCCTCCGCCCATGGGAGCTACGTTAACTGAAGGCGAAGGTCCGTGCTCAGTATAGGTCCTTCCGCAGCAACTCGTGATGAACTCGTCCTAGTTCAGGTTAATTCGTTTCATCTTTATTATTAAGTTATGCGGCGAATCGCGACAGCGATTAAGCAACCTTCCACCAGATGGTGCGTGTACAGTGCAGCATGTGAAGATGTTGTTTGCTGGCTTTTGTTTGTGTACCGTTGCACGTCTCAATGGAGCGCCCTTGCCCCAGCCATGACGCCCTTTAGATAACGTTGCTCAACGAGCAACCACGACCCGAGTTGCCAGGCTCTTTTCAAAACGAAACAACGACCTCCATTATGAATGCGTTGGAAGTGCCGGCGATATCACCCCATTGACGATGGGCCCACTGGTTTAGCGTCGTATTGCATAACCCTGCACAGCTGACTCGTTCATTGTATGGTCCATTCGTTCTCAACGCTTAATTAAAGGCTGGTAACGTGTAATCAACGAGTCACAATAATAGCTTGTAGGTTCGCGAATCGCTTCGTGTGAAATCAAAATGTTGATAAGAGAACAAGAAGCTACTATGGCTTCTCGACGCAGACGCCGTGCTTGGCTGGATATTTGAGAGGTGGTAATATCATTCCCTGTACATGTATCCCGTGTAGGTGTATATATATATATATATATATGACCTTAAAAGAACAGCAAAAGAATATGTCGCGTGCGAATGCCTCGCGTTTACGAGCCATGCCAATCTTGTCGATACGAAACTATAGTCTCTCGTTGTTGACGGACTCAGCGATATACAGTTCAATGAGGTAAGTCTATGAGTGCTGCAATATTGAACGAATGCATATTGCATCTTTATATTCACTCACCCGAGTGTCAAGTTCGAGCGAGAAGCCAGCGTGTATGCAGTTGTACGGCGCGGTGTTTGTAAGCAGTGGCTAGTATACAATAGCGGAACCCTTTCTTTTCTGCATTGCTGACGTTCCGCTGCGCTTCGTATGGCAGACCGCGCGTAGGGGGAGTTCTACCCGAATGGTGGGAGTTACAAGAGTTACACGTTTCTAGATTGTCCTTGAGATAGTATTAAAGTGACTGTGGGGAATCATGTGGCTACTGGCGAACAACATGTGCCAACCCTGGCGAATCCATTTTTTGCAATTAACTTCGCTGGCACCAGGGAGACGCTTGAAGTCGACTGAGCAAGTCGCCGGCTTCTGAGAGACAAATAGCCACTTTACAACGACACATCCTTGAAGGTGTGGCCTGTGGCTAACCAGTAGGTTGTAAGGGATCGACCCAGAAAAACCTCATGATGGGGTTCAGTTGACCTAAGAAGTTTAGTGTGACCACAAACGTATGGTACCAGGCCTAAAACGAGAATAGACCCAGCGGGTCTAGGTCCCTACGTGGCCTTGATGCACACTTGCAATGCAATTCTGTCAGAATATCTATCACGCTGAATATCATGCGGCTTGGCAAGCATCTGAAACTAACCATCCGTCTTGAGAATGAATATTTCTAAAGTAAGAGCAGAAGAGAGGAACATTTCAGTTTAGCCTCCTTCAAAACTAAACAACAGCAGTCTACTGGAAATCACCAATTTGATTGGTGTTCTTATTCGAAGAAGTCGAGGCCCATCTTAGTTTGTATTTACGGTCCCAATTGAGAAGTGCTCCTCTTTGCCTGCCACTGGCCGTCCCGAACAGTGGGGGCGAGCGTTTTGAACTTGTATATCCGTTACCGTTAGGCGGACGGTTGGCTCTTGCAACAGGGATATACCGAAAATATACAGGATCAAAGGGCAACGTGCACAGAAGCGGGTGTAGAAATTCGAAGGTCTCCTGAAACTATACCAAGGAACATATCAAAATAAGGAGCAGAATATATTTAGGATTCGAGACAGGTCAGACGGCAGCTCCAGATGACTATTTGATTCGCAAAACTCGATTAGAACGAATGAATTTGATCATCCACCGTACACGACATAGAAGCCCAATCATCATATTATATCTTACGTCGGGTACCTAACGAACTCCGAAAGAAAACCTAAGTATAACCTAAGCAAGCAGGCAAATTTGACAATTTCCATTTTTGTTCAAGAAACGAACTATTTGCAGATGGCCCATTATGATCATCACAGCTGCAGATAAATAGCAAACATACCGAACAAACGAACTCGTTCATTGTTTGCGCATCTAATAACTAACGGAACTAATTTTAGCATCAGGCTGTACCGGCTTCGACGGCACAGACACGTCGCGCCGTGCGGTGCACAACAAATACTCCGTTCCCCATGCATATCTGCCTGAACGAACTTATATTAGTGGTCACATTAATAGTTAACTCTCTGCTGCGGCACTACTTCCTATACATAATAACAGCAGACGGAATACACGAGGAACGTGCAAACGGGTATTTTGCTCTGGGCCCCACTCTGGGCACGTCTCAGGAGTGATCTTTGCACAGTAGTCACGTTACGAGATTCGAACTTTTTGCTGCAACACATGTCGTCTCGATTATGAGCGCGGCGGGCCAACGAAGCCGCCGAAGTTATCAATGGTTGCGATTTATTTTGCAACTCAACGAGGCAACGAGCCGCACAAAGTTCGTCGGACGGAAGCTGGCAGCGGTTCGACTAATCACGAAGTGAGCACAATTCGAGTAATACATGTATATATATATATATATATATATTATTTGGTACGTGTGCCAACAGAGTTGAAACATATACTTTGCTCTTCTTGTTACAATTGTTCCTATTGCTGCCATATAACGAAAGAAAACACTATGCTGCTTATACCTATGTATATTTGTATTACTACTATTGTACGTGGATTTCGATTTGGACAAGTCACACAAGTATTTAGCATTTATTTGATTATATTTTGTGTACTTCCAATTTGTTCGAGTATATGAGTAATATAATCATTCTACAAACACTATTCAACTGTAACCAATTTGGTTCTATTTCCCGTTGCCTAATCCGGCTGCACCGCTCCCACCTGATCGATAATTGCTGCAAATCGTGTCAGAGATCAGGTCACCGAACGTCAAACACAGCCAGCTTTGCTGACTGTGCGGCAGCACTGAACTGATCCTTCCTCACCGAACTGAACATCTGGGGACTTGGGACAAGTAAGTTTTTCGTGTTATTCTTATTTAAAAAAAATTCAGCAGCTAACAATGTTTTGTCCGGCTGGTAATTAATCGTTCGGCCAATTAATTAGCCGAACGAGCTTACTTCGTTCACCCTAATCGCTTTGCGTATTAGACGAAGATGCATTTAGCCTCCGACCGCCACGCGCACTTGGTCAGCATCTACGCACGCTACAGGGGAAAACTTACTATGTAACTAATTCTGAGTGGTTCTCTCGGCGGAAACCGTTCATTGCAGGCCGGTAGAAACTTCGATCCCAACCTTCGAAGGCAATATCCAATATTAGAGGATATTAAAAGGTTGCCCCGGAGAATACTACACCATATAATGTGAGCTATCTAGAACAGTTTATCTTGCCATATTTGCGAAGGTAAGAACTCGGAAGGAACTCACCCGTCTAATTACAACAATAATGAGAACAACAACAACAACAGCAACGACAAGCACAACCAAGCAGTAGTAGGCTATCTTAACTCAACGAGGTGTGTTACGGAATAACAGCCACCGTATCCACGTTGGGCCTGTGCAGCTTCCTGAGTACTGCGAATCTGTATAATATTGCTTAAACATGTAGATATCTCTGAGGGCCTAACCTCCACAGTATGACGTAAGCCGTAACTGGTGCCATCTTTGCACCGTGATTTGCTATGTAAAAGTAACGTTTTTACCGATATGTTAGCAGAACTGCAGTTTTCGAATGCTTATGTTACTATTATTAATAGGATTGTATCGGATGAAGATTGTGTCCAGTGGGCTCTGTGTTTAAAAGTCTGTCCAAAAGAATCCGCGCTTTCGCCCCGATACGAGACTCGCGTATCCGCTTTAATCAGGTAGGCTGATTTCTGATCGCATTCATAATAAGGCATTGACTGCGCCTGTTCGGGGTTTTCTACTTTTGTCCAAAGTTCCCCCTTATATCCTTGTGACACGTCTGTGCGTCTCTATCCGGAACTAGACGAAAACGCCTACACCTGTTGTTAGGTGTCGCCCGCGCTCGTGCGATAAGGTGAAGGTATCTGTTTATATCACAGAGCGCACGCAGCTGGCTGGCTGGCCGGCTGGTTGGTTGGCGATCTGTGGTGTGGTTACTACTGGACAGTGTCTGGTTTTCATCAAATCACCGACTCATCGCGGGGTCTGGCACCGACCTCTGGATCTGGAGCCGATTTCAAAGGACTTCAAATCAATTTCTCTCGTTGGGAAGGCAGCGATAGACAGTGGAGCGGGGAGTCCTATACAGCGATGTTTATCTAGCGGAACACCTATGTCCTCGGTTCACTTGGATTGAGACCCATAGATTATTATATATCAGCAGACGCATGTAGCTGGACGAACATTCTGCACAAATCAATCACTACGGACTCACTTTGAAGCATAAAGCTCATTCAATAATGCTGATTATCTAATGTGATTTCATCATATTTTATTTAGATGGCTATATTCATAAATGCAACTTCGCGCTTTGCCCACAGTAAGAACTATTCAAATATCTATCGATCGTGTTTATAAATTATATATATATATATATGTATGTAGGCAATTCTCGTATATGGACAAACTGAACTGAACTCGACCCAACTGGAAAGCGACTACTTAGTAGCTGGATCTGAAAATTTCGCTCTCGGGTAAAAGCCTTCGAGAAAATTCGTGAAATTACCCAGGGCCAGGCACGGCCAAAGTTACTATTTAAAATACCCTGAAATGAATATCGAGTCAGTTGAATGCTGTCGTAAAACCCTGCGCTTCGTTGGAGGCTTCGAAGAAGTGGCCACAATCGCAAGTGAGTTTTATCGACTCGGAACCGCAAAACATTGAACAGGGAAAATAACTCCGAGATAATCTCTCGTATAACAAGACTTAGCTACCGATAATATTGAACGAAATGTTTATATACGTGGGAATTAAGAGGAACAACAAACGCTAATTCAGCATAATGGGAAAGGTTACCGTTGAACTTAGAGCGACAGTCGTTGTACCGAAACTTGTTTTGAATTTTATTTCTCTTTGTAAAGTGTGCACCATTTGTTGGTCGTTTAACATCAGCTTAACATTCCCGTTCTAGCTAGTATTGTCTGCGGTGGGGTCACTTCCCACATAAGTCACTTTACGCAAGACACGTATCCTTCAGGTAGCTCTTTGTAAGCTAATGATAACTGTTCGTCATATAATTTTGACTAACGCGGGGAATAATATCGGTTAAAGTTTCGGACGTCCGATTAAAGTGTCTCTCCTTAAATTGTCGCTCGCGCATGATACCATGACTTGATAAATGAATAAACCCTCTACCAGCAGCTATCTGGAGCAGTGTTCCAATGTACTGAATCGCCATACAAAATGTCGATTCAGACAGTCGTCATGAAATGACAAAACACAAATAGACTGCAGATTATATCGCTTCCCACTCATAATGTATTAGCCAACAGCAGCAGAACAGGGATCGACTAGCAAGTTGGGTTATTTCTTTCTTTCTTTCCATGAGCGGGACATGTCCCCGATTCAGCCACGGGCCCCCAAAACAGCCGCTGTCGTAGTTGCCGTCTCAGCCTCAGACAAGGCTGTTCCATCAGCCAGGCGCCTCCCCTGAGCCGAGTCGGCCTTCCCAGTTTCCCTTGTAACACACACGCGCACAGACGCCCTTGGGCGCCTGTACTCCTGGTCGCCTCCTTCCCCTTTAGCGTCGTCGTCCTTGGAGGCGCTGGTCGCTCCCCTCACTGTCGTGCCTCGTCGGCGACGTCTTTCATATCCCATTTCGCTGCTCAACACGCATCAGCGCGTTGATGTTCCTCAAGACACAACGACAATGACAACAGCAGCGGCAATAGCACCAGCAAGGAGGACAAGAACAACAACAACAACAGCAACAACAACAGCGATAACAATAAAGCGCGCGTACGTCGTCTACTCTATATTCCCACCTCTGCCCGAAACGATTCTGTTCCGGCTACTATCCGTGCTGGGAACTTTGCATTGTCTCTCCTCAACCTACAATGGGCACTTGCGCATACTTATATATACATATAGTACATACTCATATATATGATAGGTAGTTTGTGTATAATATCCGGCCGTGTCCATACGTACCTTAGTTCGTTCGTCTGGACAACGCTGTCCTCCCTTGTTCCCTCCCTTGTTCTGTTTCCCTATTTTTCTTCTCATTCGACCTCCCTCTCTCTCTCTCTCTCCTCCTTTCAATCCTCTCTCTCTCTCTCTCTCTACTCCATAGCCCGCCGTTCGTCTGGTCGAACTCGGGGGCTCATCCGGAGTCCGCCCCGAGTCCGGTACGCACAGCGTTGTCCCACAAGGGACGGGACGTGACCGTCTCTGTGGATGGCATTCTTCCAGGCCCGCTACTACTCCGGCTGCTGCTGCACTGCAGCGACTAGTGCTACTAGCGCCGTCGCGCGAGCCGTCTCGACGGCCGACTTGCATGGCCCTCCGGTTGCGCGCCCACTGGGCCGTGTAACCGCCCCATTAAAGGAGCGGGCCGGCCGGGCGGCCGGCCGACCCCCCCGCCGCCAGCCCCGGATCTGACCCGGACAGACTGCTCAGGCCACGCCGTTCTCATTCTCTTCGTCATCCTCATCCTCATGCTGCCGCTGCTGCTGCTGCTGGCCTCCCAATGCTAGGCCATGCCGCAAAGTCTCCCGGGTGACAAGGACAAGTCGTCCTTATTCTTCCTCTCTTCCTTTCTTCAACAGCAGCAGCAAAGCAAGCAAGTAGGCGGCAAGAGAACAGCGGAATGTAAGTTACTTCCTGGAACACGTTGTCTTCTTAGTTCCATGTTACAGCCCCCCCCGCCGCAGCCCCGGGTCCCGCTACGCATAGACTACTCACCGCAGTCAAGGCGGATGCTTCTCTGGAACAGGCAGCAAAAAACACACAATAATAATAATAATAATAATAACAGGGCTTGGAAATAGAGGCAGCCTAGAAACTGCAAAAGCCTTATAGGGCTGTAAGGTTGATAGTCAGTTGTTGGTGTTGTTGTCCTGCGTCGTTCCGAGTCTCGCGTAGCTGTAGGCGTTCTGTGAAGTACACTGTCGTTCAACAGAGAGGAAATAAGTGTGGAGAAAGAGAGACGGCTGTAAAGACGGATTATTTTAGCAGCTTATGCCTATCTCGTTTGACTATGTTTGTTGGCATTCGATTGAGTTACTTAAAGGGTGTAGTGAATCAAAGTATGGTCTATGAAAGCTTAGCGTAAAAGTTGTCTGAGGCTCGGTTTGGAGGAGGACGACGCCCCGTAGTATTTACTTATCGAAAAGCATACTTACCCATTAGACGTTCAAAGCTATTGTGGGCTTAAGACGGCGCGTTCACATGGTTCTACAGTGGCAATTACTTTTAACGAGTTAGGTGGAATGTGCACATGTTAAACGCTGCCTTCTACGTCCGAACAGTAACGTTTATGGCAATAAGACATAGTCACTCAACGCGTATAATAAGTGCTGAGAACACAAATACATCATTTGCGAATTTTATGGCAATGATATATAAAGAACAACTCGAAACATTTCAATTCATTTTTGTTCTCATGTAAACGATAGCAGTTGAGCTCACCATGGTTCCTGATATTATATCTGCCCCTATCGTAGACCGCCGTAAACTAGATGCATTATTCGGGAATATAAGAATTCAGTTCAATTATTTACTATTAAGGCGGCATTATTGCAACGCTTCTCGCGAATGGATTTTCACACAGAGATTGTTTGTGGGCGAAAACCAATGTATAATAGGACTTAAAATCCCATCCCCCTGCTACCGCTTAGTGACAAAAACAATCGGGCTGCGTGTGGCGTTTTGGGCACACATTATTGAAGGCAAAAATGTACTTACATAGAAATAATACCCTATCTATACAGTTCATGTCGCATATCGTTTATTTACACGGTTTTGTTGTATATATACCTGGGTACTTAGACTAAATCTACCTCTTTTGGATAACGTCAATGAGAAGTCTATTCCACAGAGATGTGTGGAAAAATGAGTGCTCTGTATACAAAACATGGCTGACCTCTATCAGTTTGCCAGACATCTCGGGAGATCGGGTATTGTTCTTACGTGAAATACAAATCTATAATAGATGATTCAGATGTTTTTCTTTGCTCTTCGCGCCGTTGCTGAACCAGTTCGTTTTATATTATCTCGCTTGTGCAGTTCCTGCTCTCGTAACGCGGAACTCAAGGGCTGCGTCTATTCTCGTCAAAAGCATTGTCGAGCGTTGTAACGAGATGGAACATCCGGTCGGTCCACCGGAGGGCCACCGGCGGTAAGCACAAGTCACTTCGACATAAAAGAAGCTGTTCAAAACGACAAATTTGGTAAATCACGCCTCAAGGCTCGTCGTGGTACCGAAGTCAATGTTAGTTCAACGACGCCAATAGGGGAACGAATTGTGAAATACGGAGGGCGACATAGCGTTTCATTTGATGATATTGTTTCGATGATGAGCGAACAATAACGCCGACAACAGTATTAGACAGTAAACATTCATCGGTGACAAGCGCAGCGATGGATAGGTGGAGGCCAGAAACATGATTCCGGGGGCGTGTGGTCTAAAGGAAAAGCCGACCCCAGGGAGGGGGGCGACTCTCAGCAGAGGATGGTGGTTTTAACAGGTAGAGCTGTTTTGTCATCCAGGTCAACCCCCCTGCACTGGACCAGTCCACTTTAATGGAAACTGGAATGTGGTTTTTTGGAGGAAAATTTGTTTCCCTCTCTCTCGAAAAAAAAAAGGGTGGGTCTGTGATCGACACAGTGTCAAAGTAAACGAAGAAAAATAAAATTTGAGTAGTTAGTATTCGAGGATTAGGAAATAGATATCCGGAGGATATTTATAGCCTACGGATTTATATCGGAAGCTATAAATTTGCAGCCTACGAAACATTTGACGGTGGCTACATACCGTCGTATCTGGCGCACGTCGTATAGAAGCTGGTAGAGAGCTCTTTTCTGATCTTGTAAGTGAACAGATTGTACTTCTTACAGTGCGGAGTGGTCTTAACTTTACATACGACATGACTGACAATTATAGGAGTGTATTGGTAAAAAAGGCTCGGGTCGCTCCGTCGTTACAGCGTTGGGCTTTTAGCCTAACCGTGCGGGGTTCAAGCCGTCGTCTGTACGGCGCTGTTTTTCGGACTCCGTCAATAAGATCCCAGGGTTACCTGCGTCCAACAGCGGAAGTCGCTGACACAAATGAAGTGCAGGTAGCAGGTAGCGGGTGGCCGTTCCCGCGAAAAACGCCCATATTTTCATAAATATCGCTTAGTTGCTAGATAGAGATTCGATAAACGATGATGTTTGATACAAATTGCAGATAGGTTAGTCATAGAAGACATTTATTCGCAAAAATATATCTCCTCTGTCAGAAGGAACCTAAAAGCCAACAATTGCATCATTTTTTCCCATATTACTCGTAGCGAGTGTGCTATTCATTCTTCCCCAGCAAGTTATCCAGCCAATCACCCCCAGCAGGGTAGGCCAGACACAACATGCAAAGGACATGATCGATTACCCCACCCACGTCACAGTTACCCCAACCAACCCCGAGTCATATTCTATATATGTTTATTGTTCTATAATATATTGGTCGATAAGCCTGGCTCCTCGCCTCCTGCGAAATCCCCTTTGAGCACGTTCAACACCAACTCAATACCCTGTTGTCCCCATCAGCTCGCATAATTATAATAGCTGCGTCATTTGCTGCGGGGGCATCGAGGCTCGAGTCATGATGGAGCGTAGCGATTGTGAGGTGACGAGGAACCTATTGCAGTGAAGACAGGCGTCAGACGGCGCGGTTGTGTCCACGATGCGTTTATCTTGTCCAGGGTGTCGTGTGCACTGATTTGCGCTTTGCCAGTATGTGTTAAGTGAATATCAGTGTGGCGTCGTAGTCAACCTCCTATCATTTAGGTATTCATGAAACGTGCATCTCTAACCCGCCGTTGCGGATGGAAGTTCTCATCTCACGTACGAGTCGTTGTTCTATTGTCATGCATGTATGGCCATTCGAGAACATGAACGTCTTGAAAGAGAGAGAAAAAAAAACGCATTGAAAGTCCACGTTCGACCTAAACCATCTATTGAACAACTGCCGCTAAATATGCCGCGGGTGCAACGCCGCGCTTGTGGGGGATACAAATGTGCAAACGGATCGAATGGGCCATGTTGTTTGAGGTGCGCACTAAACACTTATTGAAGGCGTTAATAGGAAACCAGAACATGAACACCGTTCTTGAACAGGCGAAGTATTGCGACTGCCTATATCGATACAATAGTATCGTAAGTAAATAGTGCAAATCTAAATGTTAACCTAAAGGGGAAAAATGGCGAAACAGAATTGCCTGGTAGAGCGGAAATCAGCGGATTTGTCTGTGATTCTCCTGGCGAGATTGTTTATATTGTTGAAACGGCTACGACTGGAGCCTGTAACCTTTCCACGTGCTTTGAATGTTAGTTACTAAAGTTCGAGGAAAACCTATACAAATATGCTCCTTTGCCGACTTGGTTATAGTCAGTGGACGAAGTGTTTGTGCTGATATTAAAGATATGCCCATCTGTGCCGGCTGTGATTTGGTCCAATAATGTTGTGTCATTTAAATTAGATTCTCTAATTACTGTGTCTTCAAAGGATAGTAATGGGATTAATGAAACGCTGGCAAAATTCGAATAAAAAAGACACAGATTTCAGTGTTGGGCTGGAGGAAGTCCTCGACTTCTTGCTCTGTTGCCTCGCCCCGCATCAACCTCTGTAAACCAGCTATCAACGGCAAGAATCTCGGCGAGGCTTGAAGCCCTGGGATACTGAACAAGCCCTCTTTCTGCGAGTTTCGTCACTACGTGAGAGTTGGCTTCATTCCTTCCGGCCTAGGTGTCAGCCTACACCTCTAGAGTTTCAGCACCCCATTTCGTACTAATAGATTCAATGGCTGAATGTCTACATAGTTGTACTTTAGCGCGTTACAGGGATGTCACATCATTGATTTCGCGATATGTAACTCCCGACAGTGGCAGATGTCGGCAACCATGTCTAAGAAACATCGGCAGGCGAAATGTAGCCTAACTCTAGTTCGGCTTTAGTTTACTTTACACCAGTTGAGGTAATTCGTGTTTATCCAGTGGGGAAGTCGTCTTAACGAACTGAAAAAGACGCCGAAAAGAGCCTAGCAGCATCTTAATACCATGCTCACGTTACCCGGTAATTCCAGCAGGTTAGCCTGCCTATATTGTCGGGTCTCCCCTCTAGCATGCAATTATCACACTGGCCGACGATGCACGAGGCCATTCACATGTGTGATAATCACTCGCTGACCCTGCTGCCTCCACATTTGCCATCCCACCCCGGGGTTGATTCGGGCCCCCCTGTCCCATTGCGTTAATCGTTGTCGTTTAAATACACACACACTGTTTAACATTAGTTAGTTTCATGTGTCTTTTCCCCTATATACCCGTACTCTCTCCGCCGAATCGTCTAGTTTAGCTGATCTGGCCATGAAATCGAAGGGCGGAAATATTGCAGGTGGGAGGGGGCCGGAGAAGAGGATATCGACGTCAGGAGGAAAAAGTTCATTTTACTTTGGCCGGAGGCAACAGAAATTTAATTTGACGTGTCTCACTTGAGACACGTTTGCCCATTCGCCGAAGTCGAAGCCGCCTCCGGAACGGGGCGGCAGGGCTGGGGCCGGTTCGGGCCACGGGGTAGCACATCCCAACATCGCTATCCATAAGCGCCGCACAACGGCCGCGAAGGCCCCGCAACCATGGGCCCGAATTCGTCCCCTAGCGTCGTTGCCCTCGTCGTCCAAGGCCCACCATCACCACCACCGCCCCGCCGGCTTCGTTGCGGCAATTACAAGTTTCTCAATGCCTCGGGCTAATCCGACTCGCCCTTCGAGCTGAGCTCTGGCACAGTTCAACACAGCAGTAGCAGCAGCAGCAGCAGATCAGCCAGGCCCGCCTGCTCACAAAGGGAGAGCGCAGGATAGAATAGCGAGATAGAGAAGGGGGGAGCAGGCTCTGTGCTCCAGCCACCAAACGTTCCCTTCCCGCGTCTTTCATTCGCTCATTCGTGCGGGGATCCTGGCTTGGGGGTTGATTCGTCCGCCAGGGTCCAGTTGGCTGCCTCCCACCCCAGCTCAGGCCGTTCCCCACATTCGCCCTAACCGCTTCTCTAGAATCAAATTTTGTATTCATTCAAACTACAACGCAAGATGTGAGCAGACGGACGACTAGCCGAGGAGCGGCGTGCAACAAGCGAACGCACGTTCGTACTCTGTCCGCACAGCGGACCGAGCTCACGTCTCGACACAGTTTCACTCGCCGCTGCCTTGCCAGCTCGCGGGCATGCCTCATAGTATTATATTCCGCCTCCAACTATTATTCCACATTGTTGAGTTCCCCATGGTAGTTGTCATTCGCAGCACATTGCGGCACCTATTTACATTGCGAGGGAGCGTCGCGTCCGCCCGCGGTGCTAGCAGGGCTTCGGTTTTCGGCGGCGGCGCCGGTGCTCACATCGGGAGCGGACATCGAAGAAGTCGAAGGGACGAGGATCAGCGAGTTCAGAAATTGCCCCCGCCCCCCCCGGATGTTCTCGTCTGGTAGGGAAAATTCTGCGGATAAAGTGGTAGGTCGCAATTACTAATTCCTATGAGCAGCTGTATGCCCTAATGCCTTCCAAGCTCGCGATGGCTTAGGGCGACGGAAGCAGCACCAGCAGCCGCCACCCATTTGTCGGGCTGTTGTTGAGCAACACTATTTGTTTGCGGCAGGACCCCGATGAAGCACAGAGTAGTAAAGGAACGGGAGCTTCATATATGCTATCATAGCTATTATGTTGTTGATATATATCTACACATATGGTAAAGGTAAAGGTTTATTGGTTTATTCAAGGAGCTGCAATTTTACAATGCTCAAGCTCTCTTTTATGTCATTTATATATATATCTATATATAAATGTATTCCATTCGAGGAAGATAGCAGAAGGTAATTGAGTGGTAATTGAAATGCAGGATACACGCAAATTCTGCTGATGTTCATGCAGCAATTTATGAAATACGGTAGTAGGTGTGTGTTTGTAGTGATTTACTGCACGATACAGGCAAGCGAATGTTGTCAAATAGGGGCATTGCAGCCAAAAGCAATATTTCTTATATCTATCAACGTGTTGTCCACTATTCACCTATAGCAAGTTTCGTCCGAAGTCCCATTTGAATAAAGGCGTACTTGAATTGAAATGAAACATCTACAATCTGTAGATACCAATGTATAATGCACAGTGAGTGATCGATGTGTCATTCCGCCAATAGTGAAAACGCAATGTGTTACGAAATATCATGGAGCAGTAATTAACATTTTATTATATATATATATGTTCGACTTAGCTTACGTATTCATCATGTTTACAAAGACCACTTGCTGCTTCTTCGCTATTGTGTGTTTATTTACAGTGGTTATATAGGTACAAAACGATCAGTAGCAGAGAGGAAGCAGTCTCATCCCGGCGACGACGCGATGTTCTCGATGATAACGGCGATATCGGCGAAGAATCTGCTCCAGAGGTGAGAGCTGCTGACCAGAACGGCTCATGCGACTGTCCTTCCATTGGCGCCTCGTAGTCCGCGTTCGACGACGGTGATTCTGCGACCATGCAAAGATTTTCCGGATTAAGTTACAACAGCAACATCACCCTACGCGTTCATCAGCACTAGTCCTAATGGATATTACTACAGCCCCGTGTACGAGTGCACTATATGATATGATACCTACGCCAATGAGTTGCGATCGAGTGCAATGCTCTGCTTTAAAGGTAGAGTAGTAGTTTCGGACCCACCTTCAAACTGTTCGAGTAACAGCCGATATTTAGCTCGGCGAGAGTCTCATTACCTACTTCTAAACGCATATAAGGGACATTCAGATATTTGGAACACTTACCGTTAACAATACGAACACTCCTTTGGAAGGCGTGGTCTAATGCCGGCGGCGGGACTCGATGACCACTTGATGAGTCGGTCACGTCAAAAGACCTTCGTAGCCGACTGTAACTAAGTTCACAGATGAAAGTCCGACTGGTATCAACTTCCAAATGCTTTATGTCATCAGCATTGAGCCTTGCTAGAGCGTCTACGCGAGTCAGCTGTCCAGGCATTGCATGAGACCACATCCCTTGTGGCGAGCCGTCAGCATGATCCGCCGCCCTTGTTTTACCGCCCATCGGCGTCGTTGGCTTTCTCAAAGGATCACTTGTTGAATTGAGGTTCACTCGTTGCCCGAGAGGCATTTGCCAGACGTCGTGGTCTTGCCGGAACAGTTTGATTTCAACAGACGTCGGCTCCTCGCTCGTCCAGGCTCCACATCGAAGTTGGCGAGATGGCAAGTCAAGGTCGAGCTCAAATGCTGCCGGAGGATCTGAAAATGGAACGAGACGACCAGCACGAGAGACAAACGCCTTCAGAACTAAACAGCCAATCATCATCGTTGAAGTCATGCCTTTCGAGCAAATTCGCTACAAGTCACATACCGTAGATGAGCAGCTCATGTGCGGCCATCTGTTGCTCGCCCTCTTCAATGTCGTTCGCCTCGATCTCGTCGTCCTCCACCAGACAGCTGAAATCGCCAGAGAGCTCCTTCACAGGGTGAATAATTCTCACTGCACGAAACATATCTGCGGCTTGGTCGTTGTGCTTATAGAACGGATCCAGTAGATCTGAAATGATGAAGCCACGTCAAGGTTGAGCGCTCGTAGAAACTTAAATTTGTTAAATGTCACCAAACTTCTTCGCCGATACACCTGGTCGATTAACAGATTTACGCCAAATGAGATGGGACACACACACACACATATCGTTAAATCAGTAGTAGCATCAAGTCATTGTTATTCGAAAATTTATTTAATTTCTCCATCACTTCAATGTATGTGCTCTATATTTGTTTGAAGATATACTACTACTATACCGTTACTGTGTCCAACGCGGAAGTCACAGCACTCCATTATTAAAAGTTGATAGCGTTACGGATCCAGAAATTTACTTGCGTGTATGTCGCTTATCATGTATGATTCTAACAGATCCATGCATGTGACGACTGTTGACTGACATTCGATCTGTCCAACATCTCAAAAATGTACTATTACAAGAATAACACATTGTATGAATATGCCACCAATAACCAGCAATATCCGGGCTGTCGACAGGCCTGGTGCGGGGGCGTGGCTCCACGCGCTGCCCTCCTCGTCCCTTGGTACTGCTCTAGACGATCGCTCCCTCCGCTTCTGTGTGGGCCTTCGCCTCGGGGCCCCTGTAGTTGCGGCCCACAGCTGCGAGCGTTGCGGGGACCCCGTCGCAACGAATGGCCACCACGGTCTTTCGTGCGAACGCAGCGCCGGTCGCCATCCGCGACACACGATGCTTAATGACACGCTCGTGAGGGCCCTCCACTCCGCCGGTATTCCTTGCACAAGGGAGCCACAGGGCCTCGACACCTCTGACGGCCGCCGCCCTGACGGCCTCACCCTTGTCCCCTTCCATCGAGGGCAGCACCTGGTTTGGGACGGCACTGTGGTTGACACTCTAGCACCCTCTTATGTCAACCACTGTGCAACCATCCCCGGTTACGCAGTAGCGCGTGCGGAACGGGCAAAGCTAAGGAAGTACGCCGCTCTCCAAGCAACCCACCTGTTTTCCCCCCTTGCCTTTGAGACCTTGGGCGGGCACGGCCCTCTCACTGCGAACTTCCTCGAGGGGGTCTACCATAGGCTGATCCGCGCCACCGGGGACAAGCGCGCTGGCTCTTTCCTCCTGCAGCGGCTGTCCCTCGCCGTGCAGAGAGGCAATGCCATCGCCTTCCTCGGAACATTGTCGTCCTCACCCCCCCCCCCCCATAATCTCTAGAAATCCCGCCCTACTGTATGTTTGAATAAATCATGTGAATTCACGCATGTGTAAATTGGCTAACCTCTATATGCATGATGGAACAGTCTCGACTGAGCGGCCGGTATCCACTGATAGAACGGGGTACGCTCGGCGTTTCGGAACCACTTTACCACCCGTGGAACTATCGGACGCTTTTCACTATTACGTCGACTTCTATCGAGGTCAGAGACGGACGGTGAGTTTGACGCGTTGACGGTTGTACTGGAATTGCCGTTGCTCGGTCGGAGGCTGGCAAGGACTTGTTGGGCGCTGGTGATCGCGTTCATGGCCAACGGGGAAACCGGCGTAGGGCCTGTGCTATTCCCGCTGCTGTTGTCGAATGTGCCCGAGGGTACGAACTCGTAGACGCAATCGAGTACAAAGGAGGACTTCAGAGCAGAGGCCCCGCCTGCAGCACCGGCGAGGTTCGAAGGAATCGCCGTTGAATGGGCTTTGTCCGAAATGATGACGCCATCTGCCGAAAGAACATCGATGCTTCGAACGACCACACGACCTGGAACAGACGCCCGTACACACATACACACACTCATATATATATATATATATATATATATATATATATATATAACAAAAGAATGTACAGACGCCGACACGAGGTCTTTATCTGCAATGACCCATTTCCAAGCCGCGCACCCCAATGCGTCTCCCATTCTGCCGCAGATGCATTTGTTGTTGTTAATAGTGCAATCGTTGTAGTCGTATTGCGTGGTAAGGATTCTGTTGACGATACATGCTTAAGTAACGAGTCGGTTTTACGTAGTACTAATTTGTCGTCTTTCAGGACTTTCTGACATTCGCGAACACTAGCTGGCAAATGTATGCTTCCGATACGAATATTTGCTTTCAGATCAAAGCAAATTTTTTTTTTAGCATTCGGGAGGAGAAGTTGGTTTTGATAACAGAGGCGCGTCCCGTTGTTGGTCTAGTGGCGAGCATCTTAGAGGAACACGAGGAGCATGTGGTTTAGGATCAAATCATGCCAGACGCGGAGAATCTTCCGAGCCCCTAATAATCTCTCTGTAACTTGTTGCCGAATACGGCCAGTGGAAAAAAAATATAACCAAAGGCGACCCCGGCAGGTCCTCATAGTAAGACCTAAAGGTTAAGTGCTGAGGTGTGTGACATATGTGCCGCAAGAGATGAGGCTCAGCTCAGAGAAATCAAAGAAAAAGTAGAAACCAGACAGATTGCCTCACCGCAAGGCCGCCTCCGATTATGCCACGCGCTGGGTCACGCTATCCTCCTTTAAACGTCTGTATATGACCATATTTCGATGTAAATATTCCGTTATTTTCTATATAACTAGATGGCGGAGAGAGGCAGAGAAAGAAAGGATAAAAAATTAGTCTACATTTTATCTCAGGCCTGATCAAGTACCTAGCTCCGAGACAAAAACGTGAGGCTGCACTATATATAACAGGGTGCTCGCAAAGTGTTTACAAGCCCAAGGGAGACTAACCAAGAGGGTTCCGAAGGTAACAGGATGTTTCCCATAATGTTTCTTGGTCCTTTTCTCTGCCAATACATATCTAGATAGCACCGGGTATTTTAAAGTAAAATAGGAAGAGAACAAGCAAACAATTATCTGTGAAAATGAGATGAATAAAAATTATCAATTTGGTAACGTAGCTAATTTAATAATGAGACAGTGTGAGATATCCATATCATCGTGTCACATAATATAACGAAATGTCATACGCAACATCTGTGTACAAGCACTCGCTAATTAATGCGCTGTGCACCCCGCAAATGAACCCGGAAGTGGTCGGTATTCTAATGACTGTGAATGTTTCCATAGTTCGAACCCTCATTGTATTCTTTAAACCACGTGGTCACCAAGGTGAAACATGTTTCAGCCATCCTTGACTTATGATCAGCGTCGAAGTCAGTCGTGACTTCGGAAGATATCCCCAAATAGTTTCGAGCTACGAGCATCTGAAACTCTGCTTTTCGTAATCCGAACGGCGGCCGGCAAACAGGGCCTGTACCAAGAATCCATCTAGATAGGTCCTTTTAATCTCAGTTTTGCGAAAGTCAGCATTCATCCTCTCTGCGTACTCTCTGCGTAAATTGTGTCACGCATAACAATAATCAGTCGATAAACGATGAAGCTTCCGACGATTCTTTTACGATTACTCATACAGTGATATTTCCTGCAGAAGGCACTCGTACCTCTCAGTGGTACAATGAACTTGGAAATAATTTAAAAAAAAACCGAAGTTTGCCAACCGGTGATCTTATCCCGTAGATTATTCACGATGCGCGTTGATAAGATTAAAACATTGACGGGAATTGGTGACGTCGTCAAGCAACCGTTATAGGACCATAATGTTGTTATGACAATCGACCCCCATAATATATTTAGGCGATCATACGTAATAACTTATCGAGAGCTCATAAGTTAAAGCATAATGCATTTCACAAATATCAACGCTAGTATTATACATGCTGGTGAGTAACTGGTCACACTGGGATACGCCACGCTGGTCATCAAACTATTGCGTTTAGCCTATAAAAAAACGTCGTCAGATAGCTGTTTTGCCATTGTGGGTCGAATCAGAAATGGTCCAAAAACGCATTCACTAGCGAATATCTACAGTGGGTGCGTATCTATATATGCACAGTAGAGAAGAACCGTTGAGACACAACCGATTCATTCTATAATTTCTCATTCGACCCGAACTTCGATGGTGACGCTTACACATTCGCCGTGTTGATTGGCCGACTGAACGACCTACTGAACGAGTGACACCTAATTGTATCTGTTTCCATGTGTCTGCTTATAAGAACATTAGCAAAAACGCAATTTACTTTGAATTCCATCTGTTACATCGCACATGTTATCTAGCGATGTGTTAGTGGACTTTCGTTTACGGCTGAAGCGACTACTACCCCACTCCAATCGGATATTTCCTGATACGTATTATCTGTATGGCGTGGCTACGCAGTGGTTTAAATCTGTACGTTGATAGCGGGCGTTGATCAGCGATGTAACGTTCCATCAAAGTTCGTGCGAACGAATCCCAAAACACTTTGCGGTTGTATTGATAGGTAGAATAAGACAACGGCTATGCGTCGTTGATTCGCTTTTAGGTTTGCGACAACACTTTTTGCCCATTTTATTCCTTACGCCTTATCAGTCAGCCGAAGAGGCATTTCATCAACGGGGCTACTCGACCGGCTTCGGCGTGCTACGCCTACCGTGACTACCCGAATCACCCTGCCTAGGCGCGCCTTGGCAATTCGCTCAGGTCGCATCGACGCGGGTCGCACGCCGTCCGCGGCGGTATTTATGCTCCATCAGTTCTCGAAGCAGGCAAATCGAGCGAGCCAAAAGTGAAGTTCTTCCAAAACCTCACTCTTCCGCGATTCGCCTTCGCTTCGTTCGTTGCCATCCTTTGAGATGACAAATGGAGTCCCCATGATTTCGTCCGCTGGTTCGACAGCCAGCTAGTCGCCCTCCATCGACCTGCCCTTCCCTATGGCGGCGGGGGTCTCCGAGAATAACTACTCACACATCCACCGATCGGGCCGAGAGGAACTCGCGAGCGTAGGGAAGAGTTCCGCCTCCAAAAACGCCTTTACTTGACGTTGAACGAGGCGTGCAGGACAGGCAAATGCCGACCCTTAGTCGCTTTCGACCGATTCGACGGTCGGTCGCAGCCAGCAGCCACATGACGCAAGGATGCTCGTTCCAACACCGATCGGGTGTTGGCCCCCGTGGGCGAAAAATAATAATGTTAATTCTGGAGCAAGTACGCAGCTTTTTCAGCCGGCAAAACTATGCAAATATATAGCAGAAAAATACTCGGTCGAGGCAGCCCTATATCGTCGAGTGCTTGGTACAATGCCAGTGTCTTCTGTCGCTCTCAACTCATACGGATTAGTGTGTCACACTGTATTATCGCTGAAAGGGTCATTTTCTCAGCGTTTGATTTCCGTATTCTCAGAGTTTCAGTCATATTCAATATTTCCATAATACTAGCATCAATTAATACATAAAGTTTAACTCAAACTTGAGAAAACGCCGAGAGCGCCATAAATGGATACTTCAATTAGCAAAAACATATTGGATCGCTGGATAGAGTACAAGCCGGGTTCATTCATAGGGCATTTAGTAAAAAAAAAACCTGATTCTGCTGATGTTGGAACGTTTCAAACACACCCAATGGTGATGATACTATGTCATAGTGCGATGTTTGATATCAGGACCAATATCTTACACCATGGTGGTACTATCCCCACTCGTGCTGTCGTTCGTACTGAGCAACGCGACAATATGTTTGGGTGCAGGGTATTTCGTCTGATTCAGGTGACTTCCAATTGCGCCTCTGCCGCTCAACACACTAATACTGTTACTAATGTAATAATAACTTTGACATTTTCCCTTCGAAGGTGATAACATATTATATGTATAAATTACGAATATTGTGCCACCCCGTTTTGGTTAGTAAAGGCGTATTGAATTCGTACAATGAATCAAATAAGTTACTCCTGTTCTTGGATGTTAGTGAAATTAATTTTGCCAAGCTGAGAAATGATGCAAGAGACTTGTAGGTGTTCAACATTCTGATAGTTGTTCAAACTAATACTAGGTGCAACGATTCCCTCAGTATATATATATATATATATATATATATATATATACAGATATATAGGCTTTAGTTGATAGGGGGAGAAATCAAGGGAGACAAACTTCAACAAAAATATAAATGCACCACTTTTCTGCACGTCATTAGCAGCAGCATCGCGAGCACTATCCAAATTAAGCACAATTAAATAGTATAACAGTACATACAGATTTATTCTTGTACTTAGAACGTGAGAGAACTCGTTCCGAGTCTCCCAATATGAAAGTTAGCCATGCAATATGCTTTTCTCAACGACTGAGAGTGCTCATTGCATTTTTGAAATGCGTAAGCTCGCACTGAGCGATGTTCAGCGACAAACAGAACGGTCCAAGTCAAAACAAATGATAATAACCCGTGTTTAGCAGTACTTCTGCAATTAGAAGAAATTAACATGAACGTGAAACGAAGCTGAGAACAGGATAAATACATTAATTTGAGTCGAGCAATTACATAAATTAATATCACTAGCAGTTCGTTTATTTAAGCTTGTTATTCTACCGAATGTCAAATACGCTATCAGGCGAAATAACGTTGGCATGACAAACATAAGCAACACACATGAGCTTTACCGAAGCAAACTGATGTGCAACATCCAAACTGTACGAAGATTGGAAGCGACCTCTTTTTATGAGATTACTGCCAAAAATCGACGATATCCTAAGTAAACGATGTATTCGTTTATACTGGCCTTGTGGGACCTGTCAGTCCCATTGGCCGTCCATCCGAAGGGTAAAGGTTTATTGAAGGAGCTGCAATTTTACAATGCTTAAGCTCTCTTTTAGGTCACACGGCAGGGCTCGAACCTGCGGCCTCTGGCTTCCGATAGCCAGAGACTTAGCCGTTTAGGGGAACTTTGTAACAACCGTAAGGCGTTGACGATGTCCGGAACGAAACTTATATCAGCGTGTGCAAGACGCGATTCGCTGTTCCCTACCTTGAGTCAATCCCGATAACAGAACCGGTAGACATAGATAAAGTTGCGACCATCTGCACGCTGACGTCGAGGTCAGTTTGTCGAAATGTCTACACATCTCGACCGCTTCTCATACCGCCTTCATCCGACTCGGCACAAGGCGAAACGTCCGAGTCCGACTGTACAGACACTACCAGTCTCGGTGCCGGCTGCTCTGAATGAACTGTTCT
Organism: Stratiolaelaps scimitus; assembly: GCA_019614645.1. Classification (NCBI taxonomy): domain Eukaryota; kingdom Metazoa; phylum Arthropoda; class Arachnida; order Mesostigmata; family Laelapidae; genus Stratiolaelaps; species Stratiolaelaps scimitus. Next base: position 5,563,963 of record JABWDB010000013.1, on the reverse strand, counting down.
TCACTTCGCATTCACTGGTAGTAACATCCATCGTATCAGAGAGAGAGTTGGCCTAACGTGTATCCATTCGGGGACAAATCAACAAGCCTGTAAGTGGCCTTCCTCAGAGTATGTGCAGCAGTTCAACACATCCAAGCTGTTCGCGTATATCTCCGCCTGTTAGTTTCGCTGTGCGTTCAAATGGACGACACTTTGATCTTGGCTCAGCTGGGAAGTGCCTCAGTGAGTATTTTCGCTAGAGACTTATGTGTGTACGTCGTCTCGATAACAGTGCAACAAGGTGAGGATCTTTACTAACGGCTAGAGACCCACGCCGTCCGTCCTGGTTCGGTCCACAGAATAGTCTGCCGAGCGATACCGGACATTGAGGCGGTCAATTGAGCAGGGATCCAGCCGGGCTGCCCTTTCCCGGCATGGGAGAGGGGCGTCTCGGTGAGGAGGGCAATCGGCAGGATAAGCGTGCGGTAAGAAATTCGGAACGTTATGCGGATGACAGCCTTGGGGCCACTATATTGCCCAAAGACAAGCACGGCTCGATACGCGAGCACCGAACGAAACAAAAAGAACATGGGCGATGAGTGATGTTGACAAAGTCTCCATCCCCCAGGGGCCCCTCGAAGACCTTACGCCTTTCGCGAATTTGTGTAACCACGGGAAAAAAAACGTGGTTTTTGGCACTTGCGTTGTCAACGATAATAGAATGGATTTATACCCAGGTGTCCATAAATGAAAGCCTAGATGAAAGCGCTGGTTGTCGCTCATTCGCAAACAGTTCATTACGGAAAAGCTAAAGCCGCTTTCATGGAGGATTCTGACCATTTTATACCTTTGCCGCTTGCATAACATGAGCTACTTATTGCATGGGCGAAAATACATTTCGAGATTCGGCTGAATTCCTAAGGATTCCATTGGATTACATCGGAATACAAGGCATGTGTACACTCTTGGGGGATCTCTACTCCGCTGCGCAAATGCCATAGGAGACTTAGGGGTGATCACGTCGACCTTTTTAAAATACGCTTACCATGTCACTGATGTTGTGCTCCGTGCGACACGGCATGCCAACTGGTTACTGTGATCTTTTCTACTCAACAAGCCAGCGCTATTTGTTAAACTATTCACGATATACGTGCAACCAATCCCGCACCATGTACCGCACCGGTGTGGTGCCCGGGTGGGTTAAAGCGTGACAAAGACAGATTGCAAAATTGGGTAACCCGTTCGTCAGAAAAGTGGCCTATAGATGCCAATATGATAGATCAGATGCGAAAATTACGCCAATATTGACACACCTTGATAAGCTAGATAAGCTAACATATTCATATATACATAGACATCTCTACCCACTCTTATGGACACTATGTTTGATTTGATTGTAACGAATATCAAAGCTGGTGTGAATGTTATACCCAAAATTACTGCAGATAAGAAATGTGTTAATGATCGCTCTTCCCGTCGAGAATCCCTCGGGCCTCGCGGACAGGATCTCTCTCTTAATATTGAACCAAGATTCTTCACAACTCTCTACTGAACACTCAGCAAATATCTCTTTTACCTTGAACAAAGGTCGTTTGTGTTGTATGTATTATATTATACTCTATGTTGCTTCAGAGAATCATAATATCCATACATATTATAATATCCATTCTGTGTGTTTCTTGGCTGTGAAAAGGATACAGGGAGCGGGTATGTGGGATAGGTCTGGCGGGGATATTCAGGGAATATCCTTGGAAATCCTTGAGCAGATAAATATATTCCTCCATAACTCAAAGCAGACATCGATACAGTACAGATCCTTTCAGTATTTCCGTATTTCTCAAAGTCGAGAGGTGTCGCTAATGTCTACCCATAAATAACTATGTAGCTCTGGCTGTTCAAAAGAATTTTACCTTCGAAACCGTCAATATTTGATTGGTAATCTTCTATAGGATCGCGTAGCTTGACGAACGTCCTCAACATGTATCTTTTAGTGAAACATTATTTCAGTGTAGTTAGAGGTTAGGATTGAACTTTGGTTTTCGGTTGGCCCGCTGCCCTTCTACAGTTAGAAGCTTGTCAGTACTTATTATACATATATGTATTTAGGCATTACTCCGAGGGAGGTCAGTAGGAAATATTCACACCTCCCTGAGGATGCGGCAGGATTGCAAACTGCGTACTGGAACATATATGCCACTCAGGATCTATTTGTCCTAGCTAGACCATTACAATTGTCTTGCATGGACATACATGTACCGTATTTTCATGTTTATGAAACAAATTGTGCCGATCCTGTTGCCCCGCTTATCATTGAGACAAAAATATGCAGCCGACAAATGCATCACATCTTTGTCGACGGTTCAAAAGCCGCTAGTTTGATGGTGACCTATTGTTAGAACTGTTTCAATGGCCAACGACTCGATTCGTCGAACGTTCGAATGCGTGTGCTTACAGAACGCTGCCATAGTGGTAGCAGCTTTTGTTGTGAAAGAGACCGCACATCAAATAAATGACCTCTTTTCCACTGTTGTTGTGAAATATTTATATCATGTAATCTCTCAAAAAGACGGCTCAGTTCTTCGATTGTTTATTAACCGCGTGCAAATAATATAGCACCCTGTATGTATACTACCCAGAATACTCTAGCAGTCCGTAACTGGTCCACATCTCTTGGTAAGAAGCGTTCCACAGCAAACACATCATTTGGGTTTGCGTGTAGGGCCCTCTCATAAGGCCCCTGCCCCCAGACGAGACTATTTTCTTATGAGTACGGACGGATATTGGCCTGGTCTCGCCTGATCGAGCCGTAGGCGGGCAATTGAGCACTGATGAGGTTGAAGGGTTCACTGCGTTCTTCATGCATCGAACAGAAGCGCATTGAAAGATCAACGTTGTGGAGGGGGGGGGGGGGGAATCGAGGCTACGCCTTCATGACAACGGCGGCGTAGATCGTTAGATTTTTTATGTATGCAGATGATCGTCGTTTAGCCCACATCCCCCGGAACCTTCGCGCGAGTCGCGCGAAGAAGACACAGAGCCGGCTTGTGCTAGCTAGCCTGAGAGGGATGATGGTAGTAGTTTAGACAAGGTGCTAAGATAATCGGTGACGTCAAATATAGACAGGAAAAATCGCTCTCCATCTTGAAAAAGGAAGAAACGTCTGCTGTGAGTTACGAGCCACTTTGTAGTAATTTTCTGTTCTTGATATATCGCTAACGCTGTCGAAGATTTGGCGGACTTTTTAAATGTGCTTTGATTTTTTCAGCAGCAGACGACTGAAAATGATATTAGTCAAATTGTATATATTGTAGTACAAATATATATATATATTTTTTTTTGTGGAATTATATATATATATATATATATATATATATATATTGAATTTGCTAGGTAGGCTATGCCCTAGGCCATGCCCTTTTTGAGTGTAATGCGACCTCTGAGTTTGATTTTTAATTGAAAACGTAGTTTGTTAAAAAAAACGTATAGGGTACTACGGGGGAAGCATTCCCCCTGAGATCATAGCTACCTAAGCAACGCTACAGATGCGTTCGTAAGAGATACAATTTTGTCACATTTTTAAACCTCGAAATACATGCGCATGTATATTCAAGCATGCACCTGTGATTCTAGTTATTTTTCCTTGAAAATTTAGAATCAAACGTAGCTCTCTGAAGCATATTTCATCAGAGTGCCAATATACCTACACCGTTGTTGGCTGTTCGATCGTATATATTTCAAAACTCATCTGTTCTCTGCTATCGCTATGAGTTGTGTATGAATTATAGTACCCATAGATATATCCATATACACCCGGATATTTCCTCGGGCTATCAGTCCAATGTTGAAAAGCCAATGTGGTCTTGGGGGTCATTTTCTCCACACAGCGAACCCTCAGAGCAATTTCCCATAAAATGTTCAACGCTGCGGGATTGGCAAGAGCCTTTCAAAGCTGATGATACAGTTCACGCCGCAACGCAACCTGTCATTCGCTGCCCGCATTGTTCTCAACCCGGGGGAGGGCGGGCGGTCGCTAGCCGACGATTCGCGAGTGACTCTGGCTTTCGAGAAGCAAGAAGCAGGATATGCAGTTAGCATTTTTCTCTCTACACTTTGCGTTCGTCGCCAGATTGTTATGTGACGAAGAGTCCGAATTTGAAAATAATACCAACGCACATAACTTTCGAAGTGCGCTGCTAACTGTTCTATAGATGACATCGCTAACTTACAAGTTGAAGATCCTCTTTTTGTTCCTCTCACGATATACAACTTATTCAGATACTGAACCGTGTTATCGTTAAAGCCTTAATATAGAACTAATCCATTTTATTATTATGCTCAGTGGACAGATCGGTGAACTCACCCTTCAACGTCTCAGATTTTAGTGCGGGCTAGTTCACGTAAATACGAAGTTGCTGTCTACGGGTGGCAAAAAAAGCAGCTGCGTATTTGAGTTATTCTTCGGTGAACAAGAAGCCCTTCCTGAAGGCGCTCTCAATTGGTGGGTAGCATCCAGTGGAAACGACAGCTTACGCCTCCGAAGTCTTCCGCAAAAATTGAAATGGCTTCATCCCCAGTTCTCTTTAGAAGGCTGTCTCTTGCAACCGCTATGATCGTTAGTGTTGGAAATGGTACAAACGGAAGGGTTGGTATATGATTTCTTTGTAGTAGCTAAATGTAAAATTTAACTTTATTCGATTTACAAATAAATAAGCACGACCGGAACATTACATTGAAGAAAGTCTGTTTGGAGTGGATTCAGAGACATTCATTACTCTCTTTAATATAGAAAATATCGTGGAAACACTACTAGTGCATACTAGGCCACCGCGTTGGTTGAGTAGGAATAGCCTATCGCGTAGATAACGCTGGGGATCATGGCTGACCAGAAAATAGCCGTGGAATTTATCTCAACGATCAGCGAGAGACCCTGCCAAGTGTGTGCGTGGTCGGTTTGGCAACGTAGGTCACAACTCTTCATTACAGCCGCTGACCCTATCGTTGCAAGGAAGACGTCGCCGTTGGAGGAGGTATCCCGAGAGATGGAGTGGGGCTTCCCCCCACAGAATCAGGGGTGTCAATATTTGAATTAGTCGTTGTCTATCTTCAATAAACCTATCAACTAGCAGCGTACAGATTCATTTTAAATGTTTGTTTAACGGTCCGAACTGCGTTAGAGACAGTGATACAGTGATCTTGAGGATGAAACCAATAGAGGAAGCTAGCCCAATGCCGTCCCACCTTGATTTCTCTGTATGTGAGACTCCTCACTCGAACAGCCCGAGCAAGTTAATTGTTGGATAGGCCTAGAAAGCGCTTCGGTTGAGGTATTGCTATTTGGTACTATAAAATTTACTTTTCCTTCACAGGTGCGTACCGGGCTTCACGTTGATCCCTAGTATGAGATATGGCGGATGAAGTTAGTGTTGGAGAATTGACTCGCGGGAGTTTCGTTCCCAATGAAGGACAAATATAATAAGTATCACTGCTTATTCACGTATACTCGTACCCTTCTCAAATCATCTTCTCAGGAGCGGCGTATCGTTCGTTATAATACTTGCCAAGCCGAAATCGAAACGGACTAGACTAACGCCGTTTGTTCAAATGCAGCCCCAGAAGCACCGGGCCCATCTAACCTTCGCGTCCGTTGTATCTTATAGAGAGAGCTCTCTGACTCGAAAAAAAAAATCCTTGTCGAGCGCGAACATGTCTTCGACGGGTCGCTAAAGCTGCTAGATGGAAAATAAATCCGCTGAAAAGTCGCCGCTCGATGTCGAGACGACGAGGAAACGAAACTGGAGGAGACACACATAGAGAGAATGATAGGGAGAGAATCTTTTGACGGCCCTCCATCGAGTTGGAAAACTAGACACGTTCAAATGGGGACATTTGTTCTCGTGTTGTCCTTTTGCCGAACCCTTCGCCCATCCCTGCCCCTTGAAAACTCCAACCCCCAAACGCTATCCTGCCTAGCTGTTGTTATTGATGCAGTTGTGTGGCACATGTGGACGTTGCTGTTGTTGTTGTTGTCGTTGTTGTTATTGTTGTTGTTGCTGCTGTTTTTTCCGTGGTGCTTTCGGTGGTGATCCCCTGGTTCTTGTCAATGTTGTTGTTGTTGTTGTTGGTGTTGTTATTTTGTTCTGCTGATGTCAGAATTTGTGGCGAAAACCTCCCCTAGGGGGCGCAAGGGGTGTAATCTAACACAGGGTGGGGAATCTGCACGCCCCCATTATAGACTCGGCTCTCGTTTGTTCTCGCTTTCTCTCTCTTATGCTATCCGTTGTGCTTTAAATCGTCGTTGGGTGGCGTTCGACTAGCGTTTCAGGAAGATACAGGCTCACTGATGTTGTTGTTGCTATGGGATAGTCAGGCCCGCAGTTGTTTGTCGCGGAGTCCGTCGCTCCCGATCCGTTTTCATTTTAGACGAGTTAGGCAGCAATTGTTTCTGGCTCCAAACTCTAGGCCTACACCTATATCTATATTAAGACGGCATCGACCACCTCAAAGGGTAAGCGGTCTACGAAGGGAAGCTGAATCAAAAAAATCAACTAAAATCTCCACTATACCTGCCCTCCTCTTGTAGGGTGAAACGGTATGAACTATAGGTGGAGCGGAAACCACTATTCCTTAGAGAACAAGGCACTGGATTGGGTTTACCCACGTATTCGTACCTTTTTCAACGGATCATTTCGTCGTGTACATCCATTGTCCTCGTATGATCAGATGGTTTCAAACAAAAATTTCCCGTATGCGTGAGGTATATCTAAGTTAAATAAAAGTCGATGATCATTTGTTATCGAAATGCGCGATTTAGAGCGGATATACCTTAGGAGACGACCGGACACGTGATAGTTGATGCGATGCTATTCTTGTTCATGAAACTTAACCAAGGAAGCTGTCATCCTTCTGAGAGTATTATTTGCTTATTGTCATATACAATTCAATGTATTATATATTCCTTAATCTCTGCATCTGTCTTTATATATATATATATATATATATACCCAAACTAGACTTGGTCGGTTAATAGCGAACACGTTTAGTGGAATAGAAGGCAAATTTTTCTGTCGGTTAAATGTTCGTTTTTACAACAGGTGACTTCTTGAAGATATTCGAATATCTGCAGGCAACTTCATCATGTTTGAAAGAGGATGTCCCAAGAGCGATTGTCCCAATCCAGCCGTGCACGCACACATCGAACCTATGTAACTTCCAGAATTTCTTCTAGTATTTTATCGATGTAAGTATTGTGTACTTGAGACAAAGATCCCAACTACCAACCGAGCAACGTCGCACGTCCGGTGAGGTTCGATCTCATATATTGCGGTATACGGCTTTGTAAATGGCGGCCAGCCATTACAGGAGGGAAATCGAATTATATCCAATTGAGTGGCGGTGCTTCTGTGCTTTAGATAAAATAGAAATATATCGAATTATCTTCTACACATACAGTAAAGAATGGCGTGGATATATTTTCTCTAAGACAGAGGTATTCGTTGACGTAAGCTACGTTCATCGGCGGAGATCAGTCAAATCTCAAATTTCGGAAAGCACTAAAGTAAAAATTCAACAAAAATAGGGTACAAACGCTCCCAGTCCCTATGAGATATTCACATCGGTGCTATTTCACGGCAACTGACTTTCGACTTGGGGCCATTTCGCGCAACGATCACTGATTTTAGCCTGAGAGGTAACGTTGCGAACGTCACCGGAGAAATTTGGCAGATTGTAAGTGTGGGGCGTCAGGGCAGTAATGGGAGAATGCGTTGGAACGTATGAAAATGTGGCTCGTTTTTACTCTGTTGACAAGGCAGTAGTTATCGGAAGCTGTAAAGTTTCCATCGGGTGTCCGTTTCAGCTGGATTGAAATTTCAAATCTCAAAAACCGAAATCTATAGAGGCCTCCGACTAAGACGGAGTCGCTCGCTGTCCGTATATATATATATATACATAGATACATAAATGAACAAAACGAAGTTTGGTTTCCTTCAACTCCTACAATTCATAAATCCGATGAAAATCTTACGAGAGTAGACAGACGAAAGTAAGTATAATAAATTCGTACATTACGTTCCTCTCATGATAGTATACAATGAACTACTTGCAAGTCAAAACGAAGCGTCACGATAGGCGCTGTCGTTTGACAGGGGGACACGTATGGTGGGCGAGACGGAAGGCATCTTATCGTTGTTACCTCACCGGGGTCTCACCACCATGCGAACCTCATCTATTCGCCGAAGAAGCAAGAGAATAGTGACGAAGTCATAAGTCAAACCTGCCTATAATTCTTTTGTGAAGAAAACACATGTAAGGTTCTCTCTGTTCCCTTCTCTCTCTCTCTTTCTCTCTCTCACGAGAGAGAGAGAGAGACCTTCGAGCCGTGTTCTGGACAATTACCTATGCGTGTTTTCTGCTCCTTATTCGTTCATAAACCTTTATTCGAGTGGGCCCAACATCGCTGCCACCCCTCAAACAATCTTCAAGCCCCCAAAAGCACCTCACCTAGCGCAGCCCAGCATCTCGTACCGTGGAACTCTTCTTCATTTTCTTCTTGCAGTCCGCCGTCATTGTCCATTCTCTTCTGGCAGTAATCGGTACGCTGAAGGGGCCAGTGCGAACGAGATAGATACACAGATGGATGTATGTGTACAATGCTATCAAGCGGCAGGTTGAGAGTTCCTCCTATCTAGGCTACGTCTATCTGACTGTTTACCTGTCTCTATGTCTGTCTGCTTGCCCGCAATGTATTCTACGGTGCGACCCAATCCGACACTGCTGCTCTGGAGAACGAAGTTTATGACGACGACGACGACAACGACAATACCACATGGCTACCTCATAGACCCCAACGACATCCCCTATGCACTCACTATCCCTTCCCGTGCTGTCACTGTGTATGGTGGAGCCGCTGGCAGTAACACAGATATTACCACAACAACAACAACCCTGGCTCTGTGCTTTAGCTAAGAGTCGTTGTTCTAGTGGCAGCAAAAATCGTTCTGGTAGCCAGCGTAGCTGTGGGTGTAGTTGTACGAGACGGCGGCGGACGGTAGTCGCAGCGGTACACGGAGCAACGCTTCCGTCCGTCAGCATTCGCTTTCCATCGTCCAGGCGTCGTTCCACCGCTGTTCGCGGCGGTTTCACTGCTGATGGCCGCCGACCACTGCATGGCGCGCACTACTTCCAGGACGACTACAGATAAGATAAGCGCCTTTTCTCTCTCTCTCTCTCGCTCACTTGCTTGTCGACCCCCGCGATAACAAACCGACAACCCAGTGTCTCTAGCATCGCCGAGCCTGTCTCGCGTTCGTCTCCTCGTGTCTATCGTATTCGTTGTACGAATGCGGTACCGAACAGTTATGGGGGTGGCTCGCACGTTCAACGAACTGATATAACCAAACTCCAGCCGGGGGGAAACCTGCAATCGTTCCGTAAATGGGACGAACGTTGAGTTGGACAGATATGTACGCGTATGCCAGATATAGCCGTGGTAGATGTACGCGTGTGTGTGCCGTGCCGCTGTAGGCGCCGTAGTACGATTTGGACCAGCCAGACCCGAGTGGTCTGGTCTCAGACGGTCCACTATTATTCCGAGTATAATATATTGAAGTATGTAGGATAACACTCGACACGGTGGTGATAGCTTCGACAATAATCGTGCACACGTTGTGTTGTTCGTTTTTGTTGTAAGCACTTATGCATATTTATTTGATCGTACACAGATCCCCGCTCTCTCGCGCTTCTGTGCTGCGCCACAAAAACTCCCGCATACGCAAAATGTAATCATGCTCTCTCACGCAGTTCAACGCGTTGCGTGTCCCCTGTGTCCGGCAATGCTTTCCACTACGAGCCAAATGCGCAGTTTGCCCCGCAGCCAAATGGGCAAGATGCAGAGCATTCGCTTGTCCCTTACAGATCTACTTAGAAATAGATCGAGTAAAGATTAACGTGAACTTATGCTGAATGGACAGCAAATAAGGAAACACGCGCGCCTGCCTGTCAAACCCTTGAGCAAACAACCTCCGGTGACAACGTCGACGAACAACGTGTTGGAAAGCGGTCGCACAAAACAAGATCTATGGTGAAACATCTGGACAAACAAATTCATACTATTGTATCTTGTCTTCGGTAGCTGCTCAACACCACGAAGTTGTTGGTGGTTTGGCCAAATGATGACACGTATCAGCATCAATTGCGGGACTATATGTGCAGACCGAGAGAAATAAGAGTTTTCGATTTTTACATGGAGTATAATTAGCAGATCTTGGCCTCGTAGGGGAGCTGCAAAAATGTGAAGCTATGCGAAAGGACATTTTGGATTTTCGATGAACAACGCCGGAGATAATATGCATAGTACTTTCTCGACCCTTGATTTGGCTTCCAATTCAAAGAAAATGCATCTGCTCAAGCCAAGTACAGCTCTGAATGAACGCAAATGATTTTTTGTATAGTCGAACTGCACACCACAGAACTACGTCACAGGCTATACCAGCGCTAAGAGACTTTTAATATGCGTGGCCGAGGGGACGAGAATCTTTCATATGTGAAGTCGTGAGGGCTTCTTGACGTCGCGGATATTGAAGTTTTTTGTTTACCCTGTGGCGGGAGAGGCCGACTTGGGTTTGACTGATCAGCCGGAACGGAGCTTTCGGAGAGGGACTAAGCCAATATTGCTACATAGACCTGATCTATTTAATATTTGTTGACAAAGAATCCCATTGCGCAGTATTATTTGCATTGAAATTTAGTATACTTTAAACGTGCTAATTAGCAGCTGTGGAGGATAGTAGCTACCTCGCACGGAGTGTGGCAATGTATAATAGAATTGTCAGCGTGGCTAATATTCAGTTGGACGTTGCTCCTCGAACATGGTCACCGCAGAATCGTCACACGTTGTAGTATAGGTCGTACCTTCTTGTCCACATCTTTGAGCACCATCACTGCTCTTATTTCGAACCTCGACAATCCAAATCTCGAGGAGTACAATTGGATTCATCGCCTTGACCTTGCGCGGCTCGATGTGTAACCCGGTGCTCAAAACGATCCATACGGTTCTCCAGTAAGCTCAGACCTGAGCAGAGTTCATCGACCCTCCTTTGTAGGGCAATTAAAACTGCGCCTACATCTAGTACTCTTGACTGGATATCACTTTCAAGCTGGGTATCAAGGGGCGTGTCGAGCGTCATTGTGGCTGGTCGCAAACCTCGTTATTAGGTTAACTTATATCAATCTGCACAGATATTTCAGTAAAAAACTATCTTCGATTGTGACCAACTTGAGCAGCATGTTGGGTCTGCGACGCCATGTTACAATATAAAGCCATTGCTGGAAACATTCATACGATTACCTAACAACAAGAGAGTGAAGATCGGTGCTGCTGTATCGTGGTCGCTCTCCTTAATCCATATCAACTTCCTGATGACTTACTTTAGCCGAATATATTGAACTAGCTTTTGCTTATTAATTTATTATTGTTACACGATTTTGATCTTTATTATTCCGGTGATGCAAGTTAAAGGTAAAGCCTTATCGGTTTATTAAAGGAGCTGCAATTTCACAATGCTTAAGCTCTCTTAAATGTCATCACGCAACGTGACTCGAACCTGCGGCCTTTGGCTTCCGATGGCCAGAGGCCGTCGGAAGGCCATTGTCATCTTTATGACAATCTGCGAACCATATAATAATAATAATTGTTGAATTAGACATGACGGTAAGCTGTTAGGCTCTTCACCTCTGATACGATTGAAGGAGCTTGCTTGCTCTATTTATATTATGCATAAAGGGCCATGACGTATATATGTATCTGCATATAACGTGATTTTCAATTAGATATGTCTGAAGTAGATATATAGTGCATTTAGTAACATAATACAAAATGCAAATAATAGTTTCTCTGTATTGAAACGATCGGCTTGCTATCAGTATCATGAGGTTGTTGTATATGTAAGCATCCTTTACTAATGTAGTGACATGGAAATCTGTTGAGGTGCTGAGCCCGAATAGAGTTGATCTACGGACTATTCAGCAATATTTACTGATTCGAGGCCTAAATTGAAGCTAGTAGTAATTTTAACATTGGGTGCAAGAGGACCAACGCAGTAGCACCCGTGATGGCTCTTTGGCCCAGAGACGACAAACCAGTGACCATGAAGATTATTAAGATAATTGTACATGTACTTGAACTGCCTCTGGCTATCGGAAGCCAAAGGCCGCAGGTTCGAGTCCCGCTGCGTGATGATAACTTATAAGAGAGCTTAAGCATTGTGAAATTTCAGCTCCTTTAATAAACCAATAAAGCTTTGCCTTTAACTTGCATCACCGGAATAATAAAGATCAAAATAGTGTAACAATAATAAATTAATAAGCAAAAGCTCAATATATTCGGCTGAAGTAAGCCATCAAGAAGTTGATCTCTGATTCAATTCCAAAGTTGATGTCACTAATACTTATTGTCCGGGGTCCTTTTGGCATAGAGAACTATAGTTTAAAAATATGCAATGCATACGGTTTGAGAGACAGCGGTATAATAATGTGCGTTATGTTGCATAAGTCAGTTGTACTTATTCCAAAAATAGTGGATCTGGCACTCAACACACGAGCATCGTCAACGTTCATATGGCTTGTTTGCAATGTTTTGAAGGTGACGGTAATATGAAGACCCATTCATTTGGATAGTATAATATCGAATCCCAACCACTGTATCGCAATGGATACATTGGGGGACAATAAACAAATGATTTTCAATTTTTGAGAAGATAAGCAAAGATAAAAATAACTTCCTCATTCCGGGTACCCAGCAGAGGTAAGCTGAGTCAAATTATTGTGAATCTTTTTTTTGCGCTCGACGTGGAACGGATGGTATCAAGAGCTGTATTCCCCCTTAGATCTATCCAAATTCTCGAAGCTCAAGAAATCACAAATTCTCGACATTACTGCTTGCGCAACGCTTGTTCGATAGGCGAGTCCGTTGAATTAATGTCCCAACTCTGGAGTGTTCGACATACGTACACGACACTAGCAACTGGTACTTCCCTAGCATCTCTTGTAGAATCGTCTAATAATAGTTAAAAACAACTCTCTGTATCCATGGCGTATGTCACATTCTGAACTGTGCAACACTGCAGAGCTGTTGCTTCGTGCTCCGTAGGTATAAACCCGGTGGTGTTTACTGACAACTTGTTTTAAGCAACCCGTCTCTATTTCTGACGATTGAGCGCATGGTAATTTCTTAAAATGTGTATACATTTCAAATTTCACGACTTTATAGCTAACCTCGAATAGCAACAAAACACACGTTCGCAGTGTGCCACTTCTTTACCTCATGGTACGATAATTTCAATTTGTACGTGCCCCGAAGAAAGTTATGCGTCACATGCGGATTACCTAATCAAACACCTCGCCTTCGCCCTAGTGGAAGTCCTGGTGAATATTATGATTCCCAATTAGCAGCGGAGATGCACTTCTTTGTCACTAGCCGTTGCCCGACCGAGCTTACCCTGACCTAACCTAAGATGTGAAGGTATATTTCGATAAAACTGTTTTTTACTTAAGTAGACAGCCACTCTCAAAGCTCGCTCAAAATATCTATCCGTTTGGCAATTCACCAATGAGCTCTGTCTTCTATCGCAGGTACCAATATGTTGGCACATTGTGTGGCGTGCCTTGAAAATGTGTAGTCTCCCTTACGGCATAGTTACGTCACAGGCGCAGGAGAACATAAAGGCTTGTTCTTCCAACGATTTGTTACAGTAGAGCTGGAATATGCAAACACGCAAACAAAATTCAACGCCAAATGCCCAAAAAATTAATACTCACTGACGATTTGCAAGTGATTTCTCTCTTCTGTGTACTTGGAAGTACGATAGCATCTGAGCTGTCTAATTCGGCCCGGGCACCTTTATTCTCTGACTGAAATTGGTCGTGTAAAATAGACTAAGGTAAATCAAAGCAGTAAAACCGACTTTGGCTGTCACTACAAGTTTTACAAAGCCGAATTGCTTTGTGCTCGATAACAATCCTTAGTAGACTAAACGGTTAAATGAGAGCGGTGATGATCGCTAATGAGTGATGCGAACTCTTTCACGAGACTGCATCCGGTTGCTTGCCGCCATCCCAGCCTTGCACGTTGTCAAGGTTCCACAAGTGAATAATTCCTACAATGCGCATCGGATTGTCCGGTCAGATTTAGTGACTTTCTGCTATATTGGACGCGGGACAACAAATGCAAAAATAAACGTCCTGTAGAATTAATGATTCCTGATAGAAATGTCCTCATGGTACTAGAGCCTTCAGATTCCATTACGAACCTCAAGATGATCGTAATTGTTGTGGAAGTCGATAATCCTCGGAAACATGGAACCAGTCGAGAGTTATCACTAAAATCACAAGGAATATTTACCCCTATAAGGCTAGGAAAAATCAGGCTTCCGATGCGATCAAAAAGTGGGTTTACAATTGATTCAGGCGCGGGTTCATCTATTTAAGCGTAGTGTTTCGTAACTGTGAACATTTTCTTCCTTAGACCTACGTCGGTACTCAATGGTAAGCTTACTTTTGCCTCCGCCCCCTGTACGTATTGTGTAACCAATTTGTTACACTAAATATATTTTTATATATAATATAGTTTTTATTTGAGTCCACCAAAATAGATTTGTCCTTTATGGACGTTTCAAAAATTTTAAAATTTCAAGAGAGGGCTCGTTCGGCAAAGCTGCCTAAGGACGGCCAAAGGGCTACCCGCGCACCCGTATGGTATTTCGGGCAGAGATTTTTATAATGTATAGGATCGTTGATAGAAAAGTATGCCAGGTTTATACGCTTAGAGAGACCAAGAGTTAACTGGAACCACCCTGACTACGATGGTTAAGGATGAGTAAGGCAGCATATCATAACCATGGGGTCTCGGTTCGGATCCCTAGGCGAAACCCAGTGATATTTTCGAATTATTTGACTTCTGAACATCAAAAGCTCGCAGCGCAATTACGTTTGATCCTCGTCAACGTCATGGCAATCCTAGTACCTAATATTAGCTGTGCCGCAACTGAGAAGTTGTCTATAGGAACGTCGGTGCTTAGAGAGATCACTGCCGCGTTGGAAACAAGAAAAACCAAAATTAGTTCGAAAGCACCAACATTTCTAATTCAAATGTTTAGAATGACGCAATTTTACGTATCCCACTGTGCAGCTGACAACCTCTACCGAAACTAGCGCTATATATCACACGAAGATGAATCTCCGATTCCATGTTTTAAAGACGTGCAGTTAAATATGTAGGCATTTTAGGTTCTACTGTGTTCCCCTCATTTGTTTAATATAATAACTATACCGGAGTAACATTGCACTCTGCTGTTTCTCATCTTCCCGAAGGGGATACTCTAGGTAATTTTTCACACCCGCCATTTCCCACCATTAGCTCGGAACGATGAATATCCTGTCTGCAGGTAGGACCGCCTTTATTCCATTATGTAATTTACATCTTACATACCTATGGGATACATCAGGGGATATATATATATATATATATATATCTATATAATATATCACTTGAGCCCGCTCCGACTCCCGCAGTGGACGATCGCCCTTCAGACCTAGCCAGCTCAGCGGAAGCAGTGATGACGTATTCTAATTAATCCACCAGCCAAACTAGCTATCTGCCTATACCATGACCCATGTAACCACCGCCTAGCGAACAGCTTGTTGTTTTTATACGCTTGTGGGCCATTTCTGCAGGACCAGCAAAAACAGCAAGAATATCATCACTGCTCGTTCCTGCCTTCCTTCCTGCTTGCCGACAAGAAGCCCATTGCAATGGACCCTTGTCGCGTTATACCTTCCTACCCTCAGCATCCCCTACTCCAGTGACAACGGACGGCAGAAAAAGGACAGGCGAAAAAAAACGGCAGTTACGCCGACGTTCTACCACCGAAACGATTTCTACAGAGATGCGTAGACG
The DNA here is from genome assembly GCA_019614645.1 of Stratiolaelaps scimitus. Taxonomy (NCBI): domain Eukaryota; kingdom Metazoa; phylum Arthropoda; class Arachnida; order Mesostigmata; family Laelapidae; genus Stratiolaelaps; species Stratiolaelaps scimitus. Next base: position 5,548,035 of record JABWDB010000013.1, on the reverse strand, counting down.
CACACACACACGCACTCACGTTCGCCCAATCAAACAGATCCTGTTTGGGTCGCCTGCGTTAGGTGCCCAGTTGGTCTCTCGCCCACTCTCGCCTATCGCGAGGCGAGGGTCGAGACGATGACACTCGTGGAGAAGGGTTCTGCAAAGCCGGCAGCGACCGCGGGCAGCAGCAGCAGCAGCAGCAGCGGCAGCACTGGCACCACATGAGCACCCGTCCCGAAGCCCGCGTTGAGAGGTGGTCGTGCCAGCACGCTATTACTTCGGGTCCCTCGAGCCACACTCTGCTGTGGCTGCTTGGCGGGCTGCCTGCCTGGCTCATTCACCTACTGGCGCCAAAGTGCGCAACGAACTGATCATCGGTGGCGCCAAGCCGAGCGTGGTTGAGCCCCGCACGAGCAAAGGCCAAAGAACGACGTGCTGTACAGTGTCGTGTAGTGTACTGCCTTGCTCTGCCGTGCCGTGCAGTGCGTGCGCGCTCGGGCGCGAGCTTCTGCCGCTGTTATTTCGGCCGGCCGACCGGCCCGCCGTACATCGTGCAACGTCGGTGGCAGCAGTGTGGACTCCACCCCGGATTATTGTCATGTTCACCAAGGGCCGGGCTGGTGTCGCTTTTGCTGCTGGTGCCGTCGCAGACGACGACGCCGCCGCCGCCGCCGCCGTCTTGTAGCCGTTATTGTGACGTGCTGCGACTGACGCGTTTGGTGTCGTCGTGGTTGTTGTTGTTGCTGCTGTTGCTATTATTGGTGTTGTCGTCATCACCGCTGTCACCCTTACTATTCCCGTGTGTCATTGTTGTGCAAGTTCCTCTGTGCTCTCTCCCTCTCTCTCTCTCTCTCTCTCTCTCTCTCTCCAGAGGTGAATGAGCGTAGAAGTGAACGCGTATGCGCGGTCGGTGTATGCCTTCGAACGCGTTGGCGCGGAGAGGTAACTTTGCTGCCTATTGTTCGTCGTGGGACGGTCGACCGACGGACTAAGGCATTAGCAGCAGGTCAACTCAAGGAAGAAAATACAGGAAGAGAGAGAGAGAGAGAGAAACGAAGAAGAAGAAGTTATAGAAGTGGGCTAGATACCGTCAACGACAATGCGGACGACCTCAGCGATAGCGGCGGCTCCGGTACTGGCGTTTCTTCTGAGTAGCGGAGCACTAGCTCAGAAGCGCTCCACCAACGAGTAAGTTGTGGGAAGGAGATCGTTGTTTTGGGTAGTGTTCCATGTGTAGTATGCATAAATATAGCACGGCTATCATCTGAGACGATAACAGGAACGTTTCAAGCGCTGTGAGGTTCTTCGCGTCTGTGGCTGTCATACATCTGAGACCAATAAAGGAGAAGTAACATAACGCACACGTTCCACAAAACCGATATAAGATAATAGTAATATTGACGTTTTGTTGACACAGAGAGCACAGTATTGACATTAATAGACCACAAACGTGCATGCATGAAGCTGACCGCATGGGCCGCAGAAACTAGCTAACAGAAACACAACCTTAGGCTAGAAGGTCAATACAACAGGCAACAAAAACAGGGCATCCCTAACAGAACCTTTGGGCAACATAGTACACATATGCCATGTCAACCTCCAGCATATAAACCTGCGAAAGTGCACGCGTCAACTGTGAGAGAAATACATTCGTTATAATTTGAAGACAAAACGCTCGCAGTAAATATTCAACGAGGACAGTATGTGTGTCAGTTGCGACCATCTGAACAGCAGGGTTGCTGGGATGCATAACATTACCGAAGGCTCTCGCACTCGAAAGAAAGCCGTGCCCATAGACAATTGTCTCCCGGCGAAGATTGGTGCTTCGTCACATGAAGGCCGTGCGAGCTCATGAACTCATTACAGGACGGCGGGACACGGGAATCAAGTTGTTCTCAATCAAGATGCGATCGTCAACACAAGGCACGACTGACCTGGTCTTGCATCTCTTCTTCGTTCGCCTCTGTCCCCCTGTATTCGTCATCATTATTCGTATAATCAACTAGGGAGGGTAGAATGACTTCAGTGGTCCTCAGATGAACACATGAGGGGGAGAGACGTTGAGGTGAGATGAGATGGGGGCCAGAGTGTGTTCTATAACAATCGTCACTATTAATCACCCCAAACAAACTATTAACGCCCGCACATCCGCGTATCGATAACCCAGCCACATTCGCAACACTAGCATATCACCATACGGTCAGTCACCGATGTCAGTACCGCCCTGCAAGCTGCAGCCGCTTGGCCATATGACCGGCCAAGAAAATCTCTCCTCGTCCGCGGCGTCGACTGCGAACCGCAAGGCCACCATCGGCCGCCGCGCGCGTTCACAGTGACTATCTGTCGATAGAGACACCAGCGCAAGAAGGCACTGACTGCTTTCAAGTGTATGTATATATGTATGTGTGTGTGTGTGTGTGTGCTTGTGTTTCGCAAAACGGACCACTAGGCCACGAAGTCTCGCAAGCAACTCACCGCAGCGACTGCCACTAAAACAACGTGCTATGCAATGCTATCTTGCGGGCTGGCTGGCGAGTAAACGCTCTACCTCAGAGAGCATTTCTCTCTGACAGGACGTGTTGTTAGACGGTGAGAAGCTTTAGCAAGGCGGCCGGCCAGAAGGCAAGGTCTTTACAGCCTCGGCATTGGCGTAGTCCGTTGCCGTCGCAGGAGAGTTCTAATTTTATCCTTCGCCGGCGTTCCGGCACCGCCGCCACCAGAGCCGCAGTCGAGAGTCGACTGATACCGCATGGGACCCGTTGCTTGCCACGGACAGCAGCAACGGCAGAGCGGGCTCTCATCTCGACGACGGCAATAGCTGGTGCCGACGCCGCCGCCACCACCTTCCCTGCCGGCTTCTGCGGCCGCTACCCAAGAGGTCCCATAGGTTGTGGTGGTAGTACTACCATACACCGAAACGTCGGCCTGCGCCTTCCAGAGAGACAAGATGGCTCTCTCTATGTGATGGCTCTCGCGGTTAGCTCTCTCTCTCTCTCTCTCTCTCTCTCTCGCCTCTCTACCGGCGACGGGACGGTAGAGGCGTACCGATGTGCCTGGCCTTTACGCCGCGTTAGTGAGATTTTGTCTGGCAAAGACAGGAGGAAGGCTTCCTGCCTTCTCACTGTCTGACTGCTGCGGGAGACCCGTGACGTTCAATACAACACACGCCTCCACAGCTAACTCCTGTCGTCGAGGCGTTCAACTCCAGAAAAAAAAACATTCGATGGCAAAGCGGGCTCTGTCAATGACACAGCACGCGAGCCCGCCTCGGCCTCGCGCTCGAGCTTCTTATGCGCGCAGTGCAACATGCTGCTCACGCTGTACGCTTCTGAAACTACGATACGAAGTTCTGAAGTCATAGGGTTGAATAACTGTTCTACGCACGCGACGTATGGACGAGCAAGCAGGAGTGCGGAGATGGGCCGGTATGAAGTTTCTGGTTGGGGTTGTCGAGGCCAAATTGACAAATCAGATACGTATGTGAATTACTAACGGATCAATGAATGGAAGACTATGTTCCTGCTGCGGTCCACTTTGACAATTGTGACAGCATTGCTAGGCTGCTGTCGAAATGTTCTTGTGCTCTACGTTCACTTTGCCGCTAGAGAATGATTGACATAAAAAAAAGTTGGCACTCTATTCCGTGAACAAGTACAGCAAGACAATACTTCAGCTGTAGAAGAACGCACCATTGGCATTCTGGTAGAGGGACGTTGTGACAATGGTGCTACTGTACGCCCGATCTAGCCCAGCGTACACAAGTGTGTGTTTTATATTTTACAATTTGGCCTGAAATGCTGCCGAAATTTCAGAAGACACCGTGGACAATTGCGTTAGCTCACCACCAATCTATATCAGGGTAGATCTGCGAAATTGCCGGATTCGCTGTGAGGACGCACGCTTCTATAACTCGTGAAGTTATAATTACACACGCCGGGAGTCAACGATTAATTCTCGGAGGGTGAAATACTTAATATGGCTAGCGAATAACATATTCAATACTGTTGAGATCGCTACTTCAGGCTATAAGAGTGCCCTCATCCATCGCGACAATTCATTCATTTATTATTTCATATATGCAGCAACTACAAATTGTATGACATCTCTCTTTGGGCCGTACCCACGACATACCAACTCTGTTCCCGAAATCCTCTCAGAAGCTTATTACAAACAATTCAAGGGACGAGTCAAATTCGCCAGGTGATTTCGCGAACTAGGACAATATCATCTCGCGCTGACGATAGTCCCGACTTTTATTTATAATGGAAAAAATTCTGTAATAGTCCATATATTATCAATACTAATGTAGCATTTATATTCTGGAGCTGTTGTTGTTATGCGACATGTTGTTGGCACGTCAGGCAATTTTCGTTCGAGTCACTTTCCCAATGGCGTCAATGCTGAAGGCTTTGATCCCTCAGGGTTTGGTAGCGCGCTACCTTCCTTGACGGTGTTATAGGGTTAACAATGCTCAATTAGCCCAGCGTTATCCTGTGCTCGTTGCCGAGAGAAGCGAAGTGGTTGCCAACCATATCGTTAACATACGAAATAAAACGCTTGCATTTTAGGTCAATCAATTGATATGGTCGGAGTCATAATTTCAAGCTGCAACCCTCAGCCGTTGCACTGAGTGCCACTGCGAGTTTTTAGCTATACCATTTGTTTGCGATAGTGTATGACCTTCTATCATTTGCTGAGCTTTGTGTGGCTCGCGCCAATAATCAGCATAATGTGTGAAAACAATTGGGTAACCACGGCGTAACCATGCTTAGGCTTAGGAGGGATACAACCCGCGACTTCAGTCCGTTCGGTGAGCAGAGCCACGCTTAGTTAAATAGCAACAACGAATATAACCAGACAGTACAAAGGTATCCACTATTCAAAGGTTACGCTTTGATGTTTACAATAGGGCCGCACACTTGGGGGTCTTCACGTATAAGTCATGCCACACGCTGTGGCCGCGTAAGCATTTGACGATGTGTTAAAAAGAGATCACTCCTAAAGATTATATATTGTGGAGTTGTCAATTATCAAATGGAGCACAGTTCATAGAAAAACAATTCAAATGTTGTTGAGTGACCTATGATTTTAGCTTTCTTTTAAGGTACTATTATTTTTGTTAAACTATACCGGGAAAACTCGGCGATCAACCACGCAGGTGATAACATAAGCGTCAGCAGTTGTGAAAATGTCCATCAAATGAGCTTCAGATAACTTGAATTAAATTTGCCTCTGGGGTAACTTCAATTACATTTGCCTCCCTGAGGTGAAACGCATTCAATTATGCTTTGCAACCCCGACTTTTTCGGACGGATAGTGACCCGTAACGGTGAAACCACACTGCCACAATAACCGTCTCTAATTGTTCGTCTGAACATTAGCCGCGTATAACGTACATCGTTATCAATAGTTCTTGATTAATCACTATACGCCACTATCTCGTTATCGGCTATTTCCGATCAATTTTGATTCATGGGCAGCTGAAACTTTGATCTAAACCAAACAAGAATGACGTTATTAATCGATAACTAAATAAGCAGCCGCTAAATCGACGTCACGAGTAGACCTCATTGAGGCACACATTTTCGCCGAGTTGTTAGTGATCATCAACGCCGTCGAAATAATGCTTTACTCCAGCAGTTTTCGTTGCTTCGTGCCATATGTATATAATTCATCGTCCTTCAAAAGAGGTGACCACTTCGCAATTCCATTAGTTCGCTCTCTGTTATGCTAGCTGTCCTTTGTGCCTGGTTAGTTTTCGTTGCTCATTGATGAAGAAGAGCGTTCCTGCAGACTTGCAAGCTTCACATCTCAGGTGTTTGCCGTGGTAATATTGTGGGACTGACTCTCTTGCCTGATGTTACGGCTGACCTAGCCAGTAAACTTTTGCTCTGCTTAAACTTCACTCCGCGCGCGGCCCGGATTTGCATGTGTCAACCTGCAGCCACAACCGACGACTGAATTATGCCTCGTTTGCTGCATTCGCCCGTTCGCTCACCAACAGTCGCTCTAATACCCCAAGCTCCCTGGAGATGTGCAATGATCCGACTTGCCAGTCGTTACTTACTCACTTAGTGGCCACGGAATCGGCGGTTGCCGCCGATCCTTGTCGAAACGGTTATAAGTCAGCGTTGCAACAAGGTTACCATAGGGTATACTCGCCAAAATAGCTCGGTGTATCTCTGATAACATTGGGACCTCGGTGGTACACGGCACCCTTCGGCGTTAGGGTGTTTTCATACTTTTGTGTGTGTGTGGAGCATCCAGCAGAGTCAACACTTCAAAGATTCGGCCATTACAAGAATCACTGGAATCACGGATCATTCGTGAAAAGTTAACTATTATGACAGATTAGGCGTGTTCCTCTACTCGAGAACCATTCTAACGCTATTCGCTTTGTGAACTCCCTATGAGACCTCAATATAGCGCTATTGCCATATTAGTTAGCATTTACGATCTATAATACCATTATCATGAAGTAGTTGTAAATGATAACCGCTGATATAAACACGAATAACAAGCGAGCAAACTGTTGGGCCCAATAAGTGGCTCTGGAACAATGTTCCCCCAATCGCATTTAATATACTATTGCGTGTGGTACAGATATACATAAATCAGAACAGAGAAACATGACACAATGATTCAAACATCGCTGACTACAGAGGAATGATATGGTCTGTATACATCGTTGTGAGAAAGTGCTCTCGCCTGACCAGCGGGTATTATAGAATATGGCCATTCTCAGACACTCTTGGTTTGTTCGGGTTATTTTTACTTTTCGCGATACAGGCGTTTCGGCCCGTGGGTATGTTTTGGAGTGTTATATTTACGAATGCTGTAAAATATATATGCAGTTGTAAAAAAATAATTCATGTATATACATATATATATATATGTATATATGTACATATAATATATATATATATATATATGTACATATAATATATATATATATATATATGTACATATAATATATATATATATATATATGTACATATAATATATATATATATATATATTATATATATATATATGGTGAAGTGATCACTTAAGTGCAACAAACTGCCATTGACTTACTGAAGCTCGCGGGGTGTGTATAGCAATATGACCCTGACCCATAGCGCGGTGACTATCTAGGAGCAAAGAAGTTGACCGATAGTGCAGCACTATAGAACTGCTGCTGCTGCTGTTTGTGGTTGGATGTGTGTGCGTTATGGGAGCGCGTCTACGGTAAGCCCATAAATAGAACTCGCCACTGCACCTCTTTGCCAATGATTTCGACCAGCCGGAAGCTCTGAAGAAGGGGCACTCACTTTTACGCAGCTAGCCAGCCAGAGAGATACCATAGTCGCATACACAGAGACACCTCTTATCTTAAAGATACTAACCCCCCGTCTGTCTATCTGGGTATCTGTATTCGCTTATCTATCTCCACTCTTTCTCTCTCTCTCTCTCTCTCTCTCTCTCGCTCCCTCTTTAGCTGGGCAGCAATTTCCCTCACTGGATACTCAGCTCGGTTCGGTCGGCCGATCCTCTTCTCTTGGCTCCGCCGTCCGGCCGAGTTGCCCCGGTGGCCGAAGGCCAGTCGAAACCTCCCGTGTCCCGAAATAGGCCCTATCGCAGCGGCGTCCGTCGGTCTGCCTTTCGGCTGGATACCAACATACCCCCAGCTAAACCCCCAAATCTCAAACCCCCGGGACCGCTGACGCCGGCCGATGCACGACCTTCTGTGCCCTTGCTAGTAACAGCGGCACCGTAAACCACCAGTGGTGCTTTGCCTGCAGCGACCGTGCGCCAATGCACACCCCAACCAGCCGGCAGTACGGCTGAGGCAACCGTTTCCATATTAATATCAGCCGCATACAATATTAATTGAATGTGTGCCTGTAGTCTCGAAGTCTTCGCGTAGCCGTCCCATTTGTGAAGAGGCCGAACTGTCTAGTTTGGATCTATAAATATATATATATATGTGTGCCTACGTAGCTATATCTCTGCCGCGGTGTGACCACCAGGAGAGGATGCTTGCTGTTTATTGTTTAGCCTAATAGATATGTGTAAAGGGAGACATTGCCTCGATGTTTCCATGTAAATATGGATATCTGTCTGTCGCCCTGACGACGAACGCACTGGTGTATGTGTAGGTGCTAAGCACAACTGGCATCACACTACCCGCTTTTCGCATCGTCACCCCCATTCCCATCAATGGTAGAACAGGCTTGCTCGTACGGACAACTTGGTGCCCACCCCGCACTTGGTGACGTACATAGCAAGTTGGATTGATGCAGGCCGAACAGAGGCGGGCGACTGCGAATGCTAGACGAGACGTTATGACAGGCGAAAGGCCGAAGACGAGTGTCCTATTTTCGGCAGCGAAGATCCCCTCAGTTTGCCCGGTCAGACGAGCATTACAAATGCCGCGCCCACTGCTGTCTGTGTCAACATTTTGTCACCCGACGAAATGGCCGACACTTACTGCTAGCAAACGAGCCGCTTCCGAACAGTGCGCAATGGGAATCAGCTTGCGTGTGGCGAAAACGCCGGGAGGCGAACCTCATCCGCACATTAAGCACACCACGGCACAGCACACTGCGCTGTCGACGCACGTCTCTGCGATCCCGGATTTCCTCGAAGAAATTGCGCCTCACCGATCTTAGCTAGCATGCGACACTGACAGCGTTTTACGCTGTGAGAAGGAAGGAGTTGGTATCAAAACTGCTGTCGTGGTATAACGACTACGAGTCGGCTAAATGGCTTGTCTGTGAGGTGTTATATCATTCCGGTGGTTTCTGCTTCTCTTTGGTGGACAAGGCACGACGACGGCCGAGGCGTACCTACTCAATTGAACCCTTCGAATATGATAGGGTGTGTAGAGTCGAAGACAAACAGCCTTTCGTTACGAATCACGTTTCATCCAGTAGCGATTTTGCACCACCGTGTTGGTCGTTTGAATATCAGTTTATGTACCTTTTTTTTTTATTTTTTTTAGGAGAGGGGACCACCAGAGGCACCTTCCAATCTCCATGAAAGTAGGCCCATCCCGTGCAGGGTTGAGGTGGATGACAAAACGCCTCTGCCTGCTAAAAGCACCATCCTCTGCTGAGAGTGTATCAGTTTATGTACTATCAGGAGGGAACGGTCCAATAAGCATCTATGTCCCTAAAGCCGTTTTTACAACAAAATATTGTTAGCCATCACTACAGCTGGAGTTTCAGTATACGTTGCATGGACACTTACAGATCGTGCACGGTCCCGACCAAGGCAGATGTCCCGATGTTGGTTGGCAAATCGAAATATAATAGAAGTGAGGCAGTGGAATAGAAATTCTCCTGAGAACGTGATGCACCAGCCAGCTGTGGTCAACGTACATAGAAATTATAATTCCAATAGGGAACATTTGGGGTCGCCAGCAGAGTTTTTGAAAGTCTCGACGTCGATGTTCAATATGTCATTGCTATTCTGATAGTGACACCGTTGAGTCGCCGCCACCACCGAGCGAAATGAACTGAATGTCAGTTCTTATTTACTTCAGGGCTTCCTTCCCTTCGACCTCCGCAACGCTGAGTCGGCCTGTTGGGCTCAGCTTTCGTAGACAATGCGCGCACTACGGTATAACGCCAGCGCTGTTATCGTGCACTGTGCGTTGAATGGAAATTCGCGATTATAATAGATTACAGCAAGGCTCGTCTTCACATCGACTGAGATTTGATCTCCTAATATCCAGCACACAAATGAGAAGCTAATCACTTTGGCTGGTAGCAATCCGGACATGATATAATAACTGCTCCTTCACATGAGGTTGTGTAAAGTTGGCATGGCGGATTTGAACCAGAGGCCGCCGTCCCGGCATCTTGGATTAAGTAAGGCTCTAATACCCTAACTCGAGATGAATCCATTTGATTTAAGACCACTTGTTGTCAAAACACGAGAAAAGAGTTTTGCCTGTGGCCTGGGAGGTCACATTCATGCATATTGCTATTGACCTGATTGTTAGCAAACGCACATATCAACACCGTTAGGTCCTCAAGATCCAGTAATAATTTAGGTCAGATATAATAAAACAGACTGTCAATCGGTCGTAGCTTACCTGACACACACACACACTTCTCTGGCATCATTTAGTTCAAACAGTTGATCGAGTTTCGACTCAAAGGATCCAAGTGCTCAGTGCGAGCTGTTCGTCGGTATCTATCGATCCGCAGACCAGCAGATATTTCCGACAGCCAATCAAATCGCTGACCCAGTCATGTAAAGTTTCTGTTCGCCATTCCGAGTTCGTTCACTTAACTTAATGAATGTCCTAGTGAACCATTGTATGTCCGTCGCCCATCCGAACCTGCATCCTACGGTCACAGCGTATTCTTCTTAAAGGGGCCACCTCATCTACCCTCTCTCTCTCTCTCTCTCTCTCATCTCCCCGCCCCCGTCTCTTAATGAACCACTTACTCTTCAGCACCGGCTGATCAAGATGGTCCCTAACCTTAAACGCTCTGTGACCGTGTATGCCTGTGCACCATGACCACAGTGACTTTCTTGGATTTCATTCAACCAGAATTGCACGAGCGCTTCGAGCGCACGGCCCTGCTCCGTGGAGGTCCGTGCGTGACATTGGCCGATCGCGATCGATCACGAACAGTTCACAAGAGGCGTGACTGTTTGTTATATTCCCATTTACTTCAGGGCTCGCTTCCCTTCGACCTCCGCAGCGTTGGGTCGCCCCGCTGGGTTCAGCTTTCGTAGACAATGCGCGCACTACGGTACAAGCGCTAACGCAATTATCCTGTGCTGTGCATTGCATTGAAATTCGCTATTCGACAATTACAGCAAGGCTCATCTTCACATCGACTGAGATCGCATCTCCTAATGCCCTGGACGGTGAAACGTAAACAGGATAATCGTGGGGCTTTACGTAAGGAGGGGAATTTCCTTTAGATTTGATCTTGCCGATATTCCTCTTCGCCTGCTGTCTAGTATAGAAAATAGTCTAGCGAGCCAGTTCGCGCAACTGACAATATCGTACGGTAGCAAACACCAGCACCCGACAGATGTGGCCTTCCAACTCGAAGGAGGATTTCACACGTTTACATGAATTTTGTAAGAAAAATGAGATTGATGTGTGTGTGTGTGTTTTCGTGTGAAGATTGATTGAAGCTCGCGACGTCGAATGGATCAATTCGGTTCAATCACGGTGGAGTAGCTATTAGCGGAGCTGTATATATATATATATATATGCTACATTCTTCAATTTTACTTAGCTCTTCCAATCAGACAATAAAACTTGTACACAGCAAAATAATAGGGAGCAAAGGTCTAGGGAAAGCTTCGATTTCGATCCTATGAGGCCTCTTTGATGCATAGGGATCCTGCAGAGAAGTCCTGTAGCGCGGCTCATGTCGTTGGAAGACGCGTGCAAATCGGCGGCGTCTGTAGGCTAATCTAAAAAACAGAGCCGTCGTAAAAAAGAATTGGATCCCTCAACGAGGTTCCCGCTGAGCTCTGAAATTGGGTCCGTGTGACCTGGCGCCCTGCAGAACAACAAATATTCGCTCTCTCTCTCTACATATATATATATATATATATATATAATATATATAATTTTCGCTATTTGAGCTCGACCGAGAACTATGTCAGCATTTCCGGATCATGTATGCGAACAGAACCGCTGACTAGCCTGGTCAGTCATTGTCATATATTATAGTGCATTTAAAAAAAGCCACAAAAAAACTGTGTAACCTGCGTGCACGAAGGCATATGACCAAGGATTCAAAAGGTTATAGCACTGTCCTAGCTCTCGCCGCATCTTTCTCCCTTCCCTCTCTCTCTCTCTCTCTCTCTCTCTTTATTTAGCCATGTTAAGGTATCAATTAAGGGATAACGTAGAGTAATTAAGGACGTTCGGCTTCTTGTCGAATAGTTGTGTATATATATATATATTATTATTATCTTCTGCCCAGACGAGGTCCTGTCGAACTCGTCGTATTCGCAGCCTGACATGAAGCTTACGTTTAGCAAGAACAGCCGCAATTAACGCTTGATTCTCTTCTTGGCTTCTGCGTTTGGAAGCTTAATCTGAGGCGCCGAAAAGCCCATACACATGGTTCCATACACTGTTCATGTAATATCACAATCCCACGAATTCATCCTGTCCAGGATTTCGTTGCAGCTCTGATCGTTCGTCATCACATTCAAGTTGCTCACGTGGACAGACGGCGAGCGAGAGACGGGGTCGAGTCTGCTATATTTTGCTACCGTCGCTTGCCGAGCGCGAGGTTCCCACTGCAAACGCGTATTATGAGATTTGCATCTTGGCTCCGCCTCGTTTGACGATGTAAGCAACTCTGGTAATTCTCTACGAAGTCGAAGCACGCCGGTGGTTGAGATCGGGCTTCTCGACAGGTATATTAAAAATCTAATAAGTGACAGCTGTTGTGTCTGTCAGAGGTGTGCTAATTGTGGCGCGGGGGGGGGGGGATAACAAATAGTTGCTCGATTACTTAGCTAATTAACCCGAATATAAGTCTCTTCCGACTCTACCTACAGCGGGATGAGGTTGCATGAAGACCTATCACGCTAACCGTACACGATCAGTTGTGAGAAATCGGGTTTTCTGCAATTCACAGAATTTCGATTGATTCATTCTGAAGAAATTCCCACAATCCACATAGTGCAAATCTTGCCCGTAAACCCCACATCTGGCCGCCCTCGAATTCCGTGCTTCGCAATCCGCAATCAGATTGCATCCCGATATGAATAGCAGGAAAAATTGCCGTCGTGCAATTGGCCTCTTAGTACAATGATAAGCAAATTATAGAGCAACACCATCTCGGTGGTAAATATTCTTCAATTAATTAAAATGGAAAAATTCCTTCATATAAAAGAATCGAAATTTAATTTAAACCGGTTTATATTGTCATGTAATTCGCATGAATGAGACGTTCGCGTATAAGTGAGTGACTACTGATTGCTGTCCACTCTACGATGTCGCTGGACGTCAAGATGTATAATATCCTGACCTAAATCAGATCGCAACGATGTTTTAGGGGCGATCGACGTCTGCTCACCGGGTTGTCCCCAACCGTGTTGGCCATACGAGCCTAATGATGATGGCGAACAGGCAAAGAGCCTGCGTTGAGCCATGTGTCGAAGCTCGTCGGCCAGCCCGGCCAGGAACGTCTCCATTTGAGCTCACTCCTGGCGTCGCCTGCCTACGATAAGTCGTGTGCCGTTCAGCGCTTTCTATTTTCGGAGCTTTGAGAATAGCCGGATAGCCTCTCTTAGGTGCGTGGTGGCTAACGTCCATTTATACGTGAGCATCTATAGGGATAACGATGAACGGGTTATTCAGCAACGTCAAGAACGCTCGAGATTATAATAATAATAATATAGAACTGGTTATGAATCTGTATGGTACCATGCAGACGTGGTAATAGTCAATCCGAAGTACAGTTGATAGATCACACCATCTCAGACTGATGTTATGGCCCACAACCGACGTTTGGACGGGCCAAAGAAAATGAAATTTTCGCCTAATTGAAAGATCCATGAGCAAGTTTAACTAGAGCGACAGGGTGTCAACTAGTCGCGTTCCAAGGACGCATCATTGCTTCGACGGTAAATGAAGCCCCCACCATATACATATGTAGGGGATCCGGCGTCCGCGACTTGTAAATGGGAGGGTGCGTGCTAAATACGTGTCACGCGTGTTAAGTTACGGACCCGTGGTGTTCATTAGCAAAAGTGCAAATTTTTCGAGGACCATGCAAATCAATTAGTGAGGGTGATGTGGTAACTGTAAATCGTCCAGCTTTAGCTTGCGGCGGCTCTACGAAGCGCTTCCTTGTTCATCTGCTAAGTCACCACTGCTAAAATCCCACGTATACAAGTGCGAATAACGCAATTTCGCCGTCAATCTGCGGGGACGTAAAGGAAATTTCACCTAGCATCAATTCCTCGTTTTCTGAATCTATGCGTCAACCTCGACGACAATGAAGGGTGTCACCTGTATCGATTGTACTCTTTTTTCAAGCAGTATCAATGCATACTATATCTCCTCTGGTAAAATCTAATTTGCAACTGCTTTGTGCCGAAACCGACATTGGTCTCTTGGACACCTTTTTCCAAAGGAAGACACTTGTATATTACACCCGTGTGCAAACCATGGACGAAATATAGTGCAGTGCATAAGATGACCATGGACTCTAAAACCCATCATTTTCTCATGTTAGCTAATTGCCGATAGACTTCCATTTCGAACATAGTTTCAGCATGTACAATGCGTATAAGTTAAAGATGGCATAGCCGTCGATAAGCCATAGTTGTCAGTCGGCCAGAGCCGATGTCGTTTTTAGTGAGTGCCCCACATGAGAGACCCTGTTCTCTGATCATCAACCCCGCTACGGGTCACGCAGCGCGGGGGTACTGCACGTGCTTCGTCATACGGAATGACGTCACGGATCGCGCAGCCTATAAAGTGGGTTCTGACAAAACGATGTCATTGTGATCAGCTCGCCTATGCCGGTGGTATGACGAGATTGTATTCTCCGTGAGGAACTAAGCAAACGAACTCGATGACGAGATTTCCCTGATAGCTGCAAGCAACTGTACATTTAATTCATACCTTTTCCACAAAAAGGTTTTTATTCGTAAAGCCGCTTTGTTGCCCCTCCGTTCCCCTCTTTCCAAGAGTCGGCGGGACGCCGGAGGTGGAAAGCCTAGAGAGGTTAGCTTTTAACTCGTTTGCATGTCTTTATTTTGCTAGCACTAAACTTATTCAATCTGTACTATAATAGCTATATTTTGTTCATTATACTATTTTGAAGAACATCGCCTTTAACCAACGGCGATCCTAGGCACTTGGAGTCATTTGGAATTGGCTGAACGCCCCGACAATACACAATTTCCAATCATCACCAGATTCCGTTGCGGCTGCTTGAAAATCTAGCAAGTACACGCAGCGATTTGTGAGGTGAAAAACAAGAAATCAGATGCTAAGGATTTATTCAAACATACAGTAGTTAGGAATTTCTAGGGATTATGGGGGTGGGGGGGGAGGGGTGAGGACGACAATGTCCCGAGGAAGGCGATGGCATTGCCTCTCTGCACAGCGAGGGACAGGCGCTGCAGAAGGAAAGAACCTGCGCACTTGTCTCCGTTGGCACGGATCAACCTATGGTAGACCCCCTCGAGGAAGTTCGCAGTGAGAAGGCCGTGCCCGCTCAAGGTCTCAAAAGCAAGGGGGGAAAACAGATTCAAGCGGTTCTAACGAGAAAACGTAACTTAAATCACGTTTTTGTCGACAGGTCGAACATATATATATATATATATATTGCACAACGTAACGCGAAACGCCCGTGTACATGAAATTACAAGAAAACATCAAACGGGTTTCTATGCGCGATTCCTACCTTTGGTAAACGTCTGATTCTGCTCTGCTCCATGATCGTTCTATCCCAGTGGGGCCACGACAACTACAATACATTGTCTTTGCATAGGCGACTCGCACTGAACGAGCAGCTTCATAATATAATATTATACTCGTACTGATAGAGCTGCTATTTCTACTACTAAAAAGGCGTAGCAGCAACAGATAGGCTTGTAGGCGCTCTCTAGGACAGAATGTTCCCAATGTGTCTACAGTACGTCACGTCCTGCAGATATTGTCCTGTTCCTGGATGGCGGGCGATGCTTTACCTCGTCTTGCTGGACGGCCTGCTAGACAAGTCGCTCCGTTAGCTTGAACGCAGTTCGACCCGAGTCAGCTCCCTGGTCCGGTCTCGAAAAAGCCAAGATCGCTGCCAAAATGACAGCAGCTACTCTCCCTCTAAACATCTTGCCATCCATTCCCCGTTACGGCTCAGCTCCCTTGAGCCCAGCGTTGTTCGTCTGGCCAGGCCTATGGTGTGGGCTACGTCGGCCAACGGAGTTCAGTCGGAGCGGCTGAGACCCGCCTCGACGAAGACCAATAATCAATGGGCAAACAACGGCTGGATTTAGGACACTGTGGCGTGGGCCCTCATATTTAGCTCGACTTTACCTCTCGTTAAGATGTCAAGGGCGAGAGCAGAGAAGGGTTCTGCGCGTAGAGCACACTTGGAGCTACTATGGAGTTTACAGTGGAGCAATTTTTGCTCGATGTCTGTGAACTGTCATCGTCGCTTTGGGAAACAAATGATCAATAACTGTGCCGGTTAGCTGTACCATCTCCAGCTGAGTCTTGATTGACATCTAACAGATATCAACATTACACCAGTCGTGCGTGCCGTAAATCGTTAGCGGACCGATATATTACTGCTCACTCGATTAACACTAAGGGGAAGGAGGCACAGAAACTGCGCACACCTGTTTCAACGGGAACAGCTTTTCTGGCTTTCTTCTGTTGGCTGTGACCACACAACGGGAGCGTATTAAATTCGATCGATTGAAAGGAGGTGCTCTTATAAGAAGAAAAGCCGCGGAAACATATTGCTCATCGCCAAAATTGTGGCGCTGCTCAACAAAACGATTATAACAAAACGATTTGTGAAATCAGATGAAGATTTCCCATCAAACAGCTGCGGGCCGAAATATACAGAATATCGAATATAAAGGGCTAGGCAGTCTTGGTAAACCTACATATTAATCTCCCTTTGATTTTCCAACCTGCCCCGGTAGCCGCTGGGTTGCACTATCTAAGCTGTCATGGAGAGCTCGACAAGGGCTATCTAATGCAGCTATCAGCATCCAGGGAAGCACATGTTCAGCTGTGGGAATGAATATATTTTGAGTAACCGCATGGGTTTATTTGCAACTGAGGCCAGTATTTTAATCCCGTTTATTAGCTAGGAGACATGGCCGGCAAATCGGGCCACTCGAGTGGCCTGTGTCTTACTCAAATCCGCCTGCGATTTTGTGCATCACCTGTAACAGTAATGTTTCACGTACAGCAGTGACTACATGTATACTCTCTTTCAAAAGCAAACACGATACGGGATTGTCAATAAACCGATCACATTCTCACTCAGTAACTGATCGACAAATAACTGGGCAGGCTGCCCACCTCATATCTAAGTGTTGTATCCCATTCGATGTGTAATCGAAGCTATATCTCAGTGATTTGCTACAGTGGTTTGCTCCAATATATAATTTCCGGCCAGACACTTTCGAATGAATTTCGATTTGTCCACTGAGCTGACAGTACTATTTAATAGCTCACTCTTCTATCAAACAACCTTATCATGTAGCTTTTAATGTCATACAATATGATAACACTTATCCTGTACCTCCGTCCTTTCAGTGGGCATCGTAACCTCTCTCTCTCTCCCTCTATATATATATATATATATATATATATATATCAATGGCCGTCTAATTAGATTATTTTCAAGTTATGGCAATTACTGGACCCTCCCCTCATTAACAGGTTGCTCTCCTTCGATTTACACAGCACTCTGTACTTCGGGTGCAGCGCCAATCGTCACCGAATATACCCCAAATGAAAAGGTGTTCCACAGGTTATTAGCTACCTTCAGCGTTCGTGTACGGTACTGCAATAGGTTTCATAATACAGTGGCATAACCTCCGCTTCGATAAAGGCGTGCCGAGTTTGTTGTCCAGCATCTCACGTAGCATTTTAGTCCCTTACCTTCTGAAGTATCTCCGGTTCGCTCTCTCTCCCGATCAACAGAGCACTGTGAGTTTCTTCGAATCATCGAAAAACCTACAGATCAACATGCACTGACCACTGGTAAATTGTCTCGAAAGAAGAGGACTATCTCCAAAAAAAGTCACTTAATTTCATTTTATTTATTATTTCCCCCATAACGTTTGTCGGGTAAACCCATCGAAATGTTGAGAACATATGAACAACAGCTCTATGATCACCTTCAAACAGCAACGTTAGTTAACGCTCATCGTTATTGTCATCATTAGCATCATCATTAACCGGAACAACGACTAAAATTCGCCTATTTCAAAATATTTTCCACATTAATCAAATACCCCTTCGAGCAGTGCGCGCCCCCGGTCTTCCCAGCATGGAGTAGAGTATAGGCGAATCGCATAGGAACGTCTTGTTTGGCCACAGACCACCTCTCACATCGTGTGTTAATTTCAGGCCGACCCGTAACGAAAAGGCGCACGCTATTGTTACTCAGCTGATTGACCCGTCGAGGTACGATGCACGAATGCGCGCACAATCTGGCTCCGACTGTGAGCATACAGTTTGTGACGAGTCACCTGTCCACGTCAAGGTCAACACGTTCGTACGGCAGATGCGTTTCGACCAACCGCAAATGGTCAGTTGCGAGTCTATGCATGTATATCGGCAATCGGTTTGAACTTGTTGATCAAAACTGGAATTTGGCGGACTACAAGTGCATCCACATATATCTACTTGTCCGTTTCGACCAGTACTTCATTATATTATAGTAGTAATGAATAATTAATATAAGAATATATGAGGACCTGTCTGGGCCACCTTTGCTTATTCTCTTCCTTACTCGTACCTGGCAAGAATCTTCAGATAAAGAAAGATGACAAAGAACTTCAAAGATTCTCCAAAGCGTCTGACAGGATTTGTACCCGACAGGTCCTCATAGTAATAGCTAAAAGGTTAAGAGCTAAGGCATACCACATAGGGGAACAGCTGAGGGTCAGCTCGAAAAACAATTGAATTTTAATATAAGAATACATAAAGAAGGTTGTTCGTAGATGTATTTCGCTTTCAGCGGCGGATACAATCTGAGTCCACTTTTATAATTGTTATTGTTATTTTTTTTTCGATCTACATATTGTGTGTTGTTTATTCAAACATACATATTCTACATATTTATAACAAGATAAGCCCCAATCTGTCTTTCATTTAGCTTATACGATCTCGAACAGACTAAAAGTTGTCAAGTTCGGGTTTTATTCTATTGACAATGTGTGCCTGTGAAAACAATACCATTTGTAAGTGGGACCAATGTCAATGGCTGCTTGTCTTCTGTCTCAACGTAGAAATTGCTCCTCTTTATTTCGGATCGTCGAAATGGGAATCACTAAGTTAAGAACCTAACAGGAATAGTGTACACTGGAGCCCGCTGACGGAATATGCTGAATTTCAAATAAACAGCGGTGATTAAAAGGGTCGAAGCCATCGACTATTATCGGGCGTGGTTTAGGTTGGCGTCCAACAGTGCGCCGCCGTATATTGAACAGATGTAGCAGATTGACCAAACCCAGGTTGTACATGTGCAGTCGGCTTTACACTTTCTTGAAATACAGCCAACAGACGCTGCCTTCTTCGTTGCGCGAGCGACTGCGAGAACGACAGGGGGAAAATACAGGGCATAGAAAAACCGAGATCAACATTGGGGTCTAAACATCGAGGTCGGCGTTGCGCGACCGGTGCAGTGGTCGAACACGCTGAGTTTTTTTAAGTTGCTCTGTAAATGTTATTGGTAAAGTACGAGCCATTTCATTCGTTACTATTATTATTATCTATTTTATAAATACTATTAGTATAGCAGTTATTAGATCGTCAGAGAGAAAAATTTGCACACGCTGTTGTTATTCTTTCGAAATGGTTGTTCTGAACAGCGACGGCACCTCCGAGCGCTATAATTTTAGCTCTTGTCAAAAGGCTCAACACAACGATGTACTTGACCACTGACAGTCTGTATGTTCTCTATATGTTCACCGGAGCGAAGCGACTATTGAGTGAGTAAGCACAGAGACTTGCAAAAAGAGTAGGCTCCGGTGGGATTCGAACCCACGATCTCCTGTTTACTAGACAGGCGCTTTAACCAACTAAGCCACGGCGCCACCGCGCCGAGCGCTATTTAATACTCGGTCCTGTTCTCTGGTATATCCACCGTCGCTCACGATAGACTATAAGCCGCCTCAACGCTCCCTGCAGTTTTCCCAGTGAAGTTAAAAGCTCATCAGGCCACACCGCCGCCAGGATGGTGCGGATTTAAACAGAACTAAATGATTCACTCAAAAAACACTTTTAAATGCAATATTGCTGAATTCATACCGGCCGTATCAACTCGAGGACTCTTCAATGGATTATTTATAAATATTTAATTGACCACTGCATTTAACTCGATACTTGTTAACTTCATACCACGCAATAGAATCGATTGTGTGGCTCCATACCTTAATTGTTACCTTCATACCTTGTTTACTCAATTCCCGCTGGTGATGTCCGACAATAACCGGCTATTCTTTCGGGCGCCAATTTGGTCGTGTCTCGTTCGGGAGGGGGTCATATTTAGTATCATTGTCTAGTAACCTATGGGGTCTATGCTTTAATGGGGTTTACGGGTTTGATTGAACACCTATAGGGCTATGTGTTCATTTTTTTTGCATTATTCGATACATCTCAACGAGAAACTTCTATTTGCAAGTGTTGTGTACGCGTTGCTAAAATCACATTTTCCAGCGCAAATTGACATTTTTTGCTAAATTGCCTAACATGGTGCTCTATGTAGGGGGTGCTAAAATATAATATATAATAATTAGCGAAGCAGTTAGGGACAGGGTGTCAGGCCTAGGCTGCTATGGTCCCTAGGCAGGCGATGGCATTGCCACTCTTTCCACGGAAAATGAAACGCGCTGCAGAAGGAAGATCCGCGCCACTCCTGTCCCCGATGGCGAGGCTCAGCCTGTGATAGATACTTTCGAGAAAATTAGCAGTACCGGAGCTGTGGTCTGTTAGAGTTTCGAAGGTAGCGAGGGGAATAACGTGGGTTACTTGGAAGTCGGCGTACCTCCGTAGCTTGGCCCGCTCCGTACGTGATACCTGGTAACCGGGGGTGGTTGCATAGTGGTTGACATAAGAGGGTGCTGCGGTGTCAACCACTGTCCCAAACGAGGTGCTGGCCTCGATAGAAGGGTCTGAGGGTGAGGCAGTCAGGGCGGCGCCCGTCCGCAGCATCGAGGCCCCACAGCTCCCTTACTCCTGAAGGGTTACCGGGGGCAGAGCGGAGAGCTCTCACGAATGTGTCATTAAGCATCGTGTGGCGAGACTAGCGACCGGCGCTGGGCTCTTGCGCTGTCCATTCGCCGCTAAATTTTTGTGAGGTTTTCGGCGGTGGCAGTGCATATCACTGTAATAATTAAGGTTAACATTTCGATGGGTTATTTTTTATTTCTATTTTGTTGCAACAAAATAGAACAAAATAGAGAAACATGTGCTCATAACGTGATAAACTAGTTGGAAGCCCTGATTTTATTATTTTATTAAGACACAACCTATCATTAACATTGTCACCATTTTTCAACCTATCTTCTTGATTTTCTCTTATTGATGTTGGTTGAGGAATTGTCGGTTTTGACAAGTGTCATCTGTTGGTCGGTGAATATATGTATACGATCTCTCTTTTAACTTGCTAAATTTAATCAATTAAACATAATGAAAGGCGTTTTTCTTATGTTACAACGGTAACAGATTGTATCGAAAGTCGCAATGGGTACCTAAAAACATCTAAATTCGATCGTTTCCAAGATAATGACACCCAAAAAGCGCCCAGAAAAGCTACCTAACCAAAAATTTCGCCAATCATCTGAGATCAACAACAAATAAATATATCACAAATAACACGTCGGCTGAAACCGACAACTTTACACTTCAAGAGCCAAAAAACTTATTCAACGTCTGCGAAAGCGATTAATTTAAAGATTACCACCAAAATTTAACACTTCTATGAGGCAGAACAGGATCACGCCAATGGCCGAGCGGCCTAAAGCCACAGCTGACGCATACCCAACCGACGTCTCAGAAACCACCCAATGTCGAAATTTTCGTAAACATCATCCAAACGAACAAGCCAGGAGCGGGTCCCGCTCGATTCTATATTATACTTGTTGAAATTGCTGCCCGCAGAGCGCACGGTCCACTCACATGACTATTCTCTTCTGAGGCAATGACGAATTTTACCACCTCTATCTCTAGAAGGACTGACACCACTACGAGAACGTCTAGCGACATAAAACAGCTGCCGTGTATACTAGATACACTATCCCACACGTGTCAGTAGTGTGTGTCTGATCAGCGATAGCGGGCGACTACGGCACAGCAATAAGCGCAATCCATTGATTGGCAAAGGATTTCTTTTGTGTAAAAAAGCCCTATTCTACAATAAAATGAGTTATTTACATCTGATCATTCTAAAAAGCTCAGATTAAATGTCTTTCACAAATGTTTGATGCAAACATTTGCATCGCTAAACAGAGACAACATATTGTCAATGTAAAATTAGAAACAAATGAACCATTCCATTAACTTTACTCAAGTCATAAAGTTCTTTTGTTAAGTATCACGATATTCAACGTTTCGGCCTCAGTCGAGGTTTGTCTCGAAATATATCCCCTTTCTAATGCCATAAAAATTGCTTCGTAGTTTAGATATATCGTCTTACTTAGGCCTTTCTTGTTATTTTTTCCGGCCTGAGCAAAAGCTGATTTATTTTCAACATCTGTTTTTCAACATATTATTCAGGCATTGACGAATTAATTATTCGATGTAAAAATCAGCCTTCGGCGTAGTCATCAATCCAGCTAAAACTCGTCAAGTATTGTAGTGTGAGACGTTGAAAATCGCTTTATGTCGTATCATATTTTCTCGAATGAGTCTATCACTGGCTAATCCGCGCCACATGGGGACAAGCGCGCAGGATCCTTCCTTCCCGCAGCGCCTTTGCTTCGCTGTGCAGAGGCTGAGAGCCGGTCATCGCCTCCTTCGGGGGTGACCATGGCGACCCCAGCCTGACACCCTGTCCCCAACTGCTTATCTAATTATTGTATAGTTTAAGACACACAGTCATGATCAATATCTGTACAAAATGTTTATAATATGAAAGTACAATGAGACTTGTATTATGCTTTGGTCATAAGGCAAGAGGCGCATACCCAGAACGGGCGGCACCTAGATGTACTTCTTTCAAATAAATAAACTATATTGTATATTCTTAAAATATATGAAATATTTATTGGTTTGCAAAACCAAACAATGACAGCTGTCTAATTTTACAGCGAGGTGGCTTGGACGACTAAGGCTCTGGCTGTCAAACGCCGGCGGCCGCCAGTTCAACCCCATCCATGACGCATATCTACTAATTAACATGATTGTGATTAAATAAACGAACTATGGTACATTATATGTATAATAAAGTAATGTATGATTACAATGAGAACGCCAGTAAATATTATGCTATATAGCCATATAATGACAAATTTATTTAATCGCAACCTCTTACGTGCATGACAATGTTATGCTAAAAATCTCTCCCGCTTCTCTACAAATATAAATTATAATATATATATATATCAAACGAAAGGCCAAGGTAGGACGACATATCTAAACTACTAAGTAATATTTATGGCATTAGTTGCCCCGCTGTAAACTACCCCTGACGCCCTCCGAAAAAGTGCCGTTGTTGTTGGCTTTAGATAACAACGATAGAACACATAAATCACAGCCGTAAGTAGCGTTATATGAATAGATACTGGGAAATGCAAGAGTGACTGGCACGACTTAGCGATACCGCGTTGAGAACTCGGAGAGGATGTGCATGATAGACATTCTGCTGATCCCCTTCAATACGCCGAATTCAATAAGTACTATCTTTGCCCGGAGAATTCTATATATATATATATATATATATATATATATATATATATATATATATATATATATATTATATATAGCATTCGCACGTCTGCCAGAGTTTAGCCCTGAGTAAGCCGTTTGGTTCTCAGTGCGTGAAGGCTCGTCCTCAGACAGGGACGTCTCATAGGTAGATATAGTAGTCCAGGTCGGTGATACTGCCCGCGTTAGCCTTGCCGAAGCAGGGTTGTTGTCTATGGCGCTGTCACGCTGAAGGCGATGATCTCGTGCTTAGACGTTCCTGTCACCTGTGGCTGTGTTCTCCTTCTGTGTGTAGTTATTTATAAGGTGCTACTCCTTTTTCGCGTTGCTTTCGTCACTGCTCATCTCGATGTTAAGGCGAATCTTCCCAGTCGGTTCGGACTTCTCGGTGAGAGGTGCCTCAATTCGCAGGCTTCCCTCATTGCTGTCCACAAACGCCTCCATCTTGTCCATGAGAACGGTGCTGTCGTCGAGTTTGAGCTCTTCATGGAACTCCTTCACCGAACGGAAATTCTCCTGATTGACTTCACTCCGGACCGAAACGCAAAGACGCCCATCCTTCAGTGCAATCTGAAAAAAAAGTTATACATGCGTACATACGCACCCCAGATTTAGCCACGCTGTTCATGTGTAAGCTTGCGTTACAATCGGCATTAGAGGAATTTGATTTAGCAAAATGTTACTGGATACACAAAAATGTTCTCCACCAGAAATAAACATCCATAAACGCATATACGACAATCGACATGATCCAATAGACTTAAGAAAATTTAAAACTAAGAACAAACGAGCCTCACTACCTTGACGTCTTCTGGCTTGATATCTTGCGGAAGTCGCATCTCGGCGACCAGCTTTCCATCCTCCTTAAAGATGCGCATGCCACTCGCTGCGCTGTAGGGTTCAACACGCGTCACGAGTCTCGGAGCGAACATTGGCTCTCTGAAAAAGTCCTCCACGAGACGATTGAACGCTCGAAACTCCGGCGGGACCAGAAAGTGCCGAGCGCGCGACAGCGAAGCCGTCCGCACCATCGGCTGAAGCTGACGAAGACTGCGCGAGAACATTCTGCCCGATCCTGTGACGGTCACTTGCAAAAAATCGACGCCTCGAATCCCGAGTACTACTGGCCTGTCCACTGGCGATCAACTGTCCACCACTCCTCGAAGTTATCTGCTGCCACTTCAAAGTGATTCACTGATATTTACCGATCACTGTCACGTTGGATTGAGACGTTTTCCGCGCAAGAAGCTGACGTTTCCGTCTGGTTTGGCTGAGGCAACAATTGCGTTGTGAACGCCGGTCGAGCAGAGCGCTTAAATAGGCGTGGTGGCGCCCTCTAGTGGGTTCCCGGCGACACTAGCAGATTCTAGAGAGATCGGAGACGACAACAGGCTGCTGTAATAGTTGCGTATAGTCGTTGTGCGTGTAACGCGCGTTGCACAGTACCGGCCAGTGGTGGGCAGGGGCATGGAGTAACTAACGGTGGTGATGATAGTAACCAATAATCACCACTGGGATAGCTGCACGGGAGAAGTGGCAATATTTGATTGATGGAGAGAAGAGAACGTATCTTAATCGATATTAAAAATGTTTGTTTCGTTGTGCGCAACGCCAGGTGTACGCGCGCTAGATTGAGCAAGGTTGAACAATTGACCAAGAGCGGCAATATGCCTCGATAGCAGTGACACTATTCAGCTGCTTGAGGTGAAGGTGACGCCGTCGAATATACAGACGCTATGAAGCGTTATTAAACGTTAATAAATAAACGCTGCTAGACGAACGGCATAAAATGATTTAGCTTTATAGGGCTGAGATGGATTTCTTTACAGAACATGCCGGAGGGTTGTTATTTCTAAGAACACATTAGATAACAATATATATATATCTTATAGGCACATACAATATTCTCAAAATATAATGATTTGTCAAGTAATTTGTTCTCCGAGATAGTGTGGACTAACAATATTGACGTTCCACTTCGTAGCCTACTTCGTTGGAATTATTCACGACGATGAACTCTCACAGGGAGTACCGCGTCTCTCTAGTCTCAGACCAATATTTCCCAGGTGCCATAGCTGACATAAATCGGGTAGAAAGTTTTCGAAAAGTTTCTGGAGTCTGGCCACTACCTTCTCCCGTTCCATGTCTTCCTCGAATTGTTTCGCTCGTCGTGTCCTCTCGAAGCATTCACACGAATTTTCATTTCCAACAACATTTCACCTTTTTCAGCTCATATCATTACTCTTATCTACTGCTGTCTTGCCTTCAAAATTATCCATGGGTCAGCCACCCAGAACGCGCAGCGGGGGGGGGGGACTGCTGGTCTCTCCGCGAATAACACTCGATACAGTGACACGAGCCTATTATTACTGGCGTCTCTGGTCGCGCATACGTTTGCAATGCGCGATTGTCTCCTTTGGAACTCACGCCCTCTCAGCATCCGTTCGCTGGATACTTCCGTGCCTCAATTTAGGTTCGTCCAAAAAAAAAAATAGCTTTTTTGAAAAATTCATCACGTACGCTTAGCCTAGGGGCAGAGCACTGTTCACTTACAATAATACATCCCAAAGCTCTCCCCGCTGCCCTCGTAATCTCATTACTTTCATTCCTACAATCTCACCAATATCTAATATATGTTTAACTTATATCAATTATACATTCAATATGCAATCAATTATTTAATAATACGCATGGCGTGTTGTTTGTTTGTTTGTTCTACACGTGCGGATCTGGTTTCGTCATTGCGACGGTGGTCGGTGATCTCATGCTCGCGGGACCGGTCCCGCGAGGCACTAGTATTTATTATTACTCTCGTGGTTGTATTTATTTTCCATTCTCTATCTCATTATGCCTAACAAATAGCTTAGACAGCATTTTTGCAGGTGGCTCTTGTTTATTCCATGGAGCAGTCTGCAAAGAACTTCTCTAGACTCTTCAGCCCCCTACCGAGCCCCTGGCTCTTGGACAACCCCGCTATTGCAAAATGTTATCTTCACACATTATCCGGGCACAATTGTTGGCCCTTTGTTTATCGATAAATCGCATCAATCAGTACAATGAATCACTACAAACGATGCTAACGTGTATTCCAGCTCGGGCCATACCAACCCTATTAGGCGCTATGAATTATTTTGAAATTTCGGAACTACTTATTGTTGCCCTATCACTTATTACATTGCACTTGTATAATATATTACTCCTTTCCTTCAGTATCCAACCAAATTCGGGATGTGTCCCTTTGAAATGCTACAGATAATTACATGACTGCTTTGTATATATATATATATATAGTAACTTAGCGAATGATGCTATAAGGAATCCTTCCAATATATTGTTGCATAGTCTTCTATCTTCCAACTAAACAACACTTCTATTAGCTAGGTGCGAATACCGAGATTTCATCGAGTGTTTAAACGCATCGAGAATAATGTGTTTGGAAATTCGATCGACGTTGATTCGAGCCGCTTACTAGAGAGAGGAGAGAGAGAGAGAGAGAGAGAGATTCTTTCAGGCCGATTGTTGTGCAAATGCATTTCTCTGTCATGCAACCTATAGGAACTGTACGTGTTTAAGATTTCTGTTTAAAATGAACCTAGCGAAACTGAACCAAGACGTCCACTGCGCTGCTTGGCATTCTGCCTATACTGTTCAGGCCGTTGAAGCACAGACGAAACATTCATTTAAGGGTAGAGCCACCCAACAGGTCAACGCATAGAGTCCCGAGGCAGCCACCGTTTGTCTGCTTTGGTTTATAGCGAACAATCACCAATTTATTTAGCACCCGCTGCTACCTGTGACGAATCAAAACCAATGACGCTCTCACAAGAACCAAATGTTTAACAGCGTTCACTAGCATTACCGTTTACTAACGTTGATGATGTCTTCATACAACGGAGATGAAATCCGTAGCCACAGTTTGGCTTTCCGTAAAGTGTCTGTCAGGGACCGGAAAGTAACCTTTGGTTTATGTATTTTCAAATTAGTCGATTTATCAAGAAGTCTTAGGCGACACTTTAGCTTCGACATGCTTCGTTGCACGCCTTTCGATAAAGGCGTGCAACACCGAGCCTGTCTTCTTTAAGACTTGAATGCACTTACGTGGCGAGGGGCCTGGGGTATTGTAGATGTGAGGAAATATGACTTTACTTTACGCAATGTATAAGGGTGGGGTTTCGCCATGCATTGCCAGGAGATACAGTTTAGGCTTCGCGGCACGATCTCTACATCCTGTCGCACTTCGTCAACCTGACTCATAGAATCAATGGACGGAGCTTATCAACCGTATATCACTTAGTTCACTTCATTAAGAGGCATTCATTTGCGCTGCTCTATTTTCCAGCTGTTGGATACGCAGTTGACATTTCGGATGGAGTGGAATGATCCTCGGCTAGCGCATCCAGACAATTCATCTCAGCTACCTTATGTATTGCTCGATAAGCCATCGGATATTTGGCTGCCCGACCTTTTCCTAAGTTCCGAGGTTCGCACCGACCGCCACGATTTTATCATACCCAACGTTCTTATACGAATCTACGCGAACGGCGACGTACTCTACAGTACCAGGTGAGTGGAGCAACGTTATCCATCCAATGATATACAGGTGGCAGCAACCGTGAACTCCGTGAACACGGTGAACTGATCAATGTCCAATGATGCAGCTTTCTTCAACGCATTTCATAAAGATGTAATATACTTGCCTACAACAGGTTAGATATCAACAACAGGGCAGCACCATGGATATGTAAAAATGAACAGCCTGAACTGAACCTCATAATTAATTATCTACCCATTTTTAGTCTATGCAGCTGTGCGTTGAAACATAAGATATTATATTCAAAATTGATGCTAACCACTGCGTGACAGGAAATGTGTATTGACCACTGCCGTGGTGTTCGCACTCAGAGGTTTTTGGCAATTGATGAGAAAAATCAACATTTTCTGCTAATTAAGTCTCCCGATCGAAAGTGTCCTTGTTACTGTTTCCGATAGTAATCTAAAAGTATAATGTGATATATTAGTAATATCTATATGTGTGCCTTTTGATGTCGCGAATTACATTGATTAATAATTTAATCTAAACACAGTTCTGATGTTTGTGCTCGTTTCAGAATAAGTTCCAAGCTGAATTGCATCGTTGATCTCGCGCACTTCCCGTTCGATTCGCCCATCTGCGAATTGAAAGCGGCAAGCTGTACGTCCTGACCTCATCCGCACTAGCTGAACACGATGAACTACACTTCCCTTATCTGTGACCTTACTTGATAATATAATAGGTTTCCCTCCGTCACTAAAAGCACATATAGCTGGGCAAATATTGCCGAAGTAAAAAAAGCAATTTCAAGGATTCTTTGCGCCGAGACGATGTTTCTCGTTGAACACTACTTAACATAAATGAGTCCCGTAAGATATAACTACGTATCATACCTGCAGAACCCTCCCGTGGCTAAAACTGTAGAGGCAGAAAATAGCGCCTGGAAGATGAGAGCTAAAATCGATGCCTCCCTTTGAATTTGCCGCTGTCACCATTGAATCAGACTTCAGACAAAGGAACAATTTTCACTTTAAGTATGGAGAAAGGGTTTGTTACTTGATATTGGTCTCGATAATGAAGAATGTTCTATGGGTTGGTCGGCGCAATCGTATGCAAAGCGATCTCTTGTCTAATAATCTTTGGATCGTCTATTCATTTCTTCGTAGATGCTCATACGACGGATGACCTGGTCTTCTGGTGGAAGGAAAAAGACCCAATCCAGATTGATCGAGCTATTAAACAGATCTCCAATGACATCTACCTGGACAAGGTAAATGCTCACTGAACCATAAACTGACAAGGAAAATTAAACGTCATTACAAAGGGATGTCAATAACAAATTACTACTACTACTAATTATACTAATTGTACTAATTATTTGACGTTCGCGTTACCTTAAATTGACATTTGAAGCTATAGCCTAGGGCCAACGAACCGCGTCTCTGCAAAAAACATTGATATACAAAAAAACACCTAGCCAATATCTCCACAAACATTTCGTCTTACTCTGGAACAAAAATGCATCCAATGCACCAAATCCGAAATCATTGAGAATAGGACGAACGGTATGGTCCGCATTGCCCCACAAAGGAAGCAGAAATGTCACAAAATTAGACATTTACGGTGTCTAATACTGATTGGCACTATTTGACGTTTCGTAACTACCTGTTTTAACCTCAGGTTATCACGCGGTCGTGTACGTCGTCAACAACTACGGGAGAGTACACCTGTATCACGGCGCAGTTCTATCTTAAACGGAGCTTGGGCATATACGTGGTTAAAATCTATGCACCATGTCTATTCCTAGTACTAATAGCCTATTCAGGCTTCTTCGTCAAGGTAAGAATCTATATATATATATATATATATATATATACATATACATATATATTATATATATGAGTTCTAACTGGTGGTCGCACCCGATCACTATCTGTTTGTGTACGATGTTGCCTACGATGCAGCACACGGTATCCTCAGTCCGGTCGTTACTCCACTTGTTTCCCACGTTGCTGTTGGCGCATTACTCATTTTCGTTCGATCGCGAGTTCGCCAACACAATGGTTCACCAGTGGATCATCGGCTGTCTCGTGATAGCACTTGGGTCACTCATCGAATTTCTCATCCTCATCTATATGCACGAGGTGCAGCGATGCGAAAAGGTATGAGGGAGGAATCACACTTTGTCGTTTGTCTCCTATGAACAATAGCGTATAGATGGTACACCCGTTTTTAACTCTCAGAGTGTGAGATTTAGAACAGCGATTGGAACATACAATACTCAAATGTGACATGAACTAGGCATTTGAGCAGCATTGCTGTTATGGAATGATACAACGATGAAGATATTGGGAGTAGTCGTTAGGGGGGATTGATGAAATGATTTTGAATTTGGGACCTGCCAATTTACAGCTGAAACTCGATCGAGAAATAACTATTTATGTATTATTAAAGCGCAACCAGCTCCAACAATTGTGGAATACATTGCTCTATTGCCTGCAAATGCGGCACAGCTGCTGAGACACATATAAACTAACACGGAGTTTTGTCCATGTGCGATTGTTCTGCTTTGTTGTTTCTGTACTAACGTCTCCGATTGCCGTCTCATAGCTGAACAGCCGCGGGGTCGGTCTAGCGGGTAGCTCCTTTAGGGAGGACGCGAGACAGACAATGCGGCATTACCCCGTCAGCAACCTCGATATCCTTGCACGGGTCGTGTTCTTCATAGCTATATTCATCTTCAACCTCGCATATTTCCTATAGATCCTAATAGATGTTAATGAAACACCACAAGTTTTTCATCATCATAAGCACGAACGCACAGACACACAGACAAGCTAAAGCACATACAAATGGCGCCATCACCGTAGCCAAGCGAGTCACCAGCCCCTCCGAATGACCTACGAAAATTTGCACTTGAAACGGCTCAAAACGGTCACATACTATTTACCATTCGATTATTGAGTTGGCCTCGACTAACGATGTGATCAGTCAAAATGGCTGCATAGAAATCACATGTTTGGTGTGGCCTGACTACATCCAGGATGGCAATTTATCCAAGTCACAAGGCAACTTCAGGACGGTCCACCGTGTCCGCGGTGCGGCAATTTCTCTCGCCTGCTAGTCACAACGCAATCATCTAACGATAAGCTTTAATAAGATTTTATTAGCAACAGGAACCCTATAAAAGTTGAAAAGCAAGCCCCTGCCACATTGTCAGAGCCCTTCGTTAATTAAATGCATCAAGCAGGGCAGACATTAGCGACGAAAGCACACAAGCCACAACCGAGCCGATATGAATATAAGCATAGCTGAACCAATACACAATATACCGTCAATAACTCACCTCTCACACACGTATAATCAACCTACATATATATTTACCTCCCCCCCCCCGCCCCCCAGTGATATTCACCACGTAAACACGCCCCGTTAACCTAGTCGCAAATGTACACGGATGCAAACGACTATACGTCGTCTCCGGAGATCGAAGGAAAAACCCAAAAACTTCTCAACGAACCAGAGCGGGGTCTGTCCACACTGCCATTCACCGAAGACAGTAACAACGGGGGGCAGCGAAGCCACCGCCGCCGCCGCCGAACAATGGTTAGGCGACGCTGGAATGATCACTGAGATTTGTTGGAGCGAAAATTGTTTAGGTATTAAAAAACCGAAGGTGTTGATGAGAAAGCAACGGTTATGTGTGGAAGTGTGTGGAATCGATTGAACAGGGGAATCAGTTTCGGGCGGTGTCATCGACTAGGACTACAAATTATATGTATTCGTCATCATTCGTGCTGATAACGCACTCTCTATAAAATGACTAATTATTATAGGTTGTTACTTTTATCATGCATATGAGAAATGGTACTCATGATTAAATAATCGTGATTACGCGGCATAAATATATAACATACATATACAAACATTATAATAACGGTATATATGATGAGTTGATTATATATATATATGTATGGTCGAATAAAAAGAAAAGTGCAATGTTTATATGACAATATTGTGTATTTCACCAATGTATTCATTATACATACATATTTTTGTATTGGCAGCAAGGTCAACATTACAACAAACACGGTTACAGGGCATTGGTAACGGTGCTCAAAAACTGGCATACTATTATACGATTAAAGATGAACTTCTTCTAAGCTGTTCACACGATGAGCCATCATAGACGCGTTATACGACATTAGGTTAATCAACCCGATGAAATCAAGTCTGCATGGCGGTGTCGCCAGACGCCTGCATTAAGCTCAGTAAGGATTGCGCTGTTCTTTTCGCGCACGCGAAATTTAGTTTGTCGAGAAGATCCTTCTTTAATTCGCCAGGGCGTCGTTTTACCGTACTCTGCAAGTGTAATTGGTCATGAATCACAACATAGGCGTTATTACAATATGAGCTAGACTGCACCTTGACTGTGAGGCTTTGAGAGAGCGACACAGAAGGCAACATGTATGGAGCAGGCCTTGCCCTCTAAGTTAGACAAAACAGCTAACACAATCTTCGGTACAGGACGGCCCAGGCTTGACCTAGTGGTTAGCTGTTGTATATAGCTGGCAGGTTAAGCTCTAACTGCAATGTGCATGAATGAAAACAATATACGTACATCCTAGAAATAACCTTCAGTGAGAGAACAGTTGAAGTACTATTGAGCAGGTCGTCATCAAACTCTCAAACCTTGAAATATCGCTTACCTGAAGACAAGCCATAAGCCTATCCAGGTGGGCAATATTTTGCGGAGGTAAATTGTCGTCCACCAACAGATGAACGGCATCTTCAAGTAGGCGCGAAACAAAGAACCTTGGTGACCATTCTGAATTAACTAAAAACAGAAGCAGCTCCGCTGCCTGGGTCGCCGCCTCGGGGTTTTCCATCTCACCACTATTGACGATTTGTTCTCGAAGGCTCAAGAATTCGGCGTATTTTGCCAGGAACATTAGCCGTTCGCTTACCAGCATTTCCTACAAATATAGAGAATAGAAACAATAATCGAAGATTATTGAATAATCTACGTTGATAAATTGATGCAGTGGGGCCAGCTCACCCTGAATAACGTCCTATCCAAAGCAACGACGCGGTTTAGTTCTGTAGGCCATTAAACACATGATTGAGGCACGAATTGGAAAATACTAACGGTTGGTTCAAGCTCGCAAAATAAGCCCATACATTGATCCATGATAGTGCTGTTTTGTGTTATTGACGTTGCGTATAAATTCCTACCTGTCCAAGGCCTCGTAATTGATCGGCACAGATGAGGCTGCCAGAGCGCAGATAGTCTTCAAGCAAAAGTTCGGCAACACGCGACACTAGAGGGGAATTTCGCGAACGTATTGCCCACACCAGCCCTGAATCTGATCCAAACGAATGCACTCATTTATATTGGGAAGGTAAATATAACAAATATACAGGATATATATATATCTCACGAGAAAAATGTTGCCTCGTTATGTGAGGAGCTGCTGTTCAAACCGGTCTAAACACTCAAATGTAACTTCAATGAGGTTAGATCATTCGCATCATATATTTGCGCTGGACTAACTCAAATTTATTCTATGCGAAATTGAAAACGTTCAACACTTTTACTGGATGCAAGATTTCGCTCATCAGAAAATAAGTTGTTGGAAAATAGACCGGATTGAGTACACGAGGTTAACTACTGAGTACATTTAGTAAAATGTCCAGCGTGGCTTCGTGGTATTTCTTTTTTCAATGAGTTTTTTTTCAAAACCAGAAATGCTTATTGTATTGAGTTACGGAAATCTCAAGGTTAGTGTCCTCATTAAGAATTAACATTTAAATAATTTAGTTTACAAAGCCTCTCCACTATCGCTAGTGATTGTCCAGAGCTCATTCAGCTTGAGCGAGAGCCTATTCCATGATCGAGGATAAACCATGTCTACAACAAGCAATAGCGGCTATTATTGCAGTAATTTGTGTCAGAGTTCTTATGAAATCAAAGCTTGTGGGATCAGTGAGGCTCTAGTGACCATTAAGAGCTGGCTGTTTTGAAATTTAACGTGAATATTTGGATATCGGAACTACTGGTTCACTGGTAAGTTCAAATGCTTGAAAAGACACACATGGACGTGCTATGTCCTTTGACCGCGTTGAAGATCCTACGCGGTGAGTTCTTATTTGCCGAATATAAACGTGCTAGAGGATCGCCTGCGTACCTGCATTGCACTCCTGAGAGTGTGCCTACACTAAAAACCAATAGTTTTATACGCTGTCTTTATGAGGCTAGATACTTCCTCGAATGTCAAGATCACAAGACATGGTACACTCTACGGTCGGGTCGCATTACTCTGCCTGTTTGACGGCTGCACAAGTGCTGTTGAACCTATAGCTTCTAGGCTGTCAGCCAGCGAGTTAAACACTTACCTAGCTTGTCGCGCTTAAGCCATTTGACACTCTGCATTCGATAGATGGCAAATGCTGCTTCTGGCAGTCCCAGGCTCTCGGCTACCGCAGCCACCTTGAGTGTCTAGAACGAACAAGTAACCTCGCAAATGTTAACAATTATGGAATTACGATACGATTGCCTGCTTCGTAATAAACCGCGTGACATAGCTATGGTTGTTCAGCCTTTAAAACAGTAGCTGGAATCGTGCACTGCCCTCTGCAGGTGGTATCACATTTCGCAATAGAAAACCATTTCAAAAAAGTGCTCATAGCAAATTGCACAAACTTGTAAGACATTATATGTGTTTGTGTGTGTGTGTTGAGATGTAAACGAAGACAACCACAACGATCGATGTAGACTCTCACCTTTTGCTGTGTGGTACAATGAACGCTAGCGACAGCTTGAATTAGCATGTGTCTATTTTCGGGCTTCACATGGTGAAGGTACATTAAACCAGTCTGCCATAGGGGCCGTTGCGAAAGCAGACACAAGGCGTAATCGCGTAACAATTGCTCATGTAGCGCCTCTCTGAAACCGACGCAACGATTGACAAATAACGATTGTCAATATTAATTGAGAATTGTCGATTAAAATGGAACAAGACAACGTTCAATCCATAGCGCATTCAAAAGATATTGGCCATGTACCTGATTCGTAAGCTGGGCACATGAACCGAATTGAAAATAAGTCTGCATCTGCATTCTAGCTGCGGCGAGGATACGGTCTAATTTTATAGATGCCATCTTGCGTATCTTGAACGGTCTCACACAGTATAGTAGTAGATAGCAACAACCAGAGAGGCGAATAATAGTTGCCAGTCACTCACCGCGTCCTAATTTCTGACACAGATATCATTAAGGATCTTATAATCATCTTCCTCTAGATGATCCTCCATTGAGCTCAGCGCTAGGATAGTACATAGGGTTGCCATTTAGATCATTTGAAGATGGAATCCATGAGGCCACTTGAATGTAATTTGTTACCAGTTTTCTGGTCATACCTATGCAAGTTGGTTGTAGTCTGAATGATAAATATCATCGCTATGATCATAAATATCACACCTGCAACATACAACTTTTTAGCATATTCACACTCGTGAAAACGGCGAACGCCCTAAGCAGCAAAAACTTCACAACCGTACATACTGTCCACGTACCTATGTATATGGCTATGAACAATACATATGTCAGAAGCTATGTACCATGAGGGAAGCCAACTTACACATGAGGTACGTTTCGCGACTGAAGATCACCGCCTTCGCGTAAAAGGTCCACAAGATGAGCACCCGTCCACCAGAGGTCGTCCAGATCAGCTAGGAGCCGGGTAAATGTTTGTAGGTCTCCGTGCAAGAGTGCGAGAACCAACTGGCTGAGCGAATCTCCGCTAAAGAAGTCTTTACTAGCCAAAACCTACCAAATGAGATGATCCGCAGAAGGTAACTATCCTCTTAGACAAATCTAATGGTGTGACTACCTTTCCATGCCAATTAATCAGTTGCACCATTATCAACTGATAGCGAAATTAAAGCCCAAGAGTATATTAAGGACCAAGCAATACGTGATGGAAATAATTCGAAATAACAAGAAAAGGTATTGTGTATCGTGCAATTCTCGCAATGACATTTACGAACCTCGTCAGCAAGCTTGGCCAAGTCCGCAACCTTTAACAACGGCTGTGAATATGCGGCCTTCGTGACGACGAATTGGAACCAAGAATCACAGAGGTCCTTGCGACGATCGAGTTCCGCAGCATTGCCGCATAGGATTCGACACACGGAATGGAATCTCGGTTCGTCGCTGAAGCGGCCTTCTTCAGCCAGTTGACGAACGGTCTCCTATGTGACAAATGGAAACCGCATGCACAATTGACGAAGACAATAGCACAGTCGATTCTGTAGTTTCTCCAGGTTCATCATTCATTCATATAGAAAGCATTATAATAAACTTACGGAATGATGATGAGTTATCAATTAGATAAGCTATTAGACAACACCGACGAGCAATCGTTAGGAATAGCAAAATAGATATTATGAGAGCGATCATTAATATACTATGATAGCAGATATTCGCACACGTGGTTTGGTATCCAAAGAAGTCCGTATCGATTCCATCCGTATCCTATCTTTGAAACAAGTTTTCCCCGAGGAGAAGTTGACAAGTGATCCGAGGCGCATTATTTTCCGTCGCCCTCGACCAATGTTCTGGCAAGTATTTTATTCCATCCCGCTAGAAACGGTGCCCACGCTAAATTTATATTGATTATATGCACTTTTATACAGTCCCCCCCTCTCTTTGGGGGCAGGCGAAATTAAGTGAAAGAAAATCGACACGATAAATTTCCATATCTGCTATCATATGTAAGATACACCCCGTCGAAAGATAACGCAGAATGACAGATAACGGAACGTTATTTCCGTCGGCAGCTGCAACCAACCTGCCACTCGTTCCATTTCGTGAGAAATTCCATGTACACGTCCTGGCCTAGAACCGGCATTGACAGCAGCAATTTTGTCATCAGAACAAAGTCCTCGCGATCAGCGGCTCCGTGGCTCCGCAACATCGCGCAAGCATCCTCGATTTGACCTAAATATCAAATCATATATAGATATATGATTAGAGTTGGATTACAAGAAAGCGTATTTAAACGCGATGTAGCCAGATTGAGGCTGTAGGTGACACCTGCATATGCTAGCTCGAGTGTGTGTCTATATATAAGTAAGTAAATTAGTAAATTGATGTGTTTTGTGTGCATTAATTACCGAGCATGATTAAAGTCGTAAAACTGTCCCAGAAGTCTTCGCCGTCGCTGTCACCGTCCGGAGCTGTTTTCGGAGAGCGCTTCCCAGTCGGGGAAGAACTCCACGCCGCTGCCCATTGCTGAAGTTGCTGTAGGGCCGTGGGGACAATGATCATTATGCAGCATTCGTTTGGTGAATCATTAGTCAACGGGTTGTTATCACAGGAACGGATATATTTTACGTTTGAGGTAATCACAATTATCAGAAAAGCAATAATGTTCCGTTGGACTTCGCATGTCACTAATCATAATGATATACATCAATTGCTTTGGCGTCTAGCTAAATAGAATAAGATGAATATAGCTATACAGTCTCTACAAAAATCATGCTAACAATACACTCGAAGCCAGCTGAAGTAGCAACCCTACCTGAATTAAAACACCCGGTGTTGGCTGTAGATCGAGAATTAGAATTTCGCAAAGATGCCAGACGCTCTCGGAGACACGGAACACGGAAAGTGGCGCTCCCTCGCTCACTCGAGACTCGTTCAGCTGTGCCAGAGCGGAGCGGTACAGTTTTGAGAATCTCGAGAGCAGCTGGCGCCTGTCGTGTCGAAACATCAATTAATAGCATACATTATACCTGAGCAATGGTAGCTAGCTCGGTTGCAGTAATTGTGTTTTTGCAGTTTCGATTCGGCAAGAGCACGTCAAAAAATCATCACCATCATGCACAAAGTATGAACTGACAACCTTTTTACTTTTTTTTTATCGAGAACTTTAGCATATGTATGTATATTGCAGTTCCGAGAATAAACATTTGATTATGATATGCTGATATGATATGAAAATATGATATTGGATATCGCCACTGGATCAGATTAGTGGGTCACAATGGAGCTCGACTGCAGATACGATCGAGCTACACCTGTGCGATAGTCCTTTTGTCGCACACCTTTTGCCACACGCTATGGATATCTAAGCTAGTACTTGCCTATCGCCCTTCTCCTCCAGCGAGGTTCTAAATGCCAGATAGACGCTGGCGGTGTGCGCGATGAAGATTCGCAGTGGACCGTCGATACGATTGCTGGTCAGGTTGAGTACGTGCACTGGCCGCAGGGGCTCGTTGCCTAAGGTCACGGCAACGTCAAGGGCTCCTGCCAGTGAAATAAGCGGGGCACCGCCCTGTGCCGTCATCATATTCGTCCGTGATAACAAGTAACTTTTACTGAAAAGAAGCAACAAACAATAGAGAAGATCATTGAGAGAGCGATAAATATTGCTACGACAACGTAAAGGATGTGCCCTGTCGAATGTCAACCTCAATTAAGCAATCTTTATCGTCCACTTAGCGACCTTACGTGACATATACCGAACAATTACACATTGGTATACAGTCTACTCGGTACGATTAAAATAACAACAATGACAACTAATTTACGCGCCCGTAAGGTGTGATCTAAAAGACACAACCCAATGCATGTGTCACCAGCGATCCCCTGCTTGATATAATCTGCACCCGGTTATGTCAACCTAATAATAAATTACTATAATTATAAACACCACTCACGTCGAAGTGCAAAGAGTATACGATAACAAACGAAATCATTTTATGAATATATTTTAGGCAACAAGTTGTTTTTTTTTACTAAAATAACAAAAGAAGCCGGCAAAATACCAACATATAATGCTGATATCTTCTTACGGCCGGTCGTACGTGAACAATGATCTCATCGTCTTTCCATCACGATATTTCTTCTTTTTGATTAATAAACTCAGATGCACAAATCAGGTGGACGAGTTCTTAAAATTGCGCCAAATCAATGACAATAATAATTTGCCGTGGTGCGGCGTCGCCCACCCCGTGTTTGTTCGAAACAAATAAACCTAGACACATAAAGTGTCGTCGCCGTCTTTGTTAGCAGTGAGAGACACACAAAAATTGACGAAACAATATGTTTGAACGAGTTCTTGTTCCTCACACTCACACACGAAGTCAAAAACACAACGATAGTGAACAATGCGCCACCCGCGTTCACCGTTTTCCGAACGACGAATCCTCCCGTTCGCTTTCTCGATCTTCGCCGGCAGTTCCGCAATCCCAGATAGCCACCTATTGAACGTTGTGTCAGTCCGGCCATGTTATTCCGTCTGCTCTCCCTGTCGTTGGGCCGAGTTGTTGTCAGGGGGCAAAAAGCAGCAGACGAAAACCAGCCGACCGATCAATCCACCACCCAAAACAATCAATTGTCACTTTTTCGCTTGAACCCAGAGTTTTAGCACAAACTGACTGAACTAGCCGACTCGCTGGCTGGATCGTTGATGTCCGACGAATAATGTTGAGTACGACGGAGATTGGTTTTGTACCTGTGTATAGCAAGGTGTGAGAGAGTTTGTATACGTTGGATTCGCTGAGCTCAACCCGCCCTCCCCCCTGTGTGTTCGGCTTGTTGCTCGGGCTGTCGAGCCGGGCCATACAGACCCGATTTGCGCTTCCTGCCATCGATACCGATCTCGTCACGGCTAGCTGCCATCGGCCACCGGGGCGCTTGCTAATGCCACACAGTTGCTCCTGTGCTTCGTCTCGTAGCCCAGTTATCACTTCTTGAGCCTCTACCGCCAGCCGGTTGTCCGGTGGACAGCTTGCTGGTACCGATTCAACGTGTGAGGATTTACGGCGAGGGTAGCAACGCCAGCCAGCCTCGTCCCTATTTTCTCTTTGGCTCCTCATTTGAGTCACGATTACCATGTGTACGTCGATGCCGGCAGACGACGGTACAGAGTGTGCTCTTCCAGTCAGCCGTTATGGGCAGTCGTAGTTGTTATGCGTTTCGGCCCCCTATCTTACTCTATCGGTCTCGTTCGGGCCCTTCCACAGCGTGCTAGCATCGGCGTCCGACGTTCGATATTTTCACAACTATAGCGGCCACCTATATACCTGCCGTCGTGCAGATTGGAACTCAGCCGTACGCATTGACGGGGTTCTCGCAGTCGCAACTGCGAGCTCCTTGAATGACATCGCCTTTCGTGGTGATAATCGCAGCTGATGACAGGGTGCCGCTATAATGCAGCGGGCCGCAGCAGCGGTGTGGACTTCTGTGTGCATATCGTGCTCACTTTGTAGTTTTCGGTGGTGATCTGCTTGTTTATTGTGCTAAACTCTGAATGATAAAGAGAGAACGAGAGAGCAAAGAAGTGAGATACACGAACGAGCGTCAAGGGCAGTCACGACACCGGCGATCATCGGAGATATTCGCGAGGTGACAGTTAATGAGATGTGAGAGATAGAAAATAGCGAGTTTCTTCGAAATCACCCTCGAATCTCCTCCTGCTGATAGAGGAGCACCTGCATATTCCGCTGCATCAGGTATTGTCCTTTCAAGTGCAACCGTGTGTTCTTTTACATGCTTTCATTCGTAAGCCAGTGGACTCTTTCATGGTGAGGGTGAGATATGGTTATTGTCGATGTTGCCATTAACCCCTGTATGGTCACTGAAATGCGTGCACAACAACAAGTGGGTTTTTCCTTCGTGGTGTAATTTCCTGGTAACATGTGTGCGCCTTCGTTGGTGTGTAGTCGATTAGCTAAAACTATTTTACATTGGCATTAGGAGATCGATAGGGATAGGTACTTTCGGTACTGCTGGCTAGAGGGAAACTTCGATTGCAAGCACCATGAAAAATTAAAGTTCTTGTGTTATAAGGATATTTCGTAATATGCTGTAACCTTCTCTTCATCCACAAAGCCGTGTGAAAATGCTAGCCGTTCGGGTCGATAACAATCGGTCGCTGCAATGGAGAACCTAATATAATATTCGGCAACCAAGACCAACGTG
Organism: Stratiolaelaps scimitus; assembly: GCA_019614645.1. Classification (NCBI taxonomy): domain Eukaryota; kingdom Metazoa; phylum Arthropoda; class Arachnida; order Mesostigmata; family Laelapidae; genus Stratiolaelaps; species Stratiolaelaps scimitus. The sequence continues at coordinate 5,506,924 of JABWDB010000013.1, read as the reverse complement.
TTAGTTACCATTTCACACATTCGGAGCACCTGCTAGCACCATCGTGTATCAAAATCATACGACAACCAACGTGAACAAATTCAATATATGGGAACCACTGGTTCGACGAGGACTTTTTCGATTGTAGTGGTCCCGTCCTTCGACTCCTCGCTAGATGCTGTTTGGTGGACGTTCTTGTTGTATCTATACGATTCACGCACGCATGGAATTGTCATGCGTGATTGCTGAAGTGATTTTTCTATAAAATTATGTTAATTAACAGGCAAGGAGCTGTCTGTTATGTCTACTCTTTTGAGTGTGCTGTTCAGTTGCAGTACAATGCCTTGTTGTAAACTTTTTATCTGTAGACGAACACAATATATGCCTACAAGTGATAAAAAAAAACATCTTTTATCGAAGCTACGTATGTAGATGCTTATAATGACTATCGCGCCAGCCAGTGTCCGGCATGGGCAGCTAGCATGAACATGACGGGACTCTTATCCGCAATGTGCTTGATTGACCTTATACGTTCGCTTATAACAGTCCGAGTATATACAGTAATTTATCTTCTTAATATACCAGAATTTTTAATTAAATTTTTTTTGTTATTTTTATCATTTTCATCAAACAGCTGTGCTAAACTGTAGTGTGTTAGACGAACCAGACCGAGAATGTCTCAAGAGGTGTGTCGTGCCGTAGTGCCCTAGCCCTTAGTGCCCTTAGTGTTTTAAAAGTCCATCTCCGACCAATGGCGAAGTACGATGAGCGTTAGATTCTCCGGCTGAGCATGTCTATATTTGCGGGTCAGTACTTTTGAAAAGTGGATTGGCAAACGTCCCTCAAACTATGGTCCTTCAAATTGATCCCACCAAGCGCAAAAAAGCCGACCTTTGAGTAGAAGTCCTTTTTTATCCATCATTTATTTATTCTATATAGACTATAACTGTGAAAATTTTAATAGGTTAATAACTAAAGGCGCAGATGAAATCAACTGTTCGAATTTTCAGGCGGTTTCATACATACTCGTCAGGTGGCAGTGAGCTTCTCCGCTCTCACACTATCACCAATTATCAGCTACAAAATGGTGGTTGGTGAGAAATGCAACGGGGCAAGTTGGGGCTCCGATGTTGTACTTCTTGTGGAGGCAACGGCCAACCTATTCCCCTATGTGGAAAGTATCAAAACCAACTATATTGTCCCGACGTTGGAGTTCTTCAATGGCGCACCAGCCGATGACAGGTAATAATAACCATACAACAAACGCGCAATATCTATGTACTAATTGTTCTTGCCGCTTTTCCCTTCTTACACTGCTTGCACGCGTCGGATTGTGTATGCCGGAAATTACTCCAACTGACAGCATCCAATATGGCTATTTGTATATACCTGTGATGATGGCCACGGAGGATGGATGGCATGAAGGGATTTTGAGTTATGAGAAATAAATCGATATTTTTACGTGTCGGAACATGCACATTATATTTGCCCAGCTCGCGCCGCCCAGCAATAGATTGCATTGTGATGTATTAATAAATTCCAGACCACTATTTAAAATATATGATGTGTTTTCTAGGGATTTTGGATACGACTCAATCAGCAACTGTTCCTATACGTTGCTAGCATTTACGGCAGCAGATTCGGCACCGGAGCCGGCATGCGTGACGGTGACGCCGCCGACCTCATCAATCGGCAAGGTCTTAGCGGCTTTTGACAAACTCCTTTTCGGCGGTGGAGCCGCCGAGCAGTGCTCGCACATCGGCGAAGCGCTCGCCACCGCCCTACAGGTGTTCGACGACCTGACGGCGTGCAAAGGCCCGCCGTCGAAGGAGGGCTCGAGACATTGCATCCTCGTGTGTAATTCGCCTCCATATCAATTGCCGGTGCTGGAAACGGTCGGTTTTCAGGGCCAGACCCTCGAGCAGCTGGCGGCAAAGATGGGGGAACGGGCGATTCAGCTTAGCATCGTGTGTCCGCGCAAGATCCCTCAGCTGTGCAAGCTCTTCGAGAAGGCCGGCGGGGATTTGATGGGGACGCTAGCCAAGAACTATGCCAAGGACAAGCGTCATCTTGTCCTGCCGAGCGGGTTCACGCTAGCTGAACGACCTGTCACTCCGCCGCCGGAGACGAGACTCGCGCCTGCATCGCCTCGAAGTCCAGCCCCGGGTCAGAAGCGGTCCGCACCACCGGGAAGCTCCCCGCCTCGAGAGACGAAGATTTTCAAACAACCTGGTAACGTTCCGTCACCTGTCGGTGCGCAAGGTACGTTGTACGACGGCATACAATGATGCAATTATACATTAATATTGCCCGTATCAGGTATAATTTCTTGTCGATTGGAACTTCCAGAAATTATTGTGGGTGTTGTACTAGTGTAATATATACATACAAGGTTCCGCAGAAGCGTCGACTCTCCAACCCAAGCGACGAGTGGTTCTGTTGTGATTTTCGTTCTGTTTTTTTAACTTTAAAGTCCGCCTCATTTCACTTAAACAGGTGAAGGGAAATAGCCGCACCTTAACCACTTTTATATCGTCATTTTATTGTGTGTCTTCAGGCCCCCAACCTGTCGGTCCTCCAGGAACAAATGTACAACGAGGGCAAGCACCGACACCGCCAATAAGTATGGTGCAAATGAATCAGCCAAACCCGCCGAACGTCAACATTCGCCAATTCAACGCGGATGTTCGCAGTCCTGGTGGTGGTCGCCTGCCTCCCGGTGCCCCCGTGGGCCCCGTTGGCCCGGGGGGAGTGGGGCCATCTCACTGGAACAACGCATCCCCACCAGTATCAACGCCTTCACCATCGGGACCTACTGGAAACATGTCGCTGCTCCAGAGTCAGCTCAGCACGGCGCCTATGCGTCCGCAGAGTGCCCCTGCTCAAGGGCAGTTTCCACAATTTCGGCCGAGAATGGTCGGTCCTGGTGGTCCTATGCCTGGACCCGGCCAGCCGGGAAATCAAGGATCACCTGGTGTCCAGTACAGCCACCAGCAGCAGCAGATGATGAACCAAGGACCTCAGAGTGGAATGATTGGACCCGGGCCAGGAGCTCCGATCATGAATCAAGGAAATGTGCCTCCAAATCAAGTTAACCCAAACCAAGGTCCTATGGGCAACCAAAACCCCAATATGATGGGTAAGCTTATTGCGCAACATGTATGCATGTATAATGGCGTTTATAAACTTACGGCACCCCCTATATTTCAACAAATCTTTACAATGAGCACACATTTCAGGAATTTATTCACTCCATCAGATTGATGTACGTGTCAAATAACATACATACCACGAAGAGTAGCGCATATAACGGGGTATGCAGTCTGTCATTTTTCGGGCGTTCAAAATGATAAGTGGGCTGCGAACTGCCATTCCACCTTTGCCGGTTGGCCTCGATTTCGACCATAAATTGTGAAGCATTAGGCAAGAGTTAAAACGTCAGGTTCAAAGGTTTAAGGACAATTAAGCGTTATCCTCATATCATATGGGCGCAAATGAAAACGACACCTCGGCTTCAACAACGCCTTCATAACTGCCCGACTAAACTTCGCCCACAACAATATAGCTAGAGACTGGATATTGTTGAGTATTGGGGCAAGGTTTTTTAAGGAGTATCCTGAGGGTGCACACCTATCTAAACGGTCCTGTGTAGATTCAGATCGTCTTCAGTGACGAGGAGAACTTCAACTTACTATGGTAGTTCTCGAAGCGTGATTTCGGTGGCGAGACACTTATGATTTGGAGCACTCGCTTCCATCGCATCTCGAATGAATAGCGAGGACTGTCAGTAGATGTTGACCGACCAGCAATTACCGTTTAAGTGCAGAAAATCAACTCAGTGAGAGCACTTGATAACTGAAGGTGCCTTATCTTTTTGAACATCCGAAGAATGACACATTTCGTTGTAGCGGCTGCATGCGCCGTCATATGTGCTGTTCTATATGGCAAATGTAGTAGATAGACAAAAATTCCACTGAGTGGCGCTGATCGATGGAGAATAGCGCTGCGACACATAGGTATAAAAGGAATGGTCAATAAACAGACAGCCTCTTCCACACCCGAATCACGAGTGGTGTGTGTGTGTGTTACGTACGTCAGACGTAGCTAGTACAGACCGCAGGGCGACACTACAGTATGTATGTTATTTGGCATGTACATGAATGTTATACAGAATAAATTTCGTACCTTTTATAGTTCGAATGAATAAAACAAGAATTAAGCAAATTGGGCTCGGAGCTCAATTTCGGCATCGCTACAACCAGATTCGCGGCTGCTACTTTCTTGGCATTAAATGACACACAACGCCTATTCGTATTTAGAGGATCAACGCATTTTTCAACCATTTTTTTAGGGGAGCTGTTGCCATGCAGAAACACGCCTAAGCTCGTAAAAGAGCTTCGACGAAGTCGACAATAGGTGAACTTTTGTCTAACCCGGTTTTCACGATAAATTTCATTCCAGGGGCGAACCAGGGTGGAATTGCAGGCCCAGGCCCCATGCCCGGATCGCAGTCAGCACCTGTTCAAAGGAGTATAATTTGGCGAGGCGACATTGAATACCACGACCGGGTCTCAAACCCGCAGCAACGTGTTCAATACAAACTGAGCTGTGTTATAGCTTCTCAGGTTAGTCGCGTTCAACAAATAGCAAACGATTGGGAAAATCTATCGACAAACATTCATCTAATATCATATACTTTCTTGTCTCCAAGATTCGGTTAAATCTGTCGAAATCTATATTCATCACAAGCTACCCGCCTCCCATTTTGCCTAACACTGCAAGCTATAGTCAAGACAACTGAGCGCCTGAAAGACACTGCACTCTATTAAAAGTTCTAAACAATGTACGTGTTGCTTTTGAACTTTTGCCACCCGCAGGTAAATCAGGCGACGAAGCAGCCAGAGGTCAATGCAGGAACATGGCCGGACAAGATGCAGCTCCAACTGCTACCGCGGGTACTGCTCATGAATGTCATGCCAAATATCAAGAATGCCGCGCGTTGCGTCTACCTAAATTTCCAGGCTCAGGACCCTAGCCAGCCGGGCAATCCGCAGCTCGGCTCGGAGCAAGCTCTGCAAAATCTGTGCCGACTGATGAGTCAGAACGCGTACCTTGGCTTCATTCATCTCACGCCGCCGTGTGAAATTAAGGTGATGATAGTTGTTTATATGGCCGATTCGAACACGTTTATTGCTCTCATCGCGAATGAGCAGGAGATGCTACTCAATTCGATCAAGCAGGTGTTCGAACACCACAAGAAGGCGCAACAACAGCAACAGCAGCACCAGCAACAGCAGCAGCAGCAACAAAAGAATAAAATGCTGATGCAGGGCCAGCAAGGACCGACGGGCCACGCGATGCCCGGAGGCCCCCAGGGCCCGCCAATGGCCAATATGGGTCAGCAGGGCCCTCCTATGACGATGGGCCAACAGATGGGTCAACAAATGGGGGGACAGCACGAGGGGCAGCGACCTGGCATAATGCACCAGGGTCCCATGGGCCCGATGGGTGTCCCGGGACAAGTGGGCGGCCCCATGGGTCGGCAGATTGGTATGGCCGGCGGGCCGCATCAGCCCACTCATATGGCCCAACGTCAGATGGGCATACCGTCGCAGGGCGGGATGGCCAATCCACAACAACAGAACGTTGCCATGAACGCTCAGGCATTAGGACAACCTGGAGGGCCTATGAGCGGTCCAATGGGTGTGGGCGGTCCGGGCCCGCATATGATGGGCGGTAATGTCTCACAGGGAGGCATGCTGGGTCCCGGACCCGGTGGCCCGGGAGGACCACCGGGGCCAGGACCGGGACCAGGCGGGCCTGGTCAGCCCGGTGCTGACTTCGCCTCAATGGACGAGCGCAAGCAGAACTTAATTAAGATTCAGCAGTTACAGCAAACTCTGGAAGCCGCTCAGCAGAAAGAGTTACAATACAAGCAACAGCAGATGCCTGGCCAAGGGCCCGTGGGAGCTGTTGCCGGCCTTGGCGGAATGATGGCACCCCAGGTGGGCCCCAGGCCAATAGGTCCAGGACCTCAGATGCGCGGCATGGCGCCGCAGGGCAGTCAGAACCCTCAATTGAAACATCTCTTACAGCATTCGGTGCAGGCACAACAGATGCGTATGCAGGGACCCCAGGGCATGATGCAGCCCGGTCAACAAGGTCCACAAAATCCACCACAAATGTACGCCCAGCAAAATCAAAATCAATACATGCCGCCCGGGGGTTACAATCAACAGTTCTAGCTGATCGAGCGTGATGGCGAACGGGAATAAACAAAATGTAACGACGATGATGAAATAAAGAGGCATATTTTGTGTGAAAAGAGAGAGACCTTATCGAAGGAGTGAAGACAAATGTAAATCATTAATACGGCGTTTTAAAAAGGAACACTTGCACTCACAGACAGATGTTTTTGTGCTATATATATATATATATATACTGTCATGTTGTGCGGTGAGAGAGAGAGCTGTGCCGGCCTTCCACTCGATATGAAGACCTTGTAAATTTCTTTAATTTCCAGAGTGATGACAGTGTTATTATTAATATTATAGCTGCCATAATAACAATGATAATTATAGATTTCATGGAACGTATACCAATAGTGCGTGTGTGTGTGTGTATTTTTCATGAAAAACTTGAAGGAACGGGCGTCGGCGGGGTGCATTGTAAATGTCGACAACAAGATAGAATAATAAATTATTTATTTAATTGGAGTGGGCCATCGTGAGCAGAGAGCGATTGTTTATTGACTTCGTGTTACTGCTACGGCTATTATTATTATTATTATTATTATAATTATTAGTTTGCGGCCTATCATTTTCGAGGCGGCATGTCGAACCGCTCTGGCCGAATATATATATATATATATATATACAGAGCAATTGTGCTAAATGTGTTATAGCTATTTGAATAGAGGTGCTCTTCGAAAGACGGGCGTGTGCGTTGTATGATAGTGGTGTACGTATATATATATATATATATATATAGGCAGGTTGCTAGGTGACAAATCTTCTGAAAACGAAACGATCGTTGTACGAGAAGGAGACAGCGGTGGAAGATGAAGATGTCGTCCACATCTCTCTGCCACTTTGTCTCCCGATTCTCCCAGTTCCTCTTGCCCTGCAAATGTATGTTGTGTCGTTTTTGCAAAGGCTTCACGTCGCGAGTGGATTCGATCGCGTCAATTAGAATACAACAACAACAACAAAACAAATAAAATATTGAATCATCTATCGACGAGCCTTTTCGTTTCGTGAATCACGCGTCGTCAATCGTCCCCTACGTGAGTCGTCATTGTATTGTGCACGTGCCCTTTTTGATACTGAACATCCGTCTAATCTCTGAGAGTGTCGAGTTTGACCTTCCATTGGTAAGCTTTGATGAATTACTATATAAATATATACGTCTTTATAACGACATGCTATTAGCCACCAGTATCGTTTCACGGAGGAGCAGTGCTGACAGGCCGGTCGTCGTTGTCAAGCAAATCTATCTCTTCTTTGCTGGTGCCGTTTGAGAGGCACACAGTGCTTTGCAAGCACCTGCTAAACCGCGAGAGGAAAGCGCCATACGTTAGGAAAGGTTCCATGACTACGAGTTACACGTGCTCAGTTGACGAAACGGTTGGCCTGATTCAAAACAATCTAACGTTGAAAAAACGTAACGCTGAACATTTAGATCTTCTATTCGTGTTTACTGTCTGTTCGTTTAAATGAATTCGTACGAATTAGACAAATACGAGATGATTTCGACTGTTAACCAGCGCGATATAAAGAGCACCGTAAATCACGAGGCATTTGCATGATAATAGATGATAAATGGCAAATGTGGATGGATCCAATTTCGAGAGTAGTCTTCGCCAAGGTTCAACTGATCATTAATATATCCCACTTGTCGGGAGCTTAGCATGAGGATAATTAATTATACATGTGTCTAGGCGTTATTGACAAACAAAATGACACTATCTCGCCGGGTGGGATTAGGCTGAGAACGTGACATCAGTAAAATGTCAAAATTATGACACCTATCATATGTGATGTGGGTGAAGAATAACGCCAGGTGCTTACTGTATACGATAGTGTCTAGGCAAGGACGTATTTCTCCGTTTTCAATCAACTCCGAGCATGCTATCCTGTTGACTCCATCGATCTTCTGTCTATCGACTGAATGCCCAGTGTCTAGGTCTGTGTTCCGCGCGTTATGTTCCCAAAAAATTGCTACATTTCAACATATCAGTGCGTCGCATATCCCGCGGAGCCACCGCTAGCATTGCCAACATGGCTCTATATCCTATGATGTTATTGGCAGGAGTCTGCTGCTGGAGGCCCTCTCCACGCCGTCGCTCCGGATGTTCGTACCGCCTCCACGCCTCGGCCGACATCAACAATAACAGACTGACGACGACGACGATAGGATTCCCTCGCCCATTGCCTAGTACAACGCCCGCCGCCCCATTCCCCCCCTCCTACCTCGAAGAGACATCCGCCGATGGAGGTGCAACCAACGGCGGCGGCAGCAGCGCACGATTGTCCAGCGGCGGAACAACGCGTATCGCGAGCCAGCGACACGCGACATGTACTAGAAGACCGCCGCCAGTTCGGGCCTGCCGCCGTTGCAGCGACCGGCGCATCGTAATCCATTGTCGCTCCTCCCCTTCCCAATTCTCCCCGGCACAATTTCTAATCAGGACGAGATGACAAGGGCAACGTCAGAAACAACTGGCCAAACACGTAGACACGATGCAGCGTGAATAAGTTTCTTCGTAGCGGTATCGTGGAGGAAAACCGGCCGTCCGACCGGATAGAAGAGGAATTTCGCAAATTGCACCAAGTCGAAGCTGAAATGTAATTCTGGCAAAGAGTTACAGTTTCGCTAGAGTTGTTCGGTGACGCGCGAGTCGACGTATCAACGAGCAGCAGGTAAAAGAGAGAGAGAGAGAGTGAGAGATACGGAAAACTTGAATTTAGCTGCAATTGTTTGTTAGTGAAGAGAAGATATCGCAAGAACGTTTTATTGAAGAGCGCGTTAGAAAAGCAAAAAAAAAGGAAGTTCATAGGCGACGCTGATCATATGATGATTGTTTGCTGTCTGATGTTGTGCACGTGCGTTTCTGCGCTACGAACCAGCAAGGTTTTGTACCAGTGGATGTCAGACGGAGTCTAGTGTTTTCTTAGCTTGTGCAGCGATTCTGACATCGTGTAAAACGGCGATAAGCTTGAGAGTCGGAGACAGTCTTCATTTGACAGCGAAAAAGCAGCAGCTGAGGTGGCCGTAGGCTAAACGGAGTGGTCACCAACTTTAAAGTGTATCAAAATATGTTCGCATATACGACACCGACTGAAATTTGTCGAAAGTGCACCCCGGGAAGTCCATAAGGTTTAGTGTTTTACCAACAACTAACTTGATGTGATTTGATTATTCACTGATATTTTGACAATGACGTGTACGCTTTTATCTGTTTCATTTGCCAGCATTATGTGGTTTGCATGTTGGTTCTGCAAATTGCATAATTGTACGGAGTATGATGAAGACAAAGAGGCTCCCAAAGCAAGGTCACTCTCAAAAGTGACGACTCTTTTAACCTTGCGCTTCGAAGCTCTCGGATAGGGCATCTTGTTTTAAGTGATTTTCGACAAAACAAAGGTCTTCGTTTCTATACTACTAAAATCGAATTTCTTATATTTACTCTGACTGTTGTAAAAACCCTTCACTCACTATTTTTTTCTTTTTTTTGTATATATATATATATCGTGCAGTGTATGCTGAGCAACACGCTGAATGTAACCTGTGCATCTATATTACTTGTGTTATGCGTTTTGCCACACTTTGTTGTCTTGCAGGAACATAGAAAGGCTCCCCTTGGAAACGAAGATGTTGGGACTTATGTTAAAAGTGTTGCTGTGGCATGTCATCCTAATCTTGGCCATTGCCGTCTATCCGTGGAGTATCGAATTTTCTCCAACGCCATACGAGGTCAGCGTTCAGCAGCTCGAGGGCGGACTTAGCCAAAACACGCTATTGGAGTCGGTCGAGTATCTTCACCGCGGAAAATTTCTTGGTCCGGAGAGCCTCGACATATTTGGGGAAACCATCTATACAGGTGTTTATGGTGGTTACATTCTAGCCATTGGCGGGACTGGAGTCACTAAGATCACTCGTATCGGCAAGGAGTGTAAGGGTCTGTACGACCAGGAGTTGTGCGGGCGGGTGCTCGGCTTGCGGGTGAATTATGACGGCACAAAGCTGCTGGTCGCTGATGCCTATTACGGCATTTATATGGTGGATACGGAGAGCGGCGATTCCGACCTGATCATACCTCGAGGCGTTGCCGTCGAAGGCAAGAAGCTGCAGCTGTTCAACGATGTCGTCAGCGATGCAAAGGGAGTTATCTACTTCACTGAAAGTTCAAACAAATACCCTCTCTATAAAATCGTTTGGTCGATAATGGAGCACGATGCGTCTGGCCGAGTGATCGCTTACGACCCGGTGAGACGAGATGTGCGCGTACTCCTGGACGGTCTGGTCTGCCCGAACGGCGTTCAGCTCACACACGATGGAAAAGCATTGCTGGTGTCGGAGACCGGAAATTTTCGTATACTTCGCTATCATCTTTCAGGTGATAAGAAGGGCACACATGACGTGTTTGCGCAAAATCTACCTGGAGAACCGGACAACATACGAAAGTCACTGTCGGGTGGATACTGGGTGGCGTTTGTCAACGGGCGGAGCCAGCGAACCCTGTCCGATATCCTGGCCCGGTATCCTTTTGTGAAGCTGGGCGTAATCCGCCTAACACACGCTATCGGTTCGGGTGTCCGCCTTCTCGCGGACCTCTGGGATAGCACAAGCCTACACGAGCTGGCCGCGTACTTCAGCAACGGCTGGATATTCTATGATCAGATGCCTAAGTACGGTATGGTCGTTGAGTTGGACGCCACCGGCACGGTTAAGCGATCTCTGCACGCGTCGTCAGGACGGATCAACTTCATATCCGAGGTGCTCGAACATGACGGCCATCTCTATCTCGGCTCGTTTCGCAACGACTTCATCGGCAAAGTGAAGCTCGACTGATGATACGAGATGCGCAGTGAGCAGATCCTATGCAAAATGAAACTGCTCCAAAAGTACTTACCGCAGCGGCACGCACGAGCACCGTGTACCATGAAGCGACTTCGACGAAATCCACCACCGGCCGATATTGCCGAGGTTCGTAAGATTCTGTTCAAGGGACACCCCTCGGGCAAAAAGGCCAGACACAATAATCGACACCACTGATATTGCACTTACAACTCAGTTTGTGCCGGTGTGTACACTTCCGGATTGCTTATCCGTACCCTACGAACGAAAGAGAGAGAGAGAAAGAGATATAGAAAGGAGACGAACAGGATGGTTAATGCTCTGGAGTGTGTATGCTCTGTGTATGGTACACGCAGGGTACGATGATAAGATAATCGTAATAATATTAATAATCGACTAATCTTCCAGGGTGCTCGACGCCTTTAAGAGGTTATTTACTCGTGGAGGACTAGGTTGAGCATCCTCATCAATGTGGCGTTATAGAATATATATACAATATTTATCACCGTGTTGCCAAGCCGATTCTACTTAATGTTTCCGCTGAAGTGGCAAAAAAAAACAAATGATTGTGGTGTAATTGTTTCTGATTAGTATTCTACATGCCTAATTACTGTTACAGTGAAGTGAACGAAATCGTAATGTTTAGTGTTGTCTACTGTATATCAAGAATCTATAATCAAGGAGTAGCTATTTACAGGTAGTTATATGCTCCTCTCTCGCTGCTGTAAATATCTATAAGATCTATTTGATCACTTTAACAATATTATGACTATTATTAAGAAGGCAAGCCATTGTTGGCGTGAGCTCGTTGTGAAGAAGGCCAGAGACCTTTATCTGTCTTCCGAAAGCAATTCAACGAGAGGACTCAAGCAAGCCGGTATAAGAGTGACCTGTTTAGCTGACGATCTTTCATATTCAGCTCATCACATTATACTTCCGTATCCGAAATATTCCGAAAATTTAAGCAGGTTACCGCTGGACCGAGCAATATATATATATATATATATATATATATATATATTGCTCGGTCCAGCGGTAGCCTGCGTAAATTTTCAGTAAATTCAAATTGCTCAGATTTTCACTCTGTCTTGTTGTACCGTTTGATATCGGCTGTGGACGTCAACGTAGGAGAACGTTGACGTTTAGATGTTTCCCGCTCTCGAAAAAAACGTTCGCCAAACAATTAGAGCCCTTTGCGGGGGGCAGTTGAGACCCGATCGGAAATGTCTGCATTTCCCATAGTCTGGCCCAAAAATAGGAGGTATATTCGATGTGAACACACAATGAAGTATATTCGATATGCCTGTTTGAAGTGATTTTTAGGACATCTCGGACAGAGTGACTTCAAAGGTGTATTTCAGCTGGTTCTAAATATATTAGCAACCGACCTCTACGCTTCCTGTGGACCGTATATATATATATACATATAAAGTGAATATTTCCTACACAGAATTTGACTCTCTACAACTATAATAAGTACTAACATAATTGTCGATACGACGACTCTCTCGCACATACTTTTTTTTCATGAAGACAACAGAAAATCATCTACCACGTCCAGCCCTAGCGCTATTACGAGACCAGGCCTCACACTTCGCTATATATATATATATATATATATATATATATATATATAGGGAAATCTCTACCTTTGTAGATGGCTCTTGTTATTCCTACATGTTCGTGGCATGTATTGATGCCTGAACAGGAGGACAAATAAATTCAGGGTCGTTATTTGCTACTCAGGTGGCCGAAAAATCGTTGTCAAAACAGGCAGGCCACACGTTAGCTCCATAGCCGCAGGAATATCGTTAAACGCGATACGTGCCGCCTTCATACTTTATTCACTGGGTCCCCGATCCACACGCCTTTCATTATTGGTGTAGCGAGACATACAGGGTACTGCAGAATTATCCTCACAACGATTTCGTTCTGCATCCCTGAACCCTGTGCGCGTAACGCGGGCCAATATGAGCCACCGTTGACAATAACTGCTGACGTGGTGGAACAATACACCAGTGTATTGTTCAGCGACCCCTCTAACTTTTAGTGCAACAGTGGCATATAACAATTTTAAAGAAAAGAAGATTTCTCCCATATCGGCCCTCTGTCCCATATAGATCCATCTTCACCTTGCTTGATTTTCATGTAGTTCCTACATCTTACGGTTCTTAGGTGAAGGGACTGTGCGGGCAATTCTAATAGACCCTCTGCCTAAGACTTCGGAGTTCGATTAAAGGGTACAGGTAGAAGTTTGTTAAATGTATACTCTACTCCATAGACGTAGCAAAACGAAGGAATAGTTATCGATCGACAAGTACTATTGCGAAGTATTGTCTCAAATATATCTATATATATATAAATATATATTGTAATGCAGAATCGTTCTAACGAGATATTGCTCCGAAATGGGTTGTGTGGAATTGTGCCTGTCAGCTGCGTTCTTTCAAAAACGCGTACCAGATAATGACAAAGCTCTATCTATCTATATATAAACAGTAAAGATTAGATAAGGAAGTGCATCTTTGCCGTGATGAGTCTCGAACTGGTTAGATGCAGTTACTAAACTTGCCATCGGGATCTCACTAGGAAATCGATCGGCAATATTCATGCCTCATGGCCTGAATAAGCCTTCCTGCCTACTGGCTCCGGAATCGACGTGTCACGAGCCTTAACCGAACTCATACACACTCAAGGCCCGGATTAGAGGACAATGTGCCTGAAGTCGACAGGAGCTTTTCAAGGCTCAAGCACTGAAAAAGTAATTCAGGCGCGACTGGGGGTCTCATATACATATAGGGCCAACAAAACATACAGAATGCATAAAGTCCATGCAAAACTTGTGTCTGTGCCGAATGTTACTCTTTACACACGAAGTCTACCATAATTAAGTGCCGACCTTAAAGACACCTTTCAAATTTGAAGGATTGAGCCAAGGTTAACGATAACAATACCTTTAAAGATGGGTGAATTTCAGAGAGTTTCCGCTCTCGTGTTCGTTTTCAAATATACTCTAGCTCTTTATTCTAACGTCACTCTCTGGAATGGCTAGTCACATTTTTCTCTGACGATGATGTAACAATTATTATTATTATTATTATTATTATTATTAGTATACTGTTACAAACTTGAACAGCGGGCATGCTGAAGAATACAAATGACAAACACTCTATGTAACATTTACCGAAATTGCTCAGCGTTGCAAGCCGATGAGTTGCTAATGACTAACATATATGCTGTTAGTGACTAACAAATAATAGTAATTAGCAATAACATGAAATTTTCCACCGCACGATCGCTTCGAACGTCATGGAGAAGCTTTGTTCGTGTAGTTGCGCCTGCGCAACGATCAGAGCGAATCACGAATAAAATTTTAGTTACCTCTTAAGAGAAATAAATTTTTATTGCGTATAATCAATATAAACAGGTGTGCCGTTTTCAATGCAATATGTAGTAGAATCGGTGCGAAAGCTCGGATTTCGAAAAAGTACAATGTGAATTGTCATTTAGGTAACTACCTACCTTCCCTTGAGTTTTCCATGTTTATAATTAATCACATGCGCAGCCCATGACAGATAGACTAACAGTTCTAAGTAACAACAATAATGACGAGAGGAAATGCCATTCATTGTATCCCTCGGGCCGAGTGGCCGTGGCGGTCTGACACCCGGTCCCAGCTACTTCTATAATTATTGTACACCTACATTTTATTTAACTAATCGAAATTTAATAGAATAATTATAATAGGTTAATAGCATATTTTTCTTGGCCCAGCTTATATTGCTGGTACAGCCATATTATGCGAGTATGGAACGAGTGTATTTCTAACGTCAAAGAACGAACGACAAACGAACTATGCGAAATGACACAGCAGCTTTCCTCTTTCATGTATTCGTAATTGTCAAACGCGGCGACCTGGACGGCTAGGTCTCTGGCTGGGCGAAGTCGGACGCATCCGATTCACATAGCAGCGATGCCACATAGCTACTAATCAACGTGATTGTGATTTAATAAAGAAAAAAGTGTGAGAGGGATTATTCGCTTAGCTTCGATCCTATCGGTGCACACGTAATGGCTGTTCCGCAGGGTGAAATATGTATTGCTAGCACATTGTTGCTTTCTCTGCCCAGTTCGCCTTATTTGTTCGACTTGAGGTTGATAGACGAGTCATTATAAAAGCTACTGAAATCACTCACCAGTTACCAAAAACTGCGCAACTCTCACCGTCTCTTTGCTATGAGCAAGCGACGCGATCATCATTATGATTCGCACACTCATCGAATGTGAGTTTATAGTGAACTCTGCAATCGGCATCTTTTGCTCAATGCTTTGATTGTCGAGAAAAATTTAACGAAAATTCTAAATTGTCCGTTAGACTGCACCGATCCACGATGATTGATATAGATGGCGAATAATACCTCGAAATCGGACGAACGCGGCTAAATGAAGTCATCTGTCGATGATTCTCATCGAGGTAATTTTCTTTACATAGCATTTGTCTACCTTATAAACTATACACATTAAAATTGTAAAAGCAACTATTGTGTGATTGTATGTTTTACACGGGCAAAGTGCCCTACGTATACCTAACGCCGAGAATACGAACGTAACTAATATACACATTCGCTTGTTTTTAGCCAACATGTTGGTGTATACAAGACTTGTAAGTTTTGTAACATTTCATAGCATAAAAAGTTAGTTTTGTACTATATATATATATATATATATATATATATATATATATATATATATATATATATATATATACCACCTACAGAGTTGTTTGAAATATGCGTAGTATGACCGTGGCCAATAAGTCCACAATTACTATGATTCCGATGGTGTGCAACGTAGTTAGCCCAAAAAGCAAATCAATATATGGTAGTTTCACGATACATTTATGGTATTGCGTATATCTGGTGAGGTCGTGGCACATTGGTGACTCGTTGGTATTTGACGAAGCTCAATTTTATTATCTACCCATTCATCACTCGCAATGAGTTCCACACCTCAAAAGCTATTTCTCATTGCATTTTAACTCAATATAACCTGAGGAACGCAATAAATATACGTATCGACATTTCGATTAACGGATGCTGTGCCCGGCCATTTGTTTCGTAAAAATTCGTTGTACTCGAAGCTAAATGTCATTTATGCTTCATAGAGCGATTCAGTGTCTTCGAATTGCCTACAATATCGAGGCGAAGACAACAACAGCAACAACAACAACACAGCAGCAGCAGCAGCAGCAACAACAACAACAGCAGCAGTGTCTCAGCCGAAATCACCGCCGCTCATCTGCGATTGCTAGCTGGTTGCTTCTATTTTCATTGTGCCATATCACAACATGGTCTGCTAGTCTGGCGGTGCAGCAGAATAAGTTCGAAAAGTCGACCCTTATTATAGACTAAACCCTTTTAATAGTTGATTAGTTTGTTCCCCTATCGATTCGCCGGATATCGCTGACATCTGCCGTTGAGGTCATTGGCAGAGAGGTCGCTTTTCGAACAGATCGCATCTACGCAGTTGGGCGGAAATTGTGAAAATCGTTTGAGACAGCGGATCGAGGTACCGACCGAGTCGTGTCCGCCATTACGCGTTTCTCGGTCTCGGTAAGGGACGCACGTTGCTTTCGAGCTATTTGTGCATCTTGGTTCAAATTTCCATCAGTTTGTGTAGTGAATCGGGCGTGTAGGAGCCCGGGCGACGCCAGTTAGGAGGCCTGCGGTTCGTTCCGCGTCAGGTCACCGAGTTCAGTGTTGGTTGCTTGGTGTGAGTGTGTGTGGCGGTACCGGTGATCTTCCGCCAGGAGAAGAGCGACTGTTCATCGCGACCAGAGATTGGGCCCGCTTTGGACGTTCTCTCGACATTCGAGACACGCAGGTACATAACGCAACAATCAACACCTAATCTACAACAACAACAACAACAGAAGGATTTCTTCAGTGATACGCACAACTGCAGCAGAGGCAGCAGCATTAACGGAAATTTATTAATTCAGTCAGCATTAGGAGCAATAAGGCAGAACAAGGCAAGAGGGCATCAGCTCAAGCTGAGGGGCGACGTCGAGCGACATAGAGAGAATCAGAGAGAGAGAAAGAGAGTGTGTGTGTGCGTGAATATCTCAGCAGGTTCTTGTTTCCGGAGTGGTTAATTTGTTTGACGGATATTTGCGGCTGAGCGCCGGGCGCCAATCGCTCAATTAATGTTCTATTGTGTGCTGCAAGTGAAGTGCTTTGTGTTGTGACAAACGCTGGAAGTGAAACGCCAGCGTCCGCCGTGTGAGGCCCGTCGTGAGGATTTCCCGTACTGTGTGGTTGTTGCCCCTCGCTAGCTCAAACGCAATGTCGAACAGCTATTTCGGTTTTACGACCGGAGCCAACCAGTACGGCAATGGTACGGGTTATACAGCAGCTTCTACTGCAACGGGATATGGCCAGCCTAGCCAACAGTATGGTCAGCAGATGGCGCCTCAGCCCCGGACGCCGTACGCTGGTCATCCCGGCTATGAGCAACAGGCGTATCAGCAGGCGTACTCGCAGCAAAACCAGCGGGCGTATGAGCCAGCTAAACCGCAACCACCTCAGGCGAACTACTATTCGCAGAGTTATGGCCACCCCACACAGGCGGAGCCAGCTTCTCACTATGCCCAGTCGATAGCTAAACCTTATCAGCCGTCGGCATCAAGCTACTCGGCGCTCCGAACGGTAACGCCAGCCTCGGCGCCAGCTCCCGCGCCGACACCGAAGAGCTATTCGGTTTATTCGTCACAAGCGTCCGGCTACGGCTCGTCGTATCAGGCAGCTGCTGTTGCGTCGCATGCGGTCGCCAACAACAACAAGCCAGTTGCTCAGTCCAGTTCGAATTGGACAGCCGCCCTGTACGCTGCCGCAGCAGCCAATATCCCATCGCCAACTGTCGCAGGCGCTGCGGCCGGGGGAAATGCTGCACTCAGCCGCAAACCCGGTCTCGGCATTAAGCCCCGGCCGAAGATGCCACCGAAGCCACAACAGCTCCACTATTGCGAGGTGTGCAAGATCAGCTGTGCTGGCCCACAGACCTATAAGGAACACTTGGACGGACAGAAACATAAGAAAAAGGAGGCTGCCGCCAAAAGCGGAGCACAGCCAGCGGAGCCGGCGGCGGCGGCGGCCGCCGGCACCAGCAAAGATACCACCACCACCACCAACAACAGCAGCGGGAGCAGCACCAGCACCACGACCAAGCCCGGCCGTCCTGTGTCGCATGGCACCTCACTTCGCTGCGAGCTGTGCGATGTGACTTGCACTGGTGCTGACGCGTATGCCGCTCATATTCGTGGCGCCAAACATCAGAAGGTGGTAAAACTTCATACGAAACTGGGCAAGCCAATCCCGTCAACCGATCCCGTGATCCTGTCCGGCACTCGTGTCGCGAAGAAGGAGGGCGACGACGGTGGTGAAGAGAAGAAGCTCACGCTGCAGGACATCGTTGACCAGGACGTCCAACCTGTCGGCCAGGACTATATCGAAGAGCTGCGTAACAACGAGGGCAAGGTCATCTCGTTCCAGTGCAAACTGTGCGATTGCAAGTTCAGCGATCCGAACGCGAAGGAGATGCACATGAAGGGTCGCCGCCATCGGCTTCAGTACAAGAAGAAGGTGAATCCCGATCTCGTCGTTGACATCAAGCCGTCGATGAGGCGCGGCATAACCGGTCGACACTTCCGTGAACGCGAAGAGCTCGACTGGCTAGGTCCACCCATGGGTCCGGACATGATGAGTATGATGTGGGCGCGACTAAGGAACGGTCCACCACCGATGATGATGATGATGGTGCCCTTCCGGCGGCCGGACACCCCGGACGATCGGCATATACTCGCTAAACACTCGAAGATCTACCCGCCCGAGGAGGAGCTAGCGCGCATTCAGAAGATTGTTGGCCACACAGAGAAGGCTCTGAAAGGGGTCAGTGACAAGCTGGCTGGCACCGCTGAGGAGGCTCAAGAAAGCAAAACGAAAGAGGCGGCCGCCGCCGCGGCTGCTGCTGCTGCTGCCAGTGCAGCTGTTGAAAGCGGTGCGACTGAGTGCAAGGAGGCCGTGACGGATGAAGGTGCTGCTGCTGCTGCGGCTGTTGCTGCTGCTGCGGCTGCTAACCCGGCCTCCGACGATGTTCCACCTCGGCAACTGCGCGGCGTCATGAGAGTCGGCTACTTGGCCAAAGGCCTGCTGTTAACCGGAGACACCGAGGTCGGCCTCGTCGTGCTCTCCGGCGACAAGCCTACCAAGGCCCTGCTCCATCGCGTTGCCGACCTTCTGCCTGAGCAGCTAGAAAAGGCTGCCTCAAGTGACAAACCAGCACCGCCGGCGTCGGCAGAGGGCGTCGATACAGCGACAGCCCCGGCCGAGCCGAATAAGTACACGGTGATTGCTGACCCCGACGAAGCCGCAATATTCGTGCGCACAGTAAACCATACGCCTCAGTTGAGTGTGAAAGTGACGCTCACGTCGCCGGTGATGCGAGCTGATGACAAGGACGCTAAGGACGATCCCGCCGACGTACTCAGCCGTAGGAAATGTCTAGCGGCGCTGGCCGATCTCCGACACGCGAAATGGTTCCAGGCGCGTGCCAGCAGTCTTCAGTCCTGCGTAATGCTTGTCCGCATCTTCCGGGATCTCTGCCGCCGTCTGCCAACCTGGGCAAGCATGGAGATGTGGCCACTGGAGCTGCTCATCGAAAAGGTGGTTGCATCGGCGGAAATGCCGCTCCATCCGGGCGATGCGCTACGGCGAGTCCTTGAGGCAATCGCTTTCGGTATCTTGCTGCCGGGCGGGACGCCTGGCTTATACGATCCGTGTGAAAAGGCGCCTACGGATGCCCTGACAGCGCTCAGTGCACAGGCCCGCGAGGACATCACGGCGAGCGCACAGCACGCCCTGCGTCTAATAGCCTTCCGCCAGATTCATAAGGTGCTCGGGATGGAGCCACTACCGCCGCCAAAATTCAAACAAAACAGTCACTTCAATCGCAAGCGGCGGCTGGACAACTCGAGCGAGTCGGGCGAAGCCGATGGAAAAAAAGATAAAAAGGACCAGAGCCAGGACGAGCCGAAGGCCGCTGCCGGAAGCGCTGTTCCTAAACCCACCGAATGTTCAGAGGCGTCAAGCGCAGGGGCTGTTTCCGCGACGGCAGCCGCTCCCTCGGCGGCGGTCGCCGCTCAGAAGTGATGCAGAAGTGGGCGCTAGAAGCCGACGATGGAAGGAAAGCTTTCATTTTGCAGCACCGTGGCAACGAGACAGAGAGGGAGAGTCGAAATGTATATATGATATAATCTACGATCTACTTCAAAAACAAACAACAAAGACGAGTCCTAGCATCCTCCTACCTGTCGCTCCCACAGGTCATCAACATCGCCACCAACAGCAGCAGCAACAAATGGCTACAACAACAACAGAATCACTACAACCAAACTACGAAACAAACAAACAATCACCAAGCGATCACATCTCCCGATGTCCCATATCTCTCCACCGCAGACAGATTGTGACAATTCTCTATCCCGATAGTGATAATGATACTAATTATTATTATTATTATTACGATAATCATTATTATTGTTAATCTACTGTTTGCCCGAATCGAGGAGGCGGCCTTCATTATCATTAACGTCAACTTAGATACTTCATGTGTTAATATAATTATCCGCTCAGAGAGAGAGAGAGAGAGAGAGACAAACCTTAACGTGTAGAGAAGAGCAACTATGTAATAATGATAGATATATTGAGAATGACTATATTACGACTGAATTACATTGTATGACGTTATATAGAAATAACAGTAATAATAATAATAATATGAAATTTGTTTACTAGAATGGCAGAACGGTTACTTATTCATCTTTACGTAACTCGATGTTGTGGGATGCACAAAACGGTGAAACAAGCGGTGGGACGGTATCTTACTTGGCTGAACTGGCATTTCTTTCCCCTTCTTCGTTCTGTGATGGATGCTTCATTTGATCGACAGTTGATTATACACAGATACTTGAGTGCGAGATTTTTTTCGGATGCGTTCGCGCACGAGAATCTATACTCGGACGGAGGGGCAATGGTTTTTGAGATAGTTTTGCTCTCTTTGTTCTCAAAACTACAAATGATGAATGTCCACCATAGATGGTCATTAGCCTGCATCAGAATGCACAGCGTGCTACATCCCCAGTCTTCAATAAGAGATGATACAGCTTATCACGATATACTAGTTGACTTCAGTGATCCATATGGTTATCAGCGTCTCCAACATGATAAGAATTGTAATAATAATAATAATTACTATTATTATTATGA
Source organism: Stratiolaelaps scimitus (assembly GCA_019614645.1). Taxonomy (NCBI): domain Eukaryota; kingdom Metazoa; phylum Arthropoda; class Arachnida; order Mesostigmata; family Laelapidae; genus Stratiolaelaps; species Stratiolaelaps scimitus. The sequence continues at coordinate 5,485,544 of JABWDB010000013.1, read as the reverse complement.
TATCTTACTTGAAATTATATTCAAGCCAGTGTTCATGGCCAGTAGGAAAGCAGGCTTCGAGCCTCGCACTCAGTTTTGGCTGCTTTACTGCCGAAAAACGTGCGACGGCTGGATAGGCCAACCGTAAGCCAACTATATTCGGCAGGTTGGCATCTGCTGTTCTTTCGCAAGTGAAACACTGTTGATAAAAAAACAAAAATCATTGCTACATTGTATACACATATACTACATAGACGGTGATAATGTCGATAAGTGTCTTGGCTTGACCATTTATGTGGAAATAATAAAATCACATAGCATATTACAATATTAACTACGGTGGGGAGTAGAAGAGATGATGGTGAAGAAGAAGAATAACAACAGCAACCTAACCTAAAATATTCTTGCGCGTGAAACATTGAACAATAACAACAACTCTAACATCTGATGTGAAGTAGATACATCTATTGATAACAGAAAATTATTATTACTCTAGTATACAGAGAATGGATATGATACTGAGGCGGAGATGATGGAACGAACAGGCAACAACAAACGATTGTACTAAAGAGGCATAGACAACACAGATTATTATTATTATTATAATAATTATTATCATAACATCAAAAATTGATGATGGCGGCGAAATGGTAGAAATACAACGGTTGAATGGAATATAGAGATGGATACGACACGGGAGTGGCACATGAGAACATACCGTAAACATAGGATTATAACGGCTAGTGGGCCAGGGCCCATTGCTTGTCAGCTGATGGCGAAAACACACTCTGAGAGATGGCTGAAACCGTAGCAAAGAGGGAGAGAGAAAGATCAAGAGAGAAAGAGAGGCGGCAACTATACAACAACAACAGCAACAACAATAAAAACAACAATAGCCCCACAGTGAGCTCACGAATGCGGGAAAGATAATATGTTGAGGAACGTATAGGATGATGAACGATGACGCTAGGGCGGAGACGAACCACACACGACAGATTCAAGGGAGATAAAGTGAAGCGAGATACGACTAAGGTTAAAATATATGATCGACAATATATATAACTAAATATATATATATATAAATATATATATATATATATATAATCAATGAATAATAGATATTAAGATGATCGAGTATAACAAAAAACAACAAATAAAGCTGCTGAGTCTGTCAGTTGATACCTCAAGGCAGTCTTCCTTCAGGACTTCGTTCAACTTCGATGGTCGTTATAGCGGCAAGGGGTTAAGCGCGTGTCGGACGAACCTCGAGTTTTACTTTCTCACAAAGCCAAAGGTCTCGAGATTCGAATCAACATATATATATATATATATGTATCTATATATATATAGAATATATATATGTATCTATATATATATAGAATATATATATATATATATATATATATAGAAAGAGAGAGCAAAATTGCCTCTAAATACTGAGGTAGCGAGCGTTGAAGTCGAGCAGCCTGAAGGATGAGCGCGACCCGTTTTTGTGCACTACACAGCTCCGGCCGATGTCTGTATACACGTCGAAACGTGTTCACAGAAAAAGTAGACAACATTCTAATGGCAGGGTGATCACATACAGAATAGCAGTGATCAATGAGGCATCAACTAACAGAACCATTTCGATTGACAAACGTCCAAACAAGATTGAAGGATCAATTTTCGCTAGCCGTATTACATCAGATACCTTAGTACACTTTGGCCCGCAGACATACAGCAAAATAGTAACAGACCAAATCTCACCGTTAACTAAACGAATTAGCTTCACGTTTTCCTTAAATGTGCGACACGGGCTGAGAAGGGGATCACGCGGGGTGCACGTTCGACAGAGTGCAGTCAAAGTCTGGTTAGATAGAAATCGATACAAATTCCGTATTGGCACGAACCGCTTTGGAGCTGTGGTTTCTCTGGTTCAATCTCGGAAGTTTACCCATCCCTTTGATTACACCCGTTCCTTCGTTTGTTTCTCATGCTATCGACACGAAAGTTTATTGTGACGAAACGAGTCCCAACGACTCGCGTCTCCAAAAACCTCACGAACCTCGTGTCTTCAGTAGTGACACAAAGACGTTCGTGTATCCACAAACAAATGCCACAGACGCATAAATGTGCACTCGGACATACTGACCCCAACACACACGCACATGCGATAGCGCGCTTCCTTGGCACGGCCTTGCTCAGGAGAGACCAGTTATAGGGAGTCGATGTTCTCGTTTGTTAAGGAGGACCGTCAGGCACGCCCTTAGCCCCCCTGCCCCTCGGCGAGATAATAGACGAATATGAATTTAATATCTAATTGATCAACAGGGCATAATACTAATTAGAAGAATCTACTTGAGAGATAAGCGAGCATAATAGTGTCTAGGGTTTGTTGCTCGGAGTTTATGTAGGATTATTGTCAATTTTTCGTTTCAAATCAATCGAGTTCGTTTCATCATTGCGTACTGCATGGTTCCGTTATCATATGCTTTTTGTGGTTATCATATATTTATATGATATACGATATGAGTATCGATGTATAATCTCTATTCGTGAGAGACATACGGTCGAAACAAGATACGGTCTGTCTCTCCGTCGAAGCCGAAGGCCTTGCCAAGGACGTCTCTGGTGGTGTAAGTAGGCGGCGAGTTGCTCAGTAACGATGGGTGCCGTATGACGAGAGGTGAGGAGGCGGTGAACGATCAAGGCCAGGGAGCATAGCTGGCTTACTGACTCGACACACGGTGGGGACGAGTGTTTCGTTGCGTACCGCGTTGACGCGCAAGTTCGTCAATCCTGCTGGCAAAGATCTAAGCAAATCCAAACAAATCTGCTCGTGGTTCACCACAACAACTGCCTAGGCTATGCTTCCTGGTGAAGGTCGTGGAGCTCGGGTCGAACGGCTATCAGTGTTTGACGGGCCAGCTCCTCACTCCTAGCCTCGGAGGTAAGTGCCACTCTTGATTAACCTCACAGGACGTCGCCTCGCGAACAAAAACACTTGAGAGAACCCACGAGAGTGAGAGAGAGAGAGAGAAGTCTCGGTTCGTGGTTCTTCCCGGAGCAATACAAACAGATACAGTCACACACACACACGAAGCCCCGCCACAGACGTACCAAATGCACCGAAACCAAAGAATACCGAATAGTTGGTCACTATGTAGAATATTATCGATTGCAGCTGAAAACTGGAAGCAAACGTCACGATTGCTAACTTGTCTGTTTCATGTATGTGTATATTCGTGTCCCGAATATCCATATATCGTCCACCATGCGTTTTGCCATTAATAAGATGCCGATTAATCAGTTTTCAAGCTGTTCTCGTCTCAGAGAGAAGACGGATTAGGTGAAGAGTGGGGAGAAGACCTAACTGAGTCGGTCGAAAATGAATAAAGCCATCAGACAGCTACTACCGCCACCGCAATTGTTGCAACGTCACGTCCATTAGACAATTGCAGCGTCAATTGCCTCCATTGGTCACCAACCACTTGTCCCGGTATAGGGTTCCTTCTCGATAGCGATCATACAACGCTTACGACGATGAAGGGAAGGAATGAATGCGGTGTCGTTCAAGCGATCGAGGTACTAAAAAAAACAACACCGACAACAGACAGATCATTAGGACGGTCTTGCCACTTGCCAATTACTATTGCGACAGTGATTTCTAAAGGGAGATTGTGTAATCATTTGCTGTCTCCCATTTTCCAAGTAAAACTAGCATACACATCAGCATCCACTCTGCACCATTTGAACGCGTCGTGTACAACAGTGTAACCCCGGCTCGCACCCTCGCCAACCTCCTCATCTCTCTCTGTATATATATATATATATAGAGAGAGAGAGAGATATGCGTCTGCGTGTTTCGTCTGTCTTATATCACAAACACGAAGATTTTGATTAATTTTTGTTAATTAACCTCTGACCTTTGTGACCCGATGATGAGGGGAGAGATAATATGCCATGTGGTTTTATCTAGCTATATTATCTGTGCATTCCACCATTGCATAATAGTTAATATCTTCTGTGATTGCTGACCGTGTGCTAATATATCGTGATCTCTCTCGTTGTGTGTCCTCATTCGTGTATTTATGATAAGTAAATGTATCTAAATATGTGATGACTTTCGATCGATGCACAGGTTGGTGAATAAGAGTGCGCCTCTCTGCCGTCGAGATGGCAGGTGGTTCCAGCGGTGCGTCCGGTGATGGTGCCGGGCAAACCTTCGCCGAGAAAATGATGCAGAAAATGGGCTGGGCCGAAGGCAAAGGTCTTGGCAAGAACGAGAGTGGAATGAAGGACTTCATCAAGCCGAAGATGAAGTTCAATACCAAAGGCGAGTAGGAACGAAAACAATATACATATGCACTTGTAAATAGTATACATACCCACTCTACATGACTGGTTATACATATATATATATATATAGTGTGTCAGTAATAATAGCGAATCTGGTAAAACCTTAGGAGGACATAGGCAAGATGTCGTCGACCTGCATTAGCTACTACTCAGCCGAACGAGGTGTTGAACACTAACAAGAGGTTGCTGTTACTTCTTTTTCATAGGCATGGGCTTTATGGGTGTTGACAATAAGTGGGTGGCCCATCAGGAGCACTTTGACGACCTGCTTTCGAGTCTGAATAAAGGCGAGAAGCCCGACCAGCAGCAGGAGATTGCCTGCCTCACGTCTGAGTCGAAGCTGCGCGGACGGACGAAATTGTAAGTGGAAAGGTCGTGTAAAAGGCGTTCGTATTCGAGACATGACTAATATGTAATGGGATTGCGCAGCGATTACGCTGAGTCCCCGAATACTCACCGGCCAGCCTAATCATTTCATTGCGTTTGTTTACAGTTACTCAAAAATGATGCGTGGTAAGGATTTATCAAACCGGAGCGCGAAAGACCTCAGCAGCATTATTGTGCCACTATCGAAAAAAGATCAGCTTGAGAAGCCTGAAAGCTCAAAGCTTCCGTCGGAGGCTGAAGGAGGTCCACTGAAGTCGTCGGACGTATCGATGAATGACTACTTTGCACGGATGATGGCACAGCGGAAAGCCAAGCTCGTCGGTGCTGCCGACTCAAAGGCGTCCTCGTCGTCCAACACCGCCAGCCTAGCTGGCTCGGACAGTTCCGATACGGAATCAAAACCGGCGTTTGGAGGTCTTGGCTCTGCTGCCGCTGTCCCCCGAGCGTCCGCCGCGGATCCGATCGAAGATCATGCAGACGTACAACCAAGAAAGAAATCAAAAAAGAGCAAAACACGCAAGGAGGCTTCGATTGACGTCATTGATTGCGACGACGAAAATCCTGCTGAGCCAGCAGAAGACCCTATCAAGGACAGCACTGAGAGGAAACGAAAACGGAAGAAGTCGCGTACCTCATCCGAAGAGCATGAACGAGTAGACGAGGAAGCCACGATCGAGATTTCCGAAGGAAGCGAGTCGCCAAAGCCGTCGAAGAAGAGCAAAAGGAAAAAGCACCAAATGGAGAAGACCGGTCAGCAAGTTGAGGTCGTTGAAGAGGCTGAACAGCAGATCGCTTCACCTGACGAGGAGGGTGTCGCCTGTGGAAAAGAAGCGCGAAGGAAACGCCGCAAGGATAAGGAGGAGAGCCGAAAAAGGCGCAAACTCGAGGACAGCGAGAGCGATACACAGGGTGAGAAGCTGATCGTCATCGAGGACGACAGTGTCGATGATGCCCCTGCGACGAAAAAGGATTGCACCACCGACGGACCTGTGAAAGGGACAAAGAAGGCTGAGAGAGGCGCCGGGAAAAAGGTTTCGAGATTCGAAGGCGAAGTGAAGCCGGATGACACTGAAACGGATGGTAATGACAAAGCAAAGAAAAGCAAGAAGGACGCCAAACGCAAGCAGAAATCGGCGGGCATCGGTCATGACAATGATGAGAAACGCTTTGATGAGTATTCGGATGACGCCACAAGGCTGAACGTGAAGCTGGGACTTCTCAGAAAGATCCGTGGACCCTCGTTGAAGGCTAGCAAGGTACGTGGCTCAGGCGACGATCATAATAGTTATAATAATAATAAAATTAGTAGAGCAGGTGCATGAATGAAGCAGTCAGTGTTCTTTTCCAGTTCCAAACGCTACACTCTACCCATTCCTACTGGATGCTATGCATAGTACCATAAAATTGTAGCATGTCTATTTGGCGTAATAATGCCATCTAGCAACTGTTGTTCGTCGTACGAGAGCGCGCTATAGGTTCGTATCGGAGACAATTGTTCGTCTGTGTTAGCATTAAAGTCACTGTGGATCCTTCCTTCCTTACTTCCAATAATTCGCAGGCTGAACCTGTTCGTAAGCTGACCGATGAGCAAATCCAGGAGGTTTATCGTTTATGGACGAGTGGCGACTACGGCGAGTTCATGCGAAAAATACACGCTGGTGAACTACCCCGTTGGGTTGGAATGGAGAAGGACAGAGTTGATCGCATGTCTGCTGGCAAAGGGAAGGCAGTCGACCTCGCTGAGTTGCGCACCATCTTGGAGAGTCGATTCAACGGGTCGAACCTCGATGAAATATGGGGTTACACGAGCCTACCGTACGTTGCCGTCTAGCCGACTACAGCGACGATAATGGAGCCTGACTTCTTTAGGAGAGGGGGTGTATGTAATTTGTGCGCATCAAAAGGGGATCCATTTCATGATTAGGCTATAATAGTATGATATTGTATCTACCACTCAGGGAAATGCTATATATAGAGGGATCGTGTTAGTGCGAAGCTGTTGGGCTGGTTCATCCAACTTTCCCAAGCAGAGAGACAGATCTCTTCTCAACCACTTGTTGTTGTCGTTGGTTGATTACGTATAGTATTAAACGGAGTGTGTGTGTGTCTACTAAAAGCAATCTGTTGAGGCTGTGATCAATGATATCTCGGCAATTCACATGCACAATAGTGTTCGAGTGCGTGTGTGATTCGCTCTGCTGCGGCAAGCACACATAATGTACAGTACAACTCTTACTTATGAAGAAGATGTGGGAGGCTCAAATCGGTCATTGTTCTGACTCCGGCCAGCCGATCCAGTGAGCGAAGCTCTTTGTAGGCTGTGATCATGTCGTTGTGAATGAGGAAAGCACAAATTAATTTAAACACGCTCGACTGTCATGCAATGGTGTATATCGAAATATGCATGGTCTCTTTACGTTCGTAGGAAACAGATCTTGTTACTTGATGAGCCTAATTACTTGGGTTAGTCATGAGCGATTGATCTATGGCTGTGCGTCAGCCTCTTAAACAGTCGAATGTAACTTTACCGGAATTCTCTACTCCCAAGATACAGTCGAGACAAATTTGATAATAATTATTATAAGAATAATAATAACATTAGTAGTAATAATAATGATACAACAATATTTTGCTGTCTTGTATGCAAGTCCGTAGTCTCTATTGCTAGGTGTCTACAACGAAATAAACTGAAATAAACAATACTGCATTAATAAAGACAATCGTTGCACGATCTTTACGATAAATCGTTCAGTCGTTTATTCACTTTTCCTCTATCTTTCGTTACGATTAGTTGGCACAATGTATAATACCATATAAGTCACCATAAGATATCGTGGCTCATATTTACAGTTAACGTACGAATTGTCTAGTTGTTGCTGTTGTTGTTCTTGCTGCTGTTGTTGTTGCTAAGTACAAAAAACATCGTGGGCTGTTCTGTGTCACCGAGACGAGCGAAGAGCTACTGCCACCTCTCCTCACACGAGAATACATCTATTATCCGTTGATGTGTATTGTATATAGATAACAGATGTGAAATGGTCTCAAACGTTGATCAGACTTCTCTTGTCTCTGCTGGGTCGACTCGTCAAAGGTGCACGAATATAAACAGCGGACAGGCAGATATTTATGATGGCCTTTTCATTCAATCACCATATGAAAAATGGGGAGGAACCACATTGGAAGACGATAGCGGTCGGCGCAGGGCGTGCAATTAATTATCGGTTGTATTTCGGTAAAGGAGAGTTGACTCATGCTTGAACCAATTGTTTAGCTGATACAATCATAGGATCTGTTCGAATCCGAGACCCCTGAAGTGGAGGAGAACTGAAACGGTGTCTTTTTTTGTCGTATTCTTTCTGTTCATATGCTTTCTTTCTCTCCCTCTCTCTCTTAAGGATATCGGTATCGGCATGTATTTATTTGTTGTGCCGCTAAGTGTATAGCCAATTTTACTATTGAGAACGAATCGCAAAATATATATACAGCTCCATTGCACATGCCTGGCCGTACCATGTATATGGGTTGGAGTGGTTCCCCAAGAAGAAGTTCTACTTAGCTGGATCATCGTTATCGTTATCATATTAATGAATATGTATATACCACGCGGGACCATCAAAATGACGTGTTTGAATCGTAAACAGCGTATATATATATATATATATATATATATATATATATGTGAGAAAATACGGGGGTAATGGTCTAATGAATACACTTATTGTTAACGAAAATCACTTCGATGATCATGACGACGAAGAATCCGGATACATTTCTTTTGTTTTCCATTTTGTACTATCTGTACATGTATATATATAGATATATAGATCGATGGTTAGGTAGGTGTAGATAGAAGCAGTAGATGTACATAGGAGTGTATACATACTTTCTGTCCCGAATACAGTAGGTGACTGATACACCAACAAAGGCAATATCCGCCACCGGACAGATTACAATGATGATGTATAGGGAGGTAAGAAATATCCAAAACTATAACAGGGTCACACACAGAGGCACCACGACGATGGCACAGACTTCGATACAGAGGAGTGTCAGTGTTTGCTTGCCGGCTTCACTAGACTGTCAAACAAATGCGTACATATATGCATATTGGTATGAATTATTCATTTGTTCGTCGACACGCTCCCGTCCTGCCCTTCACCCAGGCAATACTGGCACGAGCGTGCGCTTGCACACGTGAGCGCTCGTAGAGCATAATGTTGAAGATAGATAGATGTTGACATCTACTTTTATCGGCGGGATACCATAACACTTGAGTAATAAATTTCTCTGTATTGGCCCGGCATTGTTACGCTTTCACGGAGATGTAAATGTTATGCTACTTGATTACCGAAGAGAGAAGTGTGAAATAAATCTAAGCGGACAAAATAGAAGGAAATACGATTAACAGCATTCTGCACTCGAGCAGAGATAAGCACGCATCGCGGTTTGAACCCTCGCGATTAGGTGGCGTTGAGTGGCGGTGATGCAACTTGCGTAGAAATTGTGGGGCAATGATTAAATGCTAACTCCTTACGAGTGTATTTATCACCCAACGGTGTAACAGATGTGCTGGGTGCAGCTATTCATTTTAGATTTCTGTTCGTCATCATGCGTTCCCATAGTGTTTTGTTCTGCTGTCAATTGTAGTTGGTGGGCCAGAATGAGGACGAATACGACGAGCATCTCAATGTTTTGCTGATATCGTTTTGTGAAACACAAACAAGGATTTCTTTGCATTGCGACTATATATATATATATATATATATATATATATATATATATATATATATATATTATAGTTATAGTGTATGAAGGTAACTCAGATCGAGCCATCGAAGTTCGTATGTGCTCAATTAACCACTTTAGATATTAAGCCAACGGCATCGATCGCGGGAATTGAGATTCCTTAATCCAAGTCATGGCGAGTAATCTTGTGCTAAATCGTCTGGCGTTTTGCATTAACGAAAGATAGGCATTTAATTACTCAGCACATCAGAAAACGAAATGGATCAATACCTCTATATGTTGGTCAGGAATCTTACCTGTCAAACGTAATTGTCAGCTTGGATAGTGAATGTGGATACTCGGCGGTGGAGAATCAGAAATGGATTCATGAAGTGCTCTTGATAATCACCCTGATCACCCATGTCGCATACTGATATTAGCTAACTAGTGAGTATCGCTTTTGTTCAAGGGATATGCCACCTCACGGGTGAATAATGAAAAATTATATTTAGAGCTCGCCTTGGTGGCTTGTTGTTCTGACAACCTACCGGGTGGCTTGAGATAGTCCATTTACTGAACGTTCACGTTGTCCAAATCAAGTATCTATCCAATGTCAACTGCACTGCAGGAATAGTATCCAACTGAATGGGTACAATGCGCGTTCTAGACTAAGAATAGACCCCTATAAGGATTATTATCATATGTATATAATATATGTACATTCTGTATACACTTGTAATATATTTCATCACCACACGGTTATGTGCATTCTCACGAGGAGCTGACTTGAAGCCCGTCCAAGAAAATATCCGAGCTTCATCATGTTAGCACACTAAAGGTCTCACATCGTATCTACATCCGTTAGGGAAGTACTGTTAGGGCCTGCCCCCCACCCCCCACCGAACGAGACGAACCTTGCTGACTATACTTAGCGGTAATCCTTATGATGACATCCACATTTGGGTTTATGAGACGATAATGCGACAATTTAATGGAAGCCATGAACGAAGCTCAAAGTTCAACTAGTATTAATCAGATCACTACGTTTCGATTGTAAGAACGATAAGTATAATGATATATATATATATATATATATATTGTCAGCTAGTTTGTCCTCCAGTTGGCCAGTTGATAAAAATGTGCATTGGCTTTTCAGTGAGTTGAAGTGCTCAGTTTTGCACTACGCGTTGACCCCCAGTACCCTATGGTTGATACCCTTAGTAATAGTTCTGTAGGTACAATAAGTACATGGAAGCTATGAAGATGGCAAAAAGTACTTAGCTGTGATCCGTCATTATATCTATCCAGTAATAATAGTATATATATATATATATTACGGGGGAACCACGTATCATACAATGCACCGCGTACGACCCTCCTCAGTGTGGTACATGTCATAGCACTTGCTACACGTTCGGATGCCGCACACGCCATTGTTTTCGCAGTAGCGCAACGCGCACGGATACCAGTGTACGCATACCGTAAGTCGACAGGCGCAAGGTGCCCACGGAGCAGGATCGCTTGAGCATTGCACCTGAAACCACCCCAGTGAGAGAGGCGGATGGGGAAGATGAACACAAACGATTGACGCCTACAATATTATACGGTACAATATATACATATATATATATATATATCGTTCGAAAGAAATGTAACCCCACCGTCAGGATCTGACGTGAAATACGAGAAAAATAGAAGAAGGGCTTCTCGTAACAGATGAAACACGTCCATACGAAGCGTATATCACGTTCCAGCCTGATTTCTGTTTGTTTTGTTAGCCCTTATTTTTTTTTATTGCACCCGTGTATACGTCTTCATCCCTCACAATGACGATGTAGGGTCTTTTCCACTCGGCAAATTAGTTATTATTATTAGTTCCGCCTATTATAAAAAAATACCTAGGTCTGAAGTTATTATCTCTCATTAGGAAAGGTCTCGATTTATTTATTACCTGTTGCGCAGGGTTAAGCTGAACCTTTGTCGTTTTTAGAGCGGTCAATTTCGTCGCTCCTTTGGACGACATCCACGACTGGAATTGGTCACAAAAATATTACAATGATGAGCATTCAGCAAACGTAAATAGATAGACAATGTCGGACGGATCTGGCACGGTTTATTCAACGCCTTACGCCATTCGTAGGCCGCTGGGTATGAATTGAGGACTGGAGAACGCTAGTAATCGAAAGACTCAACAATGCCGATCGTTGAGTGCACCGTTCTCTTTCATAATGAACAATTGAACGGATACGCGAACTAAGTGAATTACGCTTGTCATTTCGGGGACGGGCGAGATCAAAATGAATTGCCTTGCACTCGTCGGTAAAATCAGGCTGCCTCATAAGGTGTTCACTGCGCCGCATAAATACGGCGCCTCAGGAAATATATCATAGGGCCTGGGGTTAGTCATGCACTGTGTATCGTCGTTCGATTTTGATCGAACTTTGACAACACAAACTGATATCGCGGACAAACGTGCCGACGACACACGTAGGGCTGCGATAGGAATAACCAACCTGTAAGTCCGAGTGCCGAGTGTAAATCGATTCAGTATCTGCGCAGAGCGAAGACAGCTGTCCCGATAATGCCCCAGCCGAGTCCGTTGCGATCCTGTGATCGAAATAGATCTCCTCTCGGCCTTTATCCCATTCCGCGAAGCGTACAACGTGCGCATTGCGTTGACGTAATTTGTACATTGCGTTCACCGGCACAAGCGATTCTCTACGGTCGAAACGGTGGATACCATAGGTAATTTATTAATTTAGGTGATTTACCAGGCCTCCTCCCCGTAATTAGTAAGTGGCAGCACTGGAACCCTCAGTTGGGATGGTGTGTGTGCGTTTGTGCATATAAAAAATATATAGGTGTTTATTTTAATTTCATTCGATAGTGATGAGGAGCGCATTTTAATTATGGTCAAATGTAATGCACATTCATATATATAATAATAATAATAATATTACATTTATAAATGTGTACGTTAGTTAATACGTTAGGGTTTGATTGAGAAATATTGCTTATTATTATACAACGATTGAGGTCAGACACCGCTGTCGAAGGTGGACTTTTCACATCTCAACGAATATATTATACGATCAAGCGTGCTGTTGGTGCGAAAATCATAAAGGTGCATTGAGTAGATGTTCTCGTCCTAGGTTCGATTACATGGTGGCTGGCTCTTTCCTCCTGCAGCGCCTGTCCCTCGCTGTGCAGAGAGGCAATGCCATCGCCTTCCTCGGGACATTGTCCCCCCCCCACCCCCATAATCCCTAGAAATTCCGACCTATTGTAACGTTTAATATATTATAATAAATGTTATAGATATTACATAATAATCCGTGTACAAACCGATCAAAGAACATTGCATAGCAGACTGCTCTTGTGGCGCCTCCTTGGCCAAGCTCCTCCTCGCCCGAGACCAGCAAGCGGAATATTTGGACGCCGTTCGCGTAGTCGTACCTGCACAGTTCACGCATATGATGCATTTAGGAGCGAAACGAATGGTCACGACGGTGTCGACATGACGACACCCTGTCCCGAACTATATCTTTCACTGTTCAATGTACATTTTTGAAGGAAATAATAATCAACAAAGATGTGTGTGTGTGGGGATAGGAGAAGTATAGAACACATTTCTCGCACTGATCAACTGATTTGGCTCGATGTCCTCGATCTGAAACACTTCGGGGCGCTTTTCGAGCATTAAACAATGTTCTTTGACGTTGATAGTGTCAGGATGGCGGGAAGTTTGCAAACATAGATCACGCTTTTCATGTTTGGTATTTGTTCGTTGTATTTTCCACAATTGACTCACTGGCCGCTTGGGTTCAATGAACGTTTCCTCGTGCACCAGCTTACCATAGTGTGACTGCGGACGAATCGTGACGCTCGAATGAGATGACGATATGCTGGCCAAAGGTTGTAATATTTTCCTGCAGGATCTGTTGGACGAATGTGCAACATAGATATATTTGTTATTGATTTAAGACGATTATCAAGCAAACATAATAGTTCATGTCAACTATTATTATTAATCTATATCATATATGCACATCACATTATGATGCGAATAACAATTAGCACCACGTCGATGAAGTATAGTTATGCCGCATCGACGGTTTTCTTATTGTCAATATCCTCCGAAGGATCCTTCCTTCTATATCGTCCGATTATGTTCAATCAGCCTCCGAAGTCTTCCAGTTTCGGTGGCTTGTTTGGTGGAAAGTTCGTCTCTATTTTGTATCTTGCCCATGTGGAGATTTCTCTGGATGCGCAGAAGTAGAATTTCAGCTTTAAGAAAAACAAAATAGAAAAAAAACATTGGCCCCCACAACCGACACCCATACAGAAGTTCATTATGAACATCGGTAGGCCTCAGGAGAAATTTTACAACCATGTGCAAAAAATCGTCAGTAACAATATGCGGATGTGTAGTGGATAAGCTTATCTGTATGTTTGTTTATGAAAAATGTTCATTTATATATTCGCTCAACAATAATCAGGTCTACGAAAACTTGATTCTACATTCCATTCATCATATTCTGGTCATTAAACAACCTCATCAAATCCCTTGCAGCCGAATACTGCTAATTCGTTTGTTAATGTTATTGCCAGGCGTCCTTTCCGTCGACAGCAGACAATAGCTTCCCGTTCAACTCCAACACAAAAAAAGCGAATGGAACTCCTGCTTCCGAATGAATCAACGGCCTGGACGCCATCCAAGCTAGCTTCTACACAATGAACTAAAACACAAAGCATGTAGGGTGGAGAACATTCGCCGATGTCGTTGGCATAGACATATTCATTCTCAGCGCCGTACTCGCGCGTGCATGCACACACATACACGTCTCGTCTCCGGCGAGATTCTGAGAATTCCTTGAGATGTCTATCTCACTTCCAAGTACTGTTCAGACCCGACGTTGCTTAGCACTGTCTGTCTAGCAGCCAGCAGCTCACTGTCACGAAAGGCCGAGTCGACCTCGCCCGGCGCTTATCGAAGGGCGCGGACCCACCGAGAATGTTTTCTATGAGACGCATACTTGGACCATTCAGCTGGTCAGCCGGTTTGACGAGATGCGCATTTCAGGACGTGGTGGTTTATTAAAATATGCCTTATTATATAGTGTCATGCTTTTGTCTCATATCGAGTTAGAGTTGAATGAATGTGCATTTTCACCCACCTCTACCGATTCTTGGTGGGTGAAAGCACCCACTGCTCTCATCCAACAACAGCAACAACACACTGATCATCAACGATATATATACATATATTCATATTAAATGCCACTCAACGACCACACAGGAGGATAGCGCAGCTTGGGGGACTCGAACCACCGATAGATCGCTCATAAAGGAAAAGTGATGACAGCTAATGGCCAATATAGCCCGGCTGTATGATACATGCCATTTAGTCGACGCCCGCTGTCAAACGGATGCAACGTGTGTAACAAATTTATCTAGCAAACGAACATCGCCGCCGCCCCCCTAGTCCAGAGCAATAATGCCGCGCATCGCCGTCGCTTCGGGTATCTTCTATTTATAGAGAGAACTGTTCACTACGCAAGAGTGTCACATGTATACTATCAACAACGAAAAAAAACTTTGGATGAAATTACAAATTGATGGTATAGCCCCTAATAGCACAACGTCACCACTTTGCACAGATCAACTCTTGCGAATGGCGTTTCGAGATGATGTGGGAATCTTTCTAGCAGTTCGAGAAGTCTACATCGAAATAACTACACGAACCCGTATCATCTACTCGATGAATGTTGTCTCAGGTTTGCATTCGAGTGACACACCTTCCCTTCCCTTACTAGAACGCTCAAAGAATCGCTAAGCGCGCTGAGAACTTCTCATAATTTCACTACATATTAATTGGGTCTCGCCAATCTCTGGCTAAATGTCGTCAGATGAACTAACTAGCCTGTCTATCACTCGAAACGATCCTGAAGGATTCACACGCTGTGGTACGAACACCTAACACGGTTGAAGGTAACAGTCTCGGGACACCCTGTTGATCGCTGTGTGGACTTCACCCGCACCCAACGCACAGCTGTGCTAGTCGTCCAGGCATCACTCACCTGGCCACCTTGATTCTCGACGAAGATTAGCAATTCGGCAGCGCGGCTTGCTCCGAGGAGAATGACAAGAACTCCGAGGACCCCCCGTGCAACGCCAGCTCGGCCCGCCATCGACCAAAAGTCCTCATCTCCTTCTAAAACTGCGTTCAGCCTTCGCTGATTCCGCTCGGCCAAGCCTAGCTGCTACTGCTCAGAGTGCTCCGAGCGATGCTCCAATTCGTGTTGTTGTTGTTTGCCTGGCGGCAACTACTGCTCACTTGATCCACTGTCTCTCTCTCTCTCTCTCTCTCTCTCTCTATTTTCCTCACAACAACACTTCGGCGGGCAAGTACCATCACTACGATGGGGCAATATTACGGGAAAGGATTGGGGTCCACATCCATTCATCCACCATACATTCGTAAACTGTATTCTCGTCCCCGACTCCGATTGATGCAGAAGGCTTGGTACGGGAAGCTCGTCGAAAAAATGGGGCATGTCTGGCGTCGGGCCAATGGTGGACACGCCGGGACAGATGCACCAGTCGGTGGGATTTTATGGGCAAAACAAACACTGTCGCCATCGATAAAACAAGGCAAACAAGGAGCCTGCATGCACTGCGCGAAGTTTGTTCGGGCCGGTGTTGGTAGGAGATCGGCTTAAACCCGCTGACAAGCCGAGCACTCGTGAAACGTTGTTCCTCATTGTTGACTCGTTGATAGGTTGGAAAAAGCACAAGCTCGCTGTTGCTGACTTGTATATATTGTACCGAGTGGGCCGACACTGTAAGTGGACAAGTTGTAGCAATGACGTTCATGCGTGGAGCAGCGCCGGTACGGCGTACATTAAGATTCCTCGAGAAAGGCAAGCTCGTGTTTCGCGATCGGGTCAAAATCGTCACGTTGAACTTTAATACGGCCGGCCATCGTAGAGAAGCTCACGAGGGTATGCAGGTAAGCACTAAAAATAGATTTCCCTAGAATAGATGAGACTTGTATATACGCTTGGTTAAATTGCTGAAATTGGAGTTTTGCACAACAAGAACTTATTGTAGAGATAATCAGTTGTTAATTAGTCCATGAAGAAATGACATGATCTTCCCCCTCCGCTTTTATTGGGACGGTACGCCAAGATTACGCGATTGTTTTCCCTAATGCATCAATGAATCGGTGGGCATGTGCAAATGATCGGCAAAACTATCATGCGTTTCAACATATGTTTCAGAACTTTGTATTTTGGGACCTGCATCAGGTGCTGTACAGGAACCCCAATGTTCAGGTGGTAATCTTCAAGAACAAGACACCCTCGCCATATATTCGCGCCTGGCTCGAAGATGGATCTGAGGTAAACGGAGATCAATATAACATTGCAAAAAATTTAATAATATGGCAAATGTGTCTCAGGACATTCCGTTGATTCTAACTATTACTGATGTGAATGTACATGCAATTCGGAAATAAGGTACGTCCAGGCTATGTGAAGAGCTTCGAGCAGTCGTGGCAGCCTATGATCGGCGAGAGATTACAGCTATTGCAAGCGAGACTCAAGTCGAGCCTGGAGAAAATTCCCAATCCATTGTTAATCAAGTTCAGTGCGATATACTCACTGATTAGTGAGACGCGCCATGTGTGCGAAAAGCTTAGCTGGCATTTTACTCCATGTAGAAAATTACAGCTATTATCTGCCACAAATCATGTGTCACGTCGAAAACTGCATTTAGGTAAATACGACTGATGTATTATATTTAAATAGCTAAGGTGAACAGAAAGTATAGGAAGGAACTGGGGGAGTTCGAGTACTATTTCTTTACTCTCACTATAGTTATAGTCGCCGCTTATAGAAGCAATTCTAATAGGTGAATTTATTGCATTGTTTCCTCCGTAAGTGTACCTATTCCAATGGATAGAACGCGACCCCCAACGTTCCCTGAACCACGATTTCTAGTTTGCGTGCTCTTCTTCACTGATGAGACTTTTACAATGCATAAATCTAACGTTACTGATATATTCATTTCTCCAGGTGATCATGGATGTCGATGGGCAGTCTAGTTCACAGATCCTAAGTCGACTTGTCAAGACGTTAGGTTAGTACTCCAAATTTGGATCTTACTGCTGGTTTGACCAGTGTCCGACCAGCAAATACTTCACCTCTCGTGTTTATTTGAATAGTACAATACAATATCTTTTTTAAAATTTACATCACCATATATATCATTGCGTATAGCCCACTAAGTAATCCAACCTGACTTGTCGCTTCACCTAATGTGAATTACAAAATTATAAGGGCGTTGTTGTCGTTGCTTGATGTTGTGATTTATCGAACTTTTTTCTTTACCTCTAGGTGATTGCTCTGAGAATTGTCCACCTATGATCTTTGCCTAGAGATGAGTCTATCGTTTTCGGAGATATCCTTTAGCCGGCAACGTTCACTCTTTCGTTGTCTCATAGATCACAGACGAGCAAGACCGTCCATTTGGGTCACAAAACCATTAAGCAAATATTCAAAATCTTAGACTAGACTAACGGTATTTGACTGAGGGTGGTGGTCAACTGATTCCTTTTCGAAAATTTGTTCGTTTTTGTTAACAACAAAGCCGTGTTACTGTATTACCGCTTCTTAGTTCACAGTTGACCATCCCATGCTATTTGACGGCTACCCCAGGTTCACTACGTAAAACGTTCTCTGCCAATCGCCTGAATGGTATCGTCTGCGTATAGGAAAAAAATTTACCCGGGAATGACGTGTGTCCTATAAATTCCGATTCAACAGCCATTAACGATTAGATGAATTCGACCTGATGAGCACGAAATGGGCGCCGACTACCTGTGCCGATATCTGGCATAAATCAAATGTTTAACCTGATCATGTTGGTATGATTTTACAATTTATGCCCAACAACAGGTAAAACTGAGGCGGACCTCAAAAAGGAGACGCTCCTGCAGGAGAAGAAGGACACACCAGCTAACTTTGGCCGCCACTATAGCAAGTGGTGTATCTGTGAAGTAGAAGGCCAGGTGCCCTGTCCTGGTGTGGTCCAACTCCCAGAGATTATGCAAGCAGTGGTCCAACAAAAGCTGGGACTCCTCAATCTGAAGAAGAAGAAGTGAAGAGTACAACAAATATATATTTGATTAAAATGAAAACCGTAGGCGCCAGCCGCAGTTTGCTGTGAATCACTTAGAGAGAGAGAGAGAGAAGATGGGGGGGAGTCCGTTGTAAATAATATTTAGAAAATCGTATTAAATCTTATACATTTAAATGAATGTATGGTCTTCATTCTATGTGCCTCTGATGTATAAAGCTAGTTATGGGAGGTGTAGCTTTGTCGAAGAGCCCATTCCCACTAAAAAAGAACAAAAACTCTCCGGGCTGACTCACAGCCCTAAACATTTAACAATGTCCATGGTACAACTGCTTTCGGCATTGCTTCATAGGACGGACAGCTTTAAATGTAAATGTGCAGCGGTGGGGATCGATCTCGGTGCACCGGCCGGTTCTCACTGCACATCTTTCATTATACGGTCGAGGATCTTCATTGGAGATACGCGTAGTGCTTTCCCGTATTTTTTTACTTGCAGTCGATCCCGTACGGAGTTGTCTGCTTCCACCATCGCGAACTGTGTATACAACCGTCTCGCGTGTGAGACATTTGTTTCAGAATTCACTGCACATAGCGGGCGATGCGAAATCAATTTAAATTAATTACTCCCTTTTTCGAGTCACGTTTTAGTCATTTCCGCACCCTGTGTTGTATTTGACTGATTCCTAAAAATAGAGTGGCGGAGCTTCATTGCCAGATCGTGAAGAGTAGGAGGAATAAGCACGTGTGAACGATCTGTTCAGCAGGACTTATACCGGAAAAAACTACTGAGGAGAGTTTTAAACTCATTGGTTTATTCAGGTGTTCCGTGTTCGGGTGAAACTGGCATTGCGCGAACGCGAACTCGGGGTGGCACTTGCAATGGGAGCGAACATCCGCATGAAAAAAACGAAACGTACTGTGTACCTCGGTTCTATGCTTCCCAAATCATTGAATAGGATTGCAGCGTCTCTTCTAAGATGACAGACCTTCATTGGGAGGGTCGCTATTCGATATTCCGAGGTCGCAAGCCATGTCTCGGGTGTATTTTTTGTTCGGCAAGGACTTCTATATTGATGATAAATTGTTCTAACTCTGCCGATCGCCACATTGCGCGCTCTTGCTTTCATATGCCAACAGTGACTTAAGGGAGAAAACAAACATTGATAATGGTTATAATATTTATTACATTTCTCATTACACGCATCCACATTCAATGTATAGTGCATTTTCCTGTTGTAGACATAGTTTTGTGGATGTGCTCAACAAAGGAGCGAATAAACATGAGGCTGTATAGGTACAAAATTACACGGACAGACAGATTCGAATTTTTCCAGAGAGTATTTTTTCGCCGGTTGTCACGATTTTGGTGCTGCGATCGCGATTCAAAGCATGGAAGCTGTACGGAATGTAAGGCCGGCAAATAGTGCAGGGATTCACCATTAATCGAGATGTGGGTACAGGAGTGACTGGGTCCCGGCAGCAGATGATCGTCCTGGATTATTCGACGCGATAGGCGATACCTGTGAGGAATGACAATGAATGACAATTGTATGCTCTATTTATACAATCTTATTATATTTCCAAACTTCGCGATAATTCAACATGCAAATTGCTTTGATCAGAGACATTGTGTTGAAATCAGGTGTTGCAAGCGCCAGGCGAGCTTCTGGCATGGAATCATGCAACGAGACCTCGCTATTATTAATATCGAGCTGAGGCGCGCGACTCCTTATTTGAGCTTTTTCTTCTGCACTAGCCGATGGAATTAGAAAAAACGATTAGGTCAAACCTGGTCGAACCTGAATGCGGAAGATGACCGAGTCATCAACGATGAATCGTGGACCCTCGAGGTCGTCAAATTTGACAAATTCGTGCCACACGTACGGAACGAGATAGTCGCCTTGTGGCTTCGGGAAACACGGATCACCTAGACGATACTCGATGTCCTCGGGGCACTTTTGGCTTTGGTCGACAAGGGTCACCGTGATGGGGTTGTGAATCGGGTAACCAAGCTGCCCGTCGAACTGTCCCTTAAGCAAAACGATTCCCACGCCCAAGAACTTTCCACGGCCAGAGTTTCCGATGCCGTTCAGGTGAAGCCGCAGCTTGAATAGGTAGCCCGGACTGCCAGCGTAAAATGATGGTGAATTCGTGTATTTCTTGTGCGAGTGCCGCTCCCTATACCCCGAAAGCAGGGAAATAACCGAGTAGAAACATTTTGTTAGAGTCAGAATATGACGAACACCATTCCTATGATCAAAAACGATAGGTCATTACGTTTTGCGTCGTGATCAGTTGAGCTGCTTTCTTACATTTCGTCATCTTGTCACATGAGAACTAGCTTCGCATAGAGAACACTTCAGTGGTCGTCAGCGCCAGGGCCTCCTGCGCAAAGGGGCAATTTCGTAGGTTCACTAACAAGCGTGAATGACCCGAATACATATCATACAATCCGGGAACTATTAGTCCTTGTCGTTAGTCGACATTCGTCTATCTACTTGGCTATCTATTTTCTATCGATTGTTGTTTCGGAACGTACTTGAATTTAGCCTTCGAATATTCCGAGAGCTTCCACTGGAAGATCCCATTTGGACAGACCAGCTCCTGTGCACCTCGTGTAGTGGACGTTACCCCCAATGACGGGATGTGCGTATCACCGCCGTACGTCGTGATTGTCATTGGGCCCAGCTGCAACGAGAATGTCTACATGAAGACAGAAAACACAGGCAGAGGAGCATAAAGAAGCGTACGAAGATGTCTGTTATTAATACTTTCGCTTGAGGTGAAATACAACGATGAGACATTCAACTAGAAAACAACTTACATATATTCTTTTTAATTATTGGCTTTAACCATTTGGTGTTAGATATATGATAGATATTATGTTTCGCAACTACATTTAAGCACGATATGGCTTCGAGTGGAGCACCAAGGTCAGCTATTCCGATTGGCGTTGTACCCAAAAATTCGAATTGCACTTGCAATATTTCTGTTCGGTCAATCCCTTTGCGTGTGGCCTTCCAATGGTCGCTGACTTACTGGCTGTGGAATAGACGCCTGAGCGATGTTCGGCATCGAGCTCGCTTGGGGAGCTTCGGACTGCTCCACACGTAATTCCTCAAGACGTCCTTCTAGGAGGGCGATTCGCGACCTCATCTCGGTTTGATTTCGCGTTGCGTCCACGAGCGCCGCCAAAGCCTCATTCACCTGAAGACAAAAATCCAAAAATGAAGTATGCGTACACGTGTATAGATTATTGCCGTTAGTTGAGTCGGAGCCACAAAATCAGTTGACACTTTCAAAGTGTCATGCAAGCTCTTGCATTGCTATTGGATGGAATCGCTAACCTGGTTACGTAGCTCGTCGAGGTGGCTGAGCTCCTGAAGCTTGGTCGATATCATCGAGCGATGAAGGGGTAGGTCGGACTCGTGACTTCTGAGTTCCTCTTCGACGTCCGCCTCAAACTGACAGCCCAGTATTCGAAGGAAGCACCTAGAGTGGGCGCAACGTTCAGATCAATCTTAGGAATTATGGATCGTTTTTTTCCTCGAGCCTCTTTTGTAGCGTAGTGTATATTTTTGTCTATTTTGTTTCCATAGAGTATACATTGATGTAACACTTGTACTGTAGTACAAGTAGTATGGTGACATGAATTGCTCTACGATATAGTATGCTATATTACTTTAATGTTATTATTAAATAGTGGAAGTGATTCGTCCCTTATGTACCCTCAGCTGAGGGCCAATTGGGGATTATGGGGATATAAACAGGTTCTTGACTTTCACATTAACATTTCACAGTTATTCACACACTATCACTTTATAGCTAAGATAGAGATCTCCTATATATTTTAGAAGCGACTGTTATTTAAAGGCTGTCTTATATCAGGTTGAACGTAAAAAAAAAACACTGTGTCACGGTTTGAGTGAAAACGAAAAAAAAAATGAGGTTCAAAATCAATGAGGATTATATTCCCCAGTCAAATCAATGATCTTCTATTTCCAATGCCATCTTCAATAAACAAACGAGGTGACCGCGAGACCACGAAGTTATCGACCTCATGTTTGACCTCATCCGATCCATTGATAATCCGATCGCCCGCTCGTCGATGGAACTTCAGATGAGAAAACGAGTCAGAGCCACCAGACACGCACACACAAACATTTCACCTTGCTCACACGTGCTGTGGTAATAACAGACCCACGTTTCGTCACAATGAATCATCAAATCGCAGACGAGCCGCTTTGGGTTCTCATCTCCCGAAGATTTCGGCTACTCGGCTACTTGGTTCTTGTGTGTCGACTAGTGGGAGTCCAAAATATTGGACTTGTAGGTCAGATACAGGAATATCTTAACCGAAACAATGACTGCTCGAGATACCTTAACATTGCCTACAAGCTCTCGTCACAATTCATCTTCCGGAATAACGGTGATCCCCGGGAAAAGATTTTTATCTTCAAGGCGCGTAATATCTGAACGGGATGTACCAATTTTTCGTACCAATTTGTCAACTCATAGAAGATCATCGCTCGAATGTGCTTCACGCGATAGCTTCACTTTGAGCCGTTGATGGAGTTGAGGACATTTGATCTGAGCTTATCTGAAGGCACCAGTTGAACAGGACTGTCCCTGCTGTTCCAGAAACTGTGCCTCTCACCTCTAACCGTTCGTCCGGGACAGCTACATAAACACGCCACATTATGCAATTATTTTACGTTCAGCCTGATATATGACGTATATTCTATATATGTGTGCATTTTATATCTGTGTCATTGCACCTTTTCTTGGCAAGTTTCAGTTGCAGCTTATCGCAGAACTGCAGATGAACAGGAAGAGTACATAGTCGGATCGTCTCTCCACAGCCATGAGGACAGCGCGCTCGTAGAGGAAACGCCGATTCCTGGACTGAAGAGTCCTGGAATACCTGCAATGCCAACGGATAAATACGGCTTTATTCAACTCGCACAATGGGTGTAGGAAACAAATATTATAGAAGTCAAGTGTTCGTGACTCTCTTGCTCTGCGTCATCGCATGTATGCTATTGTATACGCTAGCATATCTATCGAGGTCTTTGTAATATAGAATGCATAAGCCCATCCGTTTGGGAGCGTTATTTTAACATAAAGAACTTAAAAAAAAAGAACCTAAAATTGACATAGATCAATTTAAATCGAATATTTAATGCAAACATTTTTCTTAGATATAAAATGGGGCAACGCAATTTTGATTTTGGGCACCCGCTTAAGGATTGGGGAAGTGGGGGCTCCTTGTTCTCGATATTCTATTAAGAGGAGGGTGTTCAAAGATGTATTTCACGTTGAGCGGATACTACAATTGTCGCCTACCTTTGTAATTGGCTTATAAAAATAAGTGCTTCTAGACACATAGACCAACTCTTACGATTACAGAAGGGTGTTGGATGCATGTAAACATTCGTTTCTAATAGCTCAATTTCTGCTTTAATATGACACCACATACAGACGTTCACAACAGATATAAGATACGAGTTATCATTCGGCAAGGTAGAGTGGCCTTATAATCGTAGGATAGACCGAGTCGGTGTCATGATACCGCTCTATATATATATATATATATATATATATATATATATACACACAATATAGGATATGTTGACAAATCAACGTATTCTCCCGGCCAGAGAATATTTTCTGGGAGAACGCTATTTCTTCACCTTCTTCTATTTTTCTTTCTTCTGCTGTTGCAGGAATCCCATTGTCACAGCCCGCGAAGGTGAACACTCCGCGAACGAAGACAACAGAGGGAGACTTCATCCAAATCGGATGACACCACAGTGAGGTGTGTTTCGGGTAGACAAAGAGGATGTGAATAAACGCTGAGTCACACACCAGCTCATCGTCGTCGGTCACAGCGCTCAGACTTTCCGCTCAGTGCTGTATGCTTAGAAGAATAACAGCTAAATCTCATTATAACGACTCGTTTATGTATGATTCGCTTATGTACCTTGCTCGATAACTTCAGTTCATACGTGAGTGGGTACTTCATTGATCTATTCGCATTTTTTCTTCGGGCAACAGCTTATCACGGCGTATCGCCACCAAGGAGCTTTCAGCTGCAGCAAAACACGCGTTGAAGTCAGCTCGACCCGTCAACTTATAGGAGGAAAAAAAAGGCGAGATCTACGCCAAGTACTCACGGCCATTCTGGAGACACTCTGTTGGTCGATAGGACAGATTGTTTTCGAAATTTCTGCCGGCATTAACTGGCTAAAGCAGGTACTGCAGTAGCCATGACCGCACTGGAAACTGTAACAAACATTGTGAAAAACGTAACAGCGACAGACATAGCGTTATATCGTGATATCACATATTTTAATTAAATACGTTATACGTTTAATTGGGACTTATATATATATATATATATATATATATATATAAAAACTCTTTTTACTAGATTATAGATAAATACAGATTGAGTATACAGTTCTGGTGCAATTTCCTCTCTACATTTATGCAAGGCTTTACGTAATCGTATAATTCAATTATAGACTCTGGGAGGCAACCACACAGAGCGAAAGATCAACCTGAGCTTGAACAGGGAGAGAGAAAGAGAGAGAGAGAGAGAGTATGATGTCGAGAGACTGCGTTCTCCGCATTGCGTTTCTCGAAGGTTAAAAAGTTCAGACAGCCCCACGGTGGTAAGACCATATGAGATTACCGTCTGTGGAAACTCTATCATGATTTACAACGAAAGATGTCGAATTCTCTTCACTCTCCCTATCTCTCACTCCATCAACTTGTACTTTGTAGTCCATTCCAGTAATAATATCAAGGGAACCATCGTAGTCGTTCGGCTCGTAGGTCAGTTATGCATGGGCGCTCTAGCTAATGTATCACATGCAGAGCGAAAAGCCTAAGTAAAATGGATAATTACCGCCAGAGAGAAGGTCCGAGGCTTCTGCACTTTGCGCATAGAATATTTGCTGGCGGGATGTCAATGAATGGTAAAACGGTGCACTCCGGGATACCTGCCAGTCCTACGAGCTTGACAACGTTCGTTGCCGCTAAGGAACTCGTTGCACCGCTGTCAGCTAATGGAAGAAGTGTACAAAGTTTTAGTGTTACTAATAAACGTTTGATTAATACTATTAGAAACACATAGATAAAAGCACACACAAAATGTATGACCACCAGCATTTTGAGTGAGGCGGAGGCGCCGAGCAGTGACATGCAGAATGAGATGCCAATGATCCATGTGAATGTCAATGATGAATGGGCTCCAATGGGAATTTATACGATTGTATATATATTCAATAAAATATATAGCTGTTCTTAAACGCAGGTAGTTTCAGTTTGTATTGAGGCTAGCAATTATGAGCATTTCCTATGATTCCTGCCTCGATGTGTTGAGCCAGCTGACACAGCTGATGACCCATCAGTGATATCCATCGGCTCTGCACGGCCTCACCTGGCTACAACGAATGCTGCCACACGAATTCAAGTATTCCCTTCGAAAATCGGGTTAGGCAAGCCAAGCCAGTGAGGTAACGATCTACGGTGCTGCCGGACCAGTTGATCAGCCGCCTCCCGAAGGCATTACCGATGTCGGTCGCGTCGGCAAACACTTCGAACAACTGGTATGGTCATTCGAAAAGCTTTTACTTATTTTGCAACCACAGATGTAATAGCGATTACAGATTACAAACACGAATGGCGCTTGGTTGGACACTCGAGTTGAGGGTCAGTTGAATACGAGACAATTGAAAAGAATGATTCGCGGGGTGAAAAAAGACATAGATGCAAGTAACGAAAGTTTCACTCTGTTCGCCATTTCATTTCGTATTCGTGACATTTGAGGCGTTTGTGGCACCAACGAAGTTGTTACTTGAAGTGTGTGAATATGAAACGTTTGAATGCTTGCACCAACAGATGAACAGATGAAGAAATATAACATAATCTTATGGCATTTCGGTGTGATTAATGAAGTATTCTAGGGCGACAATCACCGAGAAAGAGAGATGTTGCTTGCTGAATTCGCACAAGTCTACAAAAAGCAGCGGAAGCAAGACCGTTTTGTTGCGTTCAGGACGCAATTGGGAATACAGCTGCGAATGGGATATACAGTTGACATAGTAGCTCTCGGATCCCGTGTACCTAAAAAGCTGTTTCGGTATCCAGTAAAAATATGGAATATCCCACTCGGCTGTCAGGTGCACTGTCTGACAGCCGGACATCCTTTCAGTCACCTGTTGAATGTGCAGTCGACAGCTGTGAGCAGCACATACGACAATTCAACGTCAGTATGTGTCCTAAATGGAAGAATCTGTCTCAACTGAAGGAACGCTGTAGACAGGCGTCCCTCTGATGCTCACCGGTGTTCGTGTCGCTGGTGGCTGAGTTGATCGGAGGAGCGGCACTGCCTTCTGAGCTGGCTGAGCGTGGCTCATCTCTGTCCCCTTGAGAAGCGCTTTGATCCATCGGCGAGTCCATTTCAAGTTTGTTGTCCGTGTACTTCTCTACGAAGGAGCTTGATTTTGTCCTAAACCCTCGTTCATGTAGCGCTGCCGGTCACCAGCTGAACTTCGATCACCGCTGATGATCGCGTATGCGATACGCTAAACGCTGGAACACGTCTCACAAAATGATTGGGAAATTGTGCGAGTTCTTGTGTTTGTGACGACTTCTACTTGTCAAAACCAACCACAAGTAAAACTACTACCACCAGGGGCAATGTGTTGCCGCTAACATAACACGTCACCACCGACTACTCGAAGCGGCTGAGGGGGCCAACAGCGCCAGCAGCTCCTCAAACGAATCTCAAACTGCTTGCGCCGTCTTCACGGCACATCGTAGACTGACACAGAGCAGTTCAATATTTTAACATCGTCCGCAATGCAAGGGCGGCGGCCTCTTTCCGCTGTCGTTGGCCGCGGCTTGTGCTGTTTTGCCTTGTTGTGAAAGCCGCCTGAAGCCTGGTTCCGCGACGGAGCTGGCGAACGGGCTAGATAGACAGCGCCTCGCTGTCAGTGCGGGCCGCGTCGCTCAAGGCGAGGGGGTTCATTGGCGGGAAAGTGTTCGTGTGTCGAACGGGAGGAAGATAGAATGGAACTGCGTCACTTGGTTCTTCGCTTAGGCGAGGCGCTGTCTTTGTTCCGAGTTGATGTGAACTCCGAGTCTCGAGGAACACGCAAAAAAGGCGGGGAGAGAAAAAAGGGCGGGAAAAAGCGGCATTTGTTTTCATATTGCAAAATTTTGTATCTCAAGTGTCGATGTTGTCGAGCGATGAGCGAATTGTCCATTGGCAGTACTGTATTTCTCGGGCATCTTAGAATGGGTGGCTTAGAATTCAAAGTGAAGGCTTCGTGAAAAATGACGTTTACGAGTTCCGGTGTCTGAGGGGACAATCTCCGAGCAAACTGTGTGCTTTGAAATGCCTCCTAGGTTCCAGATATGCTTGTAAGGTAATTGCTCAGTTCACAATTGTTGTGGCTGATGACGACCCTTCGTTAGGCAGCAGGTTACAGAGCTAAAATATTGTTGGGCTTCTATTGTGACTCCCTCAATACGTTATGATACCAGACACAAAGACTAATAAACGCCGAAACGACTTAAGTTAATGTCTTACTCAAACGCGAACAAGGACGTCCGTCTAAGGCAACTAAACTGACAAGCTCGCCATAGCATCGTATACTGCTACCTTGGCTTCTCTCTGGTCCCGAAATTGTCACGTAAACAAGCACTGATTATTAATGAGGTAATCGAAATCGAATCGTTCATTAAGTTAATCGTTTGACTGAACTGACCTGTCAA
This sequence comes from Stratiolaelaps scimitus, assembly GCA_019614645.1. NCBI lineage: Eukaryota > Metazoa > Arthropoda > Arachnida > Mesostigmata > Laelapidae > Stratiolaelaps > Stratiolaelaps scimitus. The sequence continues at coordinate 5,457,182 of JABWDB010000013.1, read as the reverse complement.
ATATGCGTTTCGTAGTATGCATGCAAATCCACATCATATTCATGTATGATGATTTAGTGGCTTACACTAAAACTCGTCAAACTGAGTCGATGGTTAAGTAAATCCAATGAAGGCAAGCATGATGCCTAGCGAAGTCTATCTGTGGACCATGGTGGCAGCCTGAGAGAAGTTACGGTGCGCCTTTGCCAGGCCGACAGAGATGAATTAGAACAAAGTATGCTTTTCCTATGTCAACATGGTGCTAAGTCTCCATATGTGAGTAGAAATATTGTACAGATTTAAACGTGGCCCCCGTATCTCAGATAGCCCGTGTTCTGTGGCCAACGATGCGCGTTCTCTTCCCACATAATGTGTTCATGAAACGGGATCCGCAAAGGAATCATCCAACCAACCGCTTCATTCAATATATATATATATATATATATATATATAATCGTCATAAGAAATGCTCGACATATAGCAATATCCAAAATGAACTAGCTCTGCCGTACGAATATAAGCACTATGCGAATATAGTGCAGCAACTGCTAGGCGAATGAGTCACTATTCAGCAGCGGAGCTGCGCCAAGCAACAAGCAAGGCGAAAGATCACACGGACTGCAGCGGTCTGTCTTCGGGTTTCGTCAGCCCTGAGGAAAATTCGGCTTGTGTCCGTCGTGTCTAGTTTGTGGCTTGACTTATCTTTCGATGAGTCATCTAGCCAGCGGGCTAATGCCACGTCACTGGGGCTCAGCAAGGAAAGGTGCAGATGCGATCGGCGAAGTGCAAATATTAATGAATAACCTGCTCGCTACCAAACAAGGTGCAGAATCAGGCAGCTTTCAGACTAGTTACCACATGATCGGCACACGATTTGCCGAATGAGCTAATCAGGGAATATGTCTGGTTGTAACTCGTTCAGTAACCCAAATCAGTAGATGAATTTTGCGAGACGCAGCGTACGACAAAGTACGACGGCACCACGGGAAACTTTCCCGGATTGCTCGTCGATTGATTCCTTAAATAGCAGGAACAACTGAATTGGAGCATCGAGGCCGGTTTAAGCTGATCCGTGGCTCGGTAGTGTTTACAGAATTGGGTAGCGCAGCACAGTCAGGTGTTACAGGCCCATCCCGTCTGGGTAGAATGAAATTGACTGGACACTTCTTACCGGCAACGATTATGGAACGTTGCTATTTTTGACATTTATTTTATAGCAGTTGTTACGTGTTGTTGTCATTGCTTCGCACGTAAACAGATGTGGTGTTGATTTGAGACGAATTGACATAAAAACACAATACATGGTGATATAAGTCGTCCACGTAAAAGCTTATCAGCTTCAATGTCTCGATATGAGAGAAGAAATACCTACATTTTTTGAAAAGCGCCATGTTGTATACTAACGGAAACGAGTTGGGAGCGCGTTAAGGAAATTATCATCATCATCATTGAACTGCGGTATTATCGAAGAAAAAAAAAACTCTCATTCCGTATGAGCAGTGCCATAAACCACATATAAACATTAGGAGGCGGTCTTCGGCAGCATATTGCATAGCTGCTGTATTCCACGACGGTGACCGACCTAAGCGCCATATTATATTGTGATGCTTTGTAGTTATCAGCACACGCAATTAAGCGACGGCAGTCGTTGGCCGACCCTAAAGCAAATGCCGAGTCCTCGACGTAGCCGTGTCGGTCGATATCGTCTCAGTGGCATCCTCCACAGTGGTCGTCCTGTTAGCGCTGTTAGTACCGTTCGAGCTTGCCGGCACAGTGGAATTGGTCGACGTCATATTCGCCGGCGGATTCGTGGGTTCAATGGACGAGGTCGACGTGACAATCGTGGTTCCGGTCGTGGCGTTGCCTAGGGGATTTGAAGGGCGACCAGGAACGATCGAAGTCGTTGAAGTGGAGCTTGTACCGTTTGACGGAAGGCCGCCTGTTGTCGTTGTTGTCGTTGACGTGCTGCCGGATGAAGGGGAGCCGGGCGGGCCGACCACCATTGTCGTGCTTGAGACAGACGGATCATCGATCGGTGTTGGTTGGAACGGTTGAACAACGGTCGGGTACTGAATCGGGGCAACGGCAGGCGCAGATGTTGTACTACTGGAATCAGCGGAAGAAGTGTTCAGGCAGAGCGGGGCACAGTTGACGCACTTCTTGAGCGCCTGATCAACAATCTTGCGGACGTTTTCAACGTTGGAGGCGAGTGCCGGTTGTCGTTCCGCACGTTCGACGACCCGTTTTCCCAGATAGCGAAATTCTTCACAGCGATCTGCTCGTCGAGTAAAGGAATGGACACAGATAATATACATTTTGAAGAAATGTAATTAGCTAGAAAAAACTAAACACCCCTTCTAAGAGCCGATGGCTCTGAGGACGTTGTTGACGTGTATGCAGTTTTATGGACTTACCTCCTTTGCGCATGCCACTTTTGAGCAGGAACGCTTCCACACTGTAAATGAGCTTTATGGGACCCCGACTGAAGAAATCCACTCCGTTCAGCTTGAAAGCAATAAAAGGCTGACTGTTATTAATGTGCGTAAAAGATGGAACACTCGTCAGTTCTTCCAGATGATATCGCTATATATATAATAATATTTAATAATTATATCATCTAGTTATGAGAATAATATACTTGGAAGAGGCACATATGAGATCATTTTGAAACAGAAACTGTCCGAACAACACGGATCTCGTTAATACTAAGCGACCGCTTAGTAAAACAAACCGAGATCGTCGTGTGTTAATGCATCTAAAGAGATTTCATTTGATTCGTGGATTTTGTCATGTTTTTTAACACTCATTTCAAACATAGCAGGAAATTCACTTAAGCAATCTGCGACCAGATGGATCATACACACCATTCCGACAAAGCATTGATCAGCTCTAAACTGGAAACCGATGTCTGTTCGCCAATTTTGCAGGTTGCCACATACCGTTCCCATGAAGAGTACGGTAACAACAGTTACGAGCTTCATCGTACGCACACACACAGAGCTTTTGCCTAGTTTTATGAGGAAGAGAAAAAGTACAGGCTAACGCTAGCTCAGTCCTTCACTGGCTGCCCCTGGCCTAGCGGGCCTATGTGATATTGGCCTAATCAACACCCGACAATCCAGCGCTCCGCAAATGGAGAAACAGCGGCCGCGCAAGGGACAGGTAAATCGTTCCTACTAAGCAATCGCGGAAACAGACGCCAATAGATGTCTGGTAGCCTCTCGAGGTCTACCTGCGAGGCCTAGCCAAACCTCTAATTGGGTCTGATCACTTTGACGTCTCTCGTGGCGTGCACCTCTCGGATAAGCAAGTGCTCCTTCTTACGCGGCCGAGGGGTTGTAGACCTCCTCGTTGTCGTTAGGTCGGCGACTGACCTCCTCTTTACCGCGAGTTCGGACTCTCGGCTATCTATGACACTACAGCTTGGCAGAGCAGGCCGGGTTGTCCGTCCGCTCGTCCAGTCAGCGGATACGCAGATCTAGCAAGCCACATATATCTAGCAGATTCGCTGAAGCACCTAACTCGACTTGGACGGCAAATCGAACTTGGCAGGTTCCGTGCATAGGTTCGTGTGCTTGTTACGATAGCTACGCTGATATCGCCATGCGTTTATATAGATAGGGCAGCCAGTGCGAGGATCGAAGAGAGATGGAATGAAGGTTGAAGCGAGGTAGGTCATAAACAATGTTTGTGCCATGAGTCCTGTTAGTTTACTAGTGTTCGTCCCCGTGGTAAAGATCGTAAGAGGGCTGGTTAGGATGAGCTACAATAAACAGAGGAACTCATGATGTCAGTCCACAAATGATGGTTTCGTCATCAGTGTCTCTGAGGAGCGAAACAGTTGATGTTCAACCGATTGTGATAAAGACGAGAAAGCTGTACCAGCGGAAATTCAGCATGTATATCTGAAGCCTGTGTAGGGTCAAGGGTGTCGCTGTAGGACATTCGTCTTCCCAAGTGGATCTAGGTAGCGCGCGGTCGAGTGTTTGTTATTATCACAATAGCAGTTGCGTAACAACCACAACACGAGCAGTTGTCAAGTAAATATGGAGAATGGTGACGTTCGCATCTGATTCAGTCATTTCCAAAAGTACTAAGTAGGTTTCCCTATACGAAAACGATAAAAGTAAGATGAATAATAGTAATTTTTCTCGGTCTCAGCCTTAAACACGTTAACGTCCGCGATATTGCCTTCTGCATTGCGTCGTAAAACGGATCCCTGTTAAATGCAAATGTGCAACGGTGGGAATCGAGCCCGCGTAGCTACGTGTCTCCTCCTATTGAACCGAGCCGCACACGAATGCACCACGCCGCCGGGCTCGACAATGAATAATGGCTCGAATAATGGTACATTTTTCAATCGGATTCCTCCCACGGGTCACTTCAATTTGCATAATAGAAACAATTACGGAGATTATGCCCGTTAGTCTTTTTCTAATGTGAGTCCCCTGTTCAAGTTGGATAGCCAGGCTTGAGCCTGCCATTATCTAGACGCTCTGGAAAATCGATTGATATCCCAGCAACCTAGCAAGCTAAGCTGGCTAAAGTGATTGTCAAATACACGCACGTATGCATCTCGTTAAGAGGCAGCGTTTGTAGTTCATAGGAAAATATGCTGCAGTAACGCGTAATTTTACTGCAATAATACAAATGAATAAATGTCATTTCCTGTACGACTTTCTATTTTTACGAGACCCCCAAACAGCCGGAGGCCACGGGTTCGAATCTCGCGACCTGGTGACATATAAGAGAATTTAAGCATTGTAAAACCGCAGTACTCCTAACAGACCAAGAAAAACCTTTATCTTATTACGTTCCCTACATCCATGTGCATCAATGGAGTATGATTTACCCTCGCGGTTCTGTGTGGCGTATCTATTTAGTGTATTGCAGAGTGTTCCATTGAAGCATCCTTTCCACAATTCTGGAGTGGTTCAATGGGTAGGATATTGAACTATACTGGCAATTAACTTCAATTTGCATTTAACTGTAATCATAAGAAACTATTTAGAGATCATTTATCTCAGGATCATGGAACCTTGACTAGAGACGTACCCAAAAACGAGAAAACGATCTTGCGCGTCAGATCTTGCGACGATGTTAAGCAGACGTAGATACAGCGGGTAATCACTCACTATTGAACAACTCACAGCAAAATTGACGATGAAAATCACAAGGAAATCAGTTTATGTTGTGGGCACAATTGAACTAAAGGGAATATGGCGGGCTGCGTCGACGCTAGCGTTATCTACGCAGTAAAATTTAACCAGTTATTAGCACAAACGGTAGATCTCGGTTGCATTTTACGGACTTACTACGGAATCACGGAGTTTCCGTCTCATCTATGATAGGATCCAGTGAAGTTCGTGGCTCTACCTTGCTTCCTCTGGCTTGTATTAGTTACTCCTTATAAGTTATAATCATTGGGTATCTGAGCTGCACTGTTCTGATAGAGTGACTACATTATATATATATATATATATATATATATATATAACATGTTCTCACGAGTGGATAATCGCTCAATGATCGAGGCCTCGTATTAATTAGACTATATTAGATGAACGGATAATGAAAATAATTAGCCTCGCTTTACTTCTAGCCTGGTATATACAGCGAGCACGTCTTCAAGATCCTAACCTTACTGATAACCTCAAGATCATCAACACTGGTTTTTAACAAGGCGTTCCTCCGAGCACGCAAACGCAGTAAACTATAATCTGTCAAGATCGTCGCGAGGACGCCCAGCTTAGGTGGTTTCTATTAACATGGACATGGTCTTCGACAAGGCTTAATGAAGAGAACTCCCTGAGAATGCACAATCCTCAACGAGTCACGCGGGCTACAAGCGCAAGTGATCTTCTAAATGGCGAACCTCTCAGAAATTAGTACTGAGGGAGTTCTAAAAAGACAAACACCATGAATATGAATGACGAAGCGAGTCCAAACGAAATTTTCCGGGCGGACTCATAGCCAGCATTTAACGTCCACGATACCGCTTGCGGTATTCCTTCATTAGACGGGCCTCTCTGAACAAGGCGCCTTTGTGTCACCCTAACTATTCGCGTCGTTTGTAAGTAGTCTTCTACGTCGACTGGGGAGACCCGAGGTAATAAAACGCGTACATGCAGATGACGTAGCGGCTGTAACCGTCAATGGCTTACAAGAAGACCGTTATGCCTGCTGACTATGTGAGGCCAGGATATAGCGTAAGGATAGAGAAGGAGCGAGCAAAACGAACGTCGCACCGAACGGGCAGAATGAAAGCGAGTATATTACAGAGGCAGGATGCACAAGTTTGCACCCGCAACGGTGTCTTCGTAGCTTGCTCCAGAACCGGCATTGGGGTTTAGCAAAGCATAGCAAGCACCTCAGGACAAACGCAACCAGGGTAATAGCATACGTAGAGAATATGCAGAAGCTCCCACTGGCGCAGTAGCTGCGGAGCGAATGTGTTCATTGAAAATGTTGCCCAATCCATATTCGTGGTGCCTTCTTGTGCTTTTAAACCAGCCTTGATTCATCAAGAACGTACGTACCATAAAAGCTCTCTCTTTTTAAGGGCTGCTGTGCGGTGAGAATTTCCGCAACCTTGCCCAGCTAGCCCTATAGTGAAAACATTTCAAGGAAATGTGGCAAATGAGTTTCAAACATATGTTTCGGATGGCTGCGAAGAATACCGCGAAAGGAGAGGAATTCACCCATGTCAGGGAAATTACGCTGACGGGCGCACCTCTCAAAATTAAGCTGGTGGAAAGAGGCGATCAGATCAATAAAAGCGCAATCTGCACGAGGGAACGAACATCGTGGCCTGGATTCTGCTGCCGCCGTATCGGGTATTACCGGCGCGACTTAGTCCTGCTGTAAACGGCCCGGAGGAGCACGTACTTCAGATGTCATATTATTGTGACATGTATCGCTTGACGTTAAGGGCATCAACGATGTATTTCTAATATTCTCAGCTCGATGTGACCGTCAATTTGTACGAAGTAAACTCGACTTTCGTCTGCGGCTGAAGGGTCCCCCGCCCCATCAGTCATTTGTCAGTATTTATACGTACACTGCTGCATTCCTACGAGAAAAGTCGGAAGAGACACCCACACCTCTCTGAGGCCACGGCAGGAAATAGACTCGACTGATGACATATCGTATGTGGTTCTCTCTGAGAGTGTCCATTGATGACGACCTGTCATGATGACTTGTACATTTAAATATATGAAGGTAATTGCCAAAAATAACGAAGTACTTTTGTATCACCAAGGACCAGTAACCTGAACATTTTGAGAACTCAAGTTAATGTGTAATACATCTTAAATATGCATTGGAACTGGTACAGTGCCGAACTTCTCATTTCATCACCTTATGATTTCATTGTACTAGTGTCATTGTGCTCCATTGAAACACTAACGTGATATCTGTGAGTAAAATTTGATTCCCTATATGAGTTCTCGTGCTAATTCAGCTCGGTGATCGCCCGTGACGTTAGCCGCCTACTATTGTTCATTTGGATTTAACCTATTTGCGTGTAGACAACGATTTCTTTAATATATCATCTTTTCCACTAAGTGCTAATTCTAAACATCACTTACGCAGACTCTCAGCTGCTGCTCTTTTTACAGGCCTCGGCTCCGAACCTCCAGATGTCACTACAAGGACATGTCAATTAGGCTACCTTTACTTATTTTCAGCCTTATCGTGCCCGACAAGAATCCACAGGTAACGAGAGATTAAAAAGAAATCTAACTTGTTGAGTCTATGAACACCAAAACCAAAATCAGCACAACACAGCACTCCTCATTCAAGCTGAATCGGCTTATGCATTGCGAATTACTTGACCAAGCCATATGCGGACCACGTCCCAGCATTGGATAATACATTCGCGCCTTTGCCGATCTATCTCCAATACAAAATAGCCCGAGCTGGTTGTTCCGTTTGAAGTGCGGATTTGCAACATGGCTTCTCTCAGCGCCGATCTCGTATCGAGAACCGCCGCTATTCAGCTCCCGGCAACGGCGACCTTTGTCAAAGTTGTTCACGACGCCACCCTTTAGCTGTGTGGATTACGCGTCTGCTCGAATACTGGGACTGCGGCGCACACTGATAGAGGTAAAGGTCCTTGGTTTATTAAAGGAACTGGTAGACCAAGCTTTGAAGTCAAAATGATTCTCCTTCCACGTTTTTCAGGCTCGCGTTCTCAAGACGCCCCAGTAGACTTGTCGATTAGACGGTACACCGTCCCAACAGGGAAATTCAATTTTCGAAACTGCGCGTCGAGAGCACCGACTGAGAAGAAGCGATATAACTGATCCTTTTTTTGCAAGAACTTACACAGCTACCTGTCACAATAACAACCCGAGACAGTGGAGGCTTGGAAATACATGTGAGTCCATGCAGTAAGTTTGAGTTCTATAATAGTTTTGACATGAAAACGGAAGCAGTCAGTCGTCTGTGACATCAAGTATTCTGCAAAAGGCCAGGAGTGCATTTTGGTGGGAAAAGTCACGACAGATGCTCAGAATCGTCGTGAATGCCTGTTCACCTTTCGGTAGGCTGTATGGAGCAGTTGGCGCAACTGGTACACATTCACTAATGCAGTAAGGCACTAAGAAGCTTGAATACCGTGTACCCGCCTAGAGACCAACCCTGCATTTACGGGCATATTGCTTACTATTCATACCGGCCGCGAGCACGTAGCTGGGCTTTTCTCGCCTGTCGTCAACAGGGTTTATTGGCGTAACGCCTGTGGAGGGCATGCTACCGACCGAAAAACGAACAACTGTTGAGCCCTGATCCAACTTAAAGAATGAGCCGCCTGTATACATATATATATATAAATATATTAAGTTGACCCAAAAATAATGAGATAAATATAAAGCTCAATATCGGCTAAACTAAGTGAATGAAAACAAAGATTTTTTTAGTATGAGTTAGAGGTAAGCACCTCGTTTATTTATACACTGAGTTCTGGCAGCCTTCTAACGGTTAGGAATGAACCAATTACTATTTCTAACTTTGTTGTTTAAGGCCTCTCGGAGTAAATCGATGTTTGCATACCTTTTGCCACCTATAGACCTCTTTAATCGATGGAAGCAACCATAGTGCTTCCAGAGGTTAAGCAGAGGTTAACCTTGGGAAGAGGTTAACTTAGGGACACCGCACGACTCCATTCTTGGACCGTACATGTTTATGATACTTACAAATTTTATTCTACGGAAAATTGATAACGATGGTTTTTGTAAAACAATCGCCTACGCGGATGACACCACTCTGTTGTTTCGCGTGTGGCCGGAAAGGGCACAACAGGACATTTCTGAGGCGCTTCGTAAAGTAGACGTCATCGTAAAAATTTTTGAGAGTTTCTGTCTTGCCATTAATGCAAGCAAAACGAATATAACTCTGTTTCGCTCACCACAACGGAACATTGCGATCAGCCAAATGCGTCTCTGTGATATTGAAATGCAGTGGTCTCCTACGGTCAGATACATGGGCTTGGTTTTGAACGAAAAGCTCAGATGGAAGGATCATTTAAGTTCCGTATTGCCAAAGTGTTACGCTGTAGTAGCCTCTTTGCGTCGACTTAGAGAGGTTGGAGTCCCTACAGAAGGATTGCTGTATCTTTACAAAGCCCTTCTTGTCCCTCTACTCAGCTATGGTATATCAGTCTGGGATTGACGCTACAAAAATGTACTTCAGAGAGGGGAGATTATACAGAATGACGCACTCCGAGCTATTGCTGGTAGAACTCGAAGAGACTCGGTTGCGGAAGTCCTAGTGAAATTTGACCTTCCTTCGCTGACGACATTGTACTCACTCCACGTCGCTCTTCCTGCTTTCAAGATACACAAGGGCATTGTGCCTACAGACGCTGCTCTTCCGATGAAAGCCTGCACCAAACGAACTGCTCGTGGAGCGACAGTGTTCATGACACCTCTGGCTATCAAAGGATCAAGCAGCCATACTCTCGCTTATCGCCTGCCGTCAGTCTGGGGTTCTTTGCCTAGAGAGATACGGTCTCTCACCTGTGTTAAGAAATTTGCTTTCGAAATAAAAAAAAAGGCTAAAATCTTATTTGAATTAAATCCAGTAAACCACTTGTAATTATGTTGTTCAATATGACTTTGTGATATGTTTTGACGGTATGTCACCTCGAAGAACCTTGTGAAATACTTTGGTGATCGTTCTTTTGATCTTATTCTTTAATACGAGAACTTAAGCGTTGTAATATTTCGCAGTTCCGTCAATAAAGAAATAATTGAATTGAATTGAATAGTCACACGGACGTCAATCGGGAGAATAGGGGCTGATAGCCTCGCTCAATCTTGTTGGCCTTAAGCCAGGGCGTAATTTCGTTGCTACGATGTGCCCTAGCATTGTCATCGAGCAGCCACACTCAGTGCTTCCTATCGCCATGCCAATTATTCATAACTCCCTTCAAGAACCAGAGATATCTAGCTGAGTCCATTTTTTCCTTTGGGCCCAAAATCTCGTAGTAGCAAATTCCGTTGAAATCCATGTCAAGTGCTACCATTTCTTTAGGCTCGAATCTATTTGGTACTGCTACCGCCCTTGCCTGTTCGTAGCCATTGTTTCACTTGATCTTTTTCCGGTCTCCTATACAGGCTGACCCATGTCTCGTTCACTGCAAATGTATGCTCTAAGCGACTCTTTTGCTGCCTATATATATTCAAATTGTCTCGCGAACACTCCTCGCACATTTTCAGTTGGCCAGGACCGAGTTCATGAGGGACCCATTTTGAATTTTTTTCTGCATTCTCGGATTATTTTTAACTGCGCACACCAACGGCACACCTGTCGTCGATTCAGGGTATTATGGCCGTGCATACTAACCAACTTTCGATGGATTTCAGGTGGACATTTCTTCTTTTGAAACAAACCTGGCACTTTTCTTGTGAAAATGCAAGTCTGAGGGACCTGCTCCGGCAGTTGCCATTTCGAACGCCCAACCTAATATATACATATGCTCTAGTGACAATATATATTTCATGTTATACAAAAATCTGAACCTATGTCAATGTGCTTAACTTAACTTGTAGAGCGGTAGCGCAAACAATGGCTTAATATTACTATCATCATTATGAGTAAGGATTGCAGCAAAATTCATTCTGGTTCACCTACCACCAGCACAGTGAGCTGGTACTAAGACATGACACAATAATTTGACATTTTCAACATTTATAACATCACTTATGTAGTTAATCACTATGAAAGATAGCGATGAGAAAAATTCGACACGAAAAAAAAAGGCTGGTCAGCAGTAACGTGGAAATCCAACTCCATTGTTTTGTAAACGGGTTTTCGTCTTTCTTCACACCACCACGTATTTTAAAATATTGCATGAGTGGATTAAAAATACAGTAGAACCGTTTGAACTTGAACAAATCAAATAATTTATTATCACTGCATGAATTGTCAATAACCAGAGCTTGTGTTGACGGAGCTGCGAGCCTTTTCATCTGCGTTCTCCCATCGGGTCTTCGTCACGACAATGTTCATTAACGATAATGCACATCATAGTGATGTAATCTAGTAGACTTTATTTCGGCTTAGCAGAGAACAGAATGATCAACAACGATGGGACCAGGGACAGTGCCCCAGTGTCGAGACGCCTTTCCAATATTATTGTTAATTTTAAATATAGCAAAATAGATGTGAAATAGCTCTTTATTGAATTTACAACAAACGTATATATCACTTCACAGGGCCAACCCTTCGAGGTTCGAGGTTTTTATTGGGTAAGGATCTCACATTACTGTGGCAAATATCCCAGCAGGGAAGCGCAGTGTTTGTCCGTGATAGACTTCAGCCTTAAACTTCTCCCAGAAAAAACAACCTGCGGCCGCCGCCGCCGCTTTGTTCATCAGGAAACTTTGCCGTCCAAAACACCGCACCGTTTTTGTTATAGCTATTTGGCCAAGATAACTCTCGCACTGCAAAGGTCTTGGCCCCTATAATTCCCTCGCAGTCCACCTAGGCCAAATCATTACCAGCAGAGGCTATTCTCGCGTTTGATGTTGATTCATAACAACGGCAGGTTTCGAGGCCAAGAGCTGTTAAGCCGATGCGCCTAACTCCCGGCATATATAGCTGGGCGAGCGCTATTGACGAACGAACTGCTTGCCGTAGATTTTGTGCAGATAATCGCCGAGGCTCCACACCCACATAGTCTGCATGTATCGTGTACTCACGTACTCGGGATGCAGAACGTATCCGAAATTGTCCTTGTACACCTTGGCGCTGTCGAAGCCCATGTGTGCAATTGCACTCCAATTTACGAGGTGAATCCTGTTGAAGAGAGAACATAATCGCCGCAGGGCTAAATGAAGACGCCCAGCACGCGTCACTAAACAATGCATTTCACCCTCGTATCAATCTATAGCAATGGTTGCATATGGTTGAAAATTAATATTTATTATATTGTGTATGAATAGTCATAGTTATCTTTCAAAGGAACGGTGGTTAAAAGCAAGGCCTCATTATGCGGATTCGATCTCTTCTCTAACTCAAGTGGCCATGGTAGCTGAAAACGGTTCGAATTATAATCTAATATTTTAGTCCTGTGTTTTGTTTGAGGGGAAACGCTGTATGGCTCTGGCTAATTCCATTATCGAACTATCGATACGTGTGGGTAAATATTTGGCATATTCTCATATTGCAACTGTATATAGTAGATGCATTTGAGCCCGTTAAGCAAAAGGTTCCACTGTAGTGTCATATTGTAATAATTGTAACAGGGAGGCAACACCCGGCCAACTGATGCTTTCGAAATCGCCAGGGTATCAAGTCATTAGTTGCTAATCGTCAGCAGGGTCAAAATCTAGACTTGGTTGGAAAACAACGTATAACAATAGCCGGCAGAGTGAGCCCTCGACAATGGCGCAACACACGGTGATGTGATTCTAGTGCATGTATGGGTTTAACTCCCCCCCAGAATTTTGATACACGTCGAACGATCTGCGTATGCTGTTCGGGTCTAATATTGTAGGCTAAGAGATCTTCAGGCTGCCTCTCAGCCAACAAGCAATGCTAAAACCAGTACCGTGTACGGTAGATATTATAGGCTATTAATCATTGAACACATAGATGGATATACCTCGATCCTAGAAGGCGGTTCAGAAAATTCACGTAGGATTTGCGGACATAGTGCGGTTTGAGCGAGCCCTGAAATAACAACAAAATACAATGTCGTCAAAATGCGAGACGAGAACCATTCGAGAATTCGCTAACTCCGATATATAATAATAATAATAATAATAATAATAATAATAATATGAAGTATGTAAACCACGCCGCGGGCAAAACCTTTAGCGGGCATATTGCGCTTCGGATGGTGTCAGCCCTTGCAAGGTAGCACGAGCGCGCTCTGAAATACACAAAAGTAGAAGAACATCCTGTGGATGTGCGATGTGTCTGACGCGAAGGATTTGTTTGTGATTTGATTTTGTTTTGTGCTGCCATTCACAGTGGACCTTCGAGTCGGAGTTGTGTTCTTGAATAAACAAGAAGCCGCCACATTATCTTTGGCCGAACGAGATTAATGCCAAGATTCGCGCGAACGAGCCCCCCAGCCAACGAGGCGGCCAACGAGCACTCGCCAAAATAAAATAGACAATAGTAATAAAAAATAGACAGCCATGTGGTAATGCGTTCAAGACACGAATCTGTGCGGTCTGCCAACGGTTAAACCCGGCCGATCATTGCATTGTCGCTAATAACCATGCGCAGGAGTGGGGCACCCAATAGTTTATTATGCAACAATTTCTCACACCGGCAAAACTCGAATCATTTCTAGCAGACAGCGGGAACGATTACGCGGCAGTTCCCGTATGACACTTTCTCACCCGTGCGCAGAAAGTTTGTAACAGCAATAGTCCTATGCATATTCACGCAATAAGTCGCTTGCCGACGTCATAATTAGGTCGAGTCCTCCTGGAGCTTTTCACGTGTCACTGACCTTCAAGGCAGATTGAAACTTAAACCGTCCGAGAGTGAAGCATGGCCGAATGGAGTTTCGACTTGTTGGAGTGTGGACACGTATGGGCCACATTCGGTGTGAAAACCCCTCGCTGGAAGTAGAAATCCATCGTGGAGAATCAACGCTACGAAACGAATTATTTCTCCCTAGGAGTTCCTGGTCGCCGCATAAATCAGCGGTTAAAAGAAGCTGTTGTAATATATATATATATATATATATATATATATATATATATATATATATATATATATATATATATATATGTATATGAGACTTTCGGCACGACAGCACGATTAGTTCCACGTTCGAGCGAATAGATGGATACTAAAGCGGCAATGAGTGATCTCACTCGATGCACCGTCTGCTTTTGTTCATTAAAGCAACTGTTCAGCATCACATGTACAAACGAACACACCTGCACACTGCTGAAATTCGAAAAAGAACTATATTGTTGCCATGTTCTGAAATAAGGCGAAACACATCATGTTTTACGGGTGTACTTACCACGGCGAATAGAGTCGCGCAGATTTGAGCAAAGGCCAGCTGAGGTCCAAAAGGTGGAGAAGGTATCTGCTTCTTTTTCAGGCCAGCCATGTACAGGGCCTGTAACGAGTAACAAGCTATTTATAGCGTAGTCAAGATGAGCAGTATCATATAGAATCGGATAGAGCACGAACAAGGATCGCAATCTCACATGCAGGATCAAGACTATCGATACTAAATCAATTGAATCTCTCGGATTCTATATTTCCCAAGAAAAGGCGTTTTGTAGAGGAAATGACGGCCATGGCCTTTCCCTTAGAATACTTCTCGCTTCTTTAGCCAATATTAATAAACTATATGCATTGCAACTCGTAATTCCATAGAGGCGCGCATGTCGCAGCAACCATGTGCATGCAACCGTCACAGAACAATACCAACTAGAGGAGCAGGTACTCAACCCGCCGTCCAATGAAGACCATTTGCATAGCGAGGCATCGAAGCAGGCCCGACGGAATGGTATTTCTTTAGCTCAAGAACACATTTCGAGACGATGTTACTCATAGTGTGATTCGAGCCAACGATGGACAACTATCTAAGAGAACTTGGAGCAGAACCTATGCGCCATATCATCAAGAACATATTCATACGTAGAGGGTGTTGCATAGTGCGTAAATGGCGATCCTTTCCGAGGGCCAGAACAGATGCATCGCAAACGCCGCCAGAAACGATGAAGGTATCGTGTGCCAGACCGATTCACGTCGCTGCTGCTGGCGAAGATAGCACATCGTACCCTGAAGAACAAAAAAAACAAGAGATGATACAGAGAGCGATCATGATCAGATTTCAATTGGGCGTTAGCAGTACTTAAATAGGGTCTATGGATATTCAATCGGTATGCTCCCAAGTGCATTTTCGGGGTACAATTGAAAGCCGCAGCATAGTGTGAGTTTTGCAAAAAAAAAGACAACGAAGTATCATGTTTTGTCTATGTATCTACCGTTGGATATTCATTGGGACAAGTTGTGTGAATCCACAATAAGTCACTCACTATTAACTATTAATATAATAATAGGTTTTTTTATTTATTCACGAGGAAAGACGGAATACCTACCCCGCATTTCGCAAGCCTCCCAAGTGGGAGGAAATCCCCAGGAAAACCGCCGCAATCCGACATACTCTCACGGAGAACCTAAAATATTCCTGTCCCTGCCCCCATCGTTTGACCCCCTTAGATATCGTCACCCCTTCCGCTCTGCCGCCTCTAGTTCTTGCTTGTCCTTGAGCACCGCCTCGGCATATCTTCGGATGTTGGCCCATCCCTCTCTGTCTCTCATCATTATGGCGGCCATATCCTCACACGAAATCGGGAGGGGTCGTGCGACTCTGGTCGCGAGGTCTCGCCGGTCGCTCTCGAGACAAGGGCATACCTCGAAGGTGTGCCGCGGCGTGTCGTCGACTCCCAAAGTGCAGAGCGCACACTTTGGGGACGCCGCCTTGCCGATCTTGTGACTGTACTGCTGGAATTGCCCGTGGCAGGTGAGAAGACGGACCCGTGACAGGCCACTAACCAGGCCCGAAGGCTTGGTAACAGTGACCTCGTCCAGTGCCTCGGTTGCCCGGGCTGGCTGGAGGACCACTTGTTCGCCCACCGATCAATCGGACGGTCCTGGCTTAAAGGCGTGCCTCCTTCCGTCTCGCGGCTATGCTCTTCGTCCCTCGTAGACTCGGCGATCCTCAGCGACCACGGGATCTGGCGGGACAGAACCTCTAATGCCGTGGTCACCACCGTAAGGTGGGATCTCGCGATCCTGATCGCCATGGTCCTCTGACGACCGTCGAGCATCCGGGCAATCAATATAATAATAATAATAATAATAATAACTACTTAACCTATTGTAATTAATATATATCGAACTAATTGATTAATATAATAAGAAAGAGTATTGAAAGCTCACGTTGAAGGCAGCGCAGGCACTGGCTAAGCCAAGTCCAAGATTAGCAGCTACCGTTGTGCTGCTTTGGGATAGTACCGCCCGTATGGCAGACGTGACGACCTCGCCCTTCCTGACTTGCGTTACCATTCGAGGTATGGACGTCAAAAATCGTAGGCCGAGAGAAGCGCCCGCGGCGCACCCAAAAACGATCGCGGATCTCTAACATAAACATAACGGTTTCAATTAATAAGCACGTGATTAGCTGATGGAATATATGTACGTTGGTGAATGTTTTAACTCGACCAAAGGGCGATCATTTTTGTTATGCATTGTTAATATAGATTTTTTGATCATTTTGTTCTGATTTAAATTTAGTCACCTTGAGCATGAATGAGGAGCAGGTATCAGTGTGCCTACATAGATCACTCCGTGATTCAGGGATCGAATGCTCCGTTTTGCTTCTCACGCTTTGTCCGGTGCTGGTGACGCTATTGTTGGTATCGTTTTTAGCACGAGTTAAGTTTTCCTTACCAACGATATACCTGCAATAATATCGAAAGACAACGTCATTCAACTGAGTTGGTCCTGACCTATAAAACCTGTAAAGTCACCAAGCTTAAATAGTAGACTTACAGCAGAATTGCACCTAAGCTTATGGGTAGGAAAAATCAGATCCACACTTAGGTCGGAAGCAGGCCGTCACAACTGAAGTCCGGCGGCGTGGTGTGTTCGTATGCGTCTCTTTTGTAGTCGGAAGAGATACGTGGGTGTACGGGCTCGATTCTCACCGTTGCACGCTCCCGTCTAAAGTGTTGTCCGTCTCATATAAGCAATGCCGAAAGCAGTTGTCTTGTGGACATTGTTAGATGTTTAAGACCGTGAGTCAGTCTAGAAAATTTACAGCTGACTATGAAATGAATATTAAATATATAATATTTCACACAAGTATTCGATTGTGCCTATGTACATATATATCATTTAATAGATAAACGGACGCCAGGATATCTCAACCAGAGAAACGAAACCGGTTAAAATATCGTTTGAGTTATTCGGCAATTATCCTCTTTAAATATTCGGTCCCTGGACGACTGCTGCGACCCGCCCAACGAACGATCGAAATTATCGTGTTGTGTGCGACAATGCATACAATTTTATAATACAATAATGTCTACCACCATTACATAGGGTATCCATTCGAAGTAGCGTAGAAGCGACGGGCCGAAGTCAAGTTGTGGCTAATTATCTCCCGTGATTAGCCCCTGCTATATTGTGAGGATCAGCTACAATTGGGTGGCAAGGCTGGTTGTTTATATATATATATATATATGCATGTAATGCATAATAACTATAACACAACATATAAAGCCCAGATAATTTAGTTGCCAAAGCAGAACCAAACAAGTAATAGTTGGTCAGGCCAGAGATAAGAGAACGTAGAGTCAAAGGTCACACAGCTTTTCAGCGGGCACAAACAAAACACTGAGCTTGAGATAGATAGAGGGAAAGTTGTCCCTGCGCTCCCCTGAATGCTGCCCCTAAGTACGCATGCCGCCTGAACATAAGCAAACCATAGACGACGGTATAATCGTTGGTCGTTTCAGGGCAGCCCGCCAGCAATGATTCACCCTGGGTATCCACTTGAACCCGTATGAACTGAAATCAACTGTATAGCTGTAGCGAGCATTTGTGTCGCTTGAAGTGGCCCTTTGTAAAGATATTCTTGCAGGAAGTCTTCTAGGATATCTGATGCCACCTTGACAGCGTGACTTGAATATGTTCTTCGGCAAGAGAACAGAATAGCTGGGAGGCGGATGTGCTATTATGACATTGGGGAACGGGAAATATTTCGTGATTCTTCACCGAGCTTCCTTTTCGAGGATTGTACAGTTGTGTTGCTTAGACGGCCACCTTTCGTATAGTATGACAGTTCGAAGAACGAGACAGGCAATGAAGAACGAATTACGTAGCGTGTTGCTTACATTAAAAAGTTGGCGAAGTTTGTCCGGGACAGGTCACCTGTCCTTGAGAAGTACGTATGAACGGCGACGCTGGACGCGAACACCAACGGCTGCGGGTCGCAGAACAAAGAAACTGCCTTGCTACTGTTTGTCTGGTGAAATCTTCACATCGGCTACTATGAACGATATGTACCGTTTCGCAAAGAGGACTTAGTTGACAGCGGCTCGTGTATCAGTCAACCGTTAAAGAGCGGTGAGAATTATTGGCAGGTGAGAAATTTTCTAGCTTTCCTCTATTTGCTAGAAAATGAACTTCAAGAGTGGGAGCATAGAGTGTCATTTCTTTGGAGGAAACTATAGTGACAATGTGTAGCCAATCAAGGGCAGGGTTTTCCCTTCTACGTTTTGTTTTGGTGGTGAATTTTTTTGATGCCAGTCAGTCTAGTCCCATTTAGCAAGCGTATTGAAGCCATCATTATAGAATGTTAGAGCTATAAATACGATTATTCCCTCTGTTCTGAGGGCGAAACAATTTTGAGGGAGAAGATTGCTCGGGCAACTAGGCCTTCATAACAGTTCCTCCTTCTCGACGTCAATGTGCTCTGTTATAACACGTACCGTTATGATGGGGTGACCCTTGATCTGATAGTCCCTTCCCAGCGCCACAAACATCTCGAAGACCTGAAATGTTTAAGGAGGACCGATGTCATTAAGTTAAGATGGCAACATACAAATCCTGGCCGTCATTCGACATCAGAGTAACAAGTAGCCCAGAAGAAAGATGTGATTAGACAACACATGAAGCCGGGTGTCGGCTACGACCCCTCTGAACTGTCGCGACATTTTTCTAACTGAAGAATGACTGGATGTCCCAGCTCACTTGTTCGCCTGTTAACATTGAACCCGGTTGAAGGCCGTGATGGACAGTGGCTTTATGCCGTTTGCAAATGATGAAATTTCCAGACTAAACATTACTGGTTTGACAGTATTTGTTGTTTTCTCAGAGCTGGTTTCATTTCTCACGAATAGCAATTCACTGTGGGCTAGCTCAGCTAAGTTGATGCAGGTAGCCCACAACAAGTGGTATACCCACGCCATGCAATATTCTTTCGAGTTGTTACCGAGTCGTCACGTTCGTGAGGACACCTTCAAGATACACAAATCTACTCAGCATTTTGTTAATCGTTTTCATTAGCTACGTTGCACCGGAAAATCCCAGGGAATGCATAGGGAAGATAGAACAATTGACGATCAGGAAATAACTTTCCGTATAGCATACGCTTTGTGGTTGAAACCTATAATACTAGGTGTACATTCGTCCATAAACGCAAGCATACTCTCAAAATTATGTAACTAAAACACGTTCCTATCATAACACATAGGGATATCGTACCCCTCCCCGCACACGTTGTCTGTACATCTCGCTAGAGAATCTCGTACGTCCGCAACATTTTGCCGGTAGCGCGCCGGTTCTTGTTGACAGGGAACGCCCTGAAGTAGCCCGAGGCCGAATCGCACCGATGTGTCTCTTGACCAACTTTCGGTTGACTTATTCGTCTCTCTTTCTCTTTCTCTCTCTCTCTCTCAGGCTCCCCCGATGTTTTCTGTTCAATTGCATTCCCTGTCCAATATCCACTCCGGTGTTTAAATATTCATCAGGATCGAAGGAGGTATCGATGGATGCCCTATTGGTCAAGTCAAGAATAAATAATGCTGCTTCCGACCCCGTACAACGCAGATCAGATATTCGCTGTGTCGTAATGAACTCCGAGGCCAATGATGTGAAGCCTGACCATGAGCAGTGGCTTGGGCTATCAAGGCTTGGTAGAGTATGTACTATATATTACATTGGAAACTCAGCTCAGTTATTCGCAGGCTGTCAGCACTCCCGAAACCCTATCTGCATGCTCCTAACTAATTAATCATAGCTAACCAATTTAGCAGTTTCTGCAGGAGAATGAGAGAAATTAACAAACGAGAATTGTACACAGTGGAAGACTTCAGCAGCATTAAAAGCATTGTAATCATGTTGACCACGGGGGTTCAACCGATGCCCAACGATGGACCGATTTCCGAACTCAATCCTGTAATATTTCGTAGCTATGCTGAGCGCCATTAGATTAACGAGTTAGCTATGCTGCGAGTTGAGTAGCATTCATTTTAATTGCGTTCGAGTTCCAGTTAATTACTGCAACGTGCCATTGTAGGCAGCTATTTATTGCTGTACGGTCGACGAGTTGAGATCGTTCCACAACGGACAGCAGACATTCGATTCGGTCGAATTTTTTTAAACCGACATGCCCAGGACGAGACGGCCTCTCGCAGCTCACACCTTTGAACGATGAAATTAACCCTATTGGCAAAGCTGACTCACGACCCCCCTAACACAACAAACTCCTGCGCTTTTTTCGAACCGCCTCGACTCTCCCCTCAAGAGAGTTCGAACAATAGTTCTTCCCTGCCGAGTTCTCTTTGAGCGTTCCTTCCAACTCACCATGCTAATAGGATCAAAACTCACCACTGAGTGTGGTTTCTTGTATAAAGAAAGGGCACATATGTCATCTGTCCAATGATTCACATTGTTATTACTTGTTACTTTGACAAATGAAGTCGATGATGATACTTGCTATTACCGCGTATTGGTCTATAGTAGGCGTTTTCTATTATTATTATTATTATCTAATTTCTCTCTCTCTCTCTGTCTCTCTTCTCATCAGGACGAATCAAATGGTCGGCGAAGGTGGTGCCCAACTGTTTGCAAGATCACGTGATTCTGGATATTTGCGATAGGCTCACTAGGCCGTAGACTCTCGTTCGCTTCCACGTTAAAGCAGACGTCCTATTTGTATACTGAAGAGGCATCGAAGCACATTAGCATCTGCATAGACATTGCTTTCTATGCTTGTTACAGCATTCGAAATACGCTTGTTGGTGACATGGTCTCTCGGCTTTGATGGAACTCACGCGGGGTGCCGGCTGTAGAAATGGGGTAATCGAATAAGGAGCAACTCCGATGGGCCATAAACAAACAGCCGGGTTTGGCGTGCTGCGCTGAGCTCCGCTTTTCAGATCGCTTCTGCGTCTGTTGTGGCTTGCTTCATGATTAATTAATTAGACACTTGCTTAATTGACATGTGATGCATAGTGTTAACGGCTAGCTCAAGTAGAGACGAGTAGCAAAATAACGAGTTGCAGTTTTGTGAAACCGTGTTTCGCTAAGACTACTATACATATATATTATTATTATATGAAGAAATTATTAGGGCAAACCACTTGAGCGATTTAACATGAGGTGCAAAACTCGCGGCGGATACCGACGACGGGGACGGCGTTGGCCAGGAGCCCATGGATGAGCGTCGGCTCCTGGCCGATGCTCGTCCAACTGCAGGACGGGAGCAGGACTAAAGTTGGCCGCCGGCCTCCGGGGCAGGTCCAATTAATATATTAGGTGACTTTTTCCGCGCCTGTCGAAGGAGGCCGATCACAGCCGTAATTTGGCATCTCGTAATTGAACCACCTCACTCACCAGTTGCAGCATGTACACGATATATAGCTGTAGTCGACGATCCGTTTCAACGAGACCAGCGAGAAACGCCGAGATGAAGCTTCCCGTGTAGAGTATCAAGGGGTTGTAGTACCCCAAGTAACGCCTAGACCACGCCAGTGACAACAGCACAAAACGATGAACGGATAGATATCAGATCAATATAAACATGATGGAAACTCCACTCTCCCTCTTCGTTATGTTGAATGTACAAGATCATCATGCATTCACTATTAAGGAAAGCTTATTTTAGGATAATTATATGTGTACTTGCTTACCTATTTATATTATTATTATTATTATTATTCTCAGAGTCAGCGCGGGAGGACATCATTGACTGTGAATAAGTACATGATGCCATGTATATTGGCGTATGTATTTTCATAAACGTTAAAAAATTGACTAATTAATGCTTTACCCAGAACACTTCTCTCGAACCCCGTTATAGAATCGAGGTAAGCAACACGTCTACACGTCAGGTAGCCGGCTCCTTCGGGTACAAGCAACTTCGACAGGAGCACACAGGGACATCTAGCGCATGGATATCGCGGCCGAAATTCAAGGTTATACTCCACGGAGCGTTGCAGCTGTATCAAGACGCTGGCGAGCTCCGTCGACCTCGATATATCGAAGTCGTCCCTGGCAACTTATACAAGCGGCACCAATGGTTGCCGAGACGATGGCCAAGCAACGGGCACACACAAGCCATAAAATATATATACGGAGAAATTTAAGTGACTCCGGAAAAGAAGAAGTTTAGCTGGCCTACGTGTCCCGCTGGGCGCTGATCAGCGCGGTGGTCAGGATAGGGTCGCGCAATTCGGATGGCCACCCGCAATTGATCCGTAACCACGAAAGGCCGTAGTGACTCTTATATAAATCAAGATGTAATATTATGTATGAATCTATGGAGAGGAGGTACGTGAATGCCCATACCTGGCTCACCTTTGCGGGTGCAATAAACTTGTACATATCAAGCCGACGTCGGAAGTAAATCAAACGAAAATTAAATCAGAGATCCGAGCAGGAAATCACAGTTACTCTGTTAGGAATCGGTTCGCTTGGCAGGACATGCTGACATGTTACGATATCCCGAGGCCTCGGGAGCAGGATAACAGCCATAAAATCGAAGGGAAAACCGTCCTGAACCCTGAATGGCGGCTTTGAACGAGTATGCGCCGAATTTCATGCTACAATCGCCTTGACCCTGTTTGCCTAAATTTATGCAGAAAACAGGTGGAACGTTGACGACCCGAAGAGAATAAGATTAACATGCGAAAATAGCTGGACTAATTTGAACTGGTTCAGAAAATTTCGTCTGGATACGCTGACAAATGTGAAATTTGCGAGATTGATAGAGAAGATGTATTGTAGGTTGAGGTTGACAAAAATGTTCCGAACGCTTAGGCTGAACAAATTAACGAGGATTAATCTTAATTAAACAGTGAGCGAGGAATATCGCGTCCATTTGATCCTGGCTAGCCGTCACATACGTATAAGTTGTTGTATGCGTATAGCTGATTTTAGTGTATAGTTGAATGCGGTACAATGTGAAATATTGTGTTCTTTGGTGGATGGCGGGCATAGTCAAGCATATTTGAGACCCAAGCAATATCGTACCTAATGCTATGTCGATAGGTATCAACTTCAATCAGTTTAACTAACCCAGAAGGAAATGAAATACAATCTATCACACCACGTGAGAAAGCTGCCAAAAATACCATCGCGATCAGCAGTGGACTCTTTTCTTTTCAAATTAATATATTCATTTGCACAAAATCGTCTCACTAAGGCAAAAACACATTTGGTTGGTTCGGTGGACATTTCAATTGAACCTGATGTAGAATAGACACTGTATAGAAAGCCGCTACCACGCCCAAGTGATAACGGCTGTATCCATGATACGTGATATGCATCGTACGAACCCGACATGACAGAAGATTAGCGGCACAGCAAAGAAGAATATCCCGAGAGCCGTCGCTGAACGGTGAGATCTGGTGAATACGTCGCGAATCATTGGCCACAGATTTTCGTACGACACCTGCTTGTAGCGGAACAAGTATGATGAGGAATTGAGAAGGAGATACAATGGAAGAAGTGAAGTGTAGCTACTCATGAAGAGCTCAAGACGAACTTCATCACAGTTCGGGTTCCATGTGTGACACGCCTCGTAGCAGTTGTACGGTAAACGCGTGAACAGTAGCTTCGATAGAGCGCCCATTGTGGCAACGGCGGCGTACCCGAGTGGATAGTGCCCTGGGCTCTCTCTCTCTCTCTCTGTTGAGTATAGGACACTGTGGATCAACGAGTGGCGAGTTTCGTCAGGGGCGAATGCTGGGGGAGGCGGCTGCCGCCTCCTCGGATTATTGATTCACAACTTGAAGGGAGAGCTAAGAGAAACTGCTAGTGAACTACACTTCTTCGCTGTATATATATATATATATATGTATATATATGGCGTTCGATCGGGTATCCATTCATCCGCGTGCTATTCATCCGCCGTGTACCGGACGATCGAGTACAAATTGTGACGAAGTTTCTCTCACACCGCTCTCGCTAGGTTGCTGGTTTGGGCGCGCCACACAATAGGGAACTTTTTACATCGGGGATAGTTAGTGCACCGCGCATATCAGAAGAACTCTCCGGCTTAGGCATGGACACACAATTTCATGTTTGTTACATTCACTCACTGCAGGGACGGCTATTGCACGCACCGTTCTGGCGTAAGTGTCGAATAGGGCCCCCTGTTCCAGCGACGGCAACCGTAGCGGACACGGGACGAGGTTGTGGTGGCAAGGGAGCTGTTGTCGTGTTGCGAATTCTTTTCCTCAATAGACAAGCCAAGTATAACGTTGGGTCCGCTTTCTCTGATGGCGATTATGTGTCCAAATGAAGCGACCAGCCATTCTCGCCTGTTGTTAGCCATGAACCGGCTGCCATATCCTGCTTGAAACAGATTTTTGAATTAGTCGAGAGAGTGAAGCATCACATTTCTATTACTTAGATGACATATCAACACCTTCACTTTGTCGGCGATGTACCTCTCAGTCTATTATAAGTTCATATATAATATATGTTTAACAGGCACAGACGAGGTAGACAAAAGAAATTGGTCAAAGCAACACTTAAATATATGCAATTCGACAAGTCCAACTAACAATGACACCCTCATGTAAGCTGTTATGAGGAAGCAACTAATTGTCGTGAAAATTCGAATTGACTAATTACGTCTGTACGAATTGACTAACTATGTCTGCACGCTGCTGTTATGAGCCAGCGTATACAACGAAAAATATCCAGACAAAAAACGCAGGGAAGGTGGACCAGGCAGCATAAGTTAGATGTGGTGAAATTGTCACCCTGGCTTGGTACCCAGCGAGAAAGGGGTCGACGAGTGCAAGAGAGTGACGCATTTCGTGGTCAGCTTACCTTGCCTGCTAACGTGAACTGGCAATTCAAATCAGAAGGCAGACCGTGTCCCACTTGTTGCCTCGGTTTAGAGACAAAGCCGCGCGATGAAGCTTTGGTCGTCTATGGCTTACTCACAACAATGATGGCGGATACATGACGACTTCTGCTGAAGACGGTCACCCGAAGACAATCAGCTGAGACGACACTGCTGAAGTAAGCGTCGTTATCCCATTGGTCGGTCTGGTAAGCTTTATATAATAGTGTTGTACTCGCAGTACGCTAAGGTGTCACTGATGTTTTGGCGCATGCAAACACAATTTAGAAATGAGAGCTGATGAGGCTTCGAGAAATGGGCGAAACTCCCGCTATAATAGTCGGGTCGATCGGCTCTCGATTAGTCAAAGATCAAACCAGCAACCGGGTTGCATGTTGTCGTCGATTTTTGTGCGCCATTTTGACCGGAATACAGGTAGAGTATTGCTGAATGATTCTGTTTGGGCGGCCGCTGAGCCTTGGGGAAAGCTGCTCTGTAAATATTTTCTATTCGTTATGGAGCTTTCAATGCGTACGTTGTCTGGTTGACCGTGAAGGTCAACTTTAATCTCTCAATGCATGTTTGTCAAGACTGACGTCACAGCAGTGTTGATAAGATATATATATATGTATATATGTAACAGCGAATTAGTTTATTATCCGCCTCCGAGTGATAGTTGCTCTTCTTTAATCAACAATACTATAATATCATAAGCAGTCGAGACAAAAGAGGACTGCCGTCCTCGCCTACGACTATTTGCTGTTAAATGATTTGAGCCATAATTGAAAAGTCAGTGCGCGTGCGCGTTGCGTTACAAATACGAAATAAAGCAAGCCGAGTCTGCGAATAAGTGGACAAGCCATCTAGGGATCACGCACCCCAGCAATCAATATTGAATTGCGGATCAGGTAGTAATAGTCATATAGCCTGATCGCTTATCTGGCCTTGTAGCTCTCAACGCCGCTCGAAACTGAATGTCAATAGGAAACAATGCAAGACAACGTAATTCGACATCGGTCTGCGACGACTGTTTGCTTCTAGTGGTGGAGAACTTAGGGCTCTGGCGTCACCCCCATTAATAATAACCATATCTGACATCAACGTCCTCCGCGCCGTTATACGATAGTCCAGTTGGAAACGCCGGAGCAATTACTATAAATTATATTTATTACTAAGCTAGATTCGTATATATATCTATATATATATATATATATATATATATATATATATATAAACTCACCGGATTTGAAGACAATGGTACGACTGTACCTTGACTTTTTGTGGCACGACCTGTCCAGTCCTATAGATAACTGCCCATTATTTAAGAAATCTGAAGTTCATGTTTGCGGATTAGGAGTAGGTAGATAATAGAATGTTTGCTTGTTTTTTTTCTTTAGATACGAGCGTATTTTCTTGGGAAATTCCGGTGTTAAAGGCATTTGACAAAGGTTCGTTTCTTGTACTGCAACAAATTGCTGTATGAACCAATCGATTCTGCTGAACCCGCACTGACACGGGGGCTGGAGATCCCGTGTGTGAAGTAAAATCCAAAATTGAAAATATTTCTCATCATGTCGATTCATCCACACGCAATCATCAATGTCATCCATAAGTATTACACAATCAACAGACCCAGCGGTATTTTGAAGTCGTTAATAGCATTCTAAAAAAATGCTATTTGATCGCCCTGTATTTTCTCTTCGCTCTAGCGAGCCCTTTATAAGCCACACGTTTTAGAGTTTTTTTTTTTGTTAGCGGCTGGCCTCCAGCCAGACTCCCATCAGACATGTCTCCATACGGCGATAGTACGAGTTATGTTTGAACGAAACGACTGTGTCCTGTCCACGTCTACTATTCATCCAAGTTGTATGTCTACCTAATAGAGTTTCCCGCCGAGGACACTGCACGCACCCGCTTGTGTTGGCCGTTACCACCAGGTACTAGATAGCAGCACCTCTCACAGGACCCGTCAGGCAGCGGTTGTCTCATCCGCACGACTCCCACCAGCCGAGACAATCACGTCCGGCCTTCCCTGTACGACCAGTCGCCCCCATGTTTTCCACATGTTCTTCATATACTGAGGTTAGCGCCTAAACCATCTCGAGGATGTTTAATCATACTTGCGATTGTGAATCTGTCCTGTATTGTGTGTACGAAAACGTCTAACAATCTGACCTTGATCGAAATTGTACTAATATTAATCTTCACTCGCCCTTCGGATGACCTGAGCATGCGACGCCGGTGATAAGAGGTCCGCCATACCATCAGCTAGGCTATCTGTCACCTAACGGTTTTCCGTACATCGTATTCCCATATTTACATATATCTATTTATTGGATCCGGTCGATCGTCGACAGTCGTGACCCTGTTTCTCAAAGAACCACGTTTTGTGTCTGGTGTTCATGGGAATCCCATGATGGGAACTTCACAGTTGGTGGAGTTTCACAAACATGAAAACGCTGACGAGACTTAACTGGTGCCAGAGAAAAATTAACTCGAACGATTATTTGCTTCAATCATGATTACACAAACGAATAGTTCTTAGTTCGAGCTTGTCTCACAGTTAATTTGAGGTCAATCCGATCTTTCAGTCAGGCGTTATAAAGTCATGGAAACCGTCTGTCAATGTACTAGTACTTCGTTCGTTCGCAAAGTGGCCAGATAGCGTACTATAGTAACCGAACGCTCAATTCGATGAAATTTTCCATGTTGCGAGTCACTAATGCAACACAGTGGTTGTATATTTTTAAACGACCCATTCGCGGAATCGCCTTTAATGTGCGATAGCTTTTTACAGCTTAAAACTGGAGTAGAAAAACATCATTTAGCATCTGTCGTTTAAGCCTTTTTTCTTGGTAGTTCAGTTTTGTCTGTGGGCATTTAACTAACGCACTATGTAATGAACACGGCTAGTTGGCTACAAGCAGAATTAGACTTCGACTCCTGGAGAAGATCAAGGACTGCCTTCGTCTCTCAAGGGACGAAGCGCTGTTGGGGTTCAGTTCTATAACAAATGAATATGTTTATATCATTTTGCATCGTTGCAAATTAATCTACTTTGATAATCTACGTTGATACAATTAAGCGCCTACAACAATTGCCTACAAGTTTGGCGCGGCCGAGTTCGAAATCAAAGGCGAATCTCCAGTGATGTGTCCATATCATACAACAAACTACGGAGTGGCTTTATCATGATTATCAAGCGATGAACCGTGGCCCCGGCATAGATGTCCTGTATGAAGTTATAGCTTTACAGAAACCTGGAAGATCACTTTCATATCCCAAGGGATGTGAATACCACCCCAGTGAGACCCACAAAAGTCCCAATACCTTTGGCGCACGCAGCGACTGAGAAGGTCAAGCATGCAGCATGATCTTCTCAATCGCGTGCGCGACTGTATAAAAAAACGAGGCCGAATTATTCATGTATTCTCTCGTCATCTCGGCGGATCGTAGAATAATGTCAAGAGTCGAAGCGGCGATTGTGCAGCTGGCAAAGCTCGCTCAACGAGACAACTGTGGCCAATATGCGCAAGCAGGAAATCACCGATGCATCATTCCACCTCGTAAAATGCTGCTCGCTCGGTGTTGGTTTGTTGATTTGTTTGTTCCGAGTTATGTTTCTGTGTATTTTACACAGGCGCTCCCGTTACGGAACGCAGCAATCATTCGTTGATTGAGCGTCGTGATCGCGATCTCAATGAATTGCCCTATGGATCAGATTAGTTGGGGAGGAAACGAGGAGACCCTAACTGTAGCAAACACACATCAACCGCGCCTCCACTATGAGGGGTATATCCTACCGGACCCCGTGAGAAGTCAACTATTTTGCACTGCTCGCAAAAGTTGAAAGGCCCAGTGAGCTGATGCAGACAGCCAGCGTAGAAACAACGTTTCGAGAATTTTGTGTTTGTATGTGTGCAACGCAACCCGTGGGCGACGGTGTGGAGTTGCAAGGGGAGTCTCTCCACTCTCACCACGTTCAATACGGAGAAAATTGGCCGTCTGATGTTAGCTGGCAGCGTCGTGGATACTGCGTGGGTATACATTGAATGGACAGTGGATTGAACGTCATTTTGTAGTGCTTCTAACGACGAGAACGTC
Organism: Stratiolaelaps scimitus; assembly: GCA_019614645.1. Lineage (NCBI taxonomy): Eukaryota > Metazoa > Arthropoda > Arachnida > Mesostigmata > Laelapidae > Stratiolaelaps > Stratiolaelaps scimitus. The sequence continues at coordinate 5,427,742 of JABWDB010000013.1, read as the reverse complement.
GAACTTGCTCAAACTCCCATGGGACGACGACGACGGGGCCGTCTACGAATCGGTGAAATATGTGAAAATAATTAGATTGCTCGAATCAAAGTCCTCATGTGATCACTATAGATACTAGGTGAACCCCGTTCGAAACGATGCCCTTGCAAATCACCGAGGAAAAACGCTAAACAGGTTTTCTCCCTGTTTCGCAGTGAGCGTAACATCGGATAACACCGCTCGGTGAGTGGGGACTATGAAGGCCCAAGTCAGATTCGTGTCCTATTCAATGTGTTGCAGGTGTCCTTCACAGGTACACCTGCGCCAGCGTTGTTCACTCTTGCACTGCCACTGGTCATCTGATGGATTGTGGTTTGTGCTATAACTAGTGGTATTGTTGTAACTAACAGCATGTTCACTACGCTCACTAGAGCGCCGATTCAAAGCCATGACGTTATCTGCCTTTATCCTCATGTTAGTTAGCTTCAGTTCACTTGTACACTGCCGCAACTGACACCATAGAAATGTAACTGGGCCTTGTAATACGTCTACTTGATACGATGGTGTGGGCAATTCAGTGCGCCGCCAGTCGGTTAATACCACGAATGACATATGCAAATATGTTTACGAAGCTCGTTTTCCTCGTCTGCGTCTAGGCGTTGTTTGTTCTACCCGTTTTGCGTGCATACAATATATCTGTCCATTGGTGCCAGTTCATCGTTGCTCCGATGGGCACAGCGGCTACTAATTCATGCGATTCAACACGAAACGACCCTGCCAAATCTCAATCACGTACTTGCGTAGGTTCCCACAAGATTTCATCTATAACGAACGAAGTTGCATCCAGCTTTCATCAATGGCTGAATGCATGCCCCCAGTCGCTTGTTCCTCTCAGACATTTCGGCTACTTATCCATGTTACGCCTTAACTGGCTGAGTGTGGCATTGGTCAGAGACGGCCGAGAAATGTCACATTCACCTGATAATAATAGTCGGCTATAGTGGCGTGTATGTATGTTATATACATGGTGCTAACCTGGTGCCGTCGTTGCAACTGTAGCTAGGTCTTATTGTAAGGTAAAATACGAATTTCCTGTTAAGGAAATGTTCCATTCCTGCTCATGTCCTTGCTTAGAAATGGAGTGGCCTGCATTTTTGCAAGTGGCTCTTACTTGTGTGCCATCGAACAGTCTGAAGAATTTCTCTAGTTCATTATGCCTTCACCGAGCTGCCCCTGGCTCATGGGGATACTTGCTAATACGCCTAAATATTATCTGTGTCACATTTCCCGGGCACCACTGTTAGACCTTTGTTTAGCAATAATAAATAAAAACAAAATTATAAACAACAACAGGACATTCGTAGTTAGCTATTCATTGAGTTGTTAACTAATTCTCTCGAAGTCATACGCTAATCATGTCGACACCAATCGACGCTAATCCCTAAGTCAACTATTTAACTTCGCATCAGGTGAGATCAACTAGTAGTGTTGCCTGTCGTATACACACACAAGCTCCCTTTACAGAACGGGTATATTTCATGCCTATCATATAGTACTTGAGTACTATTAACGCAATTAACGTCCACGTAGTACCGTGGACGTTAATTACTCGTATTGGGAGATGTCCAGGTGTTGCGTGAACGCGCAAACACAGGTAACACTGTGGAACACATGTGTCAGAAAAGTACTGACATTTCGGAGAGGTTTTGGAAATTGTATGTTTTTCCATAGGCTCGTCTATAACATCCTGTGTACGTGACATTTACGTTTTACCCAATATTAATTCTCGTGACGAAATCTAGCGACCGTCCGTAGAGCAATCGAGTGTTAAGTGATTTACCCGAATATGGAAAAAGTTTTCACGTTAACAGCTATAATGTGCTTTAATCCCCTAGTGCAACGTAGGATACGCGAGATATCATACGCATTTGCGAACAGGTGGCCAATGCATAGAACGACCGCGGATTCAAGCAATCAATATTAGATTGCGGATCAGGTGCGGATAATGATCGGTTATATGACATTATCTTGACGCCACTTCGCGAAGCTGAGTGTCAATAGAGAACAGTGCAAGCCAACGTGGTCCGGCGTCTCTCCGCCTTACACCGAGTGCACTTTTGCTGGCGGTACTTTTCTGGGCCTATCGAAGCTTCCGGGAAATTATAATATCGTCTGCAGTTAATGCATACCATAGTTTTAATGAAAGTAAACAACCAATCCGATATAATCGATATAAACATTTCGTATTAATGTGCGAATGTTAAAAAATTTAATCGGCGAAATTGGAGTGTACACGTGGTGGAACAGGTAGTGCTACTGCGAATGCTCATCCTGTCACGTGGTGAAGCACACAACTAATTAAAATCATATTATAAGTGATTAATTTATACATTGCTGCATTTTCATGCCTTCGTCAGCACTGCATACTAATACGTGTGGCAAGAATTCGCTTAAGGCCGAATAGTTCTTTTCGAAATAGGCAAACAGCGAGACTAGGACATAACAGTATAAAAACGAGAAGCCAAAAAAATATCAACAGGCAGTCCCCTATGCTAGCCTATTTGCTAGTCAATTTCGTGGTCTTATCTTCCGTCAAGTCCGTTCAAATTCGTTGCGTAGAGCTTGAACTCGGGGACGGGGAGGCGCTAATACGAACGGGATGATCTCATGGCAACTTCACCTAACACAAACGTTTTGGTCATAGATTTTCATTAGGCCAGTTATAAATGGTCCAAGCCACACCCGATGAACTGGGAATACATTGTTACCTGGTGTCTACCAAGATTAGTAAAGATTGCTTGTAGGTTGCCCCTGGCTGTAGGACGAATTCGGCCTGACGATACAAGGGCAACATTGATTCTGTGTAGCGCCTTCTGGAAGGTCTCGGTGCAGTGTTCTTCATTTCACCATTCTGCCCCTTGATATATAACGATCTACGGCGAAGGTCACTACGTATCACGAATCTCTTTCCGTTGGGTTGTTGTTTTTTTTTTGTATTTTGATTGAAGGCACCATGCTCGGACACTGTCTTCCTCTTCCGCTTGACCAAATGCAGCAGCTGCCTAAGTGATGTCTGGCAGACGGTTGCGTTTAAAGGTCGAATTAGCGAAATCATTAAGGCTGTCCAATTCTATCCGAATCCAATTGGATGCATGGCTATATGCAGATGGAATTGCTTCTATGGTAGAACGCAAGGTTAATCAAATGGATCAAATGTCCGAGTCCAAACGTTCCAGTGGCCTGATTTGGTCACCGACCAGACGCCAAAGTTCTTTTGTGCAGTGGAAAACGATGTCCCGTCACCGGAATAGGATTCTTATTAGAATTCGCCGTTATCTCGGATCATCGCATCTGCGTCCGTGAATTGTTAGAAAGCATTGAAGAACGATTCATATGTAATTGGAATGAAAGGGGGGATAATTTTTTTTATTTAAAAAGAAACACAATAACATAGCTATTATATCTTCGTTATTGTAGTATGATAGTAAGTACTGTGAACGGATAAGGTGAGCTTGAAGATATATCGAATAGGTGGCTGCTTTTTTTTGACGAAAACCCTTTTTTTTTTGTGTATAGTGAACTACTATTATTTTTGTCCTCTTCAAGAGAATTATCCCCAATGTAAAGTTTACTCGAGTTCGATCCCTGCCGTTGGGCACATTAATTTATTCGTTCAGATGGATTTTTATTCATGGAACTGCGGCTTTTACAATGCTTAAGTTCTGAGATAAAGAAATATTGTGTTGTAAGGAGTAATATTTGCATTTAGGCGTCCGTCGTATGAAGCAACACCAAAAGCAGTTCTACCGTGAACGTTAAATGTTGGCTGAGCGTCAGCCACGAAAATTTTCTATACGCTATGCGTGCATACGCTGTATCGCGAGCCGTAGGCCTTCATCCTTCGTCCGCTCCTAGAAGTTTCCGGTTGTTCAATCAAGGTTAAAATCAACGACGTGCTTCGTGGAGAGACCCATTTCGTGCGATAGATGGTCTCACACAATACGACCCAATCGCCTCCCCTCGGTCCCCCGATTCGAAGGTCATTCCGAAGCTGTTTCCTACGTGACGTCAGGAAATACGCATTTAGCATCGAATATTGCGGCTGCAGAAACACTGTTACACTCTTACTGCTGATGCGACGCATTTGTTGCAGGCCCACGCTGCCCCCGACCCGTTAGGCAGGCTGCCCTCCGCCAACGCCCGCCGCGTCCCCCGGCGGGTGGATCGAGGGTGAGACATTGCCGAGGAATCGGGGCTGAAGTAAAATACGCACCAATGTATTGTAGATATGTAGATACACAAAAGGGCGGATGATTGTGGGTCGGCGCCCTCCATCCGGTCCCCGGCCGGCGCTGGGAGACGTATGGCTCTCCCGGGAAGGGTTTTACTTTCGAAAAGGTTGATGGCGATTTTTTATCTTTTTGTTCATTCTCGCAGAAGGTGAAAGACTTAGCTCGCAGACATAGGCAACCATCGAAGAAATAACATTTCTATGATTTTGTGTCACCATTGAGCGGCGCAGGTGGTGCCGGTAGATTTTTTGGCGTTCTCCGAAGTTGATGGACTGGTAGGTTGATTGATAGCTAAACACCGCGTAGGTAAGTGGATATAAATATGTGTTTTTTTTGTTTAATGCAAGTAATGCATTTGGAATGTACCGCGGGCGTTATCCATGTTGTGTTTATAAGTCATATATAGCGTTCACGTTTATGTGGTGTGCAATAGGGCATTATTATTTATAATAATAATACTAATAATAATTAGAAAACTAGTGTATTGCTGTCTTCTAACATAAATCTCTGTATGTAGGGTCAAGGTACTAGATATTAATATATTATACTCACCACTCCAGGAGCAGTTAGCCAATACCAGGGGATGGAAATGGGCATCACAATTATACTTTAGGTAAGTCAAGGGGGGTCCTCGAATGTGAGTTGACGAATTATGGGTTTGCACTGCTGTATGCACATATTTTATTAAGGCACGCATTCCATAGCTTGATGATCAGCAGTCAGCTGTTCTACGAATTGTTCTTTTTTGTCCATCTCCAATATTTGGAACATCTAGCCCTCCATGCCTAGTACAGGGTGTGCTGAGAATTTCGCAAACCTATAGGGAATCAATCAGAAACGAACTTGACGGTATCCGTACTTGGTAGCACTCGTTTAAGAGGAAATAGAGCGAACATGAACCAAGAATTCTCCGAGTCGTCAAAAATTGGCAAGGCTCTCGAAGGGCCGGTGGTATTTTTGGCGAAGTTCCTCGTCGTTCAATAAAGCTTTTTTATCATATTTATCTATTGCTAATCTATTTTCAGGTACATGCTATTACTTAATTATGTGTACACAGGAAGAACATAAGAATAATCTATTCGGAATATGATCCTCCTCGACTTTGTGGACATGTTCAGATATGACATCTTATTGGATAATGGCATTTCCAAGATATCTGATATTCTCGGAAATTGCGGGGACGGCCAGTCGCAACAGAGCTGAGATTGTTTGTGCCCAAGTAGTTTGTTTTTGTGTTCAGATGGCCGAGAAACGGGCTATCGAAATCCAAATTGAATTAATCTTGTTTCGTCTCGCTCGTTTGAAAATTTGTACTTGACCTGCCTCTGTGCCGATTAGAGGAGTTTCTGATGGAGAGGAGTAGATTAGTGCTGTGCTAATGCTCTCGTAAACAAACAATTTGTAGCCATTCTGGAGATTAAATGAGATGTCGTTTGAATAGCATATGGAGAGGAAAGGGCGCGTACCGAAACCTTGAGGCGCTCCACAGGGTCGCATCTCGACTTCCGATGTGGCACCGTCATGCGAGTAGACCTGATCTCATCCTATATCGTCCTATTTCGGGTTGTGTTTTCTAAGCACAACCAGCGTAATCCCAGCAATCTCCATGCGGTCCAGTTTGTTTGCCAAGCATTCAGATGGAATTGCATCAAACGCATATGACAGATCCAGAAATACTCGAATAGCTCTATTCCCTACGTTGAGCTTCTTCATTGCGACCTCGTGTAGTGACATTAATGCAGATTCAACGGTTTCCCCGTTTCTATATCCGAAAATGGTTCTCGTTTAATATATCGTTGTCCTTCACGGATTGATTAAGCCTTCTAACAGTCAACCTTTCAACCAATGGAGCCATATGGCCTAATACCGTTTTTACTCCGCCCCCCTTTATGTAGGAATAACAGACCCGCCGGTAAGCAGCGCCGGAAAGGATTGCGTTGTCCATTTTCGCGTAATTGTGGCAAATATATCTGCATCACGCTTATCCATGTGGTCCGTGACCCGATCATCCTTCAAAGCTGTGCGAACTCACAATATCCTTTTGAATTTCTCCCACGTACGCAGGGTCGGAAGCTCGTAGTGGCTCACTGAAGGTGTATTGGAGTAAATGTAAATGGTCCGCGGCGCATACTCCCATAGATCTGCCTAATTTTTCTTCGGCTGCGACGCGCTATGTGTTGTTAACCTAGCATTTCCTTTTGACTTGGGGTACGGCGTCAGCCTGGCGGGGTCGAGTCTATCAGAGTTTGCCTGGCAAATATTCGTTTACCGCGGCCTATACCTAGTTCTCGCCTCTTATAAATCGTATGGAAAGGAAGGCCCCGCGTGCCGCTCCCAATTCGCGCGCATGACCTTTTACGCGACAGGCGGTATCTCTACTGTAGTTCGGGATTCGTAATTAGCATATAAAACATATGGCTTTAACTGTAGCGGATCTGCTTCAGATTGGTTTGTGTATTGTTTGCGCAGCCTCGCGTTCCTAAGATCTAAGGCTGTGTCAACTTAGTGTCACATAATGACTCCAGGTCTTCCTCTATGGACAACAGTCTAGTGGATTAATATTCTAGAGTGGTGGGGCAACCGGGCTAGAGCGTGATGATGGGAAAAGTCAGCGGATGATCGAAGTGCAATTTGCGGATCGTCCGCAGCAGTCCGCTTCGGTTTCAAAATCAAGTTTATTTTCGGAACTGCAATATACATACGCTTTAGATCTCGATAAAAAAATAATAAAATAAAACACAATTACACGGTTGTACACAGATTGGGTATTGCTAACGATTAGAACATGCCTAATTCTGATATAGGTGAATGATTAGTAAATACGTGTCAATGGATAGATACACCTCAAAGCTGTGTCAAACATACGATAGACCCGGTGCAAAATGTTGTTATATGGAAAGGAAGTTATGTGAGAATAGGTTATGTTGTTCAAAATGGAGATCGTTTCCTGTCATTTCTCATTCGGCTTAGTTTGCTTAGTTCTCTTGTGTAATGGTCCACGTCGACCCTTTCACCGAATTTGAGCAGGTCGTAATAGCGCACCCGCTCCTGATCTCACTAAATGCATAGAATCTGTATGGCCGCGAATTCTGGGTCTAACCACCGCTTTTCGTGTTGTAGATTATCGTAGAGTCGGTTGCCCGTGACATCGTCATTGAGTTCATGTGCCGTCCACTTTCCTTACTTTCTTTGCACCTTTTCTAGCGTCTCTAGACGACGCACTATAATTGAACATGCTGCTTCCCGCTGAACAGCACGCTGTCAAGTTGATTGGTCCGCATTTTCATTCAAGAGATCACTAGCAATCCCTCGCCGTCGTCTGTCTTTCGTGGCCGTCCGGAACGTTCGTTGTTATTCAAATCGAAGTATCCAGCTCGACAGCTCTGAAACCAGATTCGACAGCTGCTTTCTGATACTCCGGATTCCCCTTCCACCTTTACATACAATCCACGCGGTCTCCGCTGCTTTTTCTCCAGCAAGGAAATAGTGAAGAAGGAGCCAGTGTCGGACATTCGCAAGGTTTGATCTTTCATATTCGATCCCTTTAGACAAGTGCTACTAATACACCTGCTGATACCTACAACGAATCCACAGATATAAAAAAAGATGATCAAGAAATCCTAAGATTCTTCGCTTGGGACACGATTTGATCCCAAACCATACGTGAGCAAATATGGCCCTGACAGGTTCTCAGAGTAATATCAAAATGTCAAGTGCTAAGCTCTGTCAGAGCCGGGGGAGACAGCGGGTAGCCACGTAAATAAAATATTTTACTAATGGTTAACAGTTTATTTGCTGCGGGATTGATTCGCACAAAACAGCGGTGTACGATACCGCTTTCACTCGTGTGATGGGGGGGGGGGGCTTAGGGAAGGCACGAAGCGCATGCGTCGTTCAGTATGTACGTGTATGACTAGTATGGGACTTGCAAACCCAGTAAACCTGCCCCCAACCCGCCCTCCAACGCCAGGGCTCGGAAATTACGAGGTGTCACTTCGATTTCACAACCCGCTTATCCTCATGCAACTAGACCCATAGAAAAATAGGTACTTTTCAAGCAATGCATCGCAATCGAACTGGTATATTCGTCATAGTCGTTTATGTGGACAGGAACGAAAATACGATTGCGAAAACCGCGTCGATTATAATTTGTAGCTGTAGTTTCATTGAATCCGTTGTGTGGCCATTTCTCTCTGGAATTTATTCCAGTTCCTCGTCAATCAGACCACAATAGCGACTAATTAATGCCATCCGCTCTGAACGTAGCTGTGAGAATTGAACCATTCAATAAGGAGTGAATGGGCGCCGAGTGATAATCATTTGATAATCAAATGACCAGGAGACGCTCAGAAAATGTATTTTGTATGTATTCATATAGGCATGAGTATACGGTTATGCATTTTAACAATACTAATTTTCACATCGGTGATGACTCGAATTCGCCTCGCTCAATAGTGTTGCTCGTTCATCGTAATGATTTAAGAGGGTGACCATCCACTTAACGCACCTGTCTACCGTGTGTTGTAGGATACAAATCGGTTTCTATCTTCTGGTCTATTTAGGTCGGATGAGATCGAAGCGCTGTAGCCAACACACGACATTGACATGTTGTCGATAATAATACACCCCCTCCCCCCATACACAATCAATTTACAAACATTGTGGTATTCAACGAATAGGCGGCATCTTTAGCCGCCGGAGAGGACGTATACCATTGAAAGCCTCTGCGTTGCTGTTATTCCTAACAATAATCTCACGATGATCATTGTATTGAAACATAGTCTAGCATAGAGCATATTGTAGTTTAGCTGAGCATATGGCATATGCTGTAATTGCCGATATTTAGTGCTATTTATTTGTAAATCATAAAGCCAATTTATATATGCACACACACTGTACAGTGTACAGAAATTGTAATGACAAAAAATTATGGTAATAATCATCATCATAATAAACAAGAAGTGGTAAAATCGACAAAACGGACGTCGAGTGGTGGCCGTGCGTGCGATCGGCCGGTACTGGACTGGATATCAAGTCTGTCATGGCTCTAACAATCCCTGACCAGATGCCTGCTGGAGTGTTACTGTGGTACTATTGCTGCTGCCACACATATACACAAAGCATATAGAATAAATACAAGCACGCAGTCGTTCGCCCCCGTACAAGGCCTATCCCTCGACTAGCACGCGTAGGCACAAAGGAGTCGTCGTGTATTTCCTCCAGGTGAAACCTAGGCATCAATAGACGGCCGGCAGGCAGTCGGGCACGATAGCAGGATAGCGGCTGGTGTTAGCCACCAAACACGCGGTCGGTCGCAAGCAAGCATTGAAAATGTTCAACGCAGGGAGCTTGAGCTGCCCCCCGATCTCCCCAGATCCGCTTCTGAGAGCAGCTAATGCTGTCGATAAACGGGCATACATATATTGTATTTTGTATAGCACCTTCATTGTACAGGGTCAACGTATTGGGGTTGTTGGCGGATGCGAACGGCAGGAATACGGGAGACGGAGGTGGCCAAACAGGAAATGACTGGCGGCAACCGCTACTGAGGCCACTACTCTGCCACCACCGCCGCCGCCGCCCTACGTAGGCGGTTTCAATATGTGTGGCTGTGGTTGTGCTGTGTGTCTGGCTCGCCCGACGTACAACAGTCGCTATCAGCAATGGCGTGCATTGCAGCATGAAACAGCCCGGACGGCTCAGCCAAGGCCACGACTACGAAGTACTTTTCTCCTTGGCGGCTGGCCCCCCAACGTTTCTCCCATCAAACTCCCGGCACACAGCCAACCACTGCCATCCATTCAGCAGACACCGCTTGATTCAATCCGCTGCGACCACCTCGATGGGGGCTGGGGCCTCTGCTTTGAGCAGCAATGGTCTGCTTGAAACACACACATATGTAGTCATACATATGTGGGGACCTCTTCCAACTGCTTTCTTCTCTAAGATGATCGCTATTGCTTATTATCGCCATTCGCACATATGGTATTTGTGTAATCGAACGGCGACATTACGACGACGACTATTATATTATACATATACTACAACAGCTGCTACTGCTGCTGCTACAACCACAATAGTAGTTATCTTTGTGGTCAGGAAAAAAAAAGCACACACCGCCTCTCCTATTCAGGATCTGACGGACTCCCAACCGAGTTGTCAAGTCAGGGGCGTAGCCGCACAACACTGACAAAACATGGAACGTTCACTGCTAGGTAGCGTTGGCTTAATGCAAAGCACAGTTCTCGCTGCCGCACATCTAAATTATAGTTAGTGTGTTACTCGCCGTCGTGTGCCGGCAACGAGAGGCCGGGCTCATGAGGCTCTCGGCGGAGAGATGGCCGAGGTCGGGCGGGATGCCGATCTGCCGATGTTGTTATTTATCCTCGACTGCTTGGGTGGATGGCTGGCTGGCTGGCTGGCTGGCTGGCCAACCAACCAACCAACCGACTGACTAACTCACTTGCTGACCTGCTTGCTTGGCCATTCGCTGTAGGGGCTCGCTCACCCATCCCGGCGTTGTTGTTTGTATATTATTCACGTGGGTCGTGTACGCCGCCTACGTATCAGCGCTGGTTGAGCGAGCAGCTCGCCTGACACATGGGCGGTTTGCCCCAGATCAAGCGCAATAAATACAGCAGCTGCTGCGGGTGCGGGTGCGGGATCCGATGCTGAAACAGAAGGCACCGCAATCGCTATACGCCAAACGTGTCCAAGGGGTATGAGATTGGCTTAACCACCTGAAGACGTAGGGAGACGACTTCTGACGCGTATCAGATTAAGGGAGACTGAACAGAGAACGAAAGAGAAAAATAGACGGAGAGTCGTTCAGGGGGTCGACAGGAGACGCAAGCCCCTCATATCCGACTGATACACTACTGCTCGGCTATCCTACTCCACCCGGGATAGCCACTTGCTCTGCTACTCATTCGTCGGTCTGATTTCGGATACGGATTTGTCCGTACCAATTTGCTACCGGTGGCGAATTGCCATCCTTTTTAAGGCTGTAACTAAGCTAACTTGAGGTAACTAACGCTACGGATGAGACATCGAGTGAACCATGCAGGGCGTTAATATACGTTATTCACCGTTGTCACCGTACACTCGCACAGATAACCGGGCGCGGCAGCGTCTGTGTTAGCACCTGATGGAGCCAAGGGAAGGTGCTTGTTAGAAGGAATCAATGTGTGATTGAAACTGGTGCCTAGCAGCGAAATGAGACGCGATCCATGCTCTAAGGTCAAAAGGTACTCTGGAAAATGTATCTTAATGCAGTGCATGCTAATCACCGTTCAAGGTCAAACTGGGTGTTCAAGCAGTTGAAATGAGATTTCTGCTATGTTTCGAGAGGGAAATGTTTCTTTTGATGAGTACATTACAGTTTTTCTTTGAAATAGCCTGCATGTAATTTTGAGACTGGGGGAAACCATGTTTAAACTGAGCTGGATAGTTCTCAATAGCGCGCTTTTCTAGCCAGTCTTGGGTCTTCCTGATTAACACTTATATAGATCTTTGCACGACACCTGTGGGCCAGAGAGCTGCCCTCGAACGTTGACAAAGCCAGAAAACGGGCAATCTGCCTAATTGTAGAGGAAGACCTATATATATATATAACCGAACGACTTGATGAGCATGTTATACGTATTTAGTGTGCTTTATATATATATATATATATATATATATATATATATATATATATATATATATATCATTTGTACAATCGATTCGTCTACTGATGTCTCTACACTGGTTTAAAAAATAAATTTATGTCTGGGGTTCTCGATAATCATCGGGAGTTCTACGCAAGTACCATTCGTACGCGCGCGCTCCCTTGCGCCACAGAGATTGACTGAAGCCCGAGACGTTGTTTCATAGAAAGTCAGTCAGCTCCTTGGTCACATTTCGCGCGAAATAACAACGTCTGGAAATAGCAAGTGATGCAGTGGAATCGTCGTGTAAAAAGTCTCGATTTCCATCATGTTTTCTTTAAAGAATTCAGCATGTATGTGGGCCACCTTTGTTTTGTCAAACCACGGTTTTACAATAAAACAACCCCGAATTGTGCTCAGCTGGATTGTGCAGATTTGTGGTACGGTAAGTATTGCTTCGTAAAACTCATTTACGAGGCAACTTTTCGGCGATTAACTACGGGGTTCACTAACACGGCAGCTTCACAGGTGCCACAAGCTAGTGGTGAGATGAGCACACTCCTCGGCTACGTTGTAACGAACTGATAGGGTCTACCATCAGGTATAAAGGTAGCATTAAGTTACGTTGGGTATCGGCATGAAGTACCAGCTCTGAGCGTTTGCCGCATACATTATCACTCACATCGCTCGCGTTTGGGATGTAACAAATCCATAGTAATTTCCGGTGATTATTTCAACCTTAAGGCGTACGTATCTCTAGAGTAACATCGTAGTTGGCTGACGCCGAGCACCCGAAGAATAGGTGATCCTGTAGCTTTCCCGCTAGTGTCCCTCCTGCACGGGTTATTTTAGTTTAGTAATTAATGGCTAACGTTTGCGACGCACTATGGGCGTCCACCGTGGATCAATCAACGGATTAATCTTAATGACTTGTCCAGGTCCTATCTTGATGTTAGCTTGAGAGACGGCTTCTTCACGTTGGGGGACGCACAATATCAATTATGTTACTTACTCTCGCTAAGCTTTCACCTGCTCGAAATTCGTCATTTAAATTAATATTGTGAATCGTAGCTCGTCGAACGGTAGACGCGACGCAGCCAGAGATCATGATATGGTGTCCATGAAGGTCATATGAGCAAACCTTTCATTTACGAGAAAGCGTAAATATGCTCTGTCGTCTATTGTGAGTTATCATTTCAACGCATTACTGGAAAAAATCAATATTCACATGCCACCAAAGGGCTAGCAATAGCGTTGAGTCGAACTATTCAGAACGCGTGCTGAGCATGACTGCACAGCACAACCACGAGTCTACGCTCGACGCACAGGGGAGTCCATATCAACAAATGCGGCTTAGTGAACGATTCCAGGAAGTGTGGTAATTATAACACATCTTCACATAGCCCTTTACGAGCCGTATTCCTAGCAGGGCTTCGGAAGTGGTATAGCAGCCGTAGAGATCAAATAGCTGGAAATTCGTTCAGCTCATCGAGTTAGAGATTATTGCATATTTAGTGATTAGTTAGCTATAACATTATTGTTGGCTGTGAGATCTATAAGATCCCTATGTATAGTGTATATATATATATTCATATTGTCATGCTAAACATTTAAAGAATCAATAGAAAGACGTGCTTGTTATGATGCCCAATATGTTATTATACAGTTAATCTCGATATATAATATATGTGTATTGGACACTACTTGTTCAGCGGTCTTTTTGATTTTTACTTCTCCAAGTTTAGCTATCATCCTAAGATCATGGAGTCTGACCGATGTGGTTTGTTGTTCTCGATGATCATTATTATTATTATTATTATTATTATTACCATACTTAATAGACACAGGATCAGTTGTGTCTATAGCGAAGGTCACAACCTTGCTTTTACCTGGTGGACGACACGTAAGCAAGCAAGTATTGCAGATGTTTGTGTGTGAGCTGTATAATATGATATCGGGACGAGTAGGTTCTAGATGCGAGACAATCGATCTGAAGAGCGTCTGAGCAAATTCAAAATAGCACACAGAGGTTGACCAGTCGAGTCTGGCACATATGTAGTTCACCTTGGATGATAGATGCTAAGTCGCGATAACGTAGACGTGAGACGTATTTGCTCGCGTATCCCACTCGTATATGTACATTCTAAAAATCACTTCATTGATTTTATCCAGAGGTTGTAAATAACCCCGACGTGTGATTCGTTCGCGTAGCATCACAGCAGCGAAGATGGCTAAAAACCGCGTCCCTGGCGACGATTCTCGAGCAAGCACATATCTGTCCTGTTGCCGTGTCAGTTGACGTAAGCCAAGTGATACGCAAGCAGTATAGGTTGCCGTTGTAGTGAATTTGCTGCCAATCGTCGGCCGAATGAAATGGATTTTGTTCTCTGCTTCTCGAGTCGGTATGACGCAAATCCTTGACGTGTCGGCCGGTATACGTTCGACTGGCCGCGATGGTCGTGAGCGATCACGTCGTCCTCGTCGTCGTTGTTGTTCCGTTGACGCTGTTCGCCTACGAGTTTTCTGCCGTAGAGGAAGAAAAAAAAAGAACCTAAAAAGGCGATCGCGGCAGTGTACCTCTGCCTTAAACTCTCGCCACTGATCTCCCACAGGCTCCCGAATGGCGGGCCAGAAGGTCTGGCTGCATCCGACAGAGATGGGTGCTTCTCAGCAGCAGCAGCATCAGCACTTCGAGCGTCTGAAACCGCTGACATATTCCTCCCATGTCGGTCGTCACAACGAACCTTGGGAGGGGGGCGTCCGTTTCACGGTTGATGCCCTGAATGAAAGGCGCGATTGGGGGCGTGCCGATAGCCCTCAGGCCGAAATGGTCATCTTGACTTGTCTTTCGCTTTAGAGCAGGGAACCCACACGGCATCTTATTCTCTCTGTCTATATATATATATTTTTTTCCTCACCTTGCGTCGCGTTCCGTCCAGCTCTATGTCATTATTGCGAACTCCAGTGTACACCGCCAGCTGTGTAGAGGTATATGTAGGTATATTTGCCCAGCATGCATGCTGGACATCTGTTATCTGAAGTCGATGATCCAATCAACAAGCAGGGCGCGTATTGAAAGCAGAAGAAGAAGAAGAGAAATATAGGCGACTGAAAAATTACCGACTGAAATAGAACGTTGTATGTGTGCGTGTGTAATCTTCCACCTAAAATTGTGAACGGAAGAGTATACCTGGTAAAAATAGATCGTTTGTGCGAAATCGACCCAAGGGAGAGCTCGTGGAACAGATATAATGCCGAGGGACTCGTCGAGAGTGCAGATATAATGCCTTTCCGGGCTGACGCACATCGAACAGCTAACGTCCATGATACTGCATTCTGTATCGTGTAGAGGATGTATGACGGTAGTACGCTGATACTCTAGCTGACTAGCTCGAATGATGAGAACCCAAATTGCTTTCATCTCATAATAATAAATATATGGAAATTACCAGGCGAGATACAATATTTGAAGAAAAGTGTCCGCATGTTCCACAACCCATTATTTACTTTGACGCCACAAACGGCCTGCTAAGACTAATGTCACTTTGGTGACTAGCCCAATCGCGATGAAAATTTACGAAACATGTGATGTATTTCTTTTCAATGACGATTTTCAACTGGGCGGGCAGGCAGGCAGCATGAAATGCAGCGTTTGAGGAAGGCGGCCGCTGTGTGCCGTATATATCTCCTCCATCCCATCACACGTCGATGGCGCTCAATAAGGTCTGTCGTGGTCGGACGCCACGAACGGCGTTTACTGGCAGAGCCGATTGGCTGTCGGTCCTTCGTTTATTGTGGGTTGCCTTTGCTTACCCTTTTTAGTGCTGTCACAGAGCGCGGTGGATCTGAAAAGATCACTGTGATAACGGGTTGGAAGTAGGCTGTGTGTGTGTTTCTGCGCCTCGAGGCGCAGTTCGGGAAGGGTGATTGCGGCAATCGCCTGTCGGAGCTCACAAACAAGGCCGGACCCGAATGTCAGACCAAGCGCGCCGTTGTAAATGATTGACTTATATAAGGGGAGAGAGAGCTTTTTCAGCCTCTGCGGTGGGAAGAGGCAGTTGAGAACAACGGGACGTATAGGCGTAATAACAAGGGTAGCAACGATCGAGGTTTGCCATACAATAGGTATACGCCTTAAAGGTTTCTTCGACCAGTTTGCCTACTTTGCTTTGTGCAGGTATCGTCTTTTCAGTGCATTTCTCGCTATTATAATATTAATAGTGCAATAGATTGCCGTTTGATGAGGCACCATTTTTTTCCGTCAAAATCTCACATTGTGTCTCCAGTCAATCATACACCAGCCCATCTCACATACATATTGCTACATTTACTTGCCCTTTTTGGGCAAAGAGTCGCGCTGTAAAGGTTTATTGCTTTATTAAAGGAGCTGCAATTTTACCATGCTTAAGCTCTCTTATATGTCGCGTAGCGGGGCTCGAACCTGTAGGCAACGTTTAGTAGTGTTTTGCCAAGCATCCGAATCGCATGCTAATTCCAGTCGTCTCCACAGACAATTGGTCAATGTGTGAATCCGCCATGGATCAATCGATGTTCGCAGCAGTTAGCCGAGACTCTTCGGAGTCCCAGTCATAAGCCGACACGAGGGGATATTCGAAAGGAAAAAACTCAGTCGCCCTCGATATGCCATCGCAGCACGATGAGCTTCAATTCTTGGTCCCTTCGCGTCCACATTTCCCTGTAACACTAAGTCCCTTTCCAATTAGAGATCCTTCACTTGTGCTTACTTCGACGACTTCGTTTCGGAAGAGGAAGATAGGAAAAACCCTCCAAAGTTCGCACGAAATAGAAAGAGAGAGAGAGAGACAACCGTTACATCGGGGGCGTTCCTAAGATCTCTTCTACAAAGCTAGCATGCTGGCGTGTGGGGAATATATTGAGTTAGATGTTGAGCGGGGCATGAGCCAGGACCTGGGCAGCCATTCATGCTGCCGTCACTACCGCCGCTTCAGCTTAATTTGCGTAAGGATGGGTGAGTTCTGGTGAGCGCCGGCGTATCCGACTCGTCCTCTGCTCGTTGCCGTCGCCTTAGGCATCATTTTCTAGCTCTAATTAGCTCGAACTGTAAGAAGAGCTATACGAAGAGGGGGCGAAAATGAGGCGAAAAATACTATGGGGCAGTGCATTCTGATTTATGACTGGCACCGACTCTCGACTAACGATTGCATCTCCGCCTCCTATGACATGGTTACATGTACACACATATATATATATATAATATATGCATATATAGTGCATTCAGCGCACGTGCTTGAAAAAGCTCGAAGTGTCTCAGCATGATCCACTGTATGGAATGAGTAGAACAGGAGTTTTTCAGAGAGAGAGAGAGAGAGATCATGAGATTGCTCTATAACGTAATAGTATAAAACACACGTGTGCCAAACTGTTGTCGCGTATTGGCAACGGATGGCCTTGAACGTTTTCCTGTGGCAAAACAACGAGATAGATAATTGCGAAAGGACGCACAATGAGCCAAGAGCAAGGACAATGCCGTTCCATTTGATGATAGCTCCCGCATCGCACGGACGCCCGTCCCTGGGTGCTACGGACCGAATATGGTCGACACCGAGAAGGAAAAAAAGGTTTTTACGCACACCCATTTTGTTTGAGTTACAGTGGACGGGTATTGACCTTCGATGGCGATCCCGCATGCCTGGCCGCCATTTGGCCAAATCGACATTGTAGCTTTACTTGAGATAACAGTGCAGAGCATGTGCAACGCGAATCAGGCAGGTCCAGTATTTGTAAATTTCCTCCTCTCAAAAAAAAGATAAGTATTTGTGGGGAAGCGAGGTGTCTGACTATGCAGTAGTTGTGGAAACATGTATTCCTCCATATTTGCACTATTATATGTGTGTAAAGCTCACACGAGGATTACATATGATACGATTACTGCTACATTTTTAACAATTTCTTTTAAATAAAATGACTCAAACAGATTTTCGGACGCAAATAATGACTATTCCCTTTGACGCCTGAATGTATCTTATTCGGAAACGACAAAGAGGAATAATAGGTGGATCTTCAAGGATTCCGCCATCGAGAGTCATTTGAATTCAAGAATCCCGCCAAAAATCAATTGTACCTTCGTAGTGTTTACACGCCGACGTCGTTTTTATTGATTCTGTCGTTCTAACTGTATACAATCAATTCAATATTTCGTTTATCGACGGAACTGCACTATAGGTAACGTTTAAGATCTCGTTAAAAGATATATGATAAAGGAGACTCACACAGTAACGAATAATTATAACATTGGTGATTGAAATATATCGATATATTATATATATATACATGATGCAATAAACACTGAAAATAACAGAGTATGCAATAAACATTGGAGCATATCACTGCATCCACAAATAGCTTGCTAACAGCTATTTGTGAATTTCACAGAGCTGAATTTCACAATGAACTCATGTTCATAACATTTTACAATCAAACTGGAGGTTTTAAAGTGTAAGTCCTCCAAGGAGAAAGGAGAAATTCCAAGGATACCAAAACCCCAAATCATGAAACATGTTCTAATTAGGCACTTGAATCTGTTTGGTTACGGGGTGACCGCAGTATATACATATATACGTACATATATGTCTATATGTATATATATATATATATGCTCGATATCTATATCCATATTAATCAAGCACTTCCAGACGCACCATAGGTAAGGTTATGGGGATTATCTCACGTCGAGCTTAGCGATTCTTACCGATCCATCATCGATAAACAGGCCATTCATGATAAAAGCGCTGACCGGCTACCAGGTTCTATTTCAACATAAAATCGATATTGGATTGTGAATAGCGAATATATCAGGAATTGATAAGATCGAGTCTCGGGACCGTTTTTAAAACCATATATATTTGAGTAGCTACCTCGTGTAAGAAACACCAAGCAACCTCTCGCCCAATGTGATAGGTGATTGTAAATGTTTATTTGTAACCCTTGCTCATACATAGGGTACCCTTCGAATCCCAACCAAATATTCGAAGGTAGATAATAAGCACAAGAAAGCTGAATATGAACGTTTTAACAATCCCTCATAAGGATTGCCCCTTATCAGGCAGAAATCTCTAGATGTTTCAATAAAATGAGTCACGAAACGAAATCTGACATCTAGCCCGTTCGTGCGAGTGGGGTCGTACCCTGGTCGAATTCCCCCATACATTTATATGATACACGCTACAGTGTCTCCTCGTTGACGTGTTTCGCTATAAATAGGCGAATTGTGTAGGTGGCCGGCTGCAAATACTAACCGCTATGGTAAAATAGTAAGGCTTAATAAGCAAAGCTATGGCCGAACAGAGAAGGGGACCATTCGATTTCTCGCAGGTTCTCAGTAAGGCAAACTGCGGTCGTCGGTGCTCAACTTCAACCAGTCCAGAGCACTCGGAATCGCCCCATTAAATGGTCGATGGTATGAACCTGCGCACAAGACTCATAGAACAACACAAGAATAGGTTTGCTCGCTTGCCGTGGACTCTCATCGATACAGATTTCAAAAGGATGGGTGTGACAGCTATAAGCAGCAGTGGCGAGCAAATCCTAACTGATGCAATCTATAGCATACCATCTATGGGTTCGTATGGTGATGGCTGAAGCCAGTTCATGTGTCGTTTTCAAACATCGATTGTATTATTGCTGTTGTTCATGTTATTCGAACGTCAGTGTTCTCAGAAAGTAACAAATCCATTTGTACGCAACCATCAATGGTTGAATTGACAATAACAATAGTGGAAGCCTCTAGACCGAGTTATTGTCACCACTAGACCTGTGTAACGGTTATGGATAACTTGGCCCGAACACATAAACGCCTTCATCGTTTCTCGATACGGTCCACAGTATACCGGAGCACTGAACGGCGCACCCAACACAATCTTGTTTCATTTCTCCGAATTTTACCGAAAACGGGATTTAGACCTCATCATAATGTAAACCGTGCAGCAGATGCACAACGGTCCAGAAAAAAAGCGGGCCAAGATTCAAACGAATCGTGTAAATGTCAGATTAACACAGTATAACATAAATAAATAGTGTGTCTAGCTTAGTCTTGGTGAACGGTTGCTGTACTTATTTAGTCATGCATACGAACTCCTTTTTTGTAGATACTCGTTTTTCGCCGCAGTATTTATTCGCCAAGCCCTACACACAAAAAAGGC
This sequence comes from Stratiolaelaps scimitus, assembly GCA_019614645.1. Lineage (NCBI taxonomy): Eukaryota > Metazoa > Arthropoda > Arachnida > Mesostigmata > Laelapidae > Stratiolaelaps > Stratiolaelaps scimitus. The sequence continues at coordinate 5,407,642 of JABWDB010000013.1, read as the reverse complement.
CAAAACCTTTAGAGCCGTTGCTGAAATCTTCGGCGCACACATCAACACACACAAACGCAACACGTTTATATGCGGAATTCGTATGCATACGACTGGCTCATCGAATCCATTCCACGATGCCAAAATATTTTGAGACATATTCAAATGTCATTTAAGTAATTCCCAATTCCTAGCTTCAACCAGCCGTAAATTATCCCCAACAATAGTTGCGGACGCTAAAAAATTATAGTTTTTTCTCTAACATTCAACTGATGTGTCTTCACCAATAAATAGGCTCTTCTAGAGACCCAAAGAATGGCATTGTCCTCCCTCGGGGCACCTGCGTTCAGCCTGCCGAGAAAATGATCTCGAGAAATCTACTCGCGGGCCTCTCTTTCATAGACGCATATTTTGTTTACCCACTGATCGTTTCAGTTGTGTTTATGATTTATTTTGTAAAAATTTGCGTTTTTTTCGCTACGTCTTAATCCTTTAGCGCTCTCCAAATGTCCTCCAGGCTCTTTGCAGTCTCTACCAGCTGTTTTTATTGGGTCGCATAGCCTTTGCTCTAGATGCGATCGTCCTTGCTAGTACCTCTGTGCCTTCTTTCTGCGCATGTCCCTGTTAGATCCTGTCCTCCCGTGATACCTGTGAGTCTACGGTTAGATTGCTTCATTCCTTCATACAACACAGCAGCATCAACAGTGACAGAGACGGTCCAGCGGGGCAGGCTTTCTTCCTCTCTTGTAATCAGCGTTGTCCTCTTCCGTAAAGGACACCTCCTCGTATTCACACAATGTCATCCTTTTGTTGAGCTCAGCATTGTTGGTCGGCGCTCTGACTGTCCTCTATTTCGTGAATTGCGTAGGCGCGGGGCCGCTTGCGTACCTCGATGTCTGCACACGGCGCAAAGCCTCTGTAGAAGGGCAGCAGGTCGCGGCCATCGTAACAACGCAGCACGGCAGGCCGTCGACACAGTAGTCATGCACCGTCAACATAAAGGCCTCGGACATTTCTGACTTTTCAGGCTCTAAGTCCATAGATCACGGCCAACGCGGCCGCACGGTGGATTCCTTCAACGTGCGAGCACACCTATCTTTCTGCTACTGAAATGTGTAATATCAGACTCGTGTGCGTGCAGGGAGGGATTCTTCCACAGGGGGAAAAAAATCCGCCATCAAGTGGACGTTGTATATCGTAACGGCGGATTCCCGTAGTCTGAATTCAGTAGGATTAACCGTCCAGCCTACAATGTTATCTGCCATACGGTCAAAGAGTCGTGTTTTTATATGCGACGCCGAGCAACGCAGCCAGGAATGTTCGGCCTGCTCTCGGTGTTCCGGGTAAGCGTTATATTCCTGCCATGCGCGATCGTCCTATTTTTACTGCGTAACCCTCTCCTTAGGACACAATTACTTGACATTGCCGGAACCGACGACTTACGCCAGTAGTGGCAATTCGTGATGTGATCCTTGCCGAAATTGTTTGAGGTGACCAACTATTTGTAGCGCCTGTTGCTATCGCGAATCAACTAAGGGCTAAGGCGTATGGAGCGTCCAACAACTTGCAGACAAACTTGTTGGAGCTAGCTAAACGAAGTCATTTGTAGAGCACCTTCATAGCGTTGCTGCTTCACGTGTTTACACACGATGCCAAACATTCTGTGTCTGTATCTCGGCGAACAAATATTGCTAATTATTACTGATTGAATACAAAATCACAAGTATTATAGTTATGATCCGCGCCCCGTCATTTACTATGAGCCTAGATCGTAAGGTAACCTGTATGTGCATCGGTTGGTAGTTAGAGCAACTATTTTGTTATAGGAGAGGATGGGTAATGCTGTTCACGTGCACGGGAGATCTGTTTATCGCTAACACCAAACTATGTGTGGAAGTCGCCTAAAGAGCGGTGACATTCCCTCGATAAAAATGGGCCCGGATGGCGTCCTGTGCCTTGCTATCACCAGGTTTGGCATTTTTGTATTTTTGCAGCCTTCATCATGTACAAATGAACTTTGCCAACTACTAATTAGAATGTACGTGTACACGAAATGTGCGTGGCATGCCACAGAGTATCACAGCACGCTTCAGGATTGCTTTGGCTGGCTTGGCGGTGGACGGGGACGAACGCTTATTTTTTCAATGGATTCCGATCTCTTACAGCGTCAGCCCCGTCGGCGATGTGAATGAGTCATCCATGTTGGCGTCGTGTTTTGCCTATGTCCCTCGACCCTTCACCTGTTCAGTAGGTTGAAGTTATCAGTGAGAGTCGATTAAAACAACGGAGTCGCGAATTTCGTATGTACAGCGCTGTCAGATACGGGACGAGTATAGTCCTATTAGAAAATAATTAACATCGTAGACTAGAGCTGCGATATGCGAACGCTGGCCAAGAGAATCGAAGATTTCTACTTGTGCGTTCGAATTGTCTATGCGCGGCGAAGTGTTGTGAAGATGTTGATATTGTAGGAAATGGCCACTACTTCGTCTTGTATATTTTGTACAGAGGATCAATCCATGTTTATCCGTATATCAATCTGAAGTCTATCAACCATTATTTTTCTTTCCTTACTCGTACACTTGGTTTAGAGAGACGTTTTCTATCATCGCGTTCTGGCTCAATTCAATGATTCCAGCCGTCTGAATCACCGCGTCGACACCGAAACCTAAGTAACAATGAAGAGTTCAACTTCGCAGAAATCCCGAGACAAAACAAATCCTAATCATTTATCGTTAAAATAAAAAATCGTTAAAAAAGCGTATTTTCTAACTGTTCTAGTACGGGTAATAATACGCCAACAGTTTTACAACATTCATCGAAGCCTTTTTCCAACCTTGCTCCGTTCTTCTTCACAGCTAGCTTTCGGCGATTTCGTTTATTTGATATCCTGATCATCATCCATAAATACCGCAGATATACTAACTGTGTATGGTGAAAAAAATACTAATGACGCTTATGTATTTATACAATTTGACGCCCACCAAATTGAGGACCTCTCATAGAGGTTCCTCCGTGATCTTATCAGGCTGTGGGAATGGTGGTGGCGCATCGACTTGGGCGAGTCCTGTTGTCGAGTACATCGATGCCAGGGTCTCAGGGAGTGGTTCGCGGGTTACTGTAAAGTTCGCCGCTATACTGTCGTCAGGACCGCCGTCTTGCCGTTCTCTGAACGCTGGTCCAACCGTCTGCGGGTAAATGGTCGATGTCGTCTTTTCGATCAGGCCTGCGGTTAAGTGTAGTAGTTTGCCTTCATCAAGCATCACTGACCGGTCTCTCTCTCTCTCAGTTGATTCGTCTGACGCTTCCGGACGTGTTCACATGTTCGTACTTCATAGAGAAAGTTTCTGATACGTAGTCGTACCATACCTGGGGTCACCTCCGGGCACGTTTTCAGCTGGTGTACCCCTTTGAGTCAGAAGAGAAGCACCGGGCCTACCAGCTTCCCATTTAAGTTATCCAATCCTCGTTTGAATGTGTTCACGAGTCTCTCCACTTGGTCGCTTGCTTGAGCATGGAACTGCGATGTGCGTATGTGGTTCACACCTCGGTTTAAGTAGAACGCCTACCAAAGTGCACAAAGTAATTCTAGCTGTCGAATAGTGGATCGGGGATCTCTGGCCACTTGCTGAAAGCATCTATGGCCAGTTGATAGATTTTCCCTTCCAACATGGCAAAATCTGCTGGTAGTGTTTTCCAGCCCGCATTTGGTTTAGGCCAACTAAACAACTCATGTTTGACTCATAATCACTGTATAATATATATCATCGCCGTGACATCTTGTTCTTCTCAGTTTCATGTACATGCACCATTGTACCTGACGCCAGTTTTCCAATAGCGGCGAGTGTGCTTCTTCTCGACCTTGGTCGACGTTGTTCCATCTACCGTTATCCTCCAGAAGCTCAGAGGATGCAGTCTACCTCGGTTTTTTTGACCCTGGAGGTGTTATTACTTGGGCCATGGTTGGAAAGTCCACCTCGGCCCTGCCCGTTACCGCCAACACCCCCGGCTCCTTCCCTCTTTCTCTCCCTATACATATCTCTCTCTCTCTCTCTCTCACTCACTTACCGCCTTATCATCTACCAAACGAAGCAGTACCAGCAGTGAACGAGAACTAGTCGGCAAAAAGTCGCTAGCGTTTATCAACTTCCGGCACGCATTCGTCTGTCCGCCCGTCCGGTGGCGTCCGCTGCCACCAGTTCGTGCGTCAGTCAGTGACTCAGTCACCGTACAGCGTCACCCTATAGGCCCTCTTACGTTTGCCTGCCTGCCTGCCTGCCTGCTTTCTGGCTCGCTTTCCGGCTGGTTTGCCTATCCTATCCTGTCGTGTTCTTTCGTAAGCGCTTCTCCACGCATGTCCGCCCACGACAGTACCGGCCGATGTTGCCCCTGTGTGCGCTCGGTGTGAGTGGTCTCGCGTTGTGCCCAGGCTTGTACTTGCTCGCCGGCCCTGTTTCTTCAGCCGGTACCGCCGTGCGGCAGTGGGAGCCGGCTAGCTGGTAACAGCCGCCAACAAAAAAAGGACACAACGCGCGTCCGTACGTTGGCCGTACGCGTCAAATGCATGGGTTCCCCAAGGCATGCACGAGGAAACCTTGGGCCTTCTCCACGAGTTGCCGAGAATGGCACAGGGGGGCCGCGTCGGTCCACAAATGTTTTCGCTGCTCGCGATGAATCTGTGTGGATGTGCTTCCTGTGTGACAGTGGTTATGAAAGGATGGTGGTTTTCCTACGAAAAACTATATAATTATCCACTGGCGGTTAGGGAGGCCATTAAGTAGAGGCAGAAGAGGCCTAGACAGGACTATTCGTCGTCATATCCTGTCCTGCTTTTGATGCCTCCTTCTATTGTTCCTGATATTGCTTTTACATATATATATATATATATATATACGATTGTTCTTGTATTTTGCTGATTGCTGCTGGGCCCTTTGTCTTGGCTGTCTCTCGGCATTTTTGTCATACTATTATTATTATTATAATATAATGGCGACTATATGTTCTGTTGACTTGTTAACTAGTCTCATATACAGTGGTGTGCATAAGCTTAACGCACCCCTATATTTCAACAAATCGATACAAAAAATACACATTTGAGGCATTTATTCTATATCAGATTAATGTACGTGTCAAATAACATACACACCTTAAAGAACAGCGCATATGACGGTGCAAACAGCTTCAGTTATCTCGCTGAATTCATCCAGTTTGTGTTGAGCATTCAAGCTGTACTGCAGTCATGGGACACGCTTCGGGCCTTACTGATGCAGAGAAAGCAGATATTACTGCTTTATACCGAGCAAGAAAGACCCAGGCTGCAATTGCCAGAGAAATTGGCAGAAATCGTCACGTAGTGCAAAATTATTTACGTAGTCCATCGATGCATGGTACTAATAAGTACGTCCACGAAGGTACAGCCAGCGAACTGCCATGCATATCTGTCGATTGGCCTCGGTGAAGCAATCGGGCAAGGGTTAAACCTTCAGGTTCATAGCTCAACAGTTTTAAAGACAATTAAGCGTTATCCTCATATCATACGGGCGCAAATGAAAACAACTAAACTCCGGACGGAGACTGGATATTGATGAATAGTGGGGCAAAGTTTTTTAAATAGTATCCTGAGGGTGCACATCTATCTAAAAGGTACTATGTTGTTTCAAATCGTCTTCAGTGACGAGGAGAAGTTAAATTTGGATGGGCTAGATGGATTTAACGATTACTGGCATGATGTACGTAGAGAGTCGCGGTACATCTCGACGCACATGTTCGGCGGAGCGTGCTTTATGGGTTGGGGAGCTTTTCAAACTTGGATTCGCTTTCATCTCATCCCGAATGAATAGCGAGGACTATCAGCAGACGTTGACCAACAACCTACTACCATTTAGTAGCAGATTTCATCGACTGCCAATTGTTTTCTAACAAGATAACGCTTCAATTCACGTCAGCGCTAGTACACGTGCGTGGTTAGGACGGCATGACATTGAAATCCTAGGGTGGCCAGCATTTTCTTCTTATCTCAACCCGATGGAGAACGTCTGCTGCATTCTTGTCCGACGAGTTTGTATGCGTCGAATCGACAGTATACATCCGTGGAAGCATTACGAGAGGCGTTGCTGGAGGCCTGGGGAGGTGTCGGCGGCCAGATCCTGCTAGATCTTGTTGACAGTATGCCAAACCGAGTCTTTGACGTTATAATTAGCAAGGGCTGGTCCACACGGTACGATTAGCACAAGAAAACGAGAATTAATTGAGCGAAAACTCTCGATAACAGAGGGTGCGTTATCCTTTTGTACACCCGAAAAATTACACATTTCATTGTAGCAAGCTATTTGCGTCGTCATATGCGCTGTTCCTTGTGGTGTGTATGTTATTTGACACGTACATTAATCTGATACAGAATAAATGCCTCAAATGTGTATTCTTTTTATCAATTTGTTGAAATATAGGGCTGCGTTAAGCTTATGCACACCACTGTATGTACAGAACAGCGCACAAGACCAAAAGGCAGTTTCCATAAACGCAAGTGAGCATAATAAGTAAGAGTTTCACTAATCTGCATAAGGCAGCATACATCACACGCCACATATGAACAAGAAGGATATATGTCAAGCACAAGTCAGAACCACATAGCCAAGTCAGACTATTCCTTGCCTTTTCATTATGACAATGCTATACTTGACCTTATCTAGACTTCAGCTTAAATTCCTCCAGAACACAAAAATGTATCACTCCTATCAGTAATTCTAATCGATATGGTCTTTTGTGCTTGTCGCTGTATAATAATAGATAGAAAAACAAATTGTCGCTTATTTGTCTCCCCTTCCTCGTTTGCAGACGATTCGATCACTTCCAGTTCTCTGGCTGTCGAAAGTCGGAGGCCGCAAGTTCGAATCCCGCGACCTGGTGACATCTAAGAGCACTTGAGCATTGCACAAATTGCAGTTCCTTTAATAAACCAATATAAACCTTCTCTTTATTTGTTCTCAATTTGTTCGTGTTGACGCCGCCATTGATAGAAGAAGGGCTGAGTTGTGTCGGCGTTGGTGGCCCAGCCATGATCTCTGATGGCGTTCCGTCACCCTTCTCCTACTCGGCCTCTCTGAGTTCCGACTCCATCCACACAATCAACTACGGTGGCTTCGGGCTTGATATTAGAATGGGGCGAAGGACCCGAGGCCAGACCCGACACATAGCATGTGCCTCTGTCGGATGGATTCGCATAGTAGATGCCTGTGGTGCCTGGCGGTTGTGGCTTTTAGCAGATGAAACCGGACACACCCTTCGTCGTCTCGAGACTTCGCCGAACATATCCCCGTATCCTCCTACTGAATGGTGTCTACTGCTCTAAATTGTCCTTTCCCCCGCTTGCTCTCTCTCTCTCTCTCTCTCTCTCTCTCTCTCTGCCACTTCCTTTTTGCCTGCACACCTTGGTATGAGAGACCTACGCTCTAGAGTCCCTCAGCATGGCCCGCGGTCGTCGAGTGCCGTTGCGTTGCTGCCCGACTTGGTCCGACGCCGCAGCTGCTACCGCAGCCTGTGCCACAGACAGACGACACTAGCATAGGCCGTTGGTGCAAGCTTCACACGCTGCGCTCAACCGAGATGCCGGCCAACGCAGAGATGTTGGCCAGCAACTCCGCTTAGCCGAGGTAACGAACAACGAGAGAGAGAGAGCAGCCTCTCACTCGCACGAAGAGCGCACTATCAGGCCAGCAGCAGCAACAGCGGGTCTTCCGTCGGCTACGCCTCGGTCCGGGCGAGCAAGCCTGCTTGCTCTACTGGGGCAGGGTCCTATAAATAATGCCGCAGGAGTGGCCGACCAATGCTACAAAGCCCCGCTCGCTGTTGTTCTTTCCCATTGCTCCAGTCGTCGTCCTCGACTCTACTCATCTCCACCCTCTTCCTCAGAACAGACGACGCGCCCATCTCTCCCTCCCCTCAGTTTCTATCGCGCCTCCGAGACAGGGGTTGCCGTCCCATATCCACTCAACGTTCGCAACCACCTACGCACCCCTACCAAGCAACCAACCAGCCGACTTCCCATCGACCGTCCCCTTGAACGATGAATGTAAGCCACTGGGCGGTGGCACGCGGTGACGCTACGCCGCTCCGCTCGAGGTAAATGAAGTTTGCATCATGCGCAAGTTAACTTAGGTTTCCGGTAGAAACGGTTACAGGTAAAGACCAAACTCTGTGGATGGTTTGTAGCCAGTCCGATGATCAGCAATTGTGATACAAGCGACTGGTATAGAATTACATGGTAAGCTCAGCTTGTCTTTAGTAGATATGCCTAGGAACAGATGAGGTTAATTATGTGGCATTCATTGAAATACCGGGGAGTACTCTCCGCTACACCTGATAGTATAGTGCTTTCACAGCAGTCACACAAAAGACGTCATTTACGGGAAACCTTATAAATAGGTATACTTCAACTTTGCTAAACAGTCACTCACGCTCGAGTACACTCTATGTTCCAGTGACAACTTGTTCGGCAACTGTTAGCCCCAGCTGTAGAGCGCGCCGGCGTACGCGTTACAATCCGGAGGCTTGAACCGTAGCTCGATCTCTGAGTAGCGAACATTAACCTAAGCAGTCTATATATATATATATATATATGCGAGAGCAATCGAATCGTTTACATTACCTTATCGAGTTCGTATCTTATCTAAGCACTCTTAAAAATTATGTAAGCATTGGCTGTTCAACTATACCTAGCCTTCCAGCTCGAGTATTTGTTCAAAACGCCCGCGTATTCATGCGTGTCTGCGAACGTTTTCAGAGGATTAGTTTTGCCTATATATTATTATGTTCCCGCCGTCTCATGGACCCACTCAAAGAACTCGTACTTACCTCGATAGTAGACTGCACAAACACAGACATTATATAAACCTGGGGACACTACCTAGACAAGCATTATATAGACATTTCGCATTGACATCGTAGTCATTTAGATGGAAATTGTCCACATGTTCGCTGAAGTGAAGACGATTGATTATTTTATGCGAACACGCAGCTGCCCTTGAGACATCGCATTTTCTGAGTCACTTGACGTACGCATTTACCTGTAAATTAGGAATGGCACAGAACGGCGCGTCGCTAAATTTCTTCAGGCTGATCCGAGGAACGCGCCCTCTGGCCAAGCAGAGCGCATGCACGACAGTGTACACTTGCTCTATATTTGACTATTTTTGTGTAAGGATGCAGCGTTTGGTGTTCAAGGGCGGAGAGTACCTCGCCTCAATTCGACACAATGCACTGTGCTGCACGATGTGAGACTGGCTCATCGTGCTGCTATGTGACAAATTACCGTTATCGATGGGGCCGTCTACCACTTTCGCTCGACTCGATACTGGACAGAAGCAGCATCACTAATGTAATTATCACGTTGAATTAAAGAGTTAAAACCGATAATCTCGGATCGGAGTTCAAAATATTTAATAGCATGTTCGGCTGCCTTCGAAATTCACCGTAAAATAATTTCGGAGAAAAGCAGATAATTCAGCAGTGTAGACGTAGCGACAATTAACGGTTGATTTGAGCAGGGTGATTGCACACTTTTCATATGTAACAGCCACCATCTAGCGTTGAAGGCGTAGGCCATACTAGGTGGTAGGCCTTCAATTAGACGCTATTACTCCGTGGAGCCCTTGCTCTAACGCGTTTACTCTCACTCTGCGTAGCCGATAGGCAAGGTTAATGGGAATTACTTAGGCTAGCCAAAACGGATCGAAGGAGATCAGTTTCTGAATGGCAAGAAGCCCCTGCTGTTCGCAGGGTCGCCGAAAATCTTGTTCGAAAAGCTCTCCGGGGTCGTCTGGCAATATATGGTAATATCGTCTAAGCCGAAGAGGGCTGTATGGGCGGATGGGATGCCATATTCACTACCCTGGATAAGTGGCAGAACGGAGCTGGCCCGTCCTGCGCTGTAGGTATAAGCTGCTAAACAAAGATAGGGCTTAGCAGTAGGCCAGCCTCCTCCTTGTCTAATCATCCACAGCCATACAGAAGCGATTATATTCCCTGAGCATATCTTTCACTAGTGCCAAAGCGATCTTAGTGTTACGGCTCGGCACATATGTGTGGGTGTATATCTGTGCGTGTGTGTGTGTGTGTGTATAAGATGCACAACTTTTGCATCGACGAAGGTCATCAAGCTTCCAGCATAATATGATGGATTGTCCTACTCGACGAAGAACTTCACGCGGTAGCACCGCTCAGTAGAGGCAATGAATGTAAACACATATTAGAGCGTTCTTTGTTTTAAGAGGCGTCGTCTTCGTCGCTACGTCGGATGTCGATAGCTTTGGAGAGTTGAATATATTGATTTGGGTGTTTCTATCAGTTGTTGCAGTAACATAGACAACAGAGTTGGCTGGATAAACAATCATTTCCTGAGAGTGGACTAATTGCTCATTCAAGGTTGTCAGAATTTGTGTGCAGTCAGCGCGAAGATGACGAATGTGATGGACATAGCGGAATTTCCACTACGTGTTCGAGATGATTTACCACCCGTTTCATTAACCGTGCATGCCAGTTTCATGTAGAGCACCTCTATTTGACATTCGCCTGATTTGGAGTACGCGTTGATGTCATCCGAACGCATTCGACACAGCAATGTTCGCTCGTCAGTGCTTTCGGGCACGATGTGCTATGTAACAAAACTGTTCGGCTGGCTCTGGTAGATGGCGAAATGATATTTTTTTATAATATCAATACACCTCTTACTACGGCTGTATTTAATCGCCTATGTTGAGTACGTATGTGTCACTTCGCAAAGGTCGAACATGAGGTCTCCGGCTTTTTACAAGGAGAGACCTAGCCACCCAAGACACCGATTAGGCGCGGGCTATTATCATCTAATAATAGTACATGATCGTTAATTTACCTTTGATTATTACTGCCCATTATTATATAAGCCCAAAACGATTTCAGCTATTTCGGTCTAGCCTTCATCTAGAAAGCGTCTATCCATTTCGACACGCACAACACGCTCTATCTCATAAGTGTTCCTCCTCATAGGTGCTCGGTACGTACTATTATAGTTAGTTACCCGGTACCCGGTACTAGTTAGCAATCCACATTTCTTTACAGTGTTGTCTCCTCAATGTGCGATAGAAACATGAAAGCCAACGTGAGGCAAATAGCTCGAATCCATAGTATAATATCGTTTGCGCGGTGTGCCTATTTGCGAACTATGCTACACGTCAGCTGTAAAGGGCGGATATTCAATATTAAGACTACCGTGTCGTTTGAGCTCGCCGTGACCCATTCCACGATGGGCGGAGCCGACAAGGAGGGTCAAGGATTGATGAGGTATCGGCCTGTGCAGGTCGGCAGACGTACACATATAGCTTGTTCGAGATTGATAGATTCGAGAACACATCGCTTCGGGCCGCTTCGATTTGATGATACATAGCATACATGAGGCGAACGGGCTAAATCGCACAATATTCATACAAACGCACCAGGCACAGCACGCTATAGTCTCCTTTTCCTAGCTACAACAGTCAATTACTGAAGGTCAAGGCCTACGGCGTCATACTGATTAACAAGCGTCGGCATGTTTTTTTTTTGTTTGGCAAATCGACAAAGCCCAATATAGATGGAAATTGTGCGGACGACATTTCACAAGCAGGGAATGGCTAGGCGTCACCAGTAGCCAAACAGAATTTCTGTCTCTGGTCAGCGCTGGTTTTGTCGATTTTTAAAAATAACAATAACACCTGAGTGCCTGCCTGCCTGCCTGTCGATGTTTCCTATCATGGTAATTCACCTCAATAACTTACCTGCTTTCATGGCGGGATCACAGAGATCCCGGTAATCGAGTACAAGCGATCGAATTCGAATTAATGTCACATCCCTCGTCTGTAGAAGCCGCACAACTTCCGAGCACACACACACCTTTGTAAATACAGGGAACTAAAGTTCACCAACTAACCCCATGTGTTATTTCGCTTTGGCTCGTTATGATTGTACTGCGTTTTTACTAGTCATGTATGTTCCTCTGTTGTAGATTCTCATTTGCACAGGAATATATACAGCTACCGATCACCGAATCGGGGCAGGAAAAATGTTCAGTGGATTTGCAGGAGACAAACTCATATTTCAACACTGATCTCATTCTTATCCACGTCCGGCTTATTTTAATATTAGTACCTTTCAAGGGGGGGGGGGAACCTCACATTGACATGGGCGAATCATGGGCAATCTATACCACTACAAGATAGGAAATATTGCCATAAATGAAGGATCTATTACGTATAAACATATGCCTAGAATCTAAACTCGTCGAGAGTTCCCGCAGACTCCCCGCGGGCACTTCATAATGTGGCGAAACAGACATCTCTCTTTTGCTCTTAATAGACACTCAAGGATGAACTAAGACTGAAATAAATAAAACTCGTCGTTAAATAGCGACTCGACATTTTTCCCAATGCTCAGAGCCGTCCTTCCTTGTTTACCTATAATCCGTATATGCGTACATGTGTGCTATGCATAAAAACCACCGGAATTTTCCACCAGCGTAGGACTATCTACGTATGATTACTATTAAATGGGGGGGGGTCATTGTTTATTCAAGGTCGTTCTTGCACCTGGCCAATGATATCCTCGATGGTCATATTGTACTATCGGACACTTGCATTATGCAACCGCATTTAAACATACTGTGGGCCACAAGACAGTTGATTGATGAAGGCTGCGTTTTTTCTTCATTTGCGCTTTCAACAGTACCACCACAACCAGCGTCGTCATCATCGATGCTGCATCGTTCGATCCTGATAAATATTTGCGGGTATCTACGATTACAGGGGTCATCTTGCACAACCGGATTGTTATGATAAATAATACGATTATTCACAGCTTGTTGGTCACATATTCACGATTCGCTCACGGGACACGACTCAACGGTGGATACTGCGTGGGATCAGAGGCCACGGTGCCTTCGTTGCCTCTGGAAAGCTCACAACGCACTGGGGGTAGGAGGAGAAGATCTGAGGCAGAATCGATCACTATATCATGTTTGCCAAACATGTACATAATGTCTATGACAATAAGAGCTTGTTATAGGCAGCAACAGAGGCAGCTAAATGGAGTCCCTCGAACAGATGTGCGCCATTTGAGATTCACGGACGAGCCCTTTTTTTTTATACACTTCTCTTCTATTCGTGGCCTAGACGAGTCTATTTACAGTTTGTCGATGTCGAAAAGATTAATGATAAACGTTATGAAAATGTTCGTGTGAAAACACGCACTGTATTCTCGTGTTTCACAACGGAGAGCAACGGTTGTGTTCAAAGTAATTTGAACTTGAAGCGGCACTGACAAGCTTATAATTAGGCATTAACAAATGGTGCCAATGCGATTCTCCTGCGAACAATGAAATCATATTTTCGTTTGAGCGTAATAGCGATCTATACCGCGGTCAACTTCGAAGTTTGAATCATCAGTCCGAACTGATTGAGGCTCGTCTGAATACATGCATAGATTTGATTTGGGCAAGCTTTCTTCTGATAACTCCTGTGTTCGTTTTCGTGAACGTCAAACGGGTCTCGGGCCGAACCGTTCCGGGGCACATAGTGAGTTTCGCAGCGGTTAAGACCTCTGACATTTTTCTTCATAAGGATCTCGGAGGTGCGGGGGGCGGGGGAGGCGCAGGGGGCGCTGGGGGCGGGGGGGGGGCTGAGAGAAAGGAAAATGGATAGGCGGTACATTAAGGAGGCAATTGAGTTGTGCACGAGCCCAAGACATCAGTGGGATCTATCGACCGAGCAGTGAATATCGCGGTGGTGAAGAGCACGACCATAGAGATAGGGAACGGGTGACCATGATCTTGGCTTGGCGAGGTGGAAATTTACGTGATCGATTGAATCGAGCGCCAATATGTGTGATTGCTATAAAAACTCGCTCGCTAGGTGTCGTGTGTACGATTTGTACGGATAGTGCTACGAGTCGAGGTGACTCCGTCGTCTGGTTTTTAGTTCGTGATTGTTTTGCATCGTGTTGTAACACGCCGTATCACGCCGTCGGAACGACTGAACCTCACTTCGGTCGGCCGCAAGGTTACGAGGCTTTACGGACGACCTGTATATATATATATATATATATATATATATATATATATATATATATATATATATATATATATATATATATATATATAAAGCTGCTTCGTTTCCTTGCAAATTTATCGCTGCCCAATAATAGCTTTGCTAGAAATAGGTTGCGATGTTTAGGCACGAGACACGCGTACAGAAAAGATGCAATATCACAGGTCAGACTTGCAGGTTGTAGTTTCCGTTCGGCTGGAACATTAAACGCAAATAGAGGGGATTACCTGACGACTTTAGTTATCTTGAATCTTCCTATCTGCCCGTAGGAGTTTGCTAAGGCTGTTTGACATAGATGTTGCATTGGATTGTAAATATTTAGTCTACCCTGTCACTGTGATGTGACAGACTCGGGCACTGGCTGACACGTGATTTCACGTAATCTAATGGAAGCTATTCCTCTCGTATACTGGCAGTTTATTTATCACGAGCGGTCCCGGGTGTGGTTGTTTTAACAGCGGTTTAGCTCCTTCGAATCTTGACGAGTATTACACACGCGTGTCAAACAGAGGCGTGCTGAAAATACACCAACCCCATGTTACTTGTTCACCAGGTGAAGTGTAATTAGATCTAATGAGATTCAAGCAACTGTTGTTGGTTCGCCCCAGGTTCAGCCCGGAATCAGGATTGGATAGCCGTTCGACTCTGTCATATTTACGTCGAAGTTATTCTCCATAGTTTAGCTCACTACTGTAGCTCGATTTCAGCTACACGGTAGATCTTTCTCAAGTTAGCATTTGTGCTCACAAAGTCCCATTTGGTGCTTCTGTTATTCATTATTTTCTCGCTCCAGCCACGCGAACAGGAAGATACCAGAAAGCGATATGTCTATTCAGGTATCTCAAAGCGGATATGACAAACTTAGGACTTTTGCTAGAAACAAGGACGGGTTCTCTTCGAGGCACGAGCGCTCTCTTTATCTCTCTCTCTCTCTCTATATATATATATATATATATATATAGATATATATATATATCCAAATACACCTTTATTAACCAAAAGGGGTGGTACAGAGATTATTAAAGAAATTGCATAAGTTGGTAGAAGCGAAGGGATTTTTACAATTGTGGCAATGTTAAATGGCCACTTCCTGAGTCTCGTATGAGACGTGCGATTCTCCAAGAGAACAAGTTATTTCGCTTTTCGGTGCGCGCTACTGCCGCAGTGCGCACTGTGCGTCCACTGCGCAGCGGGTTTGGACGAAGTTCGATTAAATGTTTGACAGAGCTATTTGGTCTTGGTCGCTGAAACAAGTGGAGGTCGGCAGTATCTAATATGGTCATTAAGGGGGAAGCATCACTAGTTCCCTCGGAATATCACAACGCAGATTGGCTCCTCGGATAAACCTCGATTGCACCCTTTCAAGCGCTTGGATATGTTTTTTGATGTAGGGACTCCAAACTGGAGAGCAGTAAAGAAATTTTGGAATGGCAAGGCTCTTATAGAGCACAAGATAGAAGTCGACGTTTTTGATAATAAAACATCGAAAAATGGTGTTACATATTAATGAGGCAGACCGAACTACCTCTGTCACATGCAGATCAAAAACTAGGGAGGAAGTCACTATGACACCAAGATCCAGCATAGAGCTTTCACATTTGATAACATCACCATTGATTGTGTATGCATTTTTTTAAGTAGAGGTACATAGGACTGCACATATCGGAATGGAAATCAACATGTCGTTCTTACAACACCACTGTTCAACAGTAGTAATGGCTGATTGAAAGGGGAGCCTGTCATCAGTACACCGTACTGGCGCATACAACTTCAAATCATCAACATAGATCTGTGCTTTACATCGCTTGAAAAAGTATTTTTAAGATCTACAATGATACAGTGGAGAGGTATGAGTAAATGTAATCTACGAGTATAGTACCCTGGGCTACAGGTCTATAGTTACCTACATAACTTTTGTCTTTCGCTTTATGCACAGGCGTAACAATTGAGAGCTTAAAGCAGTCGGGGACTGTTCCGTCCTCGTAGGAGCGACAAAAGATTAATTTTAACGGTTCAACAATAGTCAGACCCAATTTCTGGTATAGGATCGGCGGCAAGCCATGGGGGTTTGATTGCATTTTAACGGTAACTCCTTGATCTTTCGTAGGATAAGATGATCCGTAATATCCAGCCTTGGACAGTGTGCTCTCACGTTGGCAGTAGCCGTCGTGACAACAAATCGTCTGACTCCAGGACACCATTAATTTGTATGGCACCAACGCCCATCTTCTACATCTTTTATCCGTTTGTTTGCATATCTGAAGAACTCGTTGCTGTTTCTGAAATTTAACGCTGACTCTTGTAGGATATGCTGCCGAGTCGAAGCGTTCTTAAGGCGAGAAGCAAGGTGCGGGCTTGGATCCGATTTCACGAGAGCCTCCAGTTTTTGGACATAATTCCGTATTCGATTATGCGCTGAGTGAGGATGCCCTTTTCGTATGAATTCTACTATGAGAGCATGCATAAGCTTTAGAAATAATTGGTACATTTCAATATGTTATATATATATATATATACATATATATATATATATATATATATATATATATATATATATATATATGCATATCATGCGAATATAACATGAATGCATGCATGCAGTTGTCTGCTGCATCTGCATCTGCTTCTGGTTCATACACATAACACAAGGGACAAAGCCCACCAATGGGCAAACATATAACAACTATGTGGAATATGTCTAATATCTTTTACCTGTGAAGTCACAAAATGTAACCTAACAAACGCGGCAATGTCTGCCTTATATTTCTCCATTAAAAGAGTCACTACATAGGAACATGTATCTCCATTTTCGTTCTTCCAGCTACCGCTGCTCATGACTAAGCTCCAGTGTTAGTCGTTTGGCAATGTGCTACCGAGCTGGTCATCATCAATCATCATTTCTTGCCAATTGCATTGAATGTATGTAACGGAATGGTTACTAACAGATAGAGAAAATGATTCGTCATTTATATCGGAAGAAGGCCACTTCTTTGCTCGTAACAACCGGGCAAGGCTATTGCTTTGCCTGACGCCTTGAATTACAACTAAAAAATTGCTGGCTCGGTGGCGAATTAAAGTAACTGAGCAATCGCGATGCCACATTCGTACACGTTCTTATCTTCGCTGTAAACTCTTCCCCTACAAACATGCTAGTACGCCTTCAACGCTTGCCTTAATTCAAATTTGAAACTACCTCGGAGAACACCAAAGCAACGATTACCCTACGGGTATGCCCTAAAAGGTCCCTAGCAACGACCAACTGTATAAAGCATTTGTTCATCACCGTCGTATTCAGCATCGAATACTGCATCAGACATGTACAAAGCATTCCGAAATGGTTACTTGTGTCTATGATAAGGTAAATTTTCCGGGCGCACTCGCAACGCTAAACACCTAACGTCCACGGTAGTGCTTTCTGCATTGCTTCACAAGACGGACAACCCCTTTAAATGCAAATGTCCAACAGCGGGGATCGAACCCGTGCATCTACGGGTCTCCTCCGGTTGCAAAGCGCATGCGAACTCACCGGGCCACCGCTCGCTTGTAGCTACAAGCATCGAAAGCTCTTAACGGGTGTTGAACATGAGAATAAGGTTACAGAGGCACCGTTCAGCATCCGCTTCTGCTTACCCAGCCTTCAGCCATATCCGCTTCCACTGCACCCTTCGCTTACACGCAACACCGGAGAGCGGGCCAAACTGTCGCCGGAGGCGACACGCCGAGCGTCACGAAGGTGCCCATAAGTGTCGTCATCACCCCAGCTCCTGGCCCGGTAAGATTTAGGATTGATTCTATGAACAAGTGCCCTGCTGACGGGGAAAGCAGACATGGTCAGATAGCTAGCTACTATCGAAGTCGATGGGGCTGATAGTAATAGAAGTAGTAGTAGTGGTAGTAGCTGCCCCCGCCGTCTCTAGGATCCTGTTACGCTTAGGGTGGCTTCGGTAGACGGAGCGGGTTGGCGATGGCAGCGAGTGGTGTCTGGTCGCCAACCATAGCCTGCTGGCTGGCCCAGCAGACAGAGCGAGCCAATATAGCCCGCTTGGCCTCTGGCCACGATAAGTCGCGAATGGGGCGCGACGACAAATAGTTCGCCGGCGCTCAGTGTTCGCTTTCTGTCGCCTCATTAATCCTCAAGTCGGCGTTAACGCCGTAGAAGACGGTGGTCGGTACGAGAACAAGCTGTCGGGTGTGACGACGACGACGACAACGACGTGGGCTCGGTGGGGCCACGTTAAGCGACGGCAGAACGGGGGACAGGGCTAACGAGCGTAACGAGATGGGTGGCCGGGGCTTTTTGGGGTGAATAAGGTGGGGGCGCTTAGGAGCGTCCGTTAGGGGCTAGCGGCATTGGTGCTAGTGAGGTATCGATTGCCGCTGGCCGACCAAGTGAACACGGCGGTTAACGGTAAACGCTAGACAATGAGTGGACTATTAGGACTGTCCTCGAAACGAGAGCCGCTGGCAGGGAATGTCAGGGGCCCAAAGGGACTTCAAAGACCTAATACTACGAGGCAGCTCGGACCTCTCACTGTTTTCCTCTCTTCGTTGATGGACATCAACAAGAGCTGAAGCCGAAAAGGAGTCGGTCGTGAGCGCGACTGGACAACGACCTAGAGTCGCGCACCCGGGAGCCGGGGAACGTTGAGGGCAAAAGCTAGAGAGGCTCGACGGCGGTGAAGCAACTGGCTTCGTGTACTGCTTGGTGCTCTACACGGAAAGATATATTATATGATGGACCCTTATTGCTTGCTCATTGCTATCGTCCAGCGTTCATCGCTTAGGGTAACGGTAATAGACGCGCTATACACGCTGCGGAGCTGAGCCCGGTCAGGCAGCAGAAGCTAATAGACTGAGCGCAAACAAAAGGTGAACTGCAGAGACAACGGGAGAACGCCGGCGATACGATACAGCACGACGAGATGGGGTCGAGGTCTAATTGGTAACCAATGATACAAGTTGGACAGAATTGCAAATATATTTTTCACAACGGGATATATATCACTTGCACAATAAATATATAGAAAAACAATGTATGCGTTATCCTGTCCAGTTTGGTAGATGTTAATAACTCGAAAGGAGCGAGTCCTTGAATTTCCAAGCTCCTTAAAGAGTTGTGAACTATTTAGGCAAATTCAACTCTTCAATTTGTCAGCGCGGCACGTTGTGTCGATGGCCCGAACTCATGTACATTGAACCTCTCCTACTCTTTCACTTTATACATACAGAAATTGCGTAGGGTATTGGTCAGACCGGTGTTCGATTTGCCGAGAAGGTCTCTTACTAACGGCCGGTTAGGAGAAATGACAGTTAAAAATGCGACAAAATACTCCACGCTTGTGTAGTATTGAGAGTAGTGCGCCTCGAACTACTTCAACCTAACGATCGTCCCAGCGATCGATCAACATTAGCTATGGTAAACAAAGGATTGATTATATTTCCCACAGCTCCTGCATTGACGTACTGTTTTTCGAGCTGACCCTCAGCTGTTCCCCTATCTGACAGGCCTCAGCTCTTAACCTTTAGGTATTACTATGAGGACCTGTCAGGGCCACCTTTGCTTATTCTCTGCCTTACTCGTACCTGACAAGAATCCTCAGATAAAGAAAGATGATAAAGAACTCCAAAGGTTCTCCAAGGCGTCTGACAAGATTTGAACTTAACACACACGTGAGCCTCCGGTCTAGTAGTCTAAGACGCTCACCACTAGACCATCCAGGGGACCCGGCACTGACGTAGGGACTATGCAGATAGCGCAAACATGATAACAAATATTCCGTCATATGTCTGTACCTTTTAAAGGGGGGTGTTGGCATGCTAATGCATGCCAACACCATGACCGCCCCCCCTTATGGAACTGTTGACGATGTTCAACAGCACCACCCTTCCCGGTATCTATATGTCTGTACCTGCGGCGTGCATTAATAACTTCCACATTTGCGCTGACCTCTGTATCTGTACCCGTGTTATCTCTGACACACATATTCCTCCCTAGCGAGGCCACACTCGTAGACGCCTGCTTTCATATGGCTCTCAAATCGAATCGCAAACCGTCGCAGAGGATTACCGAAGCGATGCTGAGATCCCTCAATATCCATTATGAGTAAATATCGTCAGTGAATTTTCCTATGCCAATGAGTAGCTCACGGCTACATTTCCGTCGAAAATACGTCATAGTGTGTCGACAGTGCATTTGCGCCGCTCCGAACGCGTGCAACCTCCCCGCACCCAGTGGCACGGGTCCATCAACGGTCCCGGGTCTGAGTTTGTTACGCAGCGAGTAACTCGCGGTAAAAGAGAGAAATGCTTTTACCTCCAGTGCCCACCCGACGTATAGAGATCAATGTGTCTGCTTATGGCCCTTGAGGGAAACTTGATGTGTCCGTTAATAGGTGATCCCAAAAATATCTATAGATCTAGTCGTTTCGATCGTCTATTGAGGACGATCTCTGGCTGATCGTTTCCTATAGGCCATGTGATGGTCATGCACATCTTGTTGCTCTGTATATCATGCTGTACATATTAATGCCAATAATATATTATATATATATATATATATATATATATATATATCAATTAAAAATTTATTTTTTCTCCAGCCTGACTTTACGCCAACATTTAACGTTCATGGTATTGCTTTTGCATTTCTTCCTAAGAAGGGCAAGTAAATGTAAATTTTGCAACGGTAGGCATCGAACCCGTGCACCAACATGTCTCCTTCGGTTGCAAGGCGCACGTGGATGCACCCACCACACCATATATATATATATAATATAAAATGTGTGAGCTTTTTTCGTCTCTAGGCTGCACCCTTGCGCAGGAAAAGCATTTCAACTTGTCTCAATAAGCGAAGTAGTTACCATCGGTTGTGACGCCCTTATGCCAACCTTCAACGAGCTTTGTCATCTGCCAAAACAGTAGAATTGTCAACTTTTTCGAAACAGGAACGAAATTATATTGTTTTCGACCTCACCAACGAGTTTAATTATTTTCTTCAAAAATAGCTCATGATCAATTTCAGCAAACGGAGGTCAGAACGATCAAGGTCGGAGGATGAGGAGGGTGCTCAAGGGGCTCCCACTCCTCGTCACGAATTTACCGTATCCGGTAGAGGCGCGTTTACATATTGAATTATATGTTAGCCACACATTCACCTGCTCTCAGATCTAATCTCAACCCAGCTATCATATGACGGGGTTCTCTAGCGACAGCTACGCAGTTGGTGGAGAGACGAGTTTAATACTTACTACCGGTCGACCATTATGTCAGTGTCTAACCTGAGAAAGCCCCTATAAAGTCTGTACTTTTGTCCGGCAAATAGCAACCATATGCAACCATTGTAAGTACATAGCAAATTGTAACAATCGTATGACTGACCCAGTTGTCGATGGTGGCTCGATGGTCAGGAGCCGCCACCGTGTCACCTGACGATAGTATCCCTGTCACCTAGTGACCAAACATGTATACATCTAACAACTGCCCGCCTCCTCGTTAGTTATGTGTGTGATTTAATTACTGCATACTCGTCGTTCGGGTTGCAGAAACGTACCTTGTCAAGTTAGCGTCATACGTGAAATTCGCGTAAGCGAAACCATCATGCTGGTCCGGGTGCGTACGTCTAGTGCAGTCGTATCTTGGTAGTGGATGTATCGGTGCCGGACGATGAGTCAGTCGAACATATGATCACGAACCGTAACCATATATATAAGGGGGGCAACATCTATGTTTTAGCTAAGGCAATTATTAAGCGTCCTTATAACTTCAATGCGTTACGATTGTACACAAGTGGACGTCTTAAAATTGATCGAAATTGGATATGGATACAACTCAAATCGAATTTGACACATGTAGAATGGCCCAAGCTAAACATTGCCGATAGCTGGCGTCCTTCCAAATTCGTCGAATTCTAGTTGACGAATATTTGTGTTGATTAAGACCCGTGCAAGCTCCGCAACAATTTTGTGCTTATAAAAGTTCGATGGTTTACAGTTCGAGGGTCTGCTAAATTATGAAAAAATACAGACTACTAGCGAAAGGCTTTTGTGGCTTCCGATTATGGTCATGCAGAAAGGTAGAATTACGTCAAGAGCTGTTTTTCAATTATTGCTCAATTTATGCACAATCGACACGGACTGCAATTAATACAGTAACGAAATGCACACTTCTCCACTTTCCTTAGGGATTTAGGCGTGTGATCGCACTTCTCTGCCTGAACCGTGCGAGCTGATGCCTTCGTAAGCTCGTTCACAGACGCACAACTACCTAACGAACCTGCGAATAACCTGTAACACAGCATAATGTTTAATCCATGTACAATTCATCACTCGAGTAGTCAAGCTATCGTTAATGAATAAATGTATGCGCCCCTAGGAAAAAGGTGTGCCCGATTCAGCGTGTCCATATTGTTGTTTCGTGCGTGCATAGACCATATTCGAATGGTAAATCCAATGTTAATCCAGTTACGAAGCAGTCCCTAATAACGCTTTTAGAAGAGCTTTGAGCTATATGTATATATGTATATGCAAGCAGACCATGGAGCCTTCCTAGCCACGGTGTGATCTTTTCACCGCATGCTGCCAACGGCAGACAGAGTTGGGCGGTTTTCTCACCTTACACCGTAGTAAGTCGAATCCGTAAGGTTGTCGTTTCGGTGGCCCGGCTCGTCACCCCGGTCACCCGCGCTGTCGCATGTCACTCAGGCGTCACCCTGAACACCCAGCTCGTATATATCTACATATAATAGATATACGGCCGGTAGGTAGCAAGGCCATTCTGAGCCGAGACGTCCGAGCTAAACCAAGTGGAGGCTTAAACTCCACTGGCTGTCTCGCGTGCGGCTACCAGCGCAGAGGCGGTTCAGACGGTTGAAGGGACTAGTCTCCTGATCAATCCTGATTTAGCCTGTTCCGGATCAGGACGATGGGGAGAAAGCGAGAAGGAGAAACTAGAAACCAACTGCAACGCTGTCGAAAAGGCTTCTGACGTAGGTTTCTTATCTTTTCTATTGGACAGTAGGATTATCAGGTCGAAGCTTGGCCCAATGTAGCTGGTCCTATTGACACGCGAGTAGGAACCAAAGTTGACGGTAGCAAAGCAATGGGAAGAAAGCCTAATTCGAAATGTATTCTAAAAGCGTGAGCGGGCTGTTCGTCGTTACTCTAATCAAATTTATTACTATCACTATATATTATAGAAGACTCCATTGAGCTGTTATTTAGCTGTTGTGTTCCCCCTCAACGAAACCATCTTTACTGGCAGTTGAATCCGGTATTATACAGAAATCCGATCCGAGTGTTTCGTAAATATTATCGCTGCCACCAAATCTGCTCTGTTCAAATGGGTTACAAGCATCAACTGACATGTATTCCAATCGTAATCGGATGCTAATGCTTATGTGTATATGTCAAAAATCCAATATAATACATCGTGTATATCTATATCTTTGTGTGTGCCTCCGAGTTGAATACACAGTGTTTTAATGTGTTCTGGTATATCTTAAGCAAAATTCTGTGCCCGTGCTAAGCCTTTGTGCAGGTCATCGTTCGGCACTTTCATCTTAAAGATAAAGGTTAATATATTTTTTATTAAAGAAAGTGTAATTTTTGCAATGGTTAAGTTCTCTTATATGCCACGTATATTTGATAGTTGCATGTATATTTGTAAAACAATTACACGTTGGGCTCTGCCGTCTATATAAATTGATCATCCTAACAAAATTCAGCTCAGTACTGTATTACTGAGGGATTCAGCCACTTGATATTGTCCAGTCAAATATTCCTCGCAGGCAATCAATTCTCTCTGCCCATCTAATCTATAATAGAACGAAAACAAGTACAAATTCAATACACAAAAACCTATCCATAACAGTTGCAATTTGCATATTATAGTTGATACGCGAACAGCAGCCAAGCTCTAGAAGAAGCTCTGTCCTTTACATCATGAGAACAGAGGGTGTGTTCTATAGGAGAGCTGACGTCCCGCCTAACAAAGGGGCCCGCAAAGATCGGATTTACCAAGATAACGATGGGATGACAAGCATGATTTGAAATGCGGATATCCTGAGCAGGAACACAAAACAGCCTGCAGACTTGTTCAATGTCCGACCTTTGAGTGCATAGGCTTATCTATTCACTGCCAAAATGGATTGCCAAACTGATTGCGATTCTCATATAAGAGCCGCCTGCGTAGTTTGTTGTGGACAACTGTAAAAAATAAGTGTTATAACAGATGAAACTCCCAAATGATCCCACGCGAAGTCAATGCGCCCCGCAAAAATGTGCATTGGTCAACGACACGGTTATCGTTTTTGGCTAAATTCTCCTTCGATAATCCTTATTTCCCATCAGATGTCAGCGGTCCATGTGTCTCATGTGCATTCTGCTCTGCTCGGTATGTTTCAGCACTGAGCGCTTTACACGGACAAACATTCTAAGTATATCTTGGATATATTCCCAAATGTCCAATTTGATTATAGTTGTCTCCAATGATTTTCCAATCGTGTTCGAACGTTACTTGTGACAAATGTACTAAGAGCGACTGTTCTACCAGCTGCTAATAGCCGATAAAATTTTAATTGTTGCTGTTCGGAATTCCACCATTGATTCGGTTCAGCGCCACACCCGGGGCAAGGAAGCAAAAATGTTATCAGCAGTGTCAACATTTCGAAGGAAAGCGAATAGTGATACTTGTGACTATTCTCCTTCGTGGGTCCATCCAATCGCAGACATTTCGCTCTCACAATGGGAACAAGAGGAGATTTCCATGTGAAACGTCCAACAATAAGGGACTTTTACGATCGAATCCTCGTGTCGTTCAAATTATACCTAGCCGCCCTCTCCTTTTGGGAAATCTCAGTACAATGCGTAATTCTGTTCCTGGTCGGTTCGAAAAAGCAAACCACAAACCCTGTGCACTTTGCCTTCAAGTGAGGCCATGCAAAAGGGCCATGCCATAATATAGCATTCCTATCACGCTGTTGAATCTGCTGATACCGACGACCGCCTTATTATTTTAACTTTCGTGAGCTGTAGACAAGTTCGGTTCGACTGTCGATGCCAACAACCTAACCTATGTCTCTTGATTCTTGTCTGGTATACCTCACGGGAAAGCGGACTGCCACGATTCGTATCGTTCATCACTGAGGTCTGGCCAGCTGCACGCTAAAGCTCACGACAACTGGAGAACATTTCCCCTTCTCGGTTCTCCGAAGTTCAGAGATCTTTATAAGGAAAAAATAGCGCGAGTTCTTCCCTGGAAAAGGGAGGATAATTGAATTTCACACACACTCCCATCTTCTCTCCCTTTCTCTCTCTCTCACAGACACCAACACACACAGACCATCCTACAGGAGCTTTCACTTAGTGTGCATGCAAATTGATTTTCCCAACGTTCGTCCATTGGAGTACTTCCTGACCTCTCGTCCGAAGGCCAAGCAAGATTACAATATATAAAGGTGTTAGCTGCTTAGACTCAACAGCAGCTAAGGTGCTTCGTGGATGTTGGCGCGAGCTCAGCGAGTGAAAACAAGCGTTTCGAAAAACATTACAGGGGATCCTCGTTCCTTTGTGACGCCGATCAGGTGGACGGCTGGACTACGCAGGGAGGTGTTTTCTTCAAGAACTTCGTAGGCAACGTTTTCTAATTATATATTAGCATGCGCTTCAATTCGAATGATACGACAAATAAATGTAGTGGTATGGGAATATTGATAGTGATTAAGAAATTCTATCCGCCAGCATGCTATCACAATACATCACGCATGATATTAAAAAAAAACATTCGCACATTTAGACAGCTCTATTTCAATTATACTAGCTGCGTTGAATCGTCTTTATCGGGTTGGATTTACGAGCACGAATTGCCTACGAGTGCATCACGTGGTGTTGAAACTGGCCTGAGGTCAAGTGCGATGTTTATCCCCAATATATTAGCTCTTGCTGCGTGATGTTAGTATAGAGTTCCGAAGATATACGTGAGCCCATAATCGTATCGTCTCAGAGGGTGGCTCCGATAGAGTGGCTCAATCCCAAGGTGGTGGGCTGAAGTAAGCAGGAGGGATGTTTTTTTCAATAACGGCAAAATAAGGTTATCTTTTGCCTTTCACAACTCCAGCTGATAGATTGTCCAATAACATTGTACAACAAGGTGGACTCCTTCAACTAATCTTTGATATCTATCACATGGTCGGTTGACCACAACGAATCCTATCCTGTTAACCTCTCTAATGGCGGAGTCGGTTCCACAATTTGGTTCAACCAGTAGTTTCTTCTGAGCAACTTTAAGTAGGAACGGCTTGAATTTACAGTAGCCTATCGTCAAATTGCATTCGTTCTGTCTATGCTGACATGCCTATAATGATCAAGTGTAATAACAATAAATCCAGTAATAATAACGCCCTATGACCTGTCAGACTTTAACACTAACTTGGGCCGGCGATCCGTAATTAATCATAAATCTCCTTCTTGGAATTGAGAGGGAGAGAGCGGTTAGACCCTATGAATGCTTCTCTGAGCTTGTACCACTGAAACGCCGTCGCAAGGCTGATTGACGCGACGACCCGCAGACTCAGAGGTGCTGCTCGAACCTCGGCCTCACGAGAGATTCCGCCAGTGACGGACCACTGAGCTTCAGCATTTCTCATTGGTAGCTACCAAAATGTGTTTTACGAATCAGTTTCCTAGCAAGACGACACGGCATAGCAGGCTGCAATTCCTTATCTGAATCCTACGTCTAAAATATATTGCGTTCTTTTATATCACATACTTGCCTCGCCCATTACTTAAGCATTGTAAAAATTGCAGTTCCTTTAATCAACCAATAAACACTTCGTTACCTTTTTAGCCATCTGGTCTATGACTCTGGGTGGGTTTTTGGCCAGCCAAGCGATCATAGGAGAATTTCTCGAGCACTCGATCTCAGCATTTCGGCACGAGATTCTCTCCTCTATGCATGCTGTCTGTGTGTGTCGAGCAAGCAGCGTCAACTGGCAAGTCTACCACTTCACCACAAGCTATCTACGATCTGGGGAGTGAATATATCTACACAGTTCGATGAACTCGGAAGGGAGCGTTTGCATCTGTGAGAGGCGTGGAGATACTATTTAGCCCCCTCGAGTTTATTGTTTTTAATAAAACATTCAAATAAGGGTGCCATTCACGTCGATATGATATTGGGGATAGCGTTGGTTTGTTCTCCTTGTGTTCATTTATACCTACGAGTGATGTTTTGGGGGTGTGTCAACTGAACGAATTTGTTTTCTGTATGAGTGGGTGTGCGTTTGTCTGTATCCCACAGAAGTGACGGTGCGTAAGTGAGAGTTCGAATTTGCTCAACGAAATGCAAACGACGATTTGTTCCTTTGAAGAACTTCGACGCATTGATCAATCTCGTACGTTGGCAGCAAAGCACACACTTGTGCTTCACAGCAAACGGGAAACCATCTCACTGATTCCCATTAATAAGGCAGAGCAAAGGAGGACGAAGGTTTCAACGAGCCGTCGCGTTTCGCCAATTGCGTGCAATGGCTGCCTTGTGACCAGATCTAAACAGAGGGGGATGCGAACGGTAGTCCATGAAAAATACAACGAAGAAAAAACCCAATAAAGCAAGAAAAGACCGAAATGCGAAAGAAACTTTCTTTGGTATTGTACCTGTAATGAAAGCATGAAACAGTATGGTCCGAAATACGAAACACGAACCCCTGAGCATAGTACAGTAGTACAGTAGCATAGTACAATAGGGGGTACTGGGGGGGGTACTGGGGGTACTAGCAGACTGCAGAGCAGGTCTGTTTCACACCAAAACGCTGAGGTCAATGTGCGAGCAAATGGAAATGCTCAATTGTCGAAGTTATGGAGGAGAAGAGGTGGCAAATAAACCTGTAGTTCTCGAGTGCATAATGCCAGCCAGAAGAAATATGGATAGTAAAGTTGACGTTGTGTTGGGTTTCACAGGACGGGTGCGTGGAGCCAAGAATCAAACAAACACACAACGAAGAGTGGCAATATGAGACAAATGATGACTGTAGAGAAATGTGAAAACGGAGAAAAAATCGGTATGAAATAATTAGAAGAATTGTGTGAATAATAGAACTCACTGAGTCTATGTGCACGCGAATCGGGTATAAATGAGATTCGAAAGAATGGTTAATATATTGTGTCACTTTGTCACAGAAGATTAGTAACAGAATAAAGACAAGATCCGCTAAGTAACAAAATTTGTAATTACTGTTATATATATTTACAGGAATGTGTATATATATATATATATATATATATATAATTTAAGAATTTGTACATTTATGTCCTTGGTACCTACTTACATTGCTATACAAATAGTTTGTCCTTAATTCTTGTGCGGCTGAGCGAGCCTATTTGAGCTAGATATTTGGCATCCATATGATCACACAATGGATTAGAACGCCTCGATGTCCCCAATCTAAAGTCAGTCAAGACGTTTCTATATATTAGCGTACATAATTTACATATTAGTTTGGTGTCCGCGGATCTGCCGATGCCGTACTGTCGTATTCTTCCGGATACATCCTCGGCGGCGGCGAGCAAATCTAGAACGTTGGATAATCGCGCGCTCAACAAAGTCCCTTATTGAACAGAAGTCATCTCTCATCGTAGTCCGTGGCACGATCACTAGCTAACGAATAATTCGATATATCGCTTGCCACCTTTCTATGACGGATTATTATCCTCGGTTTCAGCGACTTCAGCAATATCTTCATTGGGAGGCGGAGGCTTATCAAAGAACGGCTCAAGGAATAGCCAGTTGTAGGAGACGCCCAACTGCACGAGACCGAAGATCTGATAAAGGAGGTCATATGACGGCTCCCATCCGGGATACTCAAAGTCGCGATAGTGGTGTACGAACAGCGGTAGCGCAAAGGCTGTATACAGGCCACAGACGATAAGAGCCATGGCTCGGGCACAATGGTCGATCCGACTGCCCATATAGATGCGGACAAGATTGGGCTCGACGAAATGAAGCGCGGACTCGACAAGGCCGAGAAGGCCAGCCCACGCAGCAACGACAACAAATCGGTGAACAAATTGCGTCGTCAACAAATTGAAGCCTCCGATGAAATTGGCCAAAAGTACAACGGTCTTCTCGGATGCATCGTAGTTTCGTAGTAGTGTATCTGTAGCCAAAATGCCGACAAGTTTGGCCAAGACGAACACGAGAAAGATGCATATCGGATCGATACCGTCGAGGATGAACAGGGACTCCTTCGGCGTGGCCTTGTCCATGTACGCGTCGAGAAGTGTCGTTGAGATCACCAACAGATGAACGTTCGATATGAACGTAAACAGTAGTAGGCTGAACGCGCCTGTGCGCAGCACTTGACACATCGCGATGTGCAGAGGCAGCGGTTGCTCGATTGGTGTGAGGACGGCCACCGAGACCATCGACACGGATCGCCTCATGAACGTTGTCTGAGCGGCTCGCGCGTTCGAATGCGCGTTGTGCAACACGTCCACGCTAACTGACCGTTCCGGCGCGAAGATGATCTTCTGGACGATGTTGAAGTTCTGATCCGCATCCGTTGGTTCCGTGTTCAAACGCCGCCTTGGAGGTCGCTCAAGGACGTGATGGCTCACCGAGTGCAGCTCGCGCTCGGCGAGCGAGTTCACGCGCTGCCGATAGCCCAGATCCTGGGATTGGTACCTTCGTTGAGCAGCGAAGGGGATCTTGCCATCGATGGCGAGAGATAACGGAACACGGTTATCGATGCGTTCGAGCTCTATCGCCTTGTCGAGGAGGGGTTCGCCCGCTGGTTCATCCTTGGCTGTCGAGTAACGCGACTTCGAGTCGTCTACCCCTTCGAGAGTGGCGGCCTCCCTTGGAGACGCGGTTGTGTGAGGTCTGCTCAATTCACGGTTCTGGGATCGATATTGGATGATAACGATGACAACGGAATGTAGGCTGAGCTGTAAACACGATAAGGGATAGGCGAGATAACGATTAGGAGGAAAGATTCGAAATTGTATCTGATAGTGGTTGGGCTTCGGTGTGGATGGGCTGCGTATGATATTAATTAACTGTCTAGAACAAAATGCGTAAATGGATCGATGGTGTCATTAGTTGCTAAGTATCAGAATATCGCTTAATAAATACACGTAATAACACTACAGCGTATTGTAGTGAGGTCTCATCGTTTGGGCAATCGTACCTGCATACCTTACGTATTATTCAAAGATTGTGCAGAAAACATCATACAGAAAATGGCATTTCGATCTTTGAGCAACTGCTGATACTAGCTATAAATAATTATCAAAACATCAATGATAATGATTACAACACAATATTAGTTCTAAACAATGTACGGTGTTTCTATTTAGGATTAATTGTGAATTGCTCTTATACGACGTTTGTATGCGGAAGGATTTTTGTACATTGTATACTTAAACCAAATGCCTCACAGGCTGATACTGACGCCGCTAATGATGAGCAGTGCCCCCTTAGTTAGAAGGAGATCATCGAGGACGAAGAGCAATGGCGCCCCAACGAAGCCCCCGAGAATTCGGCCAACCTCCCGGTTGAAGTGAAGCTGCTCGGCAATGGCACCGTCTTTGCAGTTCGTTGTTAACGCCCGCGTTAGCCCAACGCCGACCCCTGTGAAATCGAGGAAGACAATACACGCTCCATTAGCGTAGGCTTATAGCACCGAAGGCATTCGGCCTGGAATATGATATCCGCTCGGGCGACTGTGACATTTTAGCCATCGTTATCGACTCTATATGCCATGGTGACTGGGAGTGAACAAGGAGCTTGAAGTTGAATTGAACTCCGGTCACACAACGGAGCTCTATATCTTGAACATAAGCAGAACGTTTCGTTAATCATACAGGTAAACGTTTAGGTAATCTTTCATAACTTTGTAGGATGTTACAGCATGGTTAAGGTTGTAATTTTTGGTTGACCCTCAATGAGGTTTTGGTGTGTCCTTTATCCGAATAAGGCGAATGCCGGAATCAGTCCAGTCACCACGAGAAGTATTCAGCTAGTCACGATGAATGTATCGAGGTATTTTGGTTGAGTGGCATTGCTGGCTCTCCAAACTCTTTAAACACCGCGCAGGGATATAGTCGAGATCCTTGCCTAAACTCTACTTCGCTGTTCAGGTTAAGCCTTAGCCAGGGTGGAGGTCGTTCGTTGAGGTGCATAGTGATTTGCATAAGTGAATTAAGAGAGCATTGCGAGAATACAACTTCAATTTTGGTATGTATTTGATCAATCGTGCCGATTAATCTAATAATTTTAAATTATTCAAATAATTTTGAATAACTGGATTGTGTTCTCAGAAGATTCACTGTTTTCATTGTTGGACCGTCTGCCCTATTTTAGAGGGAAAGCTTGTGATTATCTTAGATTATAGAAATTCTGTATTTTTTTTCTCCTATTCCCGTTTGGTTAGAAGGACGTCGATGAACTCGTAATCTACACCGTGCTATCAGTATCGTTTTATGGGTTAGGTCCGCGGAAATAGGTTAGGTCCACCTATAGTATAGGTGCTCGCATGATGCGATTTGGAACTCCTGAGGACCATTGGCTGACGACGGCAGCCGCGTCTGCTTACAGCGTGCTAGGAACGGAGCGCAATGCACGAAAAAAAAACAAATCTGAGCCGAAGTTCGCCCTGGTGCCGAACTTTTTTTTGTAGGGGAGGAAATTTTCTTCTAACGCACGGACACCACTAGAGACAACGAATAAAAGTGCACGCTCTAGTTAATAAGTCGCAACGTTAATAAATAGATCCGAGTCGCAATCGGAAGCCTAGAAGCCATCTGAGTAACATCAACAGTAACCAATAACAAATCAATTATGAACGATAAACAGGTAACTAAATAGGTTTTTTTTTATTGGGGGGGGGGTTGCCATGATGATGCATGTCAATACCGTGACCGCCTCCTCTTCCGGATCTGTTCACGATGTTCAACAGCACCACCCTTCCCTGTATCGCTTGGCGCAAGGTCACCACACAGCTTTGAAATAGTTGATGCTTTATGCTCAGTCTATTATTTCACACCTTACTCATAAGTACTACTTATCCTCTGCTTTAACAGTCAACGTGTTTGTTTGCAGGTGCTTGTTGTCGCCGCCGTTGAAGTGGCCGCTTACCATAGACGGTCGACGCGGCTGTTAGACCGAGAAGTAGATCCTGGACAAAGAATACGAGACTGCATCCGGCGCAGGTGACGAGAACCGCCGCAAGGATGAGCATCAATGGAGGCTCGAACGAGTTCCCCAAGAGAATGCTGCTAAGCCCTTCTGTAAAGTGGAAATGCCAAGATTGAAAATCTCCTTGCCTTCCTCCATCTGTCAACTGAAAAGAATTCTATATAATATATATATATATATATATATATATATGTTGTTGAGAATCTTGTAATTATAATACCTATACCACTTGTCGGGAAACATCTACTACCAGCAGCATTACGATAGAGGTTCCTCTATGTATCCCTATACCCTCGCTTTTTATTTCGATTTGACATCGGTGCTCCACTTGCCGATAACCGCCGCTTATTGACCCCAACTGCACTAACCAGTGTAAGTGCAGTGTTTGGCCGTCGTCCACAGATCGTTCGACTCACCATTTGCGGTGTCGCATCTCGAGAACCCACTCTACCTATTAGCGATAATGGCAGCCCCGTTTGTCGAAGGGAACGCGAGCGAGAGTCATGCCTTGGAGCAGAATTTGTACGCTCTTAGATTTCAGCCAATTCATCCGCTCTGCATCATTGCAACGGGTGCGGACTGTGCGGATCGGTAATCTCACAGTGTCGAGAATGACCTTTTCTTAAACGTCCCACAGTAATAACAGTGTTTGGTCATCTAAGGTTCTTTATGTGTGTGTGTGTGAGTTTTTTTCTTTTTCTAACCACCTGGTGGAAATTGCCATCGCAGTATCGTCTGTCCGTAATGGTTACAATTTACCGGGCGCGAATCGCTACGCCAAATTGCGACATCGAACAATTAGCCGGCCTGACACGAACGCGTGCTCACATCCGTATGCAGCCATACGTCGAGCTGCGAAACAATTATTGCTCCCCTGGTCGGCCAATCGTCCAGGGGCGTTACGTTCTGACTGTACCGAACGTGGTTGCACTGACGTAACCTACACGGAACAGAGGGTTTTGTCCAGAACAACGCTCGAGGTTCGGATCTTACAATAATACCCCGTCCTATAGCGTGCTCGCGCCTATTTATACGTGACCGGGTAGAGATGGTGGGACACGGTCGTACGCGGCGAAGAAGACTGAGACCAAGAGGAAAGTAAGTTCGGGAGGAAACACATTACACGAACGAGAAATTGGAAATGACAAACCGGATGCAATATACCACTGGTATAGGGAGACGGAGAGAGAGAGAGAGGTCTATGGGGCTCAAGAAGGTCGGAGGCAGCAACGGTGATTATGGGCCGAGGAACTCCGGTGATGGGAAAGAAGATAACCGCTCTCAGCAGGTAACCGAGCCACGAACACATCTCAACCACAGACGTACTAAAAAGCGAACTGACGATGCGTGTGTGTGTGTGAATACACTATGAATGATCAAATCACTCGGGCAGTTGGCTACTTGGTATATGGAGAACGACGATGACAACGATAGCGCAGCGACAACGACTACGATGACAATCATAAAATAGCCAGCTCGCAGTCGGACAGATACACCGTAGGCAGGTAAGCGAACCGGCAAATAGGGCCAGCAGCAGCGAGCCAGAAGCCACAACGGAATAGGCCAAGAACAACGGATATTGCCATTACGACAAACCAGATCACGAGCATGGATTGAGATAGCGCCATGGCATGAGTCCATTCGACCACCACACATCAGTAGCTCGGGTCGAAGCTGTGCTGGTGTAAACCTGGATGGAAGCCTTCGAAATAGCGCAAGACCAAGCTAAACAGCATAGACACTATGAACTGGGTACCCTACAATGCATTGTCAGGTAGTGTAAATAATATCGCGTGTGATGTTTCGCTGGGTAATTTATTTATAATATGGCTTTTCGCCAAAAATGGTGATTATTTTTGTTATGTTAATTTGCCGTTAGTCAGTTGTTGCTGTGTTATTTATTTGGTTCTACGTATTGGATATGAACAAATACGACATCCCCGCCCCCCAATTGTGAAATCATAATATGACTATTAGTTATATAATAAATGAAAATACATATGCTGGTGTAGACCTAACTAGCAGATAGGTAATGATTGCGTCGTTCAATAATTGTAAAATTGCAGCTCCTTTAATTACACCAATAAACCATTACCTTGACAGAATCGTCGATAGAATATCAGAATTGAGTATAACTGCAAACTTGACATTCACGCAGTCTTTGAACGCGTTTAGCTAAAATGATTATAACAGACAAAGGAACCATTAGAGCATTCGTAAAAGCCAACTTTTCCGGCCTCTCGATGATTCGGGCGCCCTTCACGCTATCGAGTGAACATTCTACGGAGCAACTGTAATACTAGTTACCGTAGATCTTCCGAAGCAGTTCTTTTTAAGCATTATGCTCTCGCGCTTACTCACCCATGACGGCGGCGGAACCCATCATGCTGGCGGTGGGAATGCATGCGCTGAGGCGATCCAGGCCGTATAATCTGGCAAGCCGCAATACAAGCACAGGCTGGGCATTGAGCCACATCTCCTGGAATAGACTGAGTAGCGCCTGCAATAGCAGCCGTAGTCGCCAGGATCCCATGGCGCTGATATGGAGATTTTGATCGTGGAAGGGCGCTCCGCGTCTAGTCTATCTCGAATCGATTGCTAGTGACGAGCGTACTCCTGGAACTCCTATAGCCTCGCACTCGTAGAACGCCGTCTGAAATCCGACAAGCCAAACAATTAGTCAGAAAGAAAGAAAAAAAAAAAGAAAACGCTGTACGCGCGTACCAATCTGATCTGGTCGAGTGGCTATTGCATCAGTCGAATCATCTCGTTTCCGTCGAATCATTTACGGCTTCTCGTTTTTTTTCCGGTAGTCAATGTATCGTTCCTTCTTGAGTTGTCAAGAACTTTTGTATTTTCCGCGGTTGTACTTAGCACTGCTTATGCTTTCCAGCCGATTGCTTGCAGCTTACAATTTGCGTAATACTGTATATTGTTGCTAGGACCAGCGAGCGACAACCGCGCTTAAGTAAACATATAGAAATGAGCCAAAACGAGCATAGTGCAAGAATGACAAGCTACAAACATTATTAGTTGTCGAATATTCAACTTTCTGGTACACGAGTCAGAGGGGGAGTCCTCCGTAAACCGATATAAAAAACATATATATATATATATATATATATTCCGTGAATAAAGAAGCACCAATGCAAAAAGAGAGTGAAGTGCTAATCAATTATTGTTACTATAACAACAAAATGCTGGTGGCGATATCACGTGTGTGTATCGTCTCGCGGCAACTGAGCTGGCCCGGACCGAGTGACTTCGTTTAAATGCTAACAGTGATTTGGAGGTGAACGGCAACATACGCAATATCAATTGAGTGGCTCATCGATAGCCCCTCGATAGATGATGGCCCCTGTTGAGCGTCGCTAAATCTAAACAGCATCACCAGCTAACAGTCACGAAGCCATTCGATTTAATTCCGATCGAAGTCGGTTGAAAGCGACAGTCTCTGATCAACGGAAGCGTACGTCATACATATTCAAATGAGCCGGGCCAAGACGGGCAAACGAATTTCAGCCGAGCCGGCTAACAACGCGCCCTCAATTGATTCATTGCTGACTGACGCTTAGAGACATAGATTGATGAGTATGTCCAATGGTTATATGGTGCTTGTTGTTGCCAGCCTAGTGAATTGTTCACAGTGACAACTGGTCAACTGTGCAAATTTATTCGGTATAAACATTCGAAAACTGCGAAAGTCCCTCTAATCAACCAATGAAGCTTTATTTTTACCTTTAACCGAGCGTCTCGTGAGTGTATATTGACTCGCCGTTCTCTTGTCAATGTGTTCTTGTTTCAGTTAGTTATTATGGCTTAATTGCGTTCAATCGCATTGCTCCAACTAAAATCGAACCTCGCAACATGTAGCCGGCATGTTGTATAACAAGGCCGTGAGTAAAATTGGCCACAGCAGCACACCGTGGCCAATAGTGCATAATGTATAATAAAAAGATTGAGTCGTCAGTGATTTGCGGTGTTTGTCGATTAATTCACCTATGAAGTGGGTTTGCCTTACTGGTACGTCAATGTGTTCTCGAACGGCATACCTGCTACATAGGTAAATTATCACTCAACTTTCAGAACAAGCTCTCTTTAGAATCTGCATCCCAACGAGGATTTGTTCTGTTAAATTATATAAGCTAGATTTTAATACAAACGCCTACGTATTAAAATTGACATGGGTCTACTGCAGATAGCCTCGTTGTGGGCGTCCATTTGTCGGGGCGGAACATGCACCGCTATTGCTGAGCTGAGACCTGCTCGATTCAGAGTTTAACGGAACGAGAAGTTGAGCGCGTGTGGAAAATTCAGCGAAATATCATCGTTCTGCATAGCTCGAGCACTATAAGGTTTTCGGGCTGACCCACAGCCAACATTTAACGTCCACGGTAGCTTGAGTACTAATACTACTATTACTACTAGAAGTGAGGCAACGACAGATCTGACATTATCTGCTCTTAATTTATAGACATGGCTAATTTGCACTGGCATGCAATTAGCTCACAGAGCGCAACTTTGACCAAGGCAATTACCCTTTACCAAGGATACTATTTCGATATTGTTCTCTATCCGCATGGCTTGCGAAGGCACACCAGCGGATAAACAAGATTCATCTACTATTGTCTTCAGAATAATAGCATCGTCATTTAGGTGCATATCTATCGGAGTATATTTACGACCATTTATTGTCTGACGCTACCTCTACTACAAACGTAACGCCAAACCGATTGTCATACTGGCCGTGAGAGCTAGTCATGTGAACTGGAAGGGTGAGCTCACTAGCTATCGGCGGTAAACATCATACCAACAGACCAATCAACAAGTGTGAGCTATGTTTAGATTATGTAAGTCTTGTACGACTTCGTTAAATCCGTGCTTATCGCGATGGAAATAGCTCCTTGTCGAGATTTCATATAATGTCAACTCAATGTTCCATGGTTACTTACAAACTTTTTTCGATCCGGCCCGCAAAATCGCCAGATAAAGTGTCCTACATCATTTCATTCGGGACGAGACACTCTTGATTCTTCCTACCACGAGTCTTCGAACTGAAGCGGCATTCTTGCCCTATAGACATAGGATATGAATTAAGTTCGAGTTGATTTTGCGGTGTCTCCCATGGAGCCATATCGCTCGAACAAGACAATGACCAGCACTAGGGAAGGGCGGCTATCGACTGCCCGGATTTGAGCCACCATCCGGGCGGCGCAACTCATACAGGAATTCCCGGCCTATGGGGAATTTCCCATGGTCTATCAGGTGGCACTATGCCTCTCTCTCTGTCTCTCTCTCGGCGTATCTCTCTCTCTCTCTCCGCGTCTCTGTGCGGCAATCAATGTTTCTGCTAATATCTCCTTTCGTACTTACTATATTACGCCACAGATCAGAGCCTCTCGTAAAGCTAACTCTCCAGGCCTTTAGTAAAATATGTATAACAGCATAATCACCTATATTTTTGACCGCAACTGTAGAGAAAAGTACAGACTGATCTCTGGACGTGGAGCCAGAGTATGATTAAGCCTTATTTCATAAGGGCACACACCCTGAGCCAAGAATTCATAATCTTGCATCGGAATTGCGATTCGCTACGTTGTCAGTAACAATGGGTCCCTTTATATAAAGATAAAACATAACGTTCGTTGAGTCAGCATCGAAACGGATAGTTTCACTGTTCCGCAAGTGCCTGACGTGATATTGCAACATGACAGCCTCTAGGGCCTGTGTTGCTTTCGCGATCTACAGTGCGCCATAGACGATCATGGCTGGGAAATTCTCCTTCACCCGATGCACACTCAGACATTGCCCCATCAGATTACCACCTATTTAGATACATGAAGCACGAGCCGTGGTTGAAACGCTCAAGGTTCAGAAGTAACGTAG
The DNA here is from genome assembly GCA_019614645.1 of Stratiolaelaps scimitus. Lineage (NCBI taxonomy): Eukaryota > Metazoa > Arthropoda > Arachnida > Mesostigmata > Laelapidae > Stratiolaelaps > Stratiolaelaps scimitus. The sequence goes on along the minus strand of JABWDB010000013.1, from coordinate 5,369,480 downwards.
GTCCGAGGGTGAAGCAGAATTTCTCAGCCATGATCGCCTATGGCGCACTGTGGGTCGCCAAAGCAATATAGGCCCTCGCGGCTGTCTTGTTGCAACATCACGTCAGGCACTTTCGGAACATCGAATCGCCTCCCACGACGAGATGCTTTCCGATGCGGGATTTACATGCTCCTTGATAGATAGACGAGAGTCGTATAAGTCGCACGTCAGTATATTCGTTAAGACCCTTTCATTCTATTTTAAGAGACATTGCGATTAAAAGTGAGTTAAGCAAAACGACGCATTTACGCACCAACCTAATAGAATGGAGACGAATATTACCATCTCATCGATACGCTCATAGAGAGCAATTCTTGCGCCGTTGAAGACACTGTAAACGCTGAGGGAAATAGAACACTCTATTATTGTTACTCCGACCTATAAATCCCAAAGATATATCAAGCACAAAAGATACGCGTACTAGCTCGGACTTTCATCATAATTTCTCTATCTCCGCATGGGTAACGACGCGGTACTCAATAGTTGAATCGTTTACGGACAATTGAAAACCGTCCTTCAAAATAGCGGGATGGTCAAAGGCCATCAATGACCAAGGATCATATCTTGACCAAACATCGAAGCACGTTTTGTGAATCCGGGCGGTCCCCGGTGACCATTGTACCGATCAGCAATTTTTCCCGAGCAGTCGACGTCCGTTCAACCACTGTACTTTGACATTATTCGGATATAATCTCCTTAATGGATACTGCTTTTACCGCAGCAACTTCCACCGTCCGTGTCGGATTGGGTAGATACGTCGTAGATCGGCGGCGGCGGCGGTTAGCAGATGGAAGTCTTCCATCTGTAGAAGATGACCGTTCATGGGTCTATGTACAGCCTAAATACATGACTAACGCTCATAACCTTCCTCGAATACTGGAACATTCACCACCAGCTAGCACGTCGAATAGACTGTGGTTTCTTAAGCATTACGTTGTCCATAGCGTTTCATGGGGCGTTCATGGTGTCAGGTGTATATGCTGCGTACTTCGCATATCGGACAACTCAGACAACCAAATGGCGGCTCATGATTGTCCGAGGGGTCGAAGGAATCAATGGTAAGAGACGTTATGCCGTTGCAAAAAGCCGCGTAAATTGTGTACCACATGCAGGTAATACCCTAGCACGCAACGACGTTGGCCTTTAATCTGCTGCTATTTAACCACTTGAACGGGCTCCTTAGAGTGAACCGCTTTGCGGTCATCTGTCAATTGGATTTAGTCATTTTTTGCTCAATGTGTTGCTGCTATCATCATTATTATTATTATTCACCGTAATTTCATCGTATTTCGCTATCTAATCGAAGACTACCATTACCGTGTTCGTTACAAAATGCCAGGTCGCTCATGTAGGCCAGGATGTATCGTTGTAGTTACGGCTTTTCTTTTCTGCTGCTGCTGCTGCTGCTGCTGCTGTTTATCGATGATATGCAACCGACTGACAAGACCACTTGACACCATTTGTTGATTCATTTGCATCGATGCTCTGACAAGAGTGTCCCGGTCTCTCGAGTGCTCTTCACCACGGATGAGTATCGTTTATCATCAGCCAATCATCACAATCGTCAATAACCCCCATTGAACATAGTGAAGCCTAACCAATAGAAGGTGTCTAATCGTTCGTGCTTGAAGGAGCTCGAATACCGGCCACAGCCAGGCTCGGAAGCAAGAGACCCCATTGCCGACAGACAAACATGGCTTTTGTTACTGTCAGTGGCATTCATCCCCCGGCCCGTCTCCCTCAGAGCTTTCAGTCTGGCCCCTGATCTACTCGTCTACCTCACGTATCAAGAACAATTCTGCACCGTATCGTCGTTTCATATTCTTGACGTATAATAACACCGTATACGTTTCCCGATCTCGCTACTCGATACCGCCGTGACCACTGACAGCCATCGCCCTTGCCTGGTCGGACGAGCCACTAGCGTCCCCACTAGCAAGGAAGAGCGCCACGACCTAGGTAGTGTCGTACAGCAGGTCTTCCATGTTGGATGGATCTTGCAGTGGACAAGGGCCTTTTAAGCGTGACATAAATACATACATACGTGTGGCTAACACATGGCGTTATGAGGGTTGAAAGTGCCCCCTCCTTCCGTTGGCCTTGTCAACCCCCTTGAAAGGCCTATGCATAGCCGTCGCAGTGGGCCATGCCATGGACCACGGCGTTGAACGAATTTCCGACGTCGGTCTATTTGCCCATATGAGTGTGCCTGCCTGCGTGTCGGTGGAAGGACCCACAGCGTAGAAACCTGCTAATTGCATATCTAAGGCAGGACGGACGGAATGACGGAGAGAATGGGTCGACGCGGACGCTCTCGATTCCGATGGCGCACTCGCCGTCGGAGTCCAATTGTGACGTCTCTATTCGACAACGTCCATGCGAACACTACACGGACCCCTTTACAGGGGAGCGGGAACGCTCGCGGGCAGCCATCTCACAGCGCAAGCTCCATCGACTGTGTCGTACTTCGAGCGCGGGACTCCCATTGTCGTTCGGCTTTCATAGAGCGGAACCCGTCCGAGTTGGGCGAGCTGCGTTTGCCCCCTGGACAGAGACCGCCTTCATCGCCGCCTCCACTGCGATGAAAACTGGTGCCGTCCTCCGGGCTCCGTCGCTGGCAAGTCGCAACTGGCCGAGTCGCAAGCGGGGCAGCCGCGCGAAGCGGCCTCCAGGAACCCGTCTAGGAGGATACAGTGTCGTAGACTCATCACGTAGCTTTGAGGTCGGTTCGGTCGAGCATCAACTCGGGGCGAATATCGATCGACTCGGAAAGAAGACAGTAAGTGTCATCTGGGAGGTGTCGTTGCCAGGATAGTTGTGGGTGTAATCATAATAATAATAATAATAATAATAATAATAATAATAATAATAATAATTAATAATAATAATAATAATAGTGATATCAGTCACAGGGATGCATACGGGTGCGTCTAGCCATTGACACGGTGCGGATGTCAATGGCCGTATGGATCAATGGATGTATCGATGAAAACGTAAATTACGTGTACAATAAAAACAATGATATATACAAACGAGTGTCTCCAGACGCGGTATCGACAATGAATTGTTTACATCATCATTGCTAGGTAGCCCATACGCCAATAGACAGATTGTGCGTATTGACCTGATACCGGGCAGGGAGAAAGCAATCGTGTGCGTGCCGTACAACCAATCAATGGGGAACCTCCGTGGAAATATTCCAGTGGGTAAACGACGGTACTCTCTTCGGAAACCGACTTCTGAACGTCCCCTGGTAGAATTGCGAGGAGAAATAGTTTCTGAGCGTTTTACCACCATTTTGTTGCATTGCTACACTCTGCTGAACTCAACGTTATGCCCGAAGCGTTCGGAGGATGAATCATCAAAGAGTCGCTTGATGATTCCGGAAGATGATATGGTTCGTCATGATATGATTCACAATACATTGTTATTTGAAGGAATGCCAAATACGGTGCAATAAGGCAGGTTTCGCTGACAATATACGACTAATACTCGTCCCCTTATTCAAGTTGTCACTGGCAATATGACGACAATACATAGAATAAAAAATAACAGCCGCCTGTACAACAGCAACAGCTTGCCCTCTCTCCGACTGGTACTTGCTGGCGTGCTTGTAGCTACCACCGAGAATGGAAATGAACGCGTTTTACAGTCACCCGGAACACCAGGTTCATTGGTCATCATCATGTTAATGGCTCTTGGCGACTGATCCACCCCTTGGACCCCCCACCCTCGAGGATGACTCCATTATATCAAAAGTCAACTCACTGCCGCTGTCAGAAGGTGGACGTGCACTCGAATCTGTTCTGATGTTTCGAGTGCGCAAATATTTAGAATACACTCGTTTTTTCTGGGTAGGGTAGTATTCTTTTAGCTATTGAGCTATAGGCGATGGTCATCGTCCTTGTGAACAATATGGTGATGTCACCCTGTCGTTACTACTGCAAGCTTACCGCTTGCACTGCAATATAGATTTGTCTCGATTAGTTTCATCTGAGATGAAATGTTACACCGGCGCTGACAAGATACAGATCGAGATAGGGCAAAACAAGTTTATATTATATTTATGTGAGACAACGCCGATCTTGCCGTTTTCGCCACCCAGCTGCTCCGCCGCCTCCTGCACTGTTTCACTAAAGAGTAAATGTTTTATTGGCTTATTACGCAACAGCAGTTTTTAAGTTCTCTATATGTGAAGTTACCCGAATGATGGAAATGGTTAACACAAAAACATTAGAAAGTAATAGTGTACAGCCAGATATCATATATATATATATATATATATATATGCCGCTCATTTGTTTCGAACTCACTTCTAACTTTCGAGCTTATCTGTAGTATTTATTAGTAATATGCTTTCCAGCCGATGTTGGACCTCGTTTACCAGCTTATAATCAGGTCTCGAATACTCTACGTCTGTATTTATATGGCAGCCTTCTAGAGTATTTTGTCAAGCGAGCTTGCCACAATATATGTCAAGCTGCAAGGATGAACTATGTAACAACGAGCACACCTGTATATAATGGCCCCGTTATGTTCCTTAATAGCGTTCGTTGCCTTCGTTGAGAGTACACAGTGTACACAGGTACATTGTAACCGAATGCACAGCCAAAAGTCACCCACCGCCGTGAATCGGTCCCACCCAAGTGCTTAGCGAGTATTCGAGTGCTGGTTGAGTGCGATCGCTGCATGCGACACAACACAGTGTCCCCTGTGGGAATCTGAATTACCGGCCATTTGCTGTGGGCAGGGCGCTGTTGAAACATAGCGAATCTAGTTCCTGTGCACATTATAGTCCCGGTGTGCTAATGCCTACCCGGGAAAACCCGTTGATAGAGTTGGTCAACAACAATTGCTCGGGAGTTGCGGACGACCACGGTGGTGTACCGTGATGCCATTCACAGGTGGGGAAGTTCGCTCATTGTAAAACGGCTGACACGTGTCTATGAACTATACTGGGTCTACGAGGTTGTCCCGGGCTTGAAAATCATTTCAGCGAAAGGTGTTACAGATCATCCATTACAAGGGGGGGTCTGTTCGTGATCTCAACAACTTAATATTGTTATTGCTAGCGAGTCCAGCTGGAACGTATTCCGAGTTGTTGGCAAAGCGTTGCCTGGCGTGTCGATTGTATTCATTACTTTCAGCTTTTTCCGTGTAACTCGCATACGTGAACAGTTGGTAAGAAGGCTGTCGAAAGGTCGCAGTAGGTATGCGTAGCGAGCGTATCTGAAGTGGTCCGTGCCATGTGCGGCAAGATAGAATATGTTTGTATTACTTGAACGTTTATCGCGAACAAGCGATTGAATTATGTTCGCGTATCTATCAATTACTAACGAATCGCCGGTTGTTTCAATAATAGCATTATGGCAATACCGAGCGCCAAGTGTGTCCATGGTTCAACGAACGCATATGGCATAACGCGTCCACCTTTGGCGCATCTCCACGCTCTCAGACAACGTTACCTGTATGGTAGTTGCCTCCCTGCACGAGTTAACCCAACAGAGCAATTCTCTCCTGTCTCGGCATAAACGAATGAGATTCATTTCAGTCCTCTCATCATGCCATCTCCTACCAGCGTGAAACGTCAAATGCTAATATTATACCTACATATTCAATATTCGAACATCTGCTAACGCAAACTGCCCATTTGATAAGCACACGCCGAAAAGTTCCTACACACAAATATACACACAGCGCACAGTAGAGAGTTACGGGGGACATGATCTCACAACGAGACGGTGAATCGGGTTATCATATTTCAACAAGAATCAATCTGATTTATTAATGTCGTTATACAACTTCAACTATACAATAATGAGAGAATTCGTTGGTGACATAGAAGATGAGCTAATTCATATCATCATTAGTTCGTTGATTCGTAGCAGCTGTCTAATCACAGGTGATAACGCGCCGATTCAATATAGCGCATCTCTTGCTTGCCCGACTCGCACGCCTGCTCTGGTCGAACAGGTCAAAATGAACAACTTTTCGACACAAATCGGCTAATTGATCGAGACGTCAGATTTTGTCTGGCAGCACATCCTCTCATTAGAACATTATCGGTTTATTCACAGGTCGCTGTTTTGGTATTAGATACGTCAAGTGTTTTTTGTTATTGTTTATTTCGCTCAATTGCTTCGTATTTCGATTCTTGCTCAAAGCTATGACGTGCACTTGGGGAGTGATGATTCCAAAATTTCCCGCCAACCGGCGATTTGAATTTTTGCATCGGTCTTGTGAATTTGCTGCGATCGCCTGATGTGAACAACAGCATTCGGCAGACGCAACCAAATCAGTAAACTTGTAACACAGGCTACCCCGATTAATTCAATCATCACCACATTAAGCCTATCCTTCGCTGAATGATATTGATATGATGGATCTATCGCGCGAGCTCAGTGTCGACGTTGATGTTCGCTGTTGGATAATCCCGAAAATTAGAATTGCATTTGTGATTCAAAAGGTGATTTATAAACGTCTACGTTTGTAGTAGCTGAGGAAATAATGCCGTTCTGGTGATCGTCAACTGTCGTGAGAGTGGCGAATAGTCGAAGCTCTTGATCTGCTTTCGACTACTCCAGCTCGCTGGATAGATGATGTTTTATGAGAAATCCTGCCACATGGCGTACTGAACACAACGTACGTGAGATACACGAATCGTGAATGTCTCACAAACACGTTGCTCGAACGTCGAATTTGATTTGTATTTGCTTTCAGACCTGCCCTCTACGAAACCATCTACGGGCCCCTGAATCATCCAAAATTCACATTCGCTCTCCGAGGAAGTACGATATTTATGTCGGTATATTCATGCATTCAAATTGAGATTTATACCTATACCTGCATCTATATATATATATATATATATGCTCGTGACGACGCGCTTTAATTCATTGTCCACCCGACGATCGTTGAATACGATCCGCCAGGGCGCACCATACATAGACGCATATCAAACCCAAGTGTTAGAACCTATCTAAATTCACCATCGCCGAATAGGCGGCTGGGAGCTAGGCGTCACCACTGGCTCAACGTACTCGCTCGTGTCCCATTGAAAGCGAGAGAGATACCATGCGTTTGAATACCGCTTGATATTTTCAGTTACGATTGTTTTTGGGACGTTCACTCTCCGCTCTCACTCCTACCGCGGACGCAGGCTGAATCTAGCCACAATAGGCGGCGCGTACGCGTGTCATCGGTCTCTGCCCGTTCATATTTGCCTATCCACGTGTGACAGACGAGCTGTCCAGACTGTTGGCTTCCCCATACAGTCGAACAGCATCGGCGTAAGCGCACACGGAATGGCCACCTAGCTCGTTACCTGTCTGCCTGCCGGGATGGAGGAAGGGAGGTCGATCGGGGCTGTCCGCTTGGCGGCGGCGGCGGCGACTGACAAACCGCAGGTTGTCTGCGCTTACTCCCCGCGTCAGTACTCATTTCATCTTTTCGGGGCCCACGCATGTCAATCGCCCGCCGAGAGCTGTCGGTTGGAATGACAACGGACTCCCGACACGATCGACGCAACAGCCGCGATAGTGGTGGTGGTCGTGGTGGTGGTAGCGGCTCGGTACCACCACGGTCGACCTGAGAAAACAGCAACGATGTCAATGCCACGCGAGGCGGTGCGACAGATCAACCGAGTTCAGATCAACCTGCGGCACCCTGCGTGTGATTGTGGCCGAGCGGTGACGCGAATTGCTACTTTTCTATATATGTTATGAGGTTGACTGGTATCGTTGTTGTTGCTGCTGCTACTGGGGATATTGTTGCCGTTGCCAAATGCAGTCAATCGATTGCGCCACCTGATTGATGGGTCTGTTGGGTTGATGGTCCCCGGCGAAGTGGTGGAATACAATTTTGATTAGTGAATCATGTGTCCCACATTATGCAGCATGTAAACGCATCAAGGGCAAGCATCAAGGACAAGCATCTTAGATCTTGCACAACAGAAGGGTGTGAAGCTTTTCAGCGCTGGTGGCTCAGAGGCTAAATAAATAATAAATAATAACTGTCTAATAGAGACCACCATGTGTAACACGAATGAACTCTCGTAAAAATCAAACACCGGGCTGTCGTCACGTGTGGATAATGGCGTACGTTTTCCACGTGACGGTACGTCCCGGCGCCTCGCTATCAGAACCTTTTTCCGTGCCATTTCGGGTAAACATTTTCACGAGAGGTTGGAGGGCGCCAGTTTCCTCCGACAGCTCGAACGCGAATCGAATTCTATAATAATTGCGATCTTGCATCGAGCACTACTACCTCAGCCGCCATGCCGCTTCGACTTGATAGCTCGAGCACCTTCGTTCATTTCGATCAATCGTAATCTTCGCCGATGTATGTTAGGATATTATCAAATTATACTCGACATGCGCCAGTCTATACGATTATTATACAATCGCCTACGGCTATAATAATAATAAACAACATAATCTGTATATCCTCGGTAGGCTCCTTTTTCATCGGATTCCATAGTAATCGCAGCAATAACCGAGCCCTGAGTCACCCGCGAAGTAAACCGAATGCACGATGGGCTCTACACGCCTAGTAAACTGCGCCGACTCCCAGCTCCGCAGGACTGAGGTGGATTCGATAGATTAGAGACTTAGCCAGAGTGGCGAACAAAATGTTGTGAGGGCGAACTCCGCCGACGATGTTGATTGCCAAACGGCTCCGACAGCTTAGGTCGGTTGATTGAATAGATGTAGCTGAATCTGCGATGAAAACATTATGCCTGGACGAGTTATCCAGCGTCGTATGTATTAGTTGCTGTCGGCATTTGGCTCAGACAGAAATTTGCAAGATATCGAATAGGGGCTGTACTTCTTCGAAAATATTATTCTGCCCGCAAGAGATTTGAATATACATCGGTTGTTTTATGTTTGGCGATAAGAGCCGCTGCTGGATATCATGGGGCTCGTGGATCCGATTTATTTTCAGTCACATCTCCTGATGCAGATTCTCGGTGTCTTTTGGGTGCATACTGCTTAATAGTCGGACTAGAGAGGTATGCCTTCAAAGCATTGTTCACAAGGAGTTGTCGGGGAGTGACGTCCAATAAATGACACAGTAGTATCTCATGGATGAATGGAGGCGCACAGATAGAAATGACTGCAGATTCAAGGCCGCACCGGAGACGATGGGCTATTCGCGTGATATTCAAATGTATGGTATATCAGCATTATGCATTTTTTTGCATTTTTTTGCATGTTATTTGCTTACTGCGCGGCGTATTTTGCCAAACATCGATACTTTTGTTATTATCGACCACTGTGATATATATATATATGTATGGGTGTGGTTTAAATGCCAGTGCTGAAATATGATAGAACACCTGCTCTTCGTTCGTGCGCCATTCAACATGTCAAAAGGGGTCGTTGTCTCATGTGTCGAACAGTGTAATATGTCAAACATTTCGTTGCTATCCGCCTGATAAAGCTAATCGCAAAATCATCCTCAATTAAAAATGTAGTCATTTAGAGGTGTTCGTAACACCATACAATGCACATTGCATGAGAAGATAAAAAGCAGAGCATACAACAGGTTTTATAACCCGTCATAACGATTACCAAGCTAATCGTCAAGTAGACTTGCACCACTTACGTGTGCGCTGATGCCTTTGAAAGATTTCAGGTAAATGTTGGAAATAACCTGCTTTGGGCGTTCGCGTTTTTTTTCTTCTTTGTTTAATTACACGCCTTGCGAAATGCAATAGTTCCTTGAAGGATTGGGTTGTCGCAGCTGTTGCACACAAATGATTTGTTCTTCGAGTTTGAGTGGGACGGGTTTGCAAATACTGATACTTTGCTTGAAAAGAAAGTGTCCAAGAGACGAATCAGGTCTGTGTGACTGCTCATTGTGAGACCACCGCCGTTCGCTGCAGTGAAATTCTATTTCCAAATGTTGTTTCGTGCTGACTATCAGCCTTAAGCATTTGTCGTCGACGGTATCGCCTTCGGCATCGCTTCGTAAGACGAACAAAGCAACTTTAAATGCAAATGTGCAACGGTGGGGCATCGAACCCGTGCACCTACGTGTCGTCTCCTTCGATTGCAAGACGCACGTGAATGCACCACCAGGCCAGCGTCGCTCGAGAGGGTTCGGCGGCCCACTTTGTTATCGTGCCTTCACGTCAGCCATTTAACTGCCAATATCTCAAATTCAACGGTTGTCTAGGCGTTACGGGCCGGTTTGTGGCTTGCTGTTACGCTTGGCATTTGCGAGAGAAGATATCACGTCTGATTCCCATGGTATGGTACCCTGTCATTGCCTGTACACGACTACAATGCTAGCACAGACGAAATCTTCAACATGAACCGAGCGTGCACTCGTAACACACCGGACGTGGCACTCGTTCCGGTACAGCAAGTGCCAGGTTCGAGATCGCCTTTCAACACCCTTGTGTTCGATATATACTCACTACTCAGTACCAGGAAATCAACTCCAAATGCTTGAGGGTTCATGCTTAGAATGTCCAAGAAGGACTATAATCAATATATTCGCGTTTGGATGTGGCCTTGACGCTCAAAGACGACGAGATAGTCAAAATCTGCACAATCGCAGCCTCGGTTGTAGGTCTCCGCCCCGAACGGCGAAGGGTGCTTCTCGTCAACAGCCGTCGCACTGCGAGAAGCTCCATTTGCAAGGCATGTGTTATACGAATATTCGATACACGTTTGATGAGTATGCTCGTGAACCATTGCTCTGGCTGACCCGAACAGCCAGGTCCGGGCGGTTTCTAGGGGCCGATTTGTGGACATTTGGCCGTGCCCATAACATATTCCTGTACCGGGTGACCTTGGCGACAGCCGAATCGGTGGCTGACCCACTGCCCCCTTACCTGTGTTATAGAATATGTTACATAAGAGTGGGCCAGACTATGCATATCACATCAGAGAAAAAGCTGTTCTCCGAGTTCTACCCACTTTTATATAGAGACACTGCTGGACTTTCAACAACAAGCCAGCTCATAAATATCTCCATATTTTGATGTCTTGGAAATATTGGCGATTCTATGTATACATATATATTGTAGATAGCCATTATTTCGTAAACCTGAAATGATATTCATGGACTCTATTCGTATGTGGCAGAACTTTTCGCGATAAACAGCCGACTAGTGATAATTGCTTTGATGGTGATTATTAAAGTAAGGACACCACTGTATAATTGAACAACATGGTGTATTTTATTTTATAATACATACGCGCTTTTATCACGAGAGAGTGCCCTTCAAGAGGGCAAGCCAATGCAAGCAACAGCTAGACGAGTTCTACATTCAGCACTCGACATTTATCAGACCCCAACCTTTCAGGTGTTGAGCAATGACAGAGTGATAGATAGAATATCAGTCTCATTTCTGCGCCGAAAATTAGAGCGGGTCATTCAAGCGAAAAATGTCGATCGAAATGTGTGATTTGAGCCCATCATAGACTTGAGATAAATAACTGCACATGCGGATGAATGTTTACAGTGGAGTGTGTTTATGAAAACATAGGGGAGAGAGGGTTCCAATCGGTCGTTAAAATCATGCGTTGCCATTGTGCAATTAAACATAGTTGATTTCCCCAGGGAGATCTTGCAACTTGTACGAATCAGGCAAAATACAGTCAGCTACATCCTTCACACTTACGAGTAGTTTATGCTCGGTTGACCGGAAATCGAGAAATTTAGCTCATGACCAGAGAGGAATTTAGGGCCTGGCAAGACCTAAATATACGTGATTATCTTCTACGAAGTCGAGGTCGTTGTTGGAGGGACTTCGCATACATTTGATGAGGCGCCCCATGCAACGATGCCAGCTTATTCCAACATAAACTTTGTAGCAGATTGGCGTAGAGCAAACATCTGTATGCCATGCTAGTTTCAGTCATTTGTTACAGCGTTGTGCATCGGCGCGGCAGTAGCAGCAGCAGCACGTTGAAGAAATCACTACGGGGTGGTGTGCATTCGGCCTCAGTGAATATACATCTTTACTATGTTCACTAGTCACTAGCAGAGCGACTATATAAATCCCCATGAAAACATGTGCAATGTGCATAAACATATATATATATATATATATATATATATATATACATATACATACGCGCTGTTGCTTGCATTGGCTTGCCTTCTTGAAGGTCACTCTCTCGGATTAAATGCGCGTATATATATATATATATATATAGATATATCATGCTCGCATACATATATGTATTTATATATGTATATTATGCTCGGTTGACCGAAAATCGGGAAATTTGCTCATGACCAGCGAGAAATTTAGCCTCGGGAAATTTCGTGCCTATATAAATATATCCACTATATCGTGCATATATATAAATATATTTTTTTTTCTTATTTTGCAGATTTATTTTCGCTAAATCTTCTCGATCTACCCTATATGTTTTGAACCAAAACTAAGCAACACAAAAATGAGCTCAGAAGAACTCAAACTTTCTCTCTGTATTTCGTCACGTTTGCACATTGAAAGACACCTTGCTATCTAATTATGACTAAAGAGAAATAAAAACGAGGAATTATATATTTCGAACGTGTTCAACTTTGCCCTGCCTTTCGTAGGATCCGTCCTCTATAAATATAGCTAGAGAGAATACCTGATGGATGAATCTTGTTCTGTAAATCCCTACTCCTGTACTGCTAGGGTGGCATTTATTCAGCACGCTATTAGTCGCTCGTACTATAAGGTCACAATTTCATCATTAATGCTTATTAATTATTACATGACGACGAACAGTTATCAATCATTCATCGTCGAACGGGTTCCACTGACCCAAGACACAGTTCAACGATATCTCGTTCAAGGCAAACAAAAGCAACGCATACAACATGTGTACGTATAATAGTGAATTAACCTTCAACGTTGTGTCGTGAAGTTGCGAACACGCTGCTGGATATGAAGGCAAAATAATGGCGAGGCACTCTCCTTTTGTGGAGTCCCAGAGGGAACTCGTAGTGCAGTTATTAACAACGAACGCTAAATCTCAAACGCTGGCCAATTCCGGCGTTGCTGGCCAATGCTGATGACAGTGTGCATCTATCAAGTTCGTCTTTCACCGAGAGATGCGAGATCAGCGGCGTACTCCCTCGGCGTTTCACGATTACGTCCACAGCGCGTGTGCAGTCGTCAGCGTTTTTACCCGTGAAACTTCGACACGTGCTTGTTCCAGGTAGAGCTTAATCCATCCGGAGGGTAGCCGATGCCTTTATCATGTCAAGTGTTAAATATTTAGTAACGCGCGACGACAACACGTTAGCCCGCGTGTGTCCGCATGTTATCGCCTGTCGGCGCGATCGCCCAAATCAGCAAAGTTGCTATTATCGTTCGCTGCACTGAGCCATGTTTTTTTGCCTTTCACATCAACGTCACTCTCTTTCTCTCTCTCTCTCTCGAGAGAGCGTTGCGTGCGATGTATGTACCCGGTATCCTGTTCGACGACAGTGGTGCTCCTGCCTCGCGATAATCATATATAGAGCACATAAAGGTAGCACTGATCTCCTTGTCAGATATTAGTGTTCACTCTTCGGACAACAATTCGAATGGCAGTTTAATAATAGATAGATTCTCTGTTATCCTCGCTCTCTCTCGAGGTGTCCTATTCTCTCTATCTGTGTAATCTTGTTGTTTTTCTTTCCAATACGGAATCGTTAACAAATACATATTTTCCCTTAGACGATAACTCTGATACGAGATACCCGTTCCTCTAGTGGCAGTCGGAAGTAGTCCGTTTTGACCATTGATTCGGCTACGATATCGCCTCGTTTAACAATACGCATTAATAAATTTGCCCCCAGCCTCTCGGGTGCCCCTCGTTGCGCTTGCTGTCTATCGACGATGAAAGTGTGGCAACTGCTCGAGTGGACGACGATGAGACCGGATGGAGACGAATGAAGAGGTATTCTCCTTCTGTTTCGAAGGACAACTCATATAGAGCTTATATACATAGATGTATTGAGCTATTTTGCACTTTCGATTGGCACTCTTCTGGAAGCGGCTTGGCTCCCAGCATTGACCGCATTGGTGGTTCTAGTTATCTCGCCACATAGCGGAGGGAGGGGTAGTAGCTGGCTTTACTAGCATCTTCCTTGCCGCATAGGCTGAATAGCCTGCGCCACTGTTACGGTTAGCGGGCAAGGACGACTACCGGGTTACCAATGACGGGTGGTCACGGCGCTTACGTATACGGCGACTACGTGAGCGCGATACTCACTCCGTTGAGTGGTACGTGATTGTTTAGCCTCGAGCAAGAATAGGTCAACGTAGGTATTCCGTCGTAGGCGATTACATAGAAGTGCAAGAAGTCAACGAACAAAAACACGTATTCAGTAGTCCTGTCATAATCCTATACACGAGCAATACTGAATCATGCCGATACAAGTATCGTCCGAGATGTTCTGGGAAAAATTGAACTGTTCTGAGAACTACGCACGTCGACGAAGGGGAGGCTCTCGCAGCGATCTCAGGAGCGCAACGAATTCTATTGGTCTTTTTTTATTAATGACGGGCAATTCGCCTTGGATGCCTTAGTGATGAAATTAAACGAAAATAGTTAATTAGACTAATGGACCAGAGGATAATAGCCGCACTACTCGCAATGATTCTAATTACAGTAAGAGGGAACAAGCAGCCGGCGATAAGGAACATGGAGTTTAAACCAGCATTATACCATAAACACAATAGGGCGTTCACCTTACATTGAGTTGCCTGGATTCTAGCTCTTAACGAGGAAGAAATAATGGATGAAGATTATTATTAATATTATTATCATTGAAATTAAACTTAATTATCATATGAGATATCACATCACAAAATTAAACGGATGCATTCGATCTCTATGGACCCTCAGTTGATTGTTGGCCAACAGTATCTGATAATTGGAGTCACATGATTTTCTCCTCTATGGGGACATAAACTGCTCCTTGACTTTCACAACATCATTTGCACAGTGACACCCGCCAAGCATAGGAAATATAATATATGTATGCTGAAAATATAATTTTTACGCTTGTGGCTGGATTTACTCCAAATTATTCACAACTTTTCGACACAAGTTGCTTCTCTCTAGTCACAAAACAGACGGGCGTCGAGTGGACACAGTTTCAAAGGAAACCTTGTTCATAAAGAGGTATGCCTGATATGACATGCTCCTAAGGTAAAACTACCGATTAATTCAATTAGACAGAGCACATAGCACCGTTTCGATTGATACTGCAGTACTCGGTTGTTTACACTCGAATTTACACGTCATCGTATATGATAATTGTTAACTAGAATAAGTGCTGGTCATATGCAAATAACCTATATATAAGCAAAAGTTACAGGAGCACGCCTTAGGATCAACTATTTATGAAATAGTAAGCCTGGGCAACGTATAAGCTAGCTGATATGGAATGAGCTCAAGGTCCAAGTCGGTCCGAAGGAATCGAGTAACTTCTGTTGAAGGTAAGTAATGTGCTATTCGATGCAGTCATATTGAACGCATAGAACGATATAGCCAGAGACATTCAAAATTATCGATGAAACAGCCGCCAGTTCAGTTCAATTCACCTGACGGCAGCCTTTCGATAACCTTGACCTTAATCATTTCTTTATGTGCTTCAAGAGACAGGTACAAGAGATGAGGCATGATATTTTTTTTCGGTAATTTCTGTGCCATCTTTTCCCGGCATGATGCTGAGGATTATTATTACCTATGATTAGTTAATAATTATAGTGTTTACAAGTAGCTGTATCAGTACTTACACTAAATGACAGATATTATGGTACTATTTGCGCCGATTCGTTAGCGATCCTGTTCGACACCCCGTCTACAATGCGTTTCTCACCTGCGCTCTCGGCTCCCGCCCGATGATTCACTTCCGCTCCGGGGGGTACGGAGCGGAGTCAGACGTTTACACCGATCTGGTGGGGCTCATCGAAACTACGAGCACCAGCCGCGGCGGCGATTTGAATTACGTGTGAAGGAGGCCAGAAGGAAGGAGAGAGAAAAAGCCGAAGCAAAGAATAATCACGAAATGCGCAGCTTTTCTGGACAACTTTGACTGTAAGCAAGTCGATAACGGCCGATGGGTGAGCCTTCGTCTTCCAATAAGATGTCAACGTTCTCCCTTACGTATCAGTAGATCAGACACTGTAATGATCTCACGCACGATTAGGGCGACCACAGGCTGGTGTTCCACCCGATACGGCTGACCCACGTGGGTCGGACAGCGCGGCCAGACAACCGGGCCCCACCAAGCAACCAACGAACAGAAAGACAACCCACACGCTCAGTGACACAAAGATGCCGGCAGGAAATGTGACTTTGTCAGGTCAGTTGTTGGCAAGCTGTTGAATCACATTCGGACGAACAGATGTGACCGTATCGACGCTTGTTATCGCCACCGGTACGCAAGTGGTCACGGCACGAGCGGTTCGCTTGGCGATTATACCTGTGGTATAGCACGATCACCCCCAGTGCGCGACTGGCTCACTGGGCGGTTTCACTACCTTGCTAACTCGAACTGAATGTAACATCGATCTTATCGTTGCTGCTACTGCTGCTGTTGTTGTCATTGTTCTTGATGATGTTGCGATTCGGTGGTTTGCACTTTCAGCAGTGGTGGCCGCGGCGGCCGCACTTCACGTACAATCCTGATAATCCTGATTAGTCAGCTGGTCCACACGCACGCACGCCCGAACTCACACATACACACACACACAGTCTCACGGAAACCCGATGACAGAAAGATAGAATCGGTGTCGTGAAATTCGTCGAACGCTTCGACGGCATCGAGTACCCGGCCGACGTTGGCCAATCTTCTCTCACCTCTGATCAGACGAACGGATCCGCATGCAACAGTGCACAGACAACAGCACAGAAATCACACCCGGTGACCTGTTGTCCAGCGAGCCGTGGATCATAGATTAACGATGTTGATCGAATTTGCATCTATTGCATGTGGTCGACATCGCTTTCATGTATGCCTACCGCGTGTACACGATGCAGTGTATTCGAGAGTTTCGCCCCCGTGCGGGTGGGCGTCTTGCGACGAACGAGACCCCTTGCGTTAGCACCAACTTTGGAGTCGGGCCAGCCGTGTGTCCGCTTCGTATCTCGCATCGGGTGTAGCCCAGCTCGTTTCACTCTGACATGCGCGACGACAGCGCATGTGGTGTTAAGCTGCCACGGCGCTCGCGTAGCATGCGCCCAACATGCGCCGAGCTGGTCACATAGTTCTCTGGCTAGCTGACCGGCCAGCAGCCAGCGAGGCTGTCTCTGTGCGTGTATGGACGTGTGTGCCTGTGTGTGTGTGTGTCGGTATATCATAGGAGACGATGAGAGCAAGGGCGGCACGGGGGAGAGCCTCGCCGGCAACGATGCCGTGGATGCGGTCGCCGATGCCGTCACCGTCAGTACCGAGACTGCCACCGCAACCACCTCGGACGCCGCCGGCGCCGCCGGCGCCGCCGCCGCCGCCGATTGCGACAAGCCCTTAATAGCAACGACGTCAGTAGCCGTGGCAGTGACAGCAGCGTGGACCGGCGGAGCTATCGTCTCAGTCGTCTGAGATTGAGCGGGCGTCCGCTCTCAGCCGGTCGCTGCCGTGATCCGTCGACGCCGCCGCCGCCGCATTAGGCCTCCATCTATGTCGCTTGCTATTCGAGACAACAGCAGCAAAGCAGACCACCAAACCTGCCCCTGTTCGTACGGTTTGCATGTTTACTGTGATCCGCCTCTATTGGCGCATACGTTGCTGTTTCGCCAGCTGGCCACAGAGGGCGCAGCGGGCCAGCGACAAAGGAGTCGCTGCCGCCGCCGCCGCCGCGGCCGCCGCCGCCGACGGGATTCAATGCATCAGCTGCGGCAGTTTGCTTGCTGCTTGCTCTACTATCACCCGGTTTATATATTGTTAACAGTCGTCATATGCCATCCCCATTGCTGTCAGTGCAATGATATCAGTGTTGTCATTGTTAATGATGAGGACGCTTATTATGATGATGATCATTATTATTATTATTAATACTATGACGAGTATAACCATTCTACGGTCAGATACGGCCGGAACACACAAACGCGTATCATATTGTCATAGTAAGTACAATATTCCACTATTCGCATGTGCTGCATCCACAAAGAGATGGGAGGGGGGGGCAGCGACAGCAGCTTAAGTGGCTGAAACATGTCTGTGTACGTGCATATAGATGTTCAGCGTCGAGGGCGACAAACACTAGAACGACTAAACGCATTTGTCTCAATAAGTCTCGGAGCTGTCTAATCATTGATCTGAGCAACGGATGTGCTAACCATGAATGGCGATATCGCCGGCTCCAGCGAGTGCTCGCGTGTTGAGGAAACACCGGCCCTCCCCCGCGCAACCCCCAAAGCACCATAGCTGACAGTCGGTCAACGTCGGCCTGAGAGACGATCATCGAGAATGTAACGAAATGCGAGGTGTCGCCGTCCGCTGCTCGTCGCGCGGACGCCGTCCCTGCTCTTCTACACCATACTCTACTACTGTGTATATGTTGCAGGCAATATCGGCGCCGCGGCGTGGAAAATCAAATGAGAATTGTGTGAGTTGGCAAATTGATGCGCGTTCGTAGCTCAGATCGTTCGCAAGCTTACATCGGTCGTCCGGAGGCGCTCGGCAGTCAAGTGATGTTTTCCATTGTCCGGTGGATCAGGTCGATTTTGCACATATTCTCATCTTGGTCGGGGAGAAAGAGCGAGAGAGAGAGAGAGAGAAAGGCCGGACGCTGGGATCACGCTAAGCTAAAATTGGAAGTTTGTGAAGAATTTGTCAGAGATAAAGGCTATTGTAGTTGTGTCCATTTGTGATGGTTTTAAATATATTCGAGACGAGGGCCGGTCGTTTTTATCAGCTAGAAACTGATGCCAGTCGTTGTCCGCGCAGGGTTGTTATGAAGAATTGAAACTGGCTTTTTCTTAAGTGCCTTTCAAAAACATGCTAAATAAAATAAAATAGAAAATAAATACAAGTTATAACGGGAAATTGTCCGCGTGCTATTATTCGCAAGGTCATCCTCGGTAGAGTCAATTAACGATTATGCATTTATTTATTTCTTGTTGTTTTAACCATTTATTACATCCCATCGTCGATTTCAACGCTTCAACGAGTTGATACAATACCGGGGCAAATTCTGAGGAGCTCGTTCAGCCAACGGGATAAACAAAATTTCCAATCGTGTTTGTGAGCCGTAAATATTTACCACACAGATCGAAAGGTCGAGACAGAGAGCGATGGCGTATAGTACATAGCAACTCAAGAACAACGAAGCTGACCAGTCCTGGTTAAGTGGCTGGTTAAGTGAATACACACACACAATATATATATATATATATATATATATTCATCCTTTAACCGCAACCTTTTGACCTCGGCTACGATCAACAATGAGCGGAAGGGTCCGAATAGAGACAATCGCTACATTAATAATAATAATAAGATTTACCGCCGTTCATGGATTCTATAATCTGGTGTGTGTGGGTGTGTGCGCGTGTGTGTTTGCGACACCTCAAGGATTACATGAAGCAGTTCTTTGCGGATTTTGCAATATTAGATCTACTAAATTCTTTGGCAGTCTGTGCTGCAGTGGAGTGCGATGATTTACCCAACTGGCAAAGTCATGTATGCAGTCAAGTTCTTGGTTATATATATATATATATATATATATATATATATATATATATATATATATATATATATATATTAGTTTTTGTTCAATACTGTATATATGTATTGTGCATAATATGCCTAGCTAACTAACACAAATAGTGTGAAAAAAACAACAAAAAAAAACGAATCTATATATTTATTTGCAACAAAGCTGCATAACATAACTGAACGTGCGCTATGTTGTATCAAGCAGTAATTACCTGGATCGCTTGCCACGCGAATGGGAGAAAAAGACCAATCGAACATCATCTTACCAAACATGTCAGTTATCTGTGTGTGAATTTGCCGAAAATGCACAGCTTCACACGGGATTGAGTGAGCTAACGCCGAGAACTTGGAATCCCAGCGTCTCCGGTACGAATCTCGCAGAGTACCACACATGGTTTGAATATGGTATATATATATATATACGTAGTGGATACATGGTGGATGTTCCAACAAATGAGAAAGAAACGTTTACTATTTATGCTTTACTCTGCGTCTTATACTTTATAAACATCATGAGTGCCCCCATTTTCTGTTTTCAAACCAACATGCAGATTGTTTTTCTTGACAGTGCTATCGGGTGCAGATTGAAATTCGTGCTGACTAAGTGAGAATACAGGAGCAATTGCTATAATTTCGGACCCTGTCCTCAGGTCCTATCCTTAGGTAGCTTCGCAAAAATACCAATAATTTCGAGTCTATATGTTATGTATAGATTCCTTGATCTATGCACCTGTTTTGATATATATGTTATCATACCGGACACCTAGTCATATTGTATATATGCATACTCGAACGTTATCGAGTAGCACTGCAAATCGCAATTGTGATAAAAGGTACCATGCACATACGTAAATTTGTATTGTATTTGTACTGTCATTTCTTTATCATGAACTACCAGGACAAAGGTGAATATAATAAATGGCGAAAAGAAAAATTACAAACCCGAGCATTTTACGTGAGCCGCTTCTGGTCATCATCACGTATAGTACAGTCTCGTTTTTTTATCAAGATGATCAGCGGGGCGTTCGTTTTGTTCCGCATCGCTTGTCCACCATTGAAGTGCATTGTCAAGAGAATCATACTATGAAATGAGGATCTTTTATTCCTATTCAAGTTAACGATGACGACCCTACACCGAGCACTGGTGGGATTGGTTTCCAACATGCACACGAGTGAGTTTAGTGCCCTTTGAGTTTCGGGGATTGAGCGAAGTAGATATTAATATGCCACCTCTAATCCAAATAAATGAAAAGGCTGATTTTGTGGTCTGAGAAACGCCAAATCAAAATAGGTCTAAGTGCATCCTCAATACTCGTCAATGGCCCACCATTCGGCTAACCGTTGGGTGCTATTGATGCTGAGGCTGCTGTATTATGAAGCTGCCTGTCGATGCCTTCCATGTGAAAAATCCGGCGTAATCGCACCATAACGACGTGCGTGATGAAAAACACGAACGCTTAATAAAATCATTGATAGGAGGATATCCCAAAAACACTGACGCGATGCGTGCACAAATCCATTGCACTTAGAGTAAAATTAACAAGCTTCTTCATGCCTGGCCGAGGCCTAACCTAACCGTCAGCGAAGACATTAGGTGCACGAACCATTCAGGCGGGCTAATGAACCTAGAGCAGGAGGCCGACGCGGGCGTTTAGACGCACGGGAAGCTTCACAAGCTTAGAAAGGCACAAAGTAAGCGGTATAGTCGTACTAGCGGGCATTTCTTACTTCGATTACTCTGACCAATTCGCATTCGCCGAGCACGTCTAATATCAACCGTAAACGTTCAAATCGAATCATTATAACTGTTGAGGAAATTCTGTTCGGTATACATCAGCGCCAGTTGAGTATATCAACATTGAGTGTTGATATATCCAACTGGCGCTGACCGGACGGACCGGTCATCCTTTTTAGATAATATGTGCGCCACAATTTCTCCATTTCAGGCTAAAACGGGGGAAGTTCGCCTGCCGCAGAAAAAGGCTCAACCCGAGGGTATCAACTCACTTTTCAGAGGGTGGCTTTATATGTTGGGATTAATTTCTATAGTTATCCTTAGTAATTTCATTATTGCGTCATTCCATGATCTCTTCTCTACGATGGCGGTTAACAACCGATTCTGCCCCGGTTGATTTTCTAACGATTCGGGATACGCTTACATCCAGTTTTCAACTCACTCATTTCTTTCAGTTAAACACACTGCTTATTTGTACGTATATACCGTTTTCGAAATCAACGGCCTTAATTCGCGTGTATTGCACGTCCAT